>OY720381.1:20858296-21476733 GCA_963082945.1 Cerastis leucographa | reverse complement strand
TTTTCCGTGTTTCACACAATTACATTCATCCAGTGTGCTTCTGGAGTTGGTCAGTTCGTCAAAAAGTTTTATTATAAGAACTTTTGCAATCTCTATAATGTTCAACCTGTTTGTGAATGGCAGCAGTGTCGTCCATGGCATCTGCATTCGTAGTGCCGAGGGCACTTCAGCTGCATGTTGATCTTTCAATACCTTTTTGTGAAGGGTTTCATGAATTGCTCAGTACCTTTAAAGAAATTGATAAAACTCCACAATAACAAAAAACACAATTTTGTCTATCTTATTGATGTTATCTCAAGTATCATTAGTTCGAAAATATTTTCTGATTGAGAAAGACTCCTGCTTTTTGGATTGAGAACTTCTCAAGTTTAATCTAGTCTTGCGCAATCCTTGGTAATTCTATTTCATGGCAATTAGCTTTAGTAAGTGAGCTCAGTAACTGGATGTTTGTGTTAATAGGCACACATAAAGCATCAAGCCTTTCTTAGACCCCACAATATCATAAAAGTTATTAATCCATGCTTATCTTTTATTTCCAGAATTCCAAAAGATCGCTATCGCTACAGCTATTGGTTTCTGCATCATGGGTTTCATCGGCTTCTTCGTCAAACTGATACACATTCCTATCAACAATATCATAGTCGGATCATAGACTGCCTAGCTTAGTTTTAGACATAATTCTACATGTAAGACACTCAACAACTCTATAAGTTATCTGTTAACTTTCGTCAATATTTCATTTATAAATATTTCTTAAAAAATAAATTATTCTTTCCATACATCTTTATTTTTTTCCACTGGCAACTTCATAATGTTTAATTTATTCCTTTGTGCATGAATTAATGAATGGTTAAATATCGGAATTTCGAATGTATCTCAATGATTTGTTTATGTGTACCTAATATATTACAATAAATTCTGTATTTATTAAATATATTAAGATCAATAATTCACTGGATTTTTCTATTACACTGTCTAAATACTTTATTTTACTTGTTATTTTTCAATTGAAAGTAAGTCCCCATTGAAGAGGAGTATAAAATTTAAGTTATTATCTCTATATAATCCTGTAATCTTATTTTTTTTTTTTTAACTAATATGCTAAGGCGTTTGGCCGCAACTTGCCTGATGTGAAGCGATGATGTGGCCCAGTGTGGAAAACGGTTGCCTTGAAGAAACCAATTCACTCGATCTCAATAAATTATGGAGTACCTCAGCTTAGATGCTAGCTGCTTGTATTTAATAAGCTATATGTATAGATCAGAAAATGAGAGAAACACAGAAAAACAAATCAACAGTTTTATTTCATCACAATATGTTTGTCATTTAAGAAAAATACAACTTTCACATAAAAACATTTTAGATCAAATCTTAAAAATAATTTTGTTATTAAATAACTAAAAACAACTTCAGCAAACATCTTATAGATAGATTTGGAAACTACAACAGACAAAAAAAAACGTATAAAATCTGAATTATTTCAGATTTGAATTTCGTGCGGTTCTTAATTACCACAATGACCGTATAAACTCAGAAGCAGCAAACAGAGTAACTGGATGAGAGTTGTCGAGAATCGAGTTAAGCGGCGTACAATTGGAGCAGTGGAATGCTGTAGGCTGATGGTGATGACCGGCTTCGTAAAAAGGGGGAGGTTCTCAATGTAGAAATATTTAACGACTACGGATTTGGCCCTAAATTACTTTCTATTTTTGTGACGTCAGTGTCAAAATTAGTAGGTATCGAAAAGTAAAATATAAAATAATAATATTTCTATTAAATACGACTATCAATTTGAGGCTTTCTCAAGCACGTGTATGTAAAAGCTGGGCACAGGGACTTCGTTCAACGGCTTGAAGTCAGCGTAGATGGAATGTTTGGCGCGGTTGTCAAACGCCTCGTCCAACATTTTCGTGAACTTTTCCAATTTGTGAGGGAAGTAGCACAGACGGAACTCGCTGAAATTACAAAGAAAAGTTAGTCATATAGTTCGATACGGGTCCCTTGAGGTGCTCAAGACACGAACCTCCGCTGGCTTGGTATGGGTCCCGAAACGGGCCAACTTGTAAGTCATACGTCATCCTAATTATTTATGTAA
Source organism: Cerastis leucographa (assembly GCA_963082945.1). NCBI lineage: Eukaryota > Metazoa > Arthropoda > Insecta > Lepidoptera > Noctuidae > Cerastis > Cerastis leucographa. The sequence goes on along the minus strand of OY720381.1, from coordinate 21,474,638 downwards.
ATATATAAAATTCTGTTTATCAAGTACTATGAGTGTGCGTTAATTAAGAGAGATGGATAAAAAAGCTCATATGTCAACGCCATTAAAACTTCTGTATTTAGCGCGCCAGTTTTTTAACTAGATATTGCGATAGCTCAATAGGTAAGTCAGTATAAAGGGTTAGATTATCGCTTGAAAGAAATAAGCTTTAGTTTTTTACTTAATTTATGCGGCATAATAAAAGCAGTCATATGGTAGGTATTACAAAGGCTAGACATGATGCACTTATTACAACACTAAAGGGAGTAACATGCAGCCTCCATAAAACGTAAGTTTTACTCAATAACAGATAGATGGCGCTGAGCGTACCTCCCGTCCCTGAATATATGTAGATCTATGATCCTGAATGACCGTAGAGTTCCATTAGTGCAATTATGTTGAGGCATTAATTAAAGTGCCGCTAAATTTGAATGAAAACGGGTTTTCATGATCGGATTATCCTTTCCCCAACTATAATAGTTTCTTCTTCTTTTCTTCTAGTCTTACCGAATTATTAAATTAACCTGTATACCAATATTTATATAGAGCGACTGCGTATCTTAGCGACTCGCACGGATTCTATTATTGAGCCACGAGCTCGTATTTTATTCTAAAACATTTTAAAACATACCTTTTTTCATTGGTGGTGTTGTCTGTGGTTATGCAGTAGTCCAACGCGACCAGCTGAGCCTTACCGCCAACGACTAACACTGATGTCCTTATGTCTACTGGGTATTTACTCTGGAATTTGAACAGAATATACATTAGTACTTAGATAATCTATAGTTTAAAACAAAGTCGCTTCCCGCTGTCTGTAACTCTGCTTGGACCTTTTAAACTGCACAACGGATTTTGATGCGGTTTAAATCAATAGACAAAATGATTCAAGAGGAAGGTTTTATACAATGATACCTATATAAACTTTATATACTTTAAAACACGTCATTGGTTTTATATGTATAATTTACTACTGGAAAACAAATCAAAATTCCCACGCTAACGAAGTTGCGGGCAGCAGCTTGTTCAATATAAAGAGTAGAATAGTAAGTTTTTAAAGGCAAATTTGACGTACAATCACGAAAACCGATATGTATACCCTATTAAAAGAGATTGCTGCACGTGACTGTACATACGTATTTTAAAAAAAAATTGCTTAGTTCCTAATAGGTAATCATATTATTTAAACGTTACCCACACTATAATGTTTTTAAATAAGTATACAAATATGTCACCAACTACCAGCAGCAACTACAAAATTTTTGTTCCGTGCGGGAGTCGAAGACGCACGCAACCCTGTGCCGCAAGCGCGAACCAACCGTCCACGCATATCGTAAACACGATGTTATTGAACACGAATGAAATCCTTGAACTAGACGAGTTCGCTTGATTTAACATAACGAATGTATTTGTCACCGTCTGAACTTGTTTATCATCTCACACAGATACCTAATATTGAAAACTCTACGTTGACATGTTATTTAATAAATTCCTATCGTACAGTAATAGGGCGATAAAAATGCTATTGCCATGTAATATGGCCCATATTATCAAAGAAGTGCAAGTAAACATTTCTGATTACGAAATTGTTGACAAGACTTGCCTAGAAACAGAAATATCGGGTGAGAACAGTGTCTTTTCGTCGTATCGATGAATGAAAACATTTCATTTAAACATATAAAGTACCTCCTGATTTAAACCGGTGGTAACTCGATTGCGACCAAGAATACCGATAAGATTACACGTTTATATAAACATAGTTTTAGTCACAGTTGTTAATTTTGTTAGAAAGACGTCGATGAAAATTCGCAAAATTATTTTCATTTGATTCTGTTAAAACGAGTAGTTTAAGCTCCATAACATGAGGCGAGCCATGAAATAGGCTGAAAATCTGTTAAGTATTGCCTGTGAATGAAACCCAGATCTTCTTCTTTGCTCAGGAGTAGCAACTGCGACAGCTAGACGACAACGGGGCAATCTAACAAACCATACCTACTCATAACCAGAAAACCACCACATACTTACATTGTAATAAATAGAGTGTCCTGGAGTGGCCCCGCCTTCGATCATCGCATCGTAATTCCTATGGTCAATGAACAGCAGACCACCAGGTTTCAGGCAAGTGGCGAAGTTCTTCAGGCACATCTTCTGGACTCTGTTGTCTCCGAACTCGTCTAACAAATGGGCAAAGGAGTTTCCAAGGCATATGACTGCGTCGAACTGTGTGCCAGGTAGAAAGGCTTCGATGTCACGAGGTAGGGTTTCCCAGTTTGCTTCTTCTATAACTGAAATTGAAAATATATTTATAAAGTAGCTATTTAGATTTGGTGATTGACCAATTGTTGGTCACAGGGCGGCGATTTAACCTATTTACTCGTCCCAAGTTCATTTCATGTACGGATTTCATATTTTCACATTTGTTCTGTTCTTTCAAACATTCTAGTAGCAAGTCCCACCTGCCTGCCTATGCAATTAAACTAACTGCAACTGCACCACATAAATGAATCACGGGATATTTATTAGTGAGCTTTGGTTTTTGTTTTCCTTGTAATCAATGCAGTGAGTATTAGAAATAAGGAAAATGCATATTTTGTTTGTCTTTAGTAACAGCTGTTTTTATGAAACTAAGATCACAATCGATAAAATCAGTATCAATCAAAATATAAACAGACGAGCCCTTTATGACATCAAGGAATCAACCATAGTAAGTAAAAGCCCTGATCTAATATTTTTTTCCGAACCTAGATCAGCATCCAGATCCCACAAGGCAAGTTTAAGACTGAACAGCGTACGTCAACGGCAGCTGAATAGTTGCTTGAAATCAATAAGGTTCAGTAAATCTATTTGTTTTTGGAACGAAGTTCCTTATCGCGCGTTGTGAAAGGGGGCTAGACGGAAAAAATTCTTACGAAAAGTTGTCACGACACTTTTTGCTATAGTAAGCTATTGTAAGCTTTATTTCTTTAAAATAAAGTTGAAATTTCCTTAAATTACGTACAATTGGGGTGTGTATGTGAGTAAGGATAGATATGATTATTATTTTGAGTGACCGAACTACAAAGTACAAATTCGGTTGTGCAGTTAAGTAAGACGTATTGCTTCGAATTAAGGATTAATCTTCCTTAATTAAATATTTTATTTTTCGCACACTAACTTAAATCTAAAATGTATTGATATTATGTACGTGAAAGGAACTTCGTTCCATCCGGGTGTCCCTTGACACCTCTCAAGTTTTTTGTTATATCGTTACTAGATATCGATATACTCATTACGTATGTAAAGTTGCGCTACCTAATTTAATTAAACCCTGTACAAGAAAAGAAGAGGTTTTGGTACGTACTCCATTCGTCGTATTTGGAGTTTTTCCTCTTGTCCCACCGCGCCTTGAGTGCGTGCTTCAACATCTTGTCGGAGGCGTCCACCGACACCAGTTTGAAACCTTCCTCCACCAGCATCATGGAGTCTATTCTGAAATACATAAATAAGATAGGAAACTAAAAGGATACATAACGGTAAAGCTTATGGATTGAAGAATAAATCAATTTTGTTTGGTCATATTATTATGGATAAGTACCTAACTATTCATTCGTTATTTGTATCTGGATTACATAACCTACAAGTTAAAAGGAAGAATTCGGGGAAGCCCCGATCGAAAAATTGTCGGTTGAAATTAAAAAAATACAATTTAAAAAATGCTGTAGGTATCTATTGTCGGTACCTAGACTATGTTTTGTGCCATTTTACTTTCACTAACATTCATATTTGGCCGCCTTGCGAATTTGGTGTCGAAACCTTGCTAGGGTCATAGACCTTATTGGATACCTACCTACCTATATCCTAACAAATTCAAGATCACATTTTGAAAATACCTATTTCGGTCAGTAGGTGAGCAGAACTGTGTTGCATGACGATGCATTTCTGCAAGTGCATTTCTTTATAGAGTGTCGGCGATCCAGCTTGTTTTGTGCTTGTGCTAAGCGGTCTACTTAGCGGTCCTCCGACGCTACGACCCTTGGATTAATTCATTATTTGGTCCTTTAGCGGTTTTTTGTGTGGGGGGTTTTTTAAATGTTTAATTTAATTTTTATTTCATACTTTTTAAACTTGTATTAATTTTTCTTAGCCTTGAATGTCCCACGACATAGGCCTCCCCCCATACCTTCCACTTTTCTCAGTGTTGCGCCTCTTCTCGCTAATTAACGAAAACAAGGAAAGTTATAAATCTATAAAAATCCCGAGATTTTTTCCCCTCATTCCTTCCACTTTTCTCGGTGTTGCGCCTCTTCTCGCTAATTAGGTAACGAAAACAAGGAAGTTATTTAAAAAAAATATCGAATCGACCAGACCTGTGGAATTTGTATCCCTTCATCAACAAAAAAAGAGGTAATCATCTTCAAACGGCAGATTTTCTCGAGATATAGCTAAGAAAACTCTCGATATAAACACTTTTCAAACGAAACCAATTTTATCAAAATCGGTTCATCCGTTTAGGAGCTACGATGCCACAGACAGACACAGATACACACGTAAAACCAATAACACCCCTCTTTTTTGGTCGGGGGTTAAAAATGCTCATGATCAATTAATTATTATTCCGGAACTCAGAGTTTCGGATGACAATCATAATGTGATAACAATACCAGATTTCGTCAGTAAAATCTTGGGTCAAATGACTTTAAAGTTCAAAGATAACAAGTGTTTATAACATAACATTGATATACTTAGATATTTATTTGCTTATATAACCGGGTACCTAATAAAAATTGGTACAAAGTAACTGTAATGATAGTCTGCGAATGGAAAGGGCATGTATATGGGTGACGTAATGGAAAAGAGCTTTCCGGCAGAAAGTGCACACATTTCGTTCAGGAAATGGAAATGAGTGAAGATCTTTTCTTTCAGAATAGATGCTGCAATAGGGGATGATCACATTTTTTTTCTTTGACTGTCGGGTAGAATATTGAAAAGTATTGGACACGTATTTTTTCTTTTTTCACGTGGTCACAAAATTACGGAGATATATTGAGTTGAAATGGCGCATGACGTCACTTGTAGGTAATTTTTATACCTACTTGTGACGTAGTGAGCCCCCACTCTCCAACTTTTATGAGTTTTAACTAAGTAATTTTTTGATATTTTGATAAAACAAAAAATACGTCGTGTCTAATATTTTTGTATTACCTGTCTGACGGACAAAATAGAATGTTGTTTTCTTAATTACCCAGTCTTCACCCCTATTCACTGTAACTGTGTACCCAAATGAATTTAACTACTTTGCCAAAAGAAACAAATCCTTAATTGAACGTACCCAGTACCACATGCTGTGTCAAGTACTTTCTTGCAGCCATTCTTCCTGAGGAGTCCGATCAAGAAGTCTTTGTAGTTCTGTGTCCTCTGGTTGCTGTCTCCTATGAACTTGTTCCATGTCCTAGCTGCCTTGCCGTCTGCGTACTGATCCTTTACTCCCTCCGAAGGTATACCTTCAGATCTTGAATGGAAGACTTGATCGGCTGACATTGTTTACTGGAGAAAGAGAAGAACTTGCGTGAGTAAAGGGATAGAGCATTAGGAAAACGAAGAAAATTGTTCCGTTTATCTTTATAACGCCAAATTCAATTAATCAGCGCAACTCAGCTGACGTGTAGGTATTGATTTCTAGGCACTTATAAAATCACAAGTGAAGTTATCGCAAATAAACTTGTAAAGTAACAACAGTAACTGCGGGACGTTAACAAAGGTTGCAAAAAATAATGTCCAGTTAATGTACCAATTTGAATCAAAGTTCTTTTCAGCAAGTATAGCACCTACTCCTTTGGCTGATGCCAACAAACAGCCTCTTTATAGCGGAATCGCTTCACTTCATTCAGCTAACAGATGACGCAAGATGATGTAACGAGCATAATATTATGTTTTTCTCTCTTATCAGCATAATATTGATAACAGATTCACCGCTCGAACGTTGATGTTACTCGATAGATTGTGCTTATATAGTTTTGGATTGATATTTCCTTTTTATAACAACCTATATATTATGTACGTAGGTAGGTATACGCAGGCACATTATGTCTGGTTTCGCGACTCTTCAAAGTGAACCGGAATTTTCATATAGGTAAGTAAGTAGGTACCAAACTGTTTTTGCAAGTGGGTAAAGGCTTTTGCCTTAACCCACTACCAAAAACAGATGCAATGATCAAAATATTGTTTAGATACACCAGACCACCAGACATAAGTTTAAAGGTTCAATTCTTGGTGGAAGTCATCATGTCGTGACTTGCCCGTGCTACTACCATTCTTACACAGAGTACTTTTATGCATTCTTACTACAAGTAGAAGGTAACAGGTAACTGTTACTACTACCGGAGTTATAAGTAGTAGCACGGGATATTATTTATTGCCCGTGTTACTACTGGCGGTTGCAAACAAAAAAGAAAGAAAAACATTACAAATAGTGATGATACACATTTAAAAACACAATTAGTAAAAATAAAAAGAAATTAAAATAACCCAGCGAAATCACTAGGCTAGTATATGTTGTAAGTGTGTATATTAAGAGTTCTGGGTAGGTAAGTAGAACTTAAAAGACATTGTAGCTGCAATGCATGAAAACCTACACATCCTTTCTCACAGAACTATATTCTGATGAGTTAGCAAATAATTCTTATTGGCTGTTCACATATTGTTATTCATTGATAAACCACTACTTGCATGATATGTCTAGCTTAAGTCTGCGAACATTTTGTAAATTTCACTCCATATTCTCCATAAATTGTTACCTTGTATTTATTATATACCTCGTTATTATCATCTGGAGTATTATTCTACACTACCTAAGCGCTACAACATCATCCAATGAGCTCTTGTCATCGTCGACGTTCCAGATATTTTAGAACCCAATGACTTGGCACGCGACGATGGCAAAGGACCGGACAGCATGTCTTTGTTTCATTGGAAGATAGGTGGGCATTTAGTGTCGAACATAAGATGTGTCGATACTCTTGCGCCATCATATCTTCCAAGCTCACCGCGGTGTGCTGGCGCTGCGGCTGCAGAGAACCTCAAGTGTCGTAAATATAAGTAACCTCTGTGTTTTTTTTTGTATTTTCGTCACGTTTGGGGTTGAAGCTCGGGGGTGGGGCGAGAGGTGGGGCGTGGGGTCCGAGGGCTCACAACTTGTTTAAGGATATTTTGAAACGCCTAGTTGACGCTTCCCGTGACTCAAGGGTTAGCTTTAGGAGGGGTTTTTAGTTGGTGTTACTTTTTAATTAATAATGTATATTATGTATAGTAGATTTACTCTACTTAATTAAGATAAAGGTAATCCAATCATAGTATCAGCACACATCTACTTACCTTCCCAGAACTCTTAATATAAGTACACAAACTTTTGCTAGCGTAGGTACTACTTTTAACTTCTTATTATTTTACTAATAAAATTGTTTTTTACATGTGTTATTTATTATCACCCCTATTTGTAATGTTTTTCTTTCCTTTTTTGTTTGCAACCGCCGGTAGTAACACGGGCAATCTTTTAGGCCGTGTTACTACTGTTAGTAAGAATGGTATATCACGGGCAAGTCACGCATATATCATCATGACCATAATACTGTTATGGCGCGGCTCGTGTAAACTATAACTACACATTGCATCAGATTATTAAAACTCTTGTTGACTGGTAAATTAGTAGAACAAAAACTTAGATAGAATAGGATACCATACCTCTATCAAAATTCAAAACAGCCGCTCTTTGCTAGAGAAAATCTGAACTTTGCACTGTGTCTCGCGTGTAGGTATTATATCACGTTATTGTATGAGTAACTTAAAAGGTTGGCTACCTACCGCTTGCGGAGACGTCGCGAATCTGACTGATCGAGTTCGTCAACACGACGCGAATTATAAACGTCTGACGTGCACGCTTGAACGCTTTCTTGAGACACTAGTAGAAACCAAATGTGTTACGAAAATTAATAGTATAAACATCTAACGTTCGCATAAGATTAGATGAAGTCTTCCGTCTAGCCTGGTTTTTCCGGATCTTGCTGTAGGATTTAAAGCGTTGTAACAATGAGACAAGGTACGATTGCTGTGTGGTAATTAGATCACTAGTTAAGGTTTTCTACGTCATTTAGTTACCTACCTTTGCTCAGTTTCAGCTTCATGGCTTTCAGGTCATAGATTGGAGATCAACTACGGATAATTTCTCCTCTAATTAAGAGTCTACTTCCAGATAAAAAGATCACCAACATTAAAAAAAATAACAAACAACAAAATTATGTAAAAAGAAAAAAAAATAAGACATAAGTAATATGCTTAGTGGACTGTAGCGACCACAAAAAGCAACATACTACAAAAAGTACTACAGCGCCATCTATGATGCGACGGAAGAACTAACATCAATTTCCTACAAGTCGCAAGTAAAGTTTACATCGACTTTAGTATATATAGAGAAACCCGATAACAACTATCGGGCAGTTGCCTGCCAGACACAACACCTGTCTGGCCGGAGGATCCTCCCTTTTCTAAGGAGTATCGAGGAACTTTCCACCCTGTTCCTCATACCCCTATATAAATTGGTAGGTAGTAGGTATACACTGTCTTTGTTAGTCTGATTCTTCCAGCAGATGAAAAAATCTACGTTATTTAGTTGAAAGATCGATTAGCGAATCGTAAAAGGATATCCTATCGTGAATGAAGAAAACTCCGAAAACACATGGTTCCTCATAATCAGGTAGTAAAACAAGAGCTAATTAGAATAATCCACTTTTTATAAGTCTCGTGTTAATTGATCCATTTCCTTATACATAAAGATAACATAATTTGCGTGTTGAATAACAACAATAATGAATAGACACAGTTTTAGACAGTTCATGGTGAATCCGGTAGGTATGACAGTGCAACTACACACATCAAAAGTGTCTAGGGATCAACATATATTTTTGCAATAACTTTTCTCCTGATTGATATTAATTAAAATTTTCTTTAAGGATTCATCAAATAAAGTGTTTTCGTTTGTCACAGTAACGATAAACCAAGTCACCTTTGCATTAATAAAGAAATTTGCCATTTTCTAATAAAGGGATTTTTGACATTTGAACCACTAACATTAAAGTTCGAAAAAAAGACTGAAATAACAGTTTTCTTTAAAATTTTATTGGGTAACTTAAACAATTAATAATCCGTGTTTCTACCGCGAACACTAACAACACAAGAACATCGGTTTGGCATACTCAAAATGAGTTCATCCAAATCACGCTGTGGAATGGCCGCCCATGTTCGTTGCAACAACAAAAAAAGGTCTTCTTGCGACTGGATACCCTCCATATTCGGCAGAGCTCTTCTCTGTAGCATATCCCATGCATGCTCAATCGGGTTCAAGTCTGGCGACTGAGCAGGCCAGGGCAGGACATTGATGTTAGCTGCGGCGAGAGTCTGTCTTACAACTCTTGCGGTGTGCGGTCGTGCATTATCATGCATTAACTGAAATAAGGGACCGATTTGCACTTGTAGAGGAACGATGACGTCTGATACAATCGTCTCAGCATAAATTTGAGCGTTGAGGTTGCCTCTGATCCAAATCAACTCAGTTCTTCCGCCGATCCAAATACCCGCCCATACCATGATGGTTCTACCACTATAAGGATGGACTTCCTGGCAGGATTTTAATCGCTGTTGGCGTCCAGGGGTTCTCCAGTGTCGTATACGTCTTGTATCCGGTCTCATACCAAAACGAGACTCATCAGAAAAGCACACGAAACGCCATTGTTCTTCTGCCCAATTTCTGTGTTCAAGAGCCCATTGATATCGAATCCTACGATTGTGCATTGCTATAGGTGGTACCCGTAGCGGTCTTCGGGAATGAAGGTTCACTTCATGCAAGCGGTTTCTGACTGTTTGGTCGCTAATTAAGTTCCCTGAAGAGTGATGAAGCCTCACGGCTAACATCATGGCGGTTATTGTTGGAGCTCTTCGAGTTAAGATTTGAATGTATCGGTCTTGTCTCCGTGTGGTGCAGCGATACCGTCCTCCATGGCGCTCAGCCACGGTACCAGTGCTTCGGTAACGTGTCCAAAGTCGACTGATAACACTCTGACTTGTATTCAGAGCTAAAGCCACAGTACGTTGCCGGGAACCAGCTTCTATCATTCCCACGGCTCTGAGCATTTCTTCCCTGCTTAAATGACGTCGCCGCTCCATAATAACGTTGGTTTTAATCAGTAGTAGGGAAACAGTAGCACTAATAATGTCTTCAATGCGTTGTATGTTTTTATAGGGAAAATATTGACAGCTGATTTTCATCTTTTACTCGAATTTGATTCACAGTTCCTGATTCAAATTATGAAATGCACCAAAAAGGATCCATATAAATTTATAAAATCATAAATTTATTACAAAGCCACATCTCAATCTCAAGAAATCCGCATAAAAATGCTTGATCCCTAGACACTTTTGATGTGTGTATTTAAGATGATAGAAGAGTAGGTATGGTTTAGATCATAAGCTGAAACAGCAGCAGAATTTATATAGAAGTTTTCATAACATTTACAGGGTCAAATGACATTACCAAGCGAAATGCAACTCTTTGACTTAGCGCCGAGTGATGAAAATCTAATTGCAAAATATTGGGGTTATTTATTTTATTTTTAAAAACTTTCCTCCACACTAGGAATTTGTCCTGTATCGTGGGTGCATTTACAAATATTAAAACTCACATACAGAAACAGTCAGATCCAGAACAGCTACCATCCAAATTTTTGTTCCGTGTAGGGATCGAACCCGCGACAAGCAGCACCCAACTATGCCGCTAGCGTCGTTACATTTATATGTTGTCTAGTGTTTGTGAAAATAGCCAGGAGTCCTTCACTAACGCCTCTTCCACGACCTCATCTTTATCGCTGCTTCAGTTGCTTCCTCCATCCGATTACTGTGAGTCGTGGTCACCCGTAGCATGCTCTTAATTTTTTTTGAAGTAAAACTTTTTATGCGACTTCCAACAAGTTTAACGCTACCATGGAGGGAAAATATTTTCTAAAACTCACTAATAGATGGCAGTATTACAAGATTTGTGACTACGTAGTTCTACTAGTTACGCAAGATGGCATGCATTCGACTCTTCGATGTCACCAGCCTTCGCTCAATTTCCATGAGTAGAATAACCTCGATAAACTTATGTAATAATAATGTAATAACTGGAAACAAGGTGCGCGCCTTCAACGGTTGGGTCATGCCGGTTTTGATGTATTCTCTTGGCATACTCAAATGGACTCAGACAGAACTTGATGCCCTGGATAGGAGGGTCCGCGTACTGCTGACCGCAAATCGGATGCTTCACCCACGGTCGTCGGTGATGAGACTGTAAGTGTATATCCCGCGGAAGTGTGGGGGTCTTGGCTTCTTAAATGCTAAGACCCTGCACAACCGTGAGGTATGCAGTCTCAGGGAATACTTCCTAGAAGCTGACGTGGGGATGCACCGAGATGTGGCATCAGTGGACAAGGGCCTTACCCCGCTCTTCTTGGGTAACGAGAACTGGCGCAAGCGTGTAGTATTAGACACTAATGATCGCAGGGAAGTATGGCAGAGCAAGGAGCTTCACGGACGCTTCTACCAGGCCCTACATGGGCCCGATGTAGACTTCTTAGCGTCCGTATCCTGGCTCCGTTTCGGTGACCTCTTCGGGGAAACTGAAGGTTTTGTCTGTGCAATAATGGACGAAGTTATGATGACGAATAACTACCGGAAACACATTGTAAAGGATGGCACGGTTGACACATGTTGGGCATGTCACCGTCCGGGAGAATCGATCCGACACATTATTTCTGGGTGTTCTCGTCTGGCTAATGGAGAGTACTTGCATAGACACAACCTTGTTGCCAGGATTATCCACCAGCAACTTGCTTTGAAATACAACCTTGTGGAATCAGAAGTGCCATACTATAAGTATGCGCCCGACCCAGTTCTTGATAATGGTAATATACACACGTTGTATTGGGATCGACCTATCATCACTGACAGGACTATTGTTGCGAATAAACCTGACATTGTGTTGATAGATCGATTGGAGCGTCGCGCAATGATTGTTGATATAACGGTCCCGCATGACGAGAACCTTGTGAAAGCAGAGAAAGATAACCAATTCAAGTATCTAGATCTGGCTCGCGAGGTTGTCGACAACAGCAGTCATTGTGCCGACCAGTCGTGTCAGCCAATGGCTTAATAGCCAAAAGCTTCGACCAACATCTGCGGAGTCTTTCGCTTGGCAGTTGGATCAAGGGCTTGATTCAGAAAGCAGTACTTCTGGACACGGCACGTATTGTTAGGAGGTTCCTCTCTCAAGAGCCCTGACCACCAGTAGTCCGGACCCTGTTCCCGATGCCAGCGGGCTACTATTTTTTATATTTTTAAATGTATTTCGTTTTATATAATTTTGTAAAAATATTTAAAAATGTAAAGTTATATGTTAGAAAATGAATAAAGGAATGTAATAAAAATAATACAACTAGAAAACAACATAAATATTATTTAGAAGCTCAATAAAATAACGATAGTGAATGCGTGGCACTCGAACGCATGCGTGTAGTACCTATTACGAAGTTTCACTTCTTCCGCGCGGAGGGACTCCACGCACTATTTTTTCTCTACATTTCTGCCTCAACACGCTTGTCGCTTCGCTTGAGTGTGTAACTTGTGACCACGCGGTAACCCCACTTAGTTGGAATCAGCCCTCACAATTATAGGGTGACTGGTAATTAGTGACCGATACTTAAACGTGATTTTACTCACGATAACAAACAACTTTCCCAAAAAAAAAAAACATTTTTTTTATACTCATTCACTTTTATCACAACAACACAGCCCTAATTATGTGCCATATGTTTAAGTATCGGTCACTAATCACCAGTCACCTTACATAAGGGGGAATCTTAAAACTAGGTCATCTGTTTGTTTCTCATGATCGTATACCTATCCTATCTTACCGAGGGAGTATCTGTTACCCAGCAACTGGGTTGTGGAGGTCAGATAGTCGTTCAAGGTATACTGACACTGACAGGAAGCCAACCCCAAACATAATTGGGATTAAAGGCTAAACTGATTGATCTTCTACGACCGCTATCAATATATGATAATTATACGTTGTCATTACGATGACGTAACATATATAAATGATGTTGCCGAGACGTTATCATGTTATCGTCAAATATTACACCACGTTCACGATAGCGTTGTTATGTTACACCGGGGATGCGTGAACTTTGCCTTATCATAACACGTTTTTGTTCCGAACTTAGAAGATTTTGTGTGAATAACCCTTGTCGATGCGCATGTAATTAAATCTACGTTTTGAGGGTGGTGACTGCCTCATTGGGTGAATAGTCCAAGCCCGACTGTTGAGCACGAGTTCCTAGGTTCCATTCCCTTGCATTTTTTCTACCTGTGGATACATACTTTACCTATAAAGTTTTCTGTTTCTCCCATATGGAGTTTTGTACATCTTAATGGGGAAACGAGGGTTTATCATTACGAAAAGGAACACTTTCCTTTCCTGTAAAAGTTTAAAACACAACTGCGCAGCACTGAACTGCAGTAGCAGCACACAACACCCAGCCTGTGTTCTTGAGATTTACAACATGTAACTTAATTAACGCACATCCTGAAAATAGTTTGTTCAGAATCGTTTACTGAATCGATTTCTATCATTTTAAACATAGGTAATTTTTTTATCCCAAAATTATTAAAACTACGGAAATTATTGTCATATTAATCCTGTACAGTCAAAACAAATTGAAATGGACGTAGTTTCGTTATGTTGTGTCGAGCGGCGCGATAACTGCTTGTGCGAATGTGTGCGTAGTAGTATGACCATAACGTTCTCCAAGAATTGGTATAACTAATTTAATAAATAAAAATGCATATACATGTTAAATAAAAAATTCAGTGTATGTATTATGATTATAACATAATATCCTAATTGGGGTGTTTGAGGGTGTGCGTTACGTTACATGTTGTATAGCCTTTTCTGTCGCTTAGGACAGTCATTTGCCAGAGGGTTCTCCCTCTGGCAAATGACTGTGAACAGAGCGTACTGCCGAACGCATCGTCGATGCTGCCGCGTGCGATAGCACTACCGATGTGTTCCTCGCTCTAGCAAATGTGAAACAGTGCTAATAGATGAGCTCAACCTCATATCGGTCCCGTTAGGGTAAAAATCAATACATATCATAGAAAGGTAAAAGTAATAAAATAAGCAACAATATTTTTCCATGAAATTTTTATTTATCATGAATACATAGTCTCAACTTAATTAAAATGATTGTAAGAAGTTTGGACCTTATTCCAACGTCCACAATGGGTTAAATTGATATTTCACATAGCCTTTAGTCAATTAAAGATAATTACTAACTATGTATAACAAATACAGATTATTACAATAGACGGAAATGGTAGTGATTACCGTTTCGTATACATAAATACATATGTTTAAAAGGTTTCCATGTCAATTTTAAACCTTCATTTCAACACTAACTAAATATTATAACCTTTTAAACAGATTTGGGTTCAAACTGGGAAAAAGCTATCTTATGAATTATCATAGGACAACTTTTATCCCGGTAGGACGTTCCCGTGGGATAATTTCCGACCTCCAAGCGACCGAGGCCACGGGCAAAATCTAGTAATTACATATTGGAGGATGACGGATTACTGTTAAGGTGATGTGTGTCAAATGATTAATTGTGACGGTATAAAATGCTATTAATAGTTATTGTAACCCCATGTAAACGCAGCGAAATATCCTAATACAAGCTATAATACATAGTTTTGACACATAACTGAAATACCTACTCTGCGTTTACGGGTAACGCATTGGAGTGACAACTGTGAATCTAATGGCGCTAGCATAGCAAGTTACAAGCGTCGTCATTGGTTGAAAATCTGTTAAGGTGGAAGCGACAGGGAGGCCCGCGAAATTCAAATTTCCTTATTTTTTTGCAACTTGCCGGTGTCAGTTTTTATGTTGAATAATAGTTACTGATGAAATATCATCAATACAACCCCATAAAGTTCATTTAACCCCATAGAATGAATTTTTCATGAAATAGTAAATATGTACGTTTTACGGCCGCGTATCATATTTCATTTAACCTAAAATCTGACACTGACCGGCAAATTGCAAAAAACGTAAAAAAGTTTGAATTTCAAAGGCCACCCTGTCGGTTCCATCTTAATGTAATTGTCAACATAACGTGACCTCATTGGTCAGTTTAGGACTTAGCTATCGTAACGCCATCTACCATGATCTTTGATAGGCTTTTTCAATTGAAATACCTACACATTAAATCAATGTCAAATTTCATAGAATTAATAAAAGAGAATTATTACGATCTAAGTACTAGTTACCCAAAGTATACATGATTTTAAGAAGCTCAATAATCTAGGTGGGTGGGCCATCTAGATTATTGAGCTTCTTAAAATCAAGGCTTGTTTTACAACATAAAAAAATAACATTTAATACTAAATACGCTGATCCCTTCGCTAGGCGATAAAATTAATTAATTCATGTTCAGTTACACTAAGCGTCATCTGAATGTGTAAATGTTATTTTACTTCTCGAATATCTTGAAAATTTAATAGAGCAATATTTTTTAGGAATTCCTTTAGGTGTCGCTTAGTTTTTGTGAGAACGAGCACAAAATTGCTATTTTCAACCATACATTTTGTCAATCATATGTAAATGTATATGGGGAGCCCTCTGTTCTGCAATGAACTGAACTAGGCCCAGTTGATTGCTTGAAGTACATATTATCTATTAAGTGGGTCGGTTATATACTTAACAAACGAAAGTTCTAGCAAACTTTGGCGTTAATATTAACCAAATGTGCAATGGGCACCAAACTTGAAGACCGATAGAAAAAGAAATAATTCGTACGGAAAAGAAACTCCTATTTCGCGCAAAAACACACTATAATAGCTTCGGGGCGTATAATACTAAGTTATACCTCAGTTCTCCATCTATATGAGCCTACAAAGTATTATTCCGTTTTCTACTGCTCGTCCTAGATGCACCCTACATCCGAAGCATCGATGCCCAACATCGCAAGATCATCCATTTCCTCCTTCTTCCGTGCAATATTCCCATTCTCTCTCTCCTCCTCCTCTTTAGTTTTCTGTGGAGGTTTCGGTGGCGGGGGTTCTACTTTAGGCCTGTTATCATGTTTCTGTTTATTTCTGTTCTTGTTGTGTTGCCTGGGTTTAGGGCTGGGTACCAGAGGCACATGAGTGTCGTATAGTTGTGTGCGCGGCTGGAAGAGCGGCCCGTTGAGGTCGAAGCCGAACATCTGCGACATCTGTGTCTGCATGAGGGGGAGGGGCGGGAAGGGCGGCATGACTCCGCCCAGGCCGGGCACGAAGCCGGGCGGGAGCGGGAACAGACCGTCGCCCTGCGAGAGGTCGGGCTTTACCTCGGACGGGAAGATGATGTCGAGAGCGTCCTGGAAGTCTTTAGGGAGCGCGGGCTGCTGCTGCGGCGGGGCCGGGGTCGGAGGTCTGGAACAGGCATGATGGGCGTTAGCGCTGTTTACTTATTATTCAGGTAAGAGAAAGTTAGTACAGGATCTGACGGGGATGGTTACAATCCCTATTATATGTTAGCCATCTCGAAATTTAATAAGGCCCTTATGAAATATAAGTAACAATTTTGTCCCTTTTAATACGTCGCCGGACGTAACGCAGAGGTCGCTGAGACTATATGTGGTGGGACATAGTTTGCGACACAAGTTCCGTCACAACAGCGTCGCTTATGTTCAGCTATGATACTCACGGCATGAGCTGCGGAGCCAGGCTAGCCAGCCAGCTGTGTGGGCAGCGCCAGGGGGGGCGGGCCCAGCTCCACCTGCGCTCCAGCTGTATGTGTGATACTCACGGCATGAGCTGCGGAGGCGGCGGGTGCGGCGCTGGTGTGGGCGGCGGCATGTAGGTGATGGTGGGCGGCGCGTGCGGGGCCGCCAGCTGTGTGGGCAGCGCCAGGGGGGGCGGGCCCAGCTCCACCTGCGCCTGCCGCTCCAGCTGTGCGCGCGCTATCTTCTCCTTGAACTCCGCCACCTTGGGTTGGGCAGTGAGAACCAGTCTTAATAAAAATTTACTACCCAATGCAGAGCCATTTTTTCACAACAGTGTCGCCGGTATTTTATGCTAGCTAACGAAATACTTCACCAAATGCTGTAGTAATCATTACCGTAGAAGTTATTACTGGCTTTACTGAAAATACTAAGTATTGCGCCACTTTAAAACATTTCAAGAAATGTGTCACAGCTGAGAAGTTGAGGAGCGCCTTGGCGGTGTCTCTTAACATCGTTAACGCCTTCAACACCATGCCCTGGGGCTGCATTAGAGAGGCATTCCTATATTACCGGGTGCCGACCTACCTTCGTCGTGTAGTCGGGGACTACCTGACGGATAGGGCCGTCATCTACACCGGTCGCACCGGAGAATGGAACAAGCGAGTGGTGTCATGCGGTGTTCCACAGAGATTGGTTCTGGGGCCGCTCTTGTGGAACATCGGCTATGACTGGGTGCTGCGCGCCGACCTCCCTAGCGGTGTCAGCGTAGTTTGCTACGCTGACGACACGCTGGTGCTGGCACAGGGGAGGTCGCACGAGGCGGCGGCCGAACTAATGACACGCGGGGTTGCGTCGTGGAAAGGATCCGGTAACTGGGTCTGAGGTGGCATTGCACAAGTTCGAGGCCATGTGCTTTCATGGGCATCGGAATGCGCCACCGTCGGGATCCCTAGTGACGGTAGGAGGGGGTTCCCATTGGCGTCGCGTCGACGTTGAAGTACCTAGGGCTCGTCCTCGACAGCCGGTGGAACTTCGTGTAGCATTTCCGACGTTTGGCCCCCAAACTGGAACGGGCCGGGGCTGCGTTCAAGCGGCTCTTGCCCAACCTGGGGGGTCCAAACGCCTCCTACCTCCTGATCTACGCGGGGGTCGTGCGGTCCATGGCCATTTACGAAGCCCCGGTGTGGGCGCGTTCATTGAGGCGGCGAGCCGCCCGGACACTACCTGAACGCGCCCCAGAAGGTGGTAGCCGTAAGGCTGGTCCGGGGGTACCGCCCGATCTCCGGCGGCGAGCCTCGCGCGCCGGTGCGCCGCCATGGGATCTGGATGCGATAGTCCTCACGCGCCTGGGGGAGTGCCGCGCGGAGGCACTACGCCGGGGGGAAACTCCGCTGCCGCGGCAAATCGCCACTCAGCGGACAGACCTCCGGCGCGATACCATGACGACATGGAGAGACCGACTGTCGCAACCCCGTGCAGGGCACGCCACAATAGTGGCGATAAGTCCCCTCTTTGAGGAGTGGCTGGACAGGCGCCACGGCGCTTTCACCTTCCGCCTTACGCAGGTCCTCACCGGACACGGTTGTATCGGGAGGTGCATGCACCGAATCGAGCAGGAGGAAACGCCCGGGTGTCACCACTGCGAGGATCGTCCGGAGGACACGGTGGAACACACTGTGGAGGTCTGCTCCACTTGGTCTAGCGGCGATTGGCGGCGGCGACCTCTCGCGTCCTTCCCTGGTTCAATATATGGTCAGGAGTGAAAGGGAATGGGAAGCCGACGTCTCCTTCTGCGAAGCAGCATGCTAGCGAAGGAGGTGGCGAAACGTGAGAGGGAGAGAGCCTCGCGTGCCAGATGCCGTGGGGGCTACCCTGTGGCCCCCGGCCTCCGTAGGCGCGGGCCTGTGGACGGTGAGTAATAGGCCAGCTCATGGTCCATCCGTCTTATGACGACAGGCCGTGTCAACGGCGCGTTCGTGTTCCACGAACACCTCAAGGAGATGTCAGCCAATGGGAACGGGTCCGAGAGATCCCGGCCGATGCCTGCCAAGGCTGCGGGACTGTTCGAAACAGATACCGTGGCCCAGGAACACAAAGGGCTAAGAAGGAACATGGATGGGTTTTAGTTAGTACAAGACACTCCCTTCCGCACCGCCCAGCTATTTGATGATTTTCCACCCGTAAAAAAAGGAGCGCTTCATAATTAACTATAAACAAGTGCTGACAACCTACCTTCTTCTGTATCTCAGCATCCATCTCCTCCCGTCTCTTCTTGCTGACTTCTTCCTCGTCCTTTTTCTTCTGTTCTTCCTTCTTCTGTTCCTCGGTTTTGGAATTCTTTCCCAAATGCTTGTAAACAGGCATTTTTCCTATAGCAAATATATTATACAGACACATTCAGATAAGAGGGAGTTCAGGGTTGCCATCGCATTAGCTGGTGGAAACAAAATGATTGATAACTAAATTTTGACAATTTAACGATGTTATTTGAGTTATTTGTGTTGTCGAGAATACGATTTTATATACGCAATATCCAATCGATTATGAATAAATAAAGATTTAAGATTTTTCAAGGAATTGGAAAATGTTTTGATAGTGTTTGATGGAACACGTTTCTTTCAGTTTACGGAGAACCGCGAAGCGCATATAGAACCGGGTGTTAATATGACATACAGAGTTATAAACCAGGTTGTCTCAGAGCTTATAAAGATGAAAATACAGTGTGGAACAGTCACCGACGCGAAAATGGTTAAAAAATCTGCTGTTTACAAATCCGAACAAGTGCAAAATTCGGTTTCGTATTAACGCCCGAGTATAGATAGTGTTATTTAAAAAAGCGCGCCTTTTACTTACCCTGCACACATGCAAAGTTGTTGCAAAGTTACGGTTACACTTACACATAAGTAGTGATTAGAGAATGTTATAGATTCACTGTTAGTGTATACCCATATGACAAAATGATTGTCTTGGACAGTATTGTTATAATCTGGCACTATCGAATTTTGGCGGATAAAACTTTTCATAGAAATGATTTCGTAATCATTAACCTCAGTTGTTCGTTAATAATTAATAAGTTTCCATAGCATGTGAAAGAGAT
Organism: Cerastis leucographa; assembly: GCA_963082945.1. Classification (NCBI taxonomy): domain Eukaryota; kingdom Metazoa; phylum Arthropoda; class Insecta; order Lepidoptera; family Noctuidae; genus Cerastis; species Cerastis leucographa. Next base: position 21,454,697 of record OY720381.1, on the reverse strand, counting down.
GATAAAAATAGATAATGTGGGTAAATTCAGTTAGCGCGAAGAACTTAAATTAAAACTAAAACTCGACAATCTACACTTTATTCATCTTACCTATAAAAGGCATCTTTCTGATCTCAGGTTTCTTGGTGGTGGGTGTGGTCTCTCTGTCTCGCTTGTCGTCTCGCCTCTCGTCCCGACGTCTCTCGTCGCGTCGGTCGCGGTCTCTCTCTTCGCGGGAGCGAGACTCGCGCCGTTCACTCTCTCTATTTGTGGGGAAGTTATTGACAAGCGTGTAAAAGGAAGAATGAGGGTAGGACTGAATACTTCTGTATAAGCAATTTGCCGATAAGTTGGCAATGGATATGTAAAAAAGATATTTTTTTTTGTGTTTCGTTTACGGTATATGATAGTGTTGCGATATAATGTGAAGATAAAAATTTCAATTGTTTTAGCATGAAACGACAATCGTTTCAATGATGCTGGCAAAACGTTCAATGAGTCTTTAGAGTAGTAAAAAACTACACTAGGAAGCTTTATAAAGCTTACAGGTAATTGAACGCTAGTAATATGTTGTCTTTGTAAACGTCTATATAATCAACACAATCTACATTTCTAATGAATAAATGAAAACTATATTTAGCTAGCTATTCATATTCTACAAGGTTGACTTCAAAACTACGAATTAAGAGCGATTCAAACCTCCTGAGCGAGTTCGACGCCTTCCTACTTTAGGCTAATTCATTAAAGGACACTTGAAAACATCTTGTGGAACAAATATTATCACTTACCTCATTTTCCTCGATAGTTCAGCTGCTCGCTCTCTGTCACCCCGGTCTGGTGATCTATGCTTATCATCATTCACCTTCTCCTTCTTGATCCTAGATAACAGATAATACAAAAGGATAAAGAATTAAAGCCAGTGAATTATCGATTCAGCCTGTTACAAGATGCAGACCCCGTAGAGTGACGCAAAGTTAGAATTGCAAAGAAAACATTTATCATAAGTATAGAAGAATGCATTTAGACAAAAAAAAATACTCAAATAGCGTCGTTTTATTTATAACATCGGTCTCTACACCTCTAGGATCTCAACAAAAAAAAACCCATGACAAGCCGACCACTAGTAACTTCGTTTACACTTGTGTCTCATTGCACTTGGTTACAATGACATACAAGCTATGCTATAGTATAATTAACTTGGGGGAGGGGATGTCGATGATCTTGGTCTTTACATAGTTAACTCTTGTCAAATATTTGCAAGAGTTTTAGAATACCAATGTGTTATGTATTCCATTATTTGTATGTTGCATGAAATGGAAAATATAATATTTTATTGACAGAATTTTACACACCAGTTTTTTTTAGAAGATCAAGTTATGAATCAGCATGGATAATTATCTGATATAAGGAATGAGTACATATAAGGAAGTCTGAAAGTGGCGCCGGTGACTGAAGGTTTGTGTGGTAATCGGTTGGCTTGCTATGGGCATGTGCCATACCAAGAGGAATGAGGAAAACGTCGTGAAGAAAGTTTTGAGTATGAATGTCATCCACATTCATACTCAAAACCTTCTTCACGACGTTTTGTTTTCGGTATAAGAGTAGAGGAAGACCAAAGAACCGATGGATGGACTGCGTTAAGTAAGATATGGCAAGAAAGGAGTTGTCTCATGAGATGGCAAGTAATAGAGAAGTATGGAAGAAAAATACATGCTGCACTGACTCCAAATAAATTGGGATAAGGATCGGCGAGTGATGATTTATCCGATAATGAACATCTGTCATCATATAATATTATATCTTGAGGATGATGGCTAAGAGGTTCGAATGTCACTACATTAACCATTACTGTATGCTTAATGTGATGACGATAGCAAGAAAATGAAATAAACACAACATTACTATTCATTATCTGTCCCTTTTTTTTTTTCGTTAAAATCCTACTAATATTATAAATGTGAAAGTTTGTGAGGATGGATGGATGGATGGATGTTTGTTACTCTTTCACGCAAAAACTACTGAATGTATCTACTAAATAAATCATTTATTCAACATTTTTACTTATTACCTTTATTCAACCTTTTTAATTATTGAATATTTTTTATATGAATTATGATTATTTCTTATTTTAATTTGTTGACTTTGCCATTTAAATTGTAATTAAAGTATGTTTTGTCTTGTTTTTATTTACTTTTCTAATATTTTTTATTTAATGTACCTATTAGATCATCAAAAATTGTTGATTTAAATAAAGAAATTGAATTGACATCAAAGACAATAATTATCTTGATAATTTCAAACCCCGAGAATGATTGATAGTTACCTGCTCTTGAGCGTGTCCAGAAGTTTCCTGTCATTGTCGTTGAGCCTGTCCATCTGGATGTTCGACATCCATTCCGTGAGCGTCTTGTCGTCTCGGCCGTCCGCCTTGTTTCTTTGTTTTTTAGCTACAAAGAAAAAATGACAAACAACTTGTTAATAATAGGGGATGATCATCTTTTTTTTTTCTTTGTCCGTCGGGTTGATTATTGAAAAGTATTGGACACGTATTTTTTTCTTTTTTCACGTGGTCATAAAATTACGGAGATATATAGAGTTGAAATGGCGCATGACGTCACATGTAGGTAATTTTTATACCTACTTGTGACGTAGAAGCCCCCACTCTCCAACTTAAATGTGTTTTAACTAAGTAGTTTTTTGATATTTTGATAAAACAAAAAAAAACATGTCTAATACTTTTGTATTACCTGTCTGACGGACAAAATAGAATGTCGTTTTCTTTACCCAGTCCGCACCCCTATTAAAACTAGCTTCTGTAAGTGACTTCTGCTGCTCACCAATTCATTCGGAAAGGTTGCTTTTAATTCATACAAGGAGTAAACATTAAACTAAGTAACCCTACGCAAAAAATATTGCCGGTAAACGACTTTTTTTGTGGGTAAAAAATCTCGTTTACGGAAAAACTCAACTGTAGCGCAGTTAGAACAGTGTGCTGATTGAAGCATTGAATAGTAAACGGGCCATGGAGGTTTGCTTTTAAAGTAAAGTTATCAACCTAAAAATTACTATTAAAAAAATACTTGTGAAAAAGTTGCAACTTTCACCTCCCGTATCTCTGAAACTAGAAGATTCCCAGGTATTGTCCAGAACAAAAAAAAATATCGCAATGACGGGGAGAACAAGTGCCTTTCAGCATCGTGATGGGTCTATTCTAGTCCCTTTATATTATGTTACTACCATGGATTACCTTTTATTAAAAACCAAAGAACACAGTGGGTAAAGCATTTGAGAAGGGTAAGCATTTAGGAAAGCTGGTTCAATGATGAGCATAGTTAAACTTTTACATAAACGTAACATAATTACGCCTGTAATCCTCGAAGGGATAGGCAGGTATGTACAGTCGCGGACTTTAATTTATTAGCTACTTGCCACTGTTTGTATTTTAGCCGTGTAATGCAAATCGGGTTTAGTCGGCTATATTCGTACATAGTACAGAGTGACTACCCAAATTCAACCAATTGCAGATCTAGCAACCGTTACCTAGCGACAATTTGTTTTAGCGTAGCCATAGTAACGCTTAGCGTACGGAGCAATTTTAATAATGATTGGTAATTTTGACATCAGAAAAACTCGCACCCACGATTTTATCCGAACACGTGCCGTCCAAGATGACGTTCATGACAATAATTCGATTCACTAAAATTCAAAATAATCATCTCTGACTGTCTGAAAACCAATGCAAGGTTTTCATAAAAAAAGAGTATTTAATGAGCTCTAATTCAAAGGAGGTCAGTAAGAAGTAGATTGGATAAACATATGTAACATTTTATGGATTTTTCATTGACAATTTATTGGTCTTCATTCAACCTCTATTGATTCCGATTATTACTAATACGTCATCTTGGTTACGAGCATGCGGTTTTAGTTCGGGTTTAATCGTGTAATTTCGTGAATGAATAAAACTGCAAAATTCGATAGTTTCAAAGTGGCTCATCAATTAAAGTCCGTGACTGTACCTATTAGTAGACCCACATTTAGCCAGTCATGTTTAAGTTCTATGTCATAGGGGGCAAGTAAACCATCAATCGGGCCTCGAGACTCTGTAAACACTCACTTTTCAAAAATGATAAAATGGTTACTGAAAAGTGACAAGCATGGAAGCCCCAAGAAGTTTATCAGTTACCACAGACGATTAAAACATAGAACCTAATACATTTAAAGTCAAACATACTTTTACTTATCTTTTTCTTCTTGACAGGCTCACTATCAGAGCTGCTAGAGTCACTGGACGAGCTGCTACTACTCTTTCTCTTATTCTTCTTCTTTTTATCTTTCTTCTTCTTCTTATCATCTGAGGTGGGAGTGGGTGACTCCTTCCTCTTAGTGTGGAAGCCATCTTTGTTGAAAGTGATTGTGTGGGAGGTGTACTGAGCCGGCTTCTCTGATTCTGATTTGCCTTTGCTTGCGCGGCTCTTCTCGAAGGCTTTCTGACGGTCTGACATCCAGTCTGTCTCCCAGTGTGGGTTCTGTTCTACGAAGTTCTGAAAAGAAACAGAAAATATTTACGATGAATGCTGCTCTGAATCGGAGATAGGCAGATGACACTTGATGTGAATTTGCAACGAAAAATCATTATTCTGCTGATCTTATCCCAATTTTGGGTCATCGCAGCATGTTTTCTTCTTCCATACTTCTCTTATTACTTGTTATCTCATCCTTTACACCGTCCATCAATCGTTTCTTTGGTCTTCCTCTACTCTTATACCTATCCACATTCATACTCAAAACTTTTCACACGACGTTTTACTCATTCCTCCGCATCACATGCCCATACCAAGCCGTTCTAATTCACACAACTCTTCAGTTACCGAAAAATAACATAGACTACATACAGGACGTAGGTCTCTCTAATCTAGTCGACACAATTAACCACCATGTTCACCATGTGTCCATGTTCATTGCCAGTCTGGCATTCTTTAATCAACTTCCCGTGATTATAATATCTATATATATAAAATGAATCCCTCTTTCCCTTGGTCACGACATAACTTGAGAACGACTAAACTGATTTGATTCATCTTTTTGTTTTTAATGTTTTCTAATACTTTGAAGAAGGTTCTTAGATAGATAGTAGTTAGGTGGTAGATAAGCAGTAGGGGGGTATTTAGTAGATAGGTAGAATATAGGTGGGTAGTAGGTAGGTAGTAGATACGTAGGAGGTAGGTAGGAACAAGTGCATTGCAACGCTTGCGGGGATCAGCTAGTAATATATAATACTAACATCTTTTTTTATATAAAACAGATTGTAGTACATGTAACAGATTTCAGATCAGAGCGCAATGGTATTGCAGCACTTTTCACACAGATTATAAAGCACGTTTTCATCCCATCTATTCGAAAAGGACGACTTGGTTCGCCTTTAAGTGCACCCAAAGGTAGTGTTTTCTATAAGGAACTTTTAGTGGGCAGTAATGAGTTTTTATTCCTCTTTATGTGAAAAAGTGCGCCGCAAAGATAATTGCGGCGCACTTTTTGAATTTGGAACATCTTAGTGTTCAGCGCCAAAGAAATCGAACGCAAATATTGTTTGAATAAAGACTGGCTCGTACGACGGCCCATAGCCGCGCCGCCAGCTGAATAACAATACATTTTTATCTATTGCGAAAATTTCTCAAATGTTAATATAAGTTTTTAGTTGTTTTATTATTAGATACTATTTAATTTCAATTTAGTTGTATCTATGTTTTATTAAATAATAATATTACAATAGAATACGAGGCCTGTTTTCTCATAGTGGGTGATGAAAAGCAGTGTATCACTCGGGCGAAAATATATTTTTGGCTCGGCGACGTACTTTGAATCCTTCGCTACGTTCAGGATTCTACTCTAGAATCCCTCGCTACGCTCGGGATTCTAGAGTAGTATTCAAAAGAGCGCCCTCGCCGTAAAAATATTATTTTGCTCCCTTAGAAGACAACAGATAAGATAATAGTAGATAAGATAAGAGAATAGTAGATTGTATCAACAATCTACTATTCTCTTATCTGTTGTCTTCAATAGGAATGTCATTGCCTTGCCAATCATAATGTCCTTTTAGTATACGTACGTATACTAAAAGGACAAATGAATGTGAATGGATAAGTTATTAATTATATTACTTACAGTATAATTCTTGGAATGAACGACAGATTTGAGATGCGCAGACGCACAATGTAGGTCTCCGATGAACTGATCGCACAGTTTGCAGTACCACGCGGTGGATGGCACGAAGAACTGAAGACCTTGGAGAAACAAAAGAATTTTAGAGATAGAAGGAATAGATGAGAGAGGTGGGCAAAGATCGACACTCACTGGAAGCCGGAGGAAATCGCAGTCAAGGTAGACCGCGACGAAGGTGGTGTGACGTTCTAATCTTGTTTGGGACAAACATGCCCAGATATCGCACAAGATAAAGGTTTGGAAGGAGAAAGAGGAAGCCTTTGCCAAGCAGTGGGACACAGGACAGTTAAACAAAAAAAAACTAATTATTTCGACATTAGCAGAGCATCTCAACGTGTCCTAATAAGCAATCGTTGCGACCATTTGTTCAGAAATCTCGAACGCATTCTGTGTCGGTGCGATAATGCGTTTAGGGTGTGCCGATCAAAATGAACGCGACAATCCCGTACGTTTGTATGTATCAGAAAACGGTGTATAGTTTGAGATTCTGTTTAGAGATCAGTGCATTATGGCATGATTAATTTGCTGTATTATAGGCTGACACCTATAGAGCGAACTTTGGCGTTACTCAAGCTAAATAATACATTAGTAAACATGATCTTTATCTCTATGAATAAAATCTTAATGTTCATAAACGTTAGAAACGATTGGTCTCATTCGCTTTTAGGAATATGCACATTAAAGTCAACGAATAAAGTTCATTTTCGTAGAATGGGTTACTACTTAAGAGTGAAGTTGAAGTTAGTTCAGCCTTAGCATCTCACTTTTAAAGAATTTTAAACAAAACTCTCCAGTTAAACAACAAATAGCTGTAATGACAGCAGTCCAGTGTATGCCATAATCTCACAGTCAAAACTGTTCATTGGTTAAAACTACTTTTCTCCGGTTAAAATATTTAAAGAATAACTAACATTTACTTAGAAATTTATTAGGATGTTAGGTTTTTTTTTTGTGACCCTTTGAACAAAATCGTGTTGTAGTAATTATAGAGAAAACGCCATTTAATTAATAAGGCTTTTGACTGACACCGGTCAAAAGTGTTTTTGTCCCATTAACAGTTTTGATTGTAACATATAAAAGGCTGCAATGCGAGGTAAAAATAAAAGGTGAACGAACAAACCTTTAATGGGCGTCCGTTTAGTAGGCGCAGCAGGGAAGCTAGGGAACCCTTCGTTGACGCCGGATACAGAGTGCCACGGCGCTTCCATGTGCGCTGCAGCCATCCTTCAACACGATTTATAGATTTCTATGCAATTACTTACTTATTTAAAATCTGTTTGGTTTTTATTAGATTGTGAATTTTGATCTTATCATCTTTTAGAAAATATATCAGTCAACATTGTTTTTAGGTCAGCTGTATTTTTATTGGACTTATGAAATCTTATTTAATATTTTAAAGTGTGTTTGTTAGTTTGTCAGTGCGTTTTCATTAGCGAAAAAGTACACAAAAAATGATGAAATCTCTATTTCTCTCTCTCTTCTATCAGTTGCAATCTTTTATCTCATAAGACAAGATATTTTTATGGGAATGCTTCGCCGGAAGTAACACAGTTACCGCAGCAACAGGGGCCGGAAAGTGACATAGGCAATAGTTTTTTTTTTATACTGACTATGCTGCGTTTAGTCGCAACTCGCCTGATGAGAAGCGATGATGCGGCCTAGGGTGGAGCACGCTAGAAGAAACCGATCCACTCAAACTTTAAAGAGATTCAGATTATAATGATCAGAGGGGGAGGGGTATGTCACTTTCTGGCCATTGTAACAAATTCTGAAAATGGATGGGGACATGTGGGACTCAATATTGGTCGAACAGCGGAGTGTAGATACCTTTGTATAAAAATACTTACTTATGATGAGCAGGAGAGTGTAAATGGTTCAGATAATCCTTAGCAGTCGGCGGGAACTCATTGCAGACTCGACACCAGTGCATCTCAGGGTCGTAGTATACATAGTTAAACTTCTTGTTTGATGGAGACCTGCAGAACGACCAGCAAAGTTATAGATACGTGTCGAAAATTATAAAACATGTCAAGAGGATGGAAAGTTTTGCTCACGGTTGAATATTCTCGCGTTGTATGGTTCCGATTGGGGTGTAATTTGGTTGGTTTAGAAATATCGTTTTTTTAGTATAAATTAATAAATAATATAGCATTTAGTCTAGTGCAATTAGACTAGCGTGGAACGAAGTTTATAATGGTCGGATTTTCATGGGATTTTTTTAAAGAGTTCCGAGAGAGATGGAGCAGTAGGTTAAAAAAAAAGCCTGCCGCTTGTTTATCGTTTCCGATGCATACACGGGTCACTCTATTACGCCACATATTATCAATTTAAAGTTATTCATAAAAAAGGAAAAAAGTAGCTGTTTTTTTTTAACTTTCTTCTCCACATCTCTAGGAACTCAATAAAAAAAAAGTCCCATTAAAAACCAACCACTATAAACTTCGTTCCAACTTTTTAGTATTTTTTGTCTAATTGCACTCGTCTATAGTCCCCTTCACGAGAAGCTATAAATTTTGTAAACACATTGAGGGGTTCGCAACATTTGGATCAAATGACAACCTAATCCGAGAAAACTATACAAACAAACTGAAACGCATTCGAAACTCAAACGGCGGCACAAGTGTTTACGTTCCAGTAAGTCAAACGCATTCCAGTAGGCAGTACCACAAAAAATTAGACGACAGCGCTTTATAAGAGCTTTACATCGATAAATATAACCTGATCAAGTGAAATTGCTCGTAAGTTTCGTATTACACGTATGTTACTTTGAGTTGATGGAATTTAGGATTATTTGTTGTTGATTGAATTGTCGCTACGTAACTTATTAGAAGGTTTATATTTACAAAATGTATAGCTTCTCGTGACGGGGACTTCTGACAGTTGATAAATGACAACTTTTTTATTTTTATACAGCGTGTACAGATCATCAAACTAAACATTTTTTCCATGGCACCAACATCGTCAGCAAAAGCTGTTTTGTGCTGATATTTTTTCGAAATATGACCACAATACATGCTGCATAAAAAGCAAATCAAAACTTTTTTGTTTTTATTTTTTTTAATAAAATTTTCACTCGCGGGTTTTAAGGTGTAAATAAAAATGTTTTCTTCTTCCTTGTCGTGTAGAACCATGACACCGATGGACACTGTTTAAAGATGTTTCGCTTCTGTTTTCATACGGTAGATAGACTCCACCTCTTCTGGAAATTATATCCTCAGTTGTATATTTTTTCTTCTTCCTCGAGTTCTATGTTGAATAAAACAACAATACTATAGGCCATATTTAATGTTTACAGAAGATAAAACAAAAAATACATGGAAAGAAATACAAAAAGATTTATTTGTATAAAAAATGGCGACGCCTATTTTCTTCTCGCTCACACAGTTAACTCGAGTGAGAAGGGAATAGAAGCATCGTAAATATGTCAATGACAATTCATCTTAATGTATAACAGCAATGACATGTTATTAAAGCTTACATTCCACAAAATAATTCAAGTATTTTTAGCATTTTATATAATTTTCGTGTCATTTTTACCTGTCCATGCCACCGGACATTGAATGCAATGTCCAACACAATATTACTAAACGCATGTATTTAAAGCAGATTCCATCGGTGAACACTTCAAGCTTTTTCCTTCTTGAGGTAGGCAGATCACTAATATGTCAAAGCGATTAGCTCGCAAGGGCACGCGAAAGCGGTGCAGTCCTGCTTTTGGGAGAGAAATATAGAAACTAAAAACTATTTTGTTTGTACACTCATAAAAATCACAATTGTTTGGTATGAAAGTTTATCGCGATGTACTTAAATATTTTCTTTAACAATCATTTTGAATACAAATAAATTACAGATTAAAGAAGTTTTAGAACTTTCAGGAAAGAAATAAACTTTCAAATGTTTACTAATCATTGAAAAGGAAAATAAAAATGAGGACAGCCACGCACCTAGATTTACGTTTGTTGTTGCGATCCGCCGAGTCGGCTTCGTCCACGATAATCTCGTGCGCTTCTTCTCCGATGATGCCGTTCAGCATGTCCACTACATTGTAGATCGTCTTCAACTTATTCTGTATCTCCAACTATAAGTAACGCATCGATGCCAAACATTATAGATCCACATAGTAGAATAAGCCTTATCATAAAGCAGAAGTATAGACAAAACTGAGCTGGAAGTCTTCAAACATAAGACATATTTTGTGTATTGCAAGTCAAACCTGTAACTTGGTGTTTTCCTTCAAAAACCTCTTGGTGTCTGGGCTCGGTGAGCGCTTGGCGTCGCCGCGCAGTTCGTTCCGTTGATCCTTCAATGTGTCCATCTCTTTCTTGAGTATGTTTGCTTTCTTTATGTAGTCTTCTCTCTGTTTGGACAGTGCTGCTTTCTGTTGACGCATTTCCGATTCAATGGCGGCTGCGAAAATATTTTGTTATTTTATAAACTATATTAGGTTAGCAGATTAAGTGTGCTGTCGTATTGTTAACAGGTGACGAGCCATCTTAATTTGTTTTTATAATCTTGCCACGAGAATTCAATACAACAATACACTTAATTAAAGCAAATGTATGTAAACAAGACTTCTCTTAGCTGTAATGGACCCAATTCTGCTTATTAATCTCTAGAGGCATTTCCAAGTAGCATTTTGGAACATTTGAACTCAGTTTAAAGTCATGCAGGGATCGCAAGAAATAGCAGAATGTGGTTGTAGGCAGAACAGTAACTATAATATTATTATTAGTTAAAGCAGTGGAAATATTTCTTCTGCCATTTTATGCTGGTTTCTTCAAACTGGTATTTATGTAATAATGTAACTTGAGGAGCACTTTCCTATAAATGTTTACAAACTAAGTGGTAACAGGGTAAAGTGACAGATACCTGAAATAGAACATTTTAACATAATTGATTTTTAGGTAGTAGGATGACACAATGCAATAATAAGTGAGTATATAAAATATTTGAAGTACAGACTATTAAGCTTAAGGGGGCACAGAAAACCTTTGTTTTCTAGAACATCCTGAATTATAATGAAAATTACCTCGTTTATTACATTAAAATAAACTTTGTTCACTGCTACCCTAACAATGGTGTGTTCCACTGTATTAATATCTGCAAATAACACATACATTTAACTGTACTTTATGTATCAAAGAGCAATTACTAGATTCATCTACTTAGTGCACTTGATTAAACTTAAAAATATGTCAATATTATTTTATAATTATAGCTTTGTCAATTTAATCAGTATCTAGAAACAATAGTTTCCAATGCCCCCTGAGTGTTAGGTTGTTTTAAAGCAAGTCATAATATAAACATTCATGTCAATATCATTTATAAATGTCAGAATTAAAGTTAGTTCTTGATGTGGATGACGAACATGTCAAAATAATAAACATTGGTTAGAATGGACAATAGATAATTTGGATACAATACAAATAAAAATTGAAATATGACTTTCTATGTTTTAGAGAAACCTGATTCTAAACACCGGTAAATTAAACAATTAATACATAACACAAAACTTTCAAAAAGTTCCTTCTATAATAAATGAAAAATTAAACACAACCTTTTTTCTCCTATTAAACATCTGTAAAAAAAAAAAAGGTTAAAGATGGTAAAAGGAAACAAAGCATACCTTCTTTCTTGATCTGGTCTTCAACATTATTCAGGAAGGGTGCCGGTGGAGCTGTCTGCGGTGGTGGAGGTGGCAGCGACATCTGGTTCCACGCTGACATGTCCGGAGGAAGCGGTGCTTGGGGCACGCCACCCACCGACGGGAAGTCATCGTAGATACCGGAGTATGATGGCTGGTAGTTGGTTGTGTAGTTTGCTGGCGCCGGTATTGTCACTCCCTTTAAATAAGAAGTAGGTTTTATTGTAATGATGTCAAGCTATACAAATTAATAAAATTGAAGTGCTTTTTATGGATTGCATATGTATTTATGGTACTAATAACACCGTCTATCTGCCTGTCTGTTTATATTGGTTAATCTCCAAAATTACTCAACCAATTTTGATGGGACTTTTACTGGCAGATAGCTGATGTTATAAGAAGCAATTTAGGCAACTTTTATTTGGAAAACGGAACTCTTAGAACCCTTACATCATGAACAAAGCAAGTACTTACTTAGCATTTTTATAATAATTTCAAGATGAAGGTGGTGGGCAAGAGCTAGTTACAAATAAATATCAGAATGGATGTGGCAGAAATTGCACAAAGATCAACGTCAAATCATGCTGTCAATACTTCTTGACTACTTATGAAATTGATATATTATGCCAATTTGCTATTTTATAATAACTATTTGATACATCTCTAAGAACATCAGTTCTGGTTTGAATTTATGGAGATATTATGTTGGTAGGCAATTTGATAAACAACAAAAATATTTTTATGACTCTACATAAAGCAGCAGTTGTAGAATGACCACTGTGGAAACGGGTTATGTCAACGGAAGACTCGACAAAATGATAATCTGTCATTATGTTGATTCTTCCGTCGATATAACCCGTTTCCACGTAATGCTTCACGTGCAGATATCCAAATGAGAACCAACACAGCTGCAAGAAAAATATTTTCATATTCTAAGCATAAATTAAGCAATGAAAATGTTTACTGTGACAATACGAAACACATTACTCATTAAAAAGGCATTGTATTTCAAAACAGAGAATGCTGAAAGTCTTGATTGTGTACAGCAATAGTACCTGTTTATAGCATATGTAATATGTACCAGGTGTTTTCAATTTACTTCACTTTAGAAGGAACTGTTTGTTTTAAAATACAATCAGTGCTATGTTAGTGTATTTAAAAATTGAGTCACTAAAATTTACTATAAGAATGTTGCATTGAGGTAACCAAACAATTAGCAATACCTTTGGAAGTTATATTAAAAAGCTGAAGAGTTTGTTCATTGGTTAAACATGCTAATGAAAGGAACAGCTAGTTAGAAATGTTACAATTGAATTATTCTTTTATTGTTGAAAAATTATAGGCAATATAACTACACGCTATAACCAATCAAACAGGAATAGGTGCAGAGCATCAATATAACATGTTGCAAAAACGGGTAAAATGTGACAGATGAAGTTCCGCAGGTCTACTAGTTGATAAAAATGAAACAAACTTAAAGCTACTTAACTAGTAATGTGGTCTAGTAGTGATAACAATAAAGTGTATTGGCAGTTATTTTGATACCAAAACTGATTAATTAGTTTTACTTAGAATAGAAATGCTTTACAACAAACATTTTGTACATAGCTTTTTAACTAGATTTTCTTATAAATTCATACAAATCTATCTTTACATTCTAATATAATACAGTGTGAGCTAGCTATTATCTTTATACATAATTATTTACTAGAAAATGCAAAATAACAAAATATGTAAATGAGTATTATCCAGTACCTCTTGTGGAGCGAAGCTAGGGGGCGCCTGTGCAGCGAACCCTACAGCCTCTTGAAACTGTTGGTTGTCCCACAGCTCACTGGGTTCTGGCAGCTTAGATATCTCACTCAATATGTTCTCGTCAAGGAGGTCTTTTTCATTTTTGCGCGGTGACCGGCTCCTTCGCTTGTCATTGTCATCTCTTCGGGGAGGCGAACGGCTTCTTTTCCGAAGTGGCCGGTTTCTATAATCATTACGATCCCTGTCACGGTCCCGGTCGCGATCTCTTTCCCTATCACGTTCACGCTCGTGATCGCGATCCCTATCCCTGCCCCACTCTCTATCTCTGTTGTAAAACGACCTAGGGTCTTTTCTGTGGTCACGAGACATAATTCGTAGTTATTATCAATGAAATTCACAAAATTAATTGTTTCGTTTTACAAAAAACACACGCTTTGTTTGACGAATTTGACGTTTTGTGCCGCCATTACAGAGTTGGCAGCATTGAAAATTCAAAACTATGCTTTGAAAGGGTTGCCATAAATATCTTTTTAAATATTGTGATAAAATATTAAAAATTGAAATAAAGTTCCTTGTTGCAACTATGTTGCAACGCAAGAGCGATAATTTAATGAGCTTACAGATGATTTTTAGTGGTATTAGGTTATCAAGTAAAACCGGTCAATATTCACAGCGATCGATGTGAAGCGATGACGCGGCCTATGGTGGAGCACGCTTGCATATAAGAAACCGACTCACTCGGACTTTCGTTTTCGAACTTGTCATAACCTATTCGTAATAATTACTTATGTCATTTTGTTTATTTATTCATGTACATTTTTTTTATATTTTTACGTATTTCTTTAAAAAATACTTTAAAATATCAAACTTAAACTCAAAGCATTTTCTTCAAATAAACCCAAACAGGAACTTTTAAAAGTAAAAAAACAGAACAAAACGCAAAGCCACAGACCCAGTCACTAGGCATAATAATTTGTGAAAGTAGGTACTGTAGTTGCCCATTCCAAAAAGTACATCTCTATGGAGAAGAATTGACAAAAAACTCCATGAACACTCTCTTTAAAAAAAAAATGTTACAAAATCTTGGTTACATCATTTACTTGAGAATTACAAATATGTGAGAACGATCTAGAAATACGTGCAAGTTAAGAGCGTCCAGAGCACAAGATTAAACCAATAATTAAAAAATAAAGTAATTAAAATAAACCATGGCAGCTAAGAGATGACCAGTCACAACTGACAGCGCCCGTTCACGAACATAACGGATGTATCAGCCATCAGCATCACTCAACTCAACCATATATGGCAGGAAACTAAATGACCCGACACACCCATCACCATCAGCATGACATTTGAGTGTGCATGACATTCACTCAACCGCCAGGGTAAATTCGCGTCAATGAGAGATGTAGAGCAGCGGTGGCCTAGTGGTGGCAGCTCCGACTTACGAGCAGTAAGTCGTAAGTAAGTCGTAGTTTCGAACCCAGACAGGCGCATTACTTTGTGTAATTTATTTCATCACGGCTGCTCTCAAAACGGTGAAGGAAAACATCGTGAGGAAACCAGCAAAACTGTACTAGAACTAATTCGAAGACATGTGACATCTACCAACCCGGACTGGGCCCGCGTGGTATATTAAAGCCCACTCCCTCTCATTGAGAGGAGGCCTGTGTCCCAGCAGTGGGAACATTATAGGCTGATGATGATGATGCGAGATGTAGGTACTCAGTAAATGGTGGCTTTACAGTTCATAGTACTCATACATGTGCTATGCAATTATATAATAATAAGAGATTGAATCTATACCATGCAAATATATTTTTACAATATTCTGCACCTTTCACAATAACATCACATGGCAATTTGATTGCCCCTATGGTTGTGGAGCAGGACCAGATTTTAAGTTTCTCTTGATTCAATTCTATATCACAATCACTACATTTGACATTTCGTAGAAAAAATCTTCTAACTTTTTCCATTTAATAATTGATTATTAGCAGTAAACCAATAATGGACCTAAATTAGAGCGTTCTTTACGTCGTCGAGGTTTGTGGCACGTCTTGTTTATCCCAACTTATAATATGCTTGCCTACATAATGTGCGTTTTATGCAAGATTTAAATTTCGTCTCATTCAGTTGTAGAATGGGAGGAGGTATTTTATTGTAACACTAGCTGTCCAGTTCGTCTGCTTCACATTTTCCCCGTTTTACCAACCTGACGGTTTTGTCTGTGCGATTATGGACGAAGTTATGCTGACGAACAACTACCGGAAACATATTATAAAGGACGGGACGGTGGACGTGTGTCGGGCATGCCATCGTCCGGGTGAGTCCATCCGACATATTATATCTGGTTGTTCTCATCTGGCTAACGGCGAGTCCTTGCACAGACACAACCAAGTAGCCAGGATTATTCACAAGCAACTTGCCTTGAACTTAAACTTGTGGAAGCTGAGAGACTGTACTACAAGTACGAGTATGTGCCCGACCCAGTTCTCGAGAAAGACCATGTCCCGCTGTACTAGGATCAGTCTATCATTACTGACAGGACTATTGTTGCCAATAAGCCTAACATAGTGGTGATAGACCGATCAGCCGCACAAATATAGTCGATGTTACCATTCCGCATGACGAAAACCTCGTGAAAGCTGAGAATTGAATATTTGGTATGAATTTCAATTTAATACCTCTACACGTTCATGAGGAAAGGGGTAGTAAGTTTAAAATTATTAAAAACATTTTTATTATATGATTTAACAAAAAAAAAATACGGTTTTCGCAATTTTTCCTATATCTGTGCTATAAGACGTTGCTTCGTACCAAATTTCAAGATTCTGAGTTCACGGGAAGTACCCTGCAGGTTTTGATTCCCTTGCGAGTGTCGAAAATTTGCGGAAATTTGCGGCATGAACGGCTGTATCTTTTGATTGCTTGGCTTAGAAGTTTGATTTTTTCACAGCTCTAAGGGACAGTAAACTTGAGTATTTGATATAAATTCCAGTTTGATACCTTTACGCGTTCCTGAGAAAAATGGTCTTGACAGACAGACAGACAGACGGACGGACAACAAAGTGATCCTAAAGGGTTCCGTTTTTTCCTTTCGAGATACGGAACCCTAAAAACAAAAAATGGAAAATAAACAGTACACGAAATAACATTTGGGATGTATTATGACGGTAAGCTAATGTGGTGAGTGTATGTTGAGTGTTAATGAGATCATGTGCATCAGATGTTTGTGGTGTTTGTGGAATGTAGATCAACGAGGCATTTAGATCTTATCTTAGCCTATTAGTTGTTTAATATTGAAATAGAGTTGAATTCGCTTGGATAGCAAGTTTTTTTTCACGCCTGTAGGTAACCCTCGAAGGTTTAGACAGAGACTTGATTAATTTTGTATTTGCTCTACAAGCTCTATTGAGGTGATCTATACAAGGTGTCGTTTTGCATCCTCGTCAAAATTCAGGAGGTTGTCACAATAGTGAATTGTGTATTAAGGGTGGTAAGTAAGGAATTACGATCGAGGCTCTAGTAGAAGCCCGAAGTCGAAGACTGAAGGCTTTCTGAGTCGAGGTTCGTAATTCCCGTACCACCCGTGAAACATACAATGATTTCATCACATTTGCTAGTTAATAATTATGAATATACACAAGTCAGCACATATTAATTACGAAATACGTGAACTGATTTGCAGATTATACAAATGTTTTGTTCAGAAACGTTAAAGGCATACTTACCTAGGTATACAGCCATGAGGGAGTATAAAAAAAAAACGACGTTTTGATACAAAAAAATATCGATTATTTAGATTTTAGAACATTAGTTGAGTAATTAAATAACATGTAGCGAGATTGAATGAAATTCCTGTTTTAATAACATTTTAAGACAATTTTTCAATTGCGTGTAAACTCCTTGCTTGAACTTGCATGACCTGTGTGCTGTCATACTGAGCTGTAAATTTAAAAAAAAATGACTTACCGCCCTAGGGTTTTATATGGGGCATTACAGCCAAGTTAACCTGTATGTTATGACACTGTTTACGTGCAAGTGTGATGAAAAAGACATAAATAATCAAATAACGGTACCTTAGTTAATTATTAGTAAACGTTGATTTTTTTGGTTGTTTAAGTTTGTCAGTATTTCAGAATAACCCCTTTAACGTGGTTTAGGGAATAAGAAATTAACGAATAAACGTTTCAGATTGTTTGTATGTATGAAAGCACGGTTATAGGGCGAGAATCAGATGGGCCGCGTTTAAAACACGGGTGGTACACACTTACCGATTATCGTAAACAAGAAAAAAAACAAAAATTACCTACATATTTTATTATTGATTCGGGACGAGAATCAGTAGCATTGTTACCTCCTTGAATTTGAGGACGCAAAACAACACCTTGTATAAGTATTTAGATTCTATTTGGACTACTTTGCCATTGATGATGATGCTCTTGCAGTCATGGACCTCCATGTAGTGGTGAACACTTTCGGGGAGATATCGCTTTCCTGTCTCACACCTCGCTACAGAGGAATAGGTGGACCTTGATAGTACAAGAACAAATTTCAACCGTACTGTACTTACTTTGTCGTATATTAAAATTTCATCAAATATTAATTAGTGCAGAGCCGCGTGGCGTGACTGTCGGATTACCAAGTCATTGGCCCCATGTTCGAACCCAAGACACAAACTGATTTTTCGGATTCATGTGCGGATTGTATAATTATTGCTTGCTTCGGTCAAGGAAAACATCGTGAGGTAACCAGCACGACTGGAAGATATTTCTCGACGGCATGTAAAGCCAAGTCAGAGGCCCATAGGTGGCATAAAAACTCTGACACCAGCACTAACCGCACGTTAAAGAAGAAAGGAGATCAAACATTCGACAATGTACACGGATGGCACGTAACTCGAGTATCAACCAAACTGCGCGATCAAAACTCACTATTACGCCCGTTAATTTATTTCCATATACAACTTATTTATATAAGGACAGCAATTACCAGTAACACTTAAGCTGTAGGAAACTTCAAAGCGCGCCCGTTTGTCGTTCAATGGAGCTAAAAGCGGAAGTTTGTATAACAATTTTGTTTACATTTCAAATACGTCATACTCACTGATCTCCATTAAATCGTTCAACGGAGCGGAATAGACTTTTAACAAATGAAGTGTACGACAGCAAACGTTGTGTTTGGGGGGGACGTCACATCCAATGTTCCACTTGGTTTCATCTTATTTGACGGCTTAAGTGCGCCCCAGATTGGAATTCGCGTCAGTACGACGCCATAGTAAAATTTGAGCATTAAGGCTTCAGGACACCTGATGAATTTGCTACATTTATTTAGACTATCCGATTGAATATGGATGCTTTAGTGTATTGCTTTTTTCAGACAATTTGGGAGATGTCAGAAGCTCGTTGTTACTACTCGTACGTGGCTGTGCCTCCGATTTGTTGGTAAGCTAAGTTTTGTTTGTGTTCTACTACGCAATAGCAAATATACCGCACTCAATACAAAGGTACCCAAATAAAACTTTTGCCGAATTTACCGTAAATAAATTTTCTGCCATCGAGAAAAACTACCTCGACCTAAATCTGAATGGACCTAAATCCTGAGCAATCATAATGGATACTTTGATATAGGGTCATTTGGCGATGACAGTTCCACTCCAAGTACCTTCAAGTCAGTGGCCATGCGTCTTCAGATACGAGCCGATGATGTGTAGACACTTGCGTAATAGATAGAGCCCTAGCGGTGACTAATGTTCATGGCTCCCTGTTTAGGCAAGGTAGCAAGTTTATAGATAATTTTGATGTTGATTGATCGTGTGGGGAGGTAGGAGTTACCTATTTTTATTGCCATTGTTAAATGCAGGTGGGCGTAATTAAAGGCAAGAAAATTACTGGCATTTTATTAGTGCCAATTTTATAAAAAGACAAGCCATTCGCCTGATGGCATTTGCTTTTGGATAAAAAGACGAAATTGCGTACAAACTTTGGTTTTAGCCCCGGTAAGTGATGGTTTATTGTCTTTAAGATTTTTATCTGTTTCTTTAACTTAAGTAGTTTTTACCTGATAGTGATAGTATTTTCTGGTTCGACGGGTGTCTTCGCCATTTTCATAATACGCCAAGTTTTACACCAGCGAATGTGGCGACAAATTACTAGTTTTCTTGTTGAACATTTTCACATGACCTCCTTACAAAGGTGAGAAAAGGAACCACCCCTCCGAACTCAAGGTCACACATAAAATTTCATTATTCATAGTCAGTTGACATGTTGGAATATTAATTATTATCGGAGAAACATGTTACAGGGGTATAAAACGGGAACTTCTTGCTTCAGGCTTTCATATTCGAGGCAGGTGCGTCTGAGAAACAAAGGTGGGAAAGGTAAATTGTTTTTTTTCTCTGTAATAATGATATACCAAATTGATTAGAAATGTAGATAGTATTATTGTGATATATTTTTAATGTGGTGAACTCTTTGAGGGGTGGGCATTTTTTCGAAGACGAATTTGAAAGTATCATAAGTTTGTTAAATGTTGCATGCCAAAACTCAGGCAGAATGTACCCGGCTCACTGTATGTCAGAAAACTTTTTTATCCAATACCTACATTCTATGCAAATAAATAATTTGATCTAATAATTTATAATAATACAATTGATAATTATGATACTCTACGAACTAATTTTTCAAACTGTATAATCAGTGGTTTTATTTAAGTTTGTCTTTCGCCTGAACTGAATAAAACAGTCACTAAACTGTTCTATAATGTGAAGATTCAGGGAAAACATTTGGAGGCTTATGATATTTTTCTTTATTATTTTAAACGCATTACTTTGAAGGATGCCACAACAACGTGGTGCATGGGTAAAGAAAACTAAGCTCCTTATAAAGTTTATTTGTTTATAGTTGTTGGGCATCCTTTCCGTTTCCGATATTTCGTTTTAATCTTGTACATTTATTTTGCCAGTTGGCTGCTCGCCTCCGTCTGTAAATCAATGAGAATTTATTGCGTTTGATGTCATGTACAACTTATTATAGTAATGTAACCAGTACATCGCTGAAAATTATCTGGATTCTGTGTACCCACTTATTAACATTTAAAGCTGTTCAATTATAGAGGTATATTTAAACGAAACTAATATTTAACTATGTTCAACCGTATTAAAGACAGTATTATGTGATTTTACTGAGCGTTTATTCAAGTAGAGATCAACGTTTCACAGACAAAAATAACATGATGATAATTACAAATATAAAAGTTGCAATTTGCCGTGTCGATTTTCTGGGATCCCTGAAATTGGGGTTTAACGAAAATGTAAGATCTCTTCAGGATTTACAAACACTTCCTAGAAACTTCCATTTCGGGGAAACAATTTGATTTCATAAATATTGTGCAGAGTCAATAGTTGTGTATTTCTCGAACGGTCAGGCAGAGCTGTGGGTGACCCACACTTCGTCAGTTAAATGCAAGTCCTATGTTATATTGGCCAGATAGTCTGACAATCAGCCTTGCCAAGGGATATGTATTACCCAGTAACTGGGTCGTGAAGATTGGATAGGCAGTTAGGATAGGCAGTCACTCCATGGAAAATACTGGTATTGAACCATACGCGCATAAGCCGGTATTTATAAGGTCTGCCTCTGTATATTTGTGTGCTTAAAGAATCAAATCAATAATGATGATGTAATATGTACGAGTCTATTGCCATCGACCGGTGATGGAAAACCCCAAAAACACCTTGCAGATAAGGTCCAATAGTGGTGCTTATGACCACTGACCAATAGACCAACGAGGCACTCCATTTTATATATCGAATCCAACCATGAATTAACTCTGCCTTTGGCAATTGATTGCTGCAAATAGGCTTATGCCAAGACTCCCAAGCTGTGAGCTATGTGGTCTACAACACTCTGTCCACCGCTCTATTCCGACCCTGCCACTTTTTTAACATCGTTGGTCCAGAGAGCTGCAAAATAAATAAAACAGCAAAACTAACTTCAGCTAACCTTAATTCATCATCATCATCATCAGCCTATAATGTTCCCACTGCTGCGACACAGGCCTCCACTCAATGTGGGGGAGGGCAAGAGGGAGTGGGCTTTAATCCACCACGCGGGCCCAGTGCGGGTTGGTAGATGTCACATGTCTTCG
This sequence comes from Cerastis leucographa, assembly GCA_963082945.1. NCBI lineage: Eukaryota > Metazoa > Arthropoda > Insecta > Lepidoptera > Noctuidae > Cerastis > Cerastis leucographa. The sequence continues at coordinate 21,432,949 of OY720381.1, read as the reverse complement.
AATTTTTAGTTCTATGACATGCCGGTTTCCTCACGATGTTTTCCTTCACCGTTTTGAGAGCAGCGGTGATGAAATAAATTCCACAAAGCAGCTACGACTTACTGCTCGTAAGTCGGGGCTGCCACCACTGGGCCACCGCTGCTATAACCTTAATTGTTCCAGATGAATCCTCAACAGTCAATCCTGCTTGTAACGCTGTGCACCATCACACTTTGTTCCGCGCACATTGGGGGCCGGACCTCCTACCAGGACTTGAACCCCCAGGTCTACTGCGGAAGGTCACTCGCCAGAGCTCTGGCGTTCTTGTGCTTTGAAGACAGTGGATCGGAGAACAAGCGGTCGGACTCTGGATCTATGTATAGTAAGTTCCGTTTTTCTGGTCTTTTTTGGCGTAATTACTGTATATAAGTATTAGAAGAGCTCTCTCTATATATTAGAAGTTTTTTTTTTATGAAGATTTTATAGCTTTATTTTATTTTTGTTCGTGCCCATAGTTAATAATTGTATTGTTTATGTCTTATGTATGTTGAAACATAATACATAGTTAAATTAATCTAATATTTACTTGTTGCACACAAATTGTGTAATTATCATTAAACTGATTTAAATATTAAGTTGTTTGTTAATTTAAAAGTTTTTATTAACATGTTTTATGGGGGTGATAAAAGTCCACCACATGAATACTAAAAGTCGCGTTTGTTCCCATGTATGTTGTTTTAGAGCAGCTATTCCTTACAACTTGTTTTGCTTGTAAACCATAAACGAAAACTAGAAGACACAATACCGAGACCCACATTCCTTGATGTAAGCACAGTGTTGCAACTACAATCAATATGAAGATTATTAAAATATCCTCTCGAGTCTGAACCGAGCGCATTTCACAATAAAAGAAAGCTCTCTTATACTGTACCAGCTGCTTATCCACTGCTGCAATTTGTAAAAGTCGGCTAAGAGGAACGATTTATTACGCAAGCGGTCTACCGATCCGTCAGTATTTAATGCAATCTGAATGTATCTCTATGGTTTGTGGGAATTTATCTTACTATTGATTGCATTGAGAAAGAGTAATTGTTTTAATGCTGATTCGGGAAGAAAGGTTTTTAGATTAACCTCGGCAAGATAGTCGAATGTTATGTGAAGTTAATGATATTGGCGCTTAGAAGAGGGATCTTGACACACTTATTGAATATATCATAGACTAGCCTATGCCCGCGGCTTCAGACGCGTGGAGTTCGATCACTGTCCCACGGGATTGTACTATCGCGATAAAAATTATCCTATGTGTTAATCCAGGTTATAAACTACCCATGTGCCAAATTTCATCCAAATCCGTTTTGCAGTTTTCGCGTGAAAGAGTAACAAACATCCATCCATACATCCATACTTACAAACTTTCGCGTTTATAATATTAGTAGGATTTTACTAAGTTCTCGATTATGATGCACAAGTATTTTCTGTTTTTATTTCACAACTCTCATATCATTCTGTAGGTATTACATAATAGTAGGAGTAGGAGCCGAGTGAAAACGAATTACTCAATAATTAAATTTGGAAGCTGTGGATTAATGATTGTTTCGTGCTGGTTGCACTTTTTTTACACGATTTTGCAACTTAGACTGTCTAAATTAAAGTCCCGATTCTCGTATACTCCTAACATTCTTTGCCCAAAAATACCTTAATTAAAAAACACCATATACTAATACCAAAAAATCTATTTCCAGATGCAGTCTTATCCCCATACTACAAAGAGCAAGAAGGCCAGTTCGGCTGGCCATGGATGGCTCCTCACAAGGTCAGAGGCATGTCCCTACCGTCCAGAGGCAAGAGGTTCGTCGTCAATGAGTGCTGTGACAAAGCCTGCAGCCTCAGCGAGCTGCTTTCCTACTGTTAAATAGTATTTAGATGCTGTGTTGCTGATGAATTGAGGATACTGGTTTTTGAGTTTAGAATGTTGACCATTTTGGTAGACTGTGGTGTCTATGCTCGGGGACAAACTCCCGATGAGTTTGAATCAAACCGAATCTGATTAGGATTCGTGTCAGCTTGATTCTGATTCGAATATATTCTGATACGATTTGGAATTCCACGAGTAGAGTTGACATAAACATTTCAATATTTTTTAAACAAATATATAAGCTGTTTTGTCCAAAAAACAATTTCTCTAAGTTTAAGGGACTACGTTTTTAGTTTTGTATTTCATAACATTAAAACCTCTTTATAAATAAATGTCCCACGTTGGCAACACAGCGAGAGCACTATTTTTCTATATTATTATTTCTTCTCGATGGATGATCATAAATCATTATAAAACGGGTACTCCCGTGGTTTTTTACTTTTTATCGTAGATAAATGTTGTTTATGAGTGAAAATATTTCATGTGATAATAAATTTATTGTTGTTGCAATTCGGTTTTATTTCATATCCGGTTAGGTTAGACATGTTAAGGCTTATCTTTTAAGCTGTCATTGATATTTATTATCATAGATGTAACAATACAATTCTGAGTCTATTTTCAGCCTAGCTAGTAGAACTATAAGTACGATTTATTTATACACCTACCTAAGTAAAAAAAAAAACTTAAAGTAACTAACATACTTCGGTACTTGAAAATATACAATTTAAAATATAAAATATATATTTTCCATGATTGTCGTATTGCATTAACGGAAATAACTTAACATTTACTTGTGAAAATATTGTTTTTATTGCTCCGAAAAAATACCATAATTACCTAATGGGATATTTCAGTGTACGAAGCCTAACATTAGAGTCTTTTTTGCAATTCATTTGTCTTTTGCAATACATTTCTTACTTAAAATTAAACGTTCACTTGCAAAAATTGAGCTTTTTTTGCTCAAAATGAAAATGAGATATCCAAGTTAATTAAGACCACAGACTATTCTCCAATACATTTCTTTACCACAATCTTGAAATTCCAAAAGCACTTCCTCGCTCTAATTTCGCCTGCTTCGTTTTTATAGCAGTATTTAACTCATAAAAGTTTTAAAGCCTGGCTTCGTTCATTGTATCTTTTTGATGTTAATTGCATCTGCTCGTAATAATCTCTTTGTTTACGCTCATTACGGGCTAGGAATTCGAAATGGGATCCAATCCTTCACAACGAGTCAACAAGACGAGTATTAAGCGAGCACATCGCTGTGTTCGTTTTCCACTGCTGGTTTTGCACAGACATTATGTTCTCAGAATGTAACTTAGCCAGCAATGGATGTGTTAGTGCTGGGAGGTGTGAATATGGAATGAGTTTTTGCGGTTGCATAGTGTTGCAATATGGTCGTAGGTATGCATTTGCTGGTGATTCTGTATTCAAGTCACGGCGTACTCTAGGCGTTTGCCGGCGACGGCGAGTGCATTCGGTTTAGCATAAAGTTTCTTTACTGTATCTGGTTTTTGTATACGGGCGGTTGGAACGTTCTTGTTCAACTGTTAATAGACAGTGAAGATCCTGAAATTATGTGAAATAATTCGTTAGGATCTAGGAGTATCTTTTGAAGTGGCTTAACTTGAACTTGCAACTGTTATAAAAGAAGCTGCTTACGTAGTATCAACATACAAGCGAGAATAAAAATTAATAAAACGTCCATTTTGAACAGCATAACAAACAGGACAATCTATGGGTTACTTGCGCCACTCTTCAAGCCTGCCGACTGTCCTGCTATCAAATCAATCTGATGAATACGTAACAATATAAATCATGAGTTCCCCTTCTTACTCAAGACAGAGATCCAAATTTAATAAAATTAAATAAATATACGTTATTTACCTTGAACTTAAACAAGACATAAAATAAAAGGGACTGAGATGCAATTAAAATGTTAATCTATTCGTCAAGCGTCTTGTTTATCGTATTTTTTCCTTTTGCAGAAAAGGGAACATCGTGTAAAGCTTTGATAAAATTCACTAACATAATTTCTTCCTTTAGAGATAATGCTTACTTCAAAACCAAGAGATGAACTTAGATTTGTTAAAGGGTTTATACCTGGAAATTCAACCTGAAGAGATATGGTGCAGAAAATATATATATACCAAAAATTAAACTAAAACCTTCCTCACATGGGTCATTTAACCATATCAGTGATAAATATGGGTCTCGAACATGTTTTAACTAGAAAAAAAATGTCATTAAGGCTAAGAAATCAAAGTACCAGTCCAACTTTAGGGGTATGAGGAACAGGGTGTAAAGTTCCTCAATACTCCATTGAAAAGGGAGGATCCTCCGGCCAACCCAACCGCGTTACACACTTTATATCAGAATTAGAAGGATGTTTTTGTAAATTCTCAAAAGAGACATCTGCTTAGGAATAAATGGCGAGAATTAAAGGTATTGCCTATGAAAGTATTCTAATTATGTACCAGTAAAACATTGAAACAGTATTGCTATCCAACATGGCAATGCTGCCAGTCTTCTGGGCAGTTTTCTTGTTGATAGTGGACGAATTTTTTGACGCCCTGTATTTTTTTTTGCCATTTATATACCTTAACATATTTATTATTATTTAAGATCAATTTGTAGTTTATAAGTAATGTACATAAATAAAATAAAAATAACTTACTGTGAAACAGAGCTACTTTAACACTTTAAGGCAAGAAGTGGCTTCAAGGTGTGAAAATAGTTGGGTTGTTTCCCCCGCCGGTCTACTAACCTTAACAATAACAAGACAACATTTCCCCGCTTCCTTTTTGAAAGAAAACTCTTCAAACTCTGCAGCAAGAAGATGTTGCACTCGAAATACAAATTAGACTGTAGCTGGCCAATCTTCTACACTTCTCAGCACTTTGCAATGCATTCAATAATAGATTTAAAGATGACGTTGCAAGCTTTGATCTCTCTGTGTATTTTGCTCACATGTTTCTGAGCATTATATCTGGCTGGTATTGGCAAAATTGACGGCAATGGTATAATTGCTAAAATTATTATAGAATAACAAAAAAAAAGAGGTTTATTTTAATGAAGTTGGTATAAGCACTAACTTAGCCACGGTTCAAAGCAGTCCATTTGATGGACAGCATGTGTGTGTGTGTGGAAAAATACAGCAGTTCTGGAGAAATAAGGATAATGACAGTATTTTAACAAAAAGTTGAAGTCCATTTTTAAAAATGTTCCAATTCTAGTCGTTAACTTAGATTAGAATAGAATTCAATGTCTAGAATTGAATAATCTTGATTGGTCAAAACTCGAATATAACTTAGGTTCGCGTACTGCTAAAAGCTTATGTGTGTACGTATGTGAGTTTAAATGTTTGTAAACGCACCCACGATACAGGAAAAATTCCTAGTGTAGGGCAACGTTTTAAAATAATAAAAAAAGCTTAAAAGACACCCAATAGACTCTCTCGCTAGAAATATTATCTCTTCCTTCCAAACTATAGGTAAACAAAACACCTAAATCCCAAGACATTATTTTCTTAACAAATTCTTCATAAAATATGAGAAAAATCAAGACATGGATTAAGAAGAGGCTATTTCATAATTTTTCACAAATAAATTATCATCTTCTAAAAGTTTTCCGAGTTTTTTGGACTTCTTTATTGTTTAGTAAAATACCTCATTATTAGCCATCTTGTTTTTGCTTCGAAGAATAATGTTTATCTCACAAAAAATGGTGGAACTAAGAGGTTCTAAAACACTTTGGTTTAGTTTTATTATTATTTTTTTGCGTTTAAGGGAACCTATTAAAATGTAACATTAAATGTTTGTGGGAAATCTGATAAACGATATTTTATTTTAAAACTAGACGAGGTCGGTCTTTCCTGTGCAACAATGCTGAAAAAAAAAAGAAAATAAAATCAGTGTTCATTGTCTATTTTAAAGACCAGACATAGTCTTCAGGTCAGATCAAAATGTGCTTTGGACCTATGTGCGATCTCCCAAACAGCGTTCTTGTCTTACCAAAGAATACCCCTTTTATGTTCTCAAAGTTATGTCAAACACGAAATTCAACAGATATGTATACAAACAGTCCTTTCAAAACCATCCTTAGAAATGATGGTCAATGGATGGTGGGCAATAAAGTGGGGGTTGGTTGAAGCCTCACGGTGGACGTATAAAGTGCTTCCTCGATGCATCGTCAGGAATCGAACCTGTATCTGTTGTCTGCGATCACTTCGGCATTCGTGTACAGGAGGCTAGGGGATGATGGATATGGCAATATTTTAGTTACAAGTCGCATGGAAAAAGTTGTTCAGTTTGATGAATTCTGAATCACATCCTGAAATATGACTATACTTTTCTGATACAAGCTGCTATTCAAAGATACTCCCAAGTGATTTGGAAATCGTTCATCTTCCGTAACCGTCTACAGGCGCGTAGCTGCGTAGCAGTGCTACAGTCGCGTAGCAGTGCTACGCGTTCGTAGCTCAGCTACGAAAGCATTGCGGTGTTACAATAGCGTAGCAGTCGTGTGGAACGAGTTTTTTCTAAGACTACGTCCTCAGCAACTGGCTGTCCTGTTACAGTAGGTTGCCGACTATGAAAAACAGGACAGTCAGTTGCGTGCTGAATAATTTTTCATACGTTTTGTACTGGATGCTCACCGTCGTCAGTCCACGCTTTGGTTTAAACGTGGTCTACGTACATCTCTATTTGTAGTCAGATTAATATGAGATAGAAAATCATCAAGACCTTGTAACCGTTTTACTGTGTTACCACATCCACATGATCTAACCGTTTGTGTAACCCTAGGTAAATCCTGAACGTCTACAGGCTGAAGTGTTGTCACTGGCCGACGGGCCACTTAGGGCCGTGCCTTATCTATAGATTTACGGAGCCTCTAGATACAGCCACAGGTATAGACAGGTATCGATATTCATTGTTGAAGTGCCGCCAATGTTGGGGCCAATCTGATAGGCGCTCATTGCCAAGTTTTATGTTAGAACAAATATTTTAAACCAGCTGCAGTAACGAGACTGCGTATTCTTTTAGCATTGTCAGGAGAAATTACATGGTAATGTGAAATTCTTAATATCCTCTACAAATAATCTATACAGCAATACATCTTCTATACAAATAAATAAAATTGAAGTGTCTGTTTGTAATATTAAAATAGCCGCTTTTTACTACATGCATATGAATGTATATACGGTACATATACCAAAATAACATTTTTTACGATTTTTGTCTGTCTCTCTGTCGGTCTGTCTGTCTATCTGTTTGTTCTGGCTAATGTCTGGAACGGCTGAAACAGTTTTCAATGGCGGATAGCCGGTGTAATAAGGAGTAACTTAGGCTACTATTATTGTAGAAAAATAAATAACAATAAAAATAAAAATGCAAAAACGAAAATACTAAATAACTTTTTTGTTGAATTCCACGCGGACAAAGTCGCAGGCACAGCTAGTATACTAATAAACTGACTTACTGTTAATTTAAACTGTAACCTGTTGGGACACACTGTGACCAATAAAGATGTGCAAAACAAAATTAAGCTGAACTCTCATTGTACTGGAAATTCATACACAGCGAGGTCAGGTTACTGGAAAGTTAAAACTAAAGTGCGTCGCCGTATGTACATCTTTGTTTTAAGTCCCTTTAAAAGGAACTCGTAGCAGTGCAGTGTGACCACCCACAGATGTAAAACTCCCAAGTATGGTTCTTCAACGCATTGTAGTGAATTCATTTGAGCATTAATGACGTCTTTCACTTTGGGCGTACTTCGTCTTATTTACATAAATTACTCAAGTTTTGAAAAGGTTTTAGTCGTAAATTTGTAATATTCTAACCATGGTGATACATAATAAACTGTTTCTTAGTACCATTTTATCTCTTCTCACAAAGAAGCATAAGTCTAAAGATATACCAATCCTCTTGAAGATACAGTAAGGTAAGTAAGCATCATCTACCAGCCTTTTCCCAACTCCTTTGTTGGGGTCGGCTTCCAGTCTTACCGGGCAGCTGAATATCAGTACTTTAGATGGAGCGACTGCCTATCTGACCTCCACAACCCAGTTAGTACTGAGTATACAGACAATATGTCTCCAATGTGTACCCGAATGTTCTGATGGTCACCCATCTACATACCAACCTTGGCAAGCTCGGCTTAACTTTGAAGATCGACCCATGCGGCTGTTATTATTTAGCTACAAGCTCCTTCTTAAACATACAGTAAGCCATGTAACTAAATTGCAGAAATACATATCAGTGTACGTCTCGCCTCAATCTTGATACATTGAATATACTCCGCGCTACGCTTCATCGGACCAAGTAATCTCGATACACAATAACACAGTATTGAATTCACTGGAATATGTAGCGTGTGTTTTGATAAAGTTGTTTAAAAAGAAACGTTGTCCCATTGCAGGATTTCTTGGAAATCGTAGGTGTGTTTGTAAATCTTATGGAGAAATTCATTATAATGAACGGGCGCTGTCAGTTGTGACTCGATCTCTTAGCTGCCATGGTTTATTTTAATTACTTTATTTTTAATTACTGATTTAATCTTTTACTCTGGACGCTCTTAACTTGCCCGTATTTCTACATCGTTCTCACATATTTGTAATTCTTAACATGAATGATGTAACCAAGATTTTGTAACATATTTTTGCCTATTCTTCTCCATAGAGATCTACGCTACGGAATGGGCAACTACGGTACTTTCACAAATTATTATGCCTTGTGACTGGGACTGTAGCTTCGCGTTTTTTTTTTGTGTTTTGACTTCAAAAGTGCCTGTAGGTAATGGTCTAATTGAAATAAATGCTTTGAGTTTGAGTTTTTAATGGTTCGTAAAACAAAGTTATTTTACTTAACTTGACGTTTAATTAAGTTTAGTGACATTAAAAACCAAGGCCGAGATCTATCAGTTAGTGATACTTTACACGAACTTTAAAAGTTAGTGTTGTTGACTGCCACGTTGGGTCCGATTTCCTGGTAGGGCAGGGTGTTATTGGGTTTTTCCGTTAAGAATTTCTCAGTAATAGCCACGGCATCTGGATTTGTACCCGGTTGATGACAATAGGCCCCTATTATATGGGACTTAAAAGACATAACTGGCGAGTTGTTGGCGTACTTTTAGGTACACCTCTGCCTAACCATTTTGGGACTTACAGACGTGATTTTATGTTTATAAAACTTTGTTATTTTTGTCATTGTCGCAAAAATATCTATACATAAAAATAAATAAATTGAAGTGCCTGTTATTAATTTTAAAATAAAAGCTTTTTACGAACAAAAAAAAAACATGCATATGAATGTATATGTATATACAGTAGGTACATATACCAAAATAACATTTTTTACAATTTTTGTCTGTCTGCTTGTTCCGGCTAATCTCTGGAACGGCTGGACCGATTTTGGCGGGACTTTCAGTGGCAGATAGCTGGTGTAATAAGGAGTAACTTACTTCCCGCAATAAGAGTTTTACGTAATGGTGTTTGATGACTGACGGCCTCTTTGGTCTAGTCCGAAACGTTGTTGCTGAACATAGGGTTCTATTTACAGGTCGGGCAGAGCGTTATTGGGTTTTTCCGTCAAGAATTTCTCAGTAGCAGCCACAGAGTCTAAATCTGCGCCCGTTTGATGGCAATAGGCTCGCTACATGCTGACGAAATGTGGCTGAACGATTAGGTACACATTTTGCCCAACCCTTTGGGGATATTAGGCGTGAAGTTATGTTACTGTCTTTGATGAATGTGACTAAATGATTAGCAATTATCATAAGTTAAGTAGTGTCATTGAGATTTAGACTTTTAGTAAAATCATAAATCATTTTCTGTACCAAAGTCTCATGCAGAAACACACGGTGTATAAAATATCTTACCTAAACATCATCATCTGCCCAGCTTTTTCCCAACTATATTCGTGTTAGCTTCCAGTCTCACGGGATGCAGATGATACCAGTATTTTACATGGAGCGACTGCCTATCTGACTTATACAACCCAGTTAATACTGGGTAATACCACTTGGTAATACTGGTCGTCAGATTACTTGTAACATCATCATCTGCCTAGCCTTTTCCCAAACTATCTTGGGGTCGGCTTCCAGTCTAACCGGATGCAGCTGAGCACCAGTATTTTACATGAAGCGACTGCCTATCTGACCTCCAACCCAGTCACTGGGTAATACGATACCCCTTGGTAAGACTTGTCAGATTACTTGTAACGACTGTCAAAAATCTACAAATGACAGACGGCTTAGCGTGCTTTCCGAGGCACGGAGGAAACTTGGTATGGAATGGGTGGTCACCCATCCATGGACCAACCTAGGCAAGCACGGTTTAACCAGAAGATCGATCCGCGCGGATATTATTATACAGAGTTATTTTTAAAACACCGACAACCTCTCAGGACTATGTTACTAACATCATAATCAAAAAGCTTTGGTTCTATGCCTTTTAAAATTCCGTCATATTTCAGTCCATCAGATTTTCATTACAAAAATATTTAAATTGAACGCTCTAAATGTTACGAAGTCTATGCTCCCGCTATTCTACTATCGCTTCCTTTTGCTTCGCATAGACTTCGTAACGTTTAGAGCGTTCAATTTAAATATTTTTATTTTTGTAATGAAAATCTGATGAACTAATATATGTATGATGATTTTCTAAAAGTCATCGAACAAAATTTGTTGATCATGATGTTAGTAACATAGTCCTGAAAGGTTAACAGTGTTTTGAAGATAACCCTGGATAGCCACTAGCTTCTCTTATATATATCTTACCTATACAACATATTCAATTTCAATTTCCCCAACAAAGCGAAGGAACCTCGCAAACCAGATGCATCCATCGGATATCGTTTGAGAGCAATCCCTCCTATGTTTAACTGTTCCATTTGTATCAAACGTGTTGTATTGGATTACTGAGCATTGCAAGCTGTACAGAATCTTTGCGGAACAATGTATGCTACTTTACTACTTTAGCATGCACAAATCAGTTAGTTATCCTAAAAGTATGTTTTTCCTTTACCTGCTACCAGCTACCCTACCATGACGTCTTAAAGCAGTATTGTTTTACTGTTATTCCAGTGTGGGAAAGAGACGGAGCTATACAGAATTTCTAGCTCCATCGCTTACCCACACTGGAAAACTTAAAACAATAATGTTTTAAGACGTCATGGTAAGCCTGCTGTAGGATGAAAAAGTATCATTAATCACTACGAAGAATTTGATGCACTTTGGCACAGAGAAACATGGCTGTGATACCTTCCAAATTAAAGTCATCTAAACTGTGGCGGACGTGGGGGTACCCTGTGCCGTCCATAAAATGCTAAGTTAAACCTATTCAATTTGAAATAAATACAGGACCCCGGGTCAGATTATGATGCACTTTGGCATGGAGAATCAAAGCTGTCACACCTTCTAAACAAATCTATCTTCTTGCCAAATTCCATTACGATTCGATCAGCCGTTTAGTCGTGAAAATGTTACAAACAAACAAACAGAGTAACTTTCACATTTATAATATTTGTATAAATATCTATCTATATCTAGATAACTACTGATCACTTTCACATGCAAATAAATAGAGGCAATAATTAATTTAAAAATCACTTGTCTCTCACATTTTCGATTTATTTCCGTATTAAAAAGTACATCACGTACTCAAACCTACCCGAGAGGCGGATATTTATTGAACGAGGTCAAAAAACAATATAAGAATCAAAAAAACCTCTCTAAACCAAAACTTCGAAATTCTAGATTCGAAATCCGAAAGTTGCCAGTTTTTCGCAGCCATATTGTCTCCTAAGAAATTGAAAGTGCGAAAAACTATTAAGATAAACAGAATGCAGATGATTGATCACAGCAGCCGGTACTTAAGATCCTGGGAGGACATTAATCAAAACTTCTTAAGCGCTATTAAAGTAATAACCCTTTTCCCCGATGGTTACCGGTCACCTAAGGCCCTACGATTGGTAGAAAAGTCACTAAGTTATCGCTTTTATGGAAAGGTGATGAACATAGATAGGAATAGGCAGAGTACATTTACCTAAACGTTTATGGAAGTACATCGTATACTGTTTAATCGTATACTGGACTGATTTTTTTTAGACAACCCATATGCACTATATTTATTGAAATAATAAATTGGATATAAAATACGTTTCATCCATTAACCAGCTCGGTGAAGGTCGTTCTATAACGGGATCTGTACTACTATTCCGAACTCTGGTGTGTTTTCAATTGTTAGAAGGGGTGAACATTACAGTACACCCACATTTTGCCAGTTTTGTTGTGGAACGAGACAATTGCCAACAATAAGGCAGAAATCTAGAATGGTCCACTATCAATAAAATAAAAAAACACTTAAAAATAAAAAAAAAAACCGTAAATATTTTAGTTTTTCTTTCATGGGTGTCTTTTTCATGGTTTTCGCGGTCGGTGAAAACGAAAATGAAGTCAAAATGAAAAACCAGTTTGGCATTGAGGAAATTTTGTGGTTTTATATCAAAACGATTTTCATTTATTTCACTGCATATTTCGTTATAGGTTTTTATTAATTATGATTTCTAGTATTAACATGGATGTTTTATTTCTGTCGGGCGTCCCGTGACGGCCAACTTTTTTTTAAAATTATATGTCTATCTACTACAAATCAAATAATATGTGCCTTATGCACCGAGCTGTCCAATCCCGCGAGCGACACTCGCCGATACCGTTCTTATTAGAAAAAAAATATCATCAATGAGTGAGACCTACCAAATTATTGGCTGACATATTATTTGGATGTACGTATGCACCAGTTTTAATACTCACTTTTAAAACGTTGTATTTCATTCGTTTATTTCCACAACAAAATCGAAGACATACATCAACGTTAGTGGTAGTTCTAACATTTTTCTTTCAGGACACAACATACATATAATAAATCATTGTCAGCCGGGGCTCAGTTGCAGGAGTTCTGTCCATCTTCTTAATGCCAACCCTTTTTTTTCAAACTAAGTACCTAAGTCAATTAATTTCCGAGAAACGAAGGTACGTTTTACTTACCCTTTGGAGCTGTTTAAATGTCGACTTTACTTCTTTTTACTGGTCCGTCGCGAAATGGTTTTAAATAGGATACTTATAATTTCGCCCTGTTTAGACTTTTACTACAAAATCGACGTTTGGAAGTTATGTGTATTGACTGTGTGAAGGATGATATGGCTTATAAGGACGTGACTGCTGAGATGAGAAGTATGGAAGAAGAAGACATGCTGCGCCGACCCCAAATAAATTGGGATAAGAGCACAAAAAGGGGGAAAGATGATGATGACGTGTTTTCTATGAAACGCTGAAAAATGGAGTATTCACATAAAGAATGGTCGTCAAAATAGTCATTATCTGTGGTGTTTTCATTTCATTTAAAGTAAAAAATTCCTCATAAATATTCACTCGAACCAGCGCAGCGTAAAAAAACTAACGCAACCCCAGTGCGAATCGCTTCCTACTACATTATTCAGATATTATACATTCGGTAACTGTAACAGGGTGCCCATCTAATTCTAGATGTAAAATAACTTTCAGAATTCAATATTCCCAAAACAATATAGCAACACCTGTGGTATATTTCCATTTGGGCTCGGGGTCCTGTATAAATATTCAATTTAGACACTTCCCCATACACTGCTGTATATATTGATGGGATATTTAAACGGTGCTGATATTGATAAGGTTTCATTCTGGATCATGGTTCGGGAAGGTCTGCTGAAGCATTCTTGTGTCTGTTTGAATGTATTGTTTAAGTGTTTTGTAATTTTAAAAAGTCGTTTGTTTATTATTTGCAAAAAAAAAACAATTTAATTTAGGAAGTATTTTCCTTTATAAAACACTTGAAGGGAAGTCTCCCAATGACATTGAAAATAAAATTCATCTACATGTGCATCCTGCCCGTCCTAACCTACGGTGCGCAAAGCTGGTCACTAACCGAACAACAGAAGTCCAAACTCAAGAATTGCCAGAGGGCAATGGAGCGTAGCATAATAGATGTGAAGCATACAGATCGCGTCAGGAACACCACTCTGCGTTCCATAACTCAAGTTGCAGATGTCGGAGAAAAAACAGCCAAGCTAAAGTGGGAGTGGGCCACGTAGCGCGAATGCACCCGGAGAGATGGGCAAAGATCGTCACTCACTGGACGCCTGACGGAGGAAACCGCCGTCGTGGTAGACCGCGGCGAAGGTGGTGTGACGATCTGATCTTGTTTGCCGGGCGATCATGGCCAGATATCGCACAAGATAGAGAGGTTTGGAAGGAGAAAGGGGAGGCCTTTGCCCAGCAGTGGGACACATGAGAGGCTTACAATAAAAAAAAAGTTGGTTTCGTATAATGATTAGCGAAGATCGCATTTTTTTCGTTCAATTCCAAATAACTAAAGGCTTACTTAACAAAATGCCTACAGGACATAAACCCATACATAAACAGTAACGGATAATTTTAAATTTATTTTTTTATGTACCCTTTCATTCAGCTCTCCAGTAAATTTTCAGGCAACACTGACGTAACTCAAAGTCAGAACATTTCCATTAGTTCATTCATTTCATTCGCCTGTTGCGGTCGCTCTTTATCATTCCACAATTTACAAATACAGCTCTATGTCATGCCCGGCCACGAGATCAACCGATGCGACCCGCGTCAAGTGTCACGTGAGTTTGTTAATTGTTTCCATCACGTGAATACAATACCGTCGCAGCGGTGACTCGTGGCATGCTTCAAGATTTTTTTTCATTTGTTTTTTTTTTTGCTATCACTGCCGCAACATGCGTGCTTCGCTTTGTGAGCGTGTATCTCGTGGCCAAGCATTATGAGCTTGTAACAACACAGGACACAGGCCTCCTCTTTATGAGAGGGAGTGGCCTGTAATCCACCACGCGGGCCCAGTGCGGGTTGGTAGATGTCACATGTCTTCGAATTTTTAGTTCTGGGACATGCCGGTTTCCTCACGATGTTTTCCTTCACTTTTTTTGAGAGCAGCGGTGATGAAATACATTACACAAAGCAAGGCGCCTGCCAGGGTTCGAACATTCGACTTACTTCTCGTAAATCGGGGCTGTCAATACTAATAACTGGGCCACCGCTGCTCGTGGCCAGAAGGTTAGACAATATTCAAACATTTGCGGCTTTTTGTTCAACTTTAAATATTTACCTGAGAACAGTTATTATTTATACCGGGCCCTCAAAAACCTTTTGATGGTAACAAAACGTTATTGGAAAGTTTTAATATTGTTTACTGTGGTTTTACTTTCGTTTTAATAGTTAAGGGTGGTTATTGTGTGCGTCATATTTTATTCAGATTGTTAATCGGTTTTCGTGGTTACACGCTGTTTTGTTGAAGCTTGTGGTGAAAGTGATAAGAATAGAAATAGTAGACAGTACACGAGAAAATACGAAGAAAGTTGTCAGTATAAATGTGGATGAATATAAGTTGAATATAATATAAGTTAGAATTTAATAACAAAATAAAAATAACAGTATTTACAAAAACTAACTAACTAAATATAAACTAAATTAAAAACAACAGGACGTTAGGGCGTCAAAATAATCCTCCACATCGCTGTCATCTGGAAACGTGCCTAGAAGACTGGCGGCATTGCCACGTTGAATGGCAATGCTAAATCTTAGAGTTAGATAGGACCAAAGTAATGCTATGGCGGACTGTGCGAAAGACGGTGTGGACAGAAAGGGCGTCACTACTAGGTTGAGTTGTAATTTCTCTATTACTCAAAGTCTAAGTCAAAGCATTTATTTCAATTAGACCATTACAGGCACTTTTGAAAGTCAAAAAACAAAATAAAACGTGAAGCTACTCGTACAGTCCCAGTCACAAGGCATAATAACTTGTGAAAGTACTGTAGTTGCCCATTCCGTGGCGTAGATCTCTATGGAGAAGAATGGGCAAGAAACTCCATGGACACTCTTTTAAATCAAAATATGTTACACAATCTTGGTTACATCATTCATGTTAAGAATTACAAATATGTGAGAACGATGTAGAAATACGGGCAAGTTAAGAACGTCCAGAGTAAAAGATTAAATCAGTAATAAAAATTAAAAAAGTACTTAATTAAAATAAACCGTGGCAGCCAAGAGATGACCAGTCACAACTGACAGCGCCCGTTCACGAACATGACGCATGTATCAGCCATCATTCAACGCAACCATTTTGAAGGGAACTAAACGACCCGACACACTACTCTATTATTAACGCATCACCTTTAAATCTTTTTCTGTCTCTTTTGTTCTGTGTTTAGTGTTTTTTTTTTTTTTTTTATTATAAATAGGCTCGCGTTTGACCACTATCTCACCTGATGGTAAGCGATGATGTGGTCGACGGTGAAGCACGCTTGCCTAGAAGAAACCTATTCACTCTTGACTTGAAGACCCCCAGATTGTAGCTATCGGGAAACACAGACTCCGGCAGGGAATTCCACTCCTTAGCGGTACGCATAATAAAAGTATTCCCAAAGCGCTTAGTGCGTATAGGTGGGATGTCCACCATGTACCGATGGCGCATCGCCGTACGTCTTGTAGTCCGATGATGAAACGGGCTAGCTGGAATTAGGTCATGCAATTCCATCGCACACTCCCCGAAATGTAACCGGTAAAAAACCGGTAGGCTGGCAACTCGGCGACGATGTTCAAGGCTCTGGAGCTTAGATTTGACCAGTGCCTCATTGCCAATGAGCCTCTTGGCCCACTTTTCAACCGACTCAAGTGCATCAAGCTGGTATTTGGCAGATCCGTCCCAGAGATGAGAACAGTACTCCATGCACGAACGAACTTGCGCTTGATACAAGCTGAGCAGCTGTTCTGGCGTAAAGTACCTTCTCACCTTTGCAAGGACCCCCAACTTTTTGGCAGCCAGCTGTGCCTTTGCCTCAATATATGAGCCAAAATTGAGGGTTGATGTTAAAGTTATGCCAAGAAGCTCAAGATGGTCTGCTATTGGCACGGTGACATCTCGGAAAGTTGGAGCAGGGTAAAATTGGCTCTTTTTTGCGGAAAAAAGACACGCCTGGGTTTTGGTAGCATTAAACCTGACCAGATTGGCATCGCCCCATTCAGAGACTGCTTGCAAGGACAGGTTCAAATGCTCCAACATAGCCTCACGGAGAGACCGGATCTGAGGCCCGGTAGCCCGTGCGTTAGACAAGTATCTCTCAGCAACAGTGCTGTCGTCTGCATACCCAAAGGTGCCGGGTCTTAGCAGATCGTCAATGTGCAGCAAGAATAATGTTGCTGAAAGTACGGACCCCTGAGGGACCCCAGCATTAATATGCAGTTGGTCCGACGAGCAGCCATCGATAACCACTCAAATGGACCGATCTCTCAGGAAGTCTGCAATCCAATCACACAGACCACCGGGCAGACCGAATGAAGGAAGTTTACCGATAAGGCTTTCATGCCAGACCCTATCAAAAGCCTTTGAGATGTCGAGGGAGACGGCAATCGCTTCCCCGTGCCTATTGATGGCCTCACTCCATATGTGAACGGCATACGCTAGAAGATCCCCAGTAGACCGATTACGTCGGAAGCCGTATTGGCGGTCACTAAGGATATCGTTAGTTTCTAGGTATGCTAGGAGCTTACAATTGAGTACACGTTCCATACTTTTACAGAGTATGGACGTTATAGAGATGGGTCTGTAGTTGGCCGGGTCAGCTCGACTGCCCTTCTTGGGCACGGGCTGTACGTTGGCTTGCTTCCAAGCATTCGGCACTTTTCCAGTCTCGTAGGAAAGGCGGAACAGGCGAGTCAGGATCGGAGACAATTCAGGCGCACAGGTTCTAAGGACAATTGCTGGTATACCGTCAGGGCCACTAGCCTTGTTCACGTCGAGGTTGCGGAGCACCCTACGAACGTCATTCCGATGGATGCGAATATCCGACATACTCGTCTCGCATCCATCAGGAAAAGGAGGGGGCCGCGCGTCACCTGGATTCAGACGTGAAGATTCCGCAAAAAGAGAGGCAAATAAATTTGCCTTCTCTTTAGCGGAGTGGGCCAGCGACCCGTCGGGTTTCAGCAGTGGTGGTAGTGAGGGACGGCAGAAGTTCGACTCGACCGACTTGGCCAGGGACCAGAACGCTTTACTACCTTTTGCTTTTTTAGTGTGTACATAAATAGTTAAATAAATATATCATTCAAAAATAAATATATTATTATACACCTGCATCGGTTCCTTTCCGGGTTTTAAATTAAATCCACAAAGATTTCGTTTTCTTTCTTGCACTTTTGTTTGCTCAGTGGGATATCAATAGCTTATAAAAACGAGGGCAATGCTGGGAGCCGTTTTCATATCTTTATGACTTTAGTTGACCTGTTTCTGTACTTAACTGAGCGAAGCCTTGGGCAATCGTTTTCATCACCCACGCTTCTTCGCATGAAGGTAAAGAAAAAAAAAACTTTTAGTTTTTCATCGGAGTAACAAATTTATATCGAACGGTATCAACAAACAAACCAGTTAAATATCAGGTGAATAATACAGAGGGCCTAGAAATGTAAAATATTTTTGAAAAGTTAAAGTCATGTGGGTATGTCTGTAGTAGACAGTACAAAAAGTACTTCAGCGCTATCTATGCCACAAAGAAATCCTAAATCGCCCTATTAAAGTTATAGATCTGCGATTTAAGACTTTACAGGAACACCTGATAACAACTGTCAGGCAGTAGCCCACCAAACAGAACACCCGTCTGTTCGGAAGATCCTCGCTTTTCAATGGGGGATAAACTACTTTACACTCTGTTCTTAATACTCGTAAATTATGACTTTTCTATAATTATTCTTATCACTGAAAAGCATACATTAGCTCCCGGACATCTTATCAATGTTGTTTAAAGTCGTAGAAAAACAATACTTTGAAAGTCATTTCCACTTTTACAGGCCTCTTTTGCGGTCAGACTGCCTTCCCTTGCCTTCTCTAAACACTTAATTTGATCGCCAAAATACCAACCGAACCGAAATGATCGCATTTGTTAAACAAAGCGATGCGGTAAGCAACTTGTTAATTTCACAAAAGTGATTAATAAGTGAGAAGCAAGTTAATAAATGAATAACAACGGATCAGATGTCCATGGCGGCTTGCTAACGACTGCAAAATGATAAATCAACTTTAGGAAAACAATATCAGGGACTCAGTTTGGGGTTAGGGACGTGCGATAGGCGGAGATAAGCGATGGTTTGTCTCGTTTTAAAATTGAAAGATTATTGAAATACTTAATTAAGGAGTGAGTGATGTAGAGAGCGGCGGTGGCCCAGTGGTGGCAGGCCCGACTTACGAATGCTAAGCCGTGGGTTCGAACCCAGGCAGGCGCATTACTTTGTGTAATTTATTTTATCATCGCTGCTCTCAAAAACGGTGAAGGAAAACATTGTGAGGAAACCGGCACGTCCTAGAACCTAAAATTCGAAGACATGAGACATCTACCAACCCGCACTGGGCCCGCGTGGTGGATTACAGCCCACTCCTTCTCGTAGGAGAGGAGGCCTGTGTCCCAGCAGTAGGAACATTATAGGCTAATGTTGATGGTGATGATGATGTCCTCGTTTGTGTAAAGTGGTAAGGTCAGGTGCGTATTACTTTGCAAGCGGCGTGCGTGTAATACCAGATGTATGAACGTTGACGAGAAAAAATTAGTATGTAAGGATTTTAGTAGCGTTCTGTGGTTTCTACCTACCCCCTACGGGAAAAGGAGTGAGTTTATGTGTGTATGTGAATGCGTTAGTTGCTACCAACAAGCCACTCTATTGAGAAATCAAAGAAATGTGTCACTCTGTTGAAGAGCTAAGCTAATGCTACTATATAAAGCAGCTACAAATCGGATTGGTGTCGTATCTACATAACTAATAATAATAAAAAAGTGGTGAGATTTTTGGCCCACCTAAATATAAATATAAAGGTCTTAATTGGGCCCCAATCGTGCCCTGAGCTTAATAAAACACGGTAGGCTGACAGATTAAATAAATTTTATAAGATGCAGATAACATGACAAGTTTAGATGGCCAGTCACATTTATTTTGATACTGTAAACTAACAACATAAAGCCCCAATCATGTAGAAAAAAGCTAAAGCAAAGCAATATGTGAAGCATTTTTCTTTCTTTCACTTTATTTATTTTCAAAAGCACTAATATTTTAAAGTAATCACATCGCTTGTCTACGTCTACGTTACAAGTATTCTGTAGCTTTGAAATTAATCAAATAGTCTGTAGACTCTATAGTTATGACGCTGCGGACATTTCGTAGTAGATTGATGGGCCCAGGGGAATAGTTGGGTAGCCAGTTCGGTACCCGGCTGAGGTATTGTGCCTTGTTTCAGTGTTAATTGATTAACTGTTGATTTTGGTATTCGGTATTGTAGCTGGCTTGTTTCTTGAGATTAAGTGAAGTAATCTCATAGGAAGTTGAATAAGGAAGGTTTGTGATTATGTCAATCAAGTCATTTTGTATAACGAGAGTGAACTTTATAGTTATTGGAAGGAGATCCATGTTCAGAGTAGGACTAAAAAGAACAGTGGTTTGGTCTCCTTCATTTTAAATTCTAATTTTTTTTTCTACAGGCGTGCCTGTATTACCCTCAGATGAATATATGCAAATATAAGAATTGTATCAGATGTATACTTATAAAGGAAAATGGTGTGCGAGGTCAATGCGAGGTAATATTTGTGTTTGTTGTTATAATTGCATTTGTCGTTAGGTAGTCAGTGGCCTGAAAGTCTGACCACCAGTCTTACCAAGGGGCCGCACGACATATTGACAGACGCAGACGTATTGCCCAGTACTAACTGGGTTGTGGAGGTCAGATAGACAGTCGCTCCATGTAAAATACTGGTATTCAGCTGTGTCCTGTTATGAAGCAGGTGATGATAATGCATAGTTATCATCATCATCATCTTCCTGGCCTTTGTCCCATTTTATATGGAACAAGGGCAGGAACATATTTGTTGTTAACAAAATACAATAGTTACGAAACGTCACTTTTGCTGTGGTTTAGTGAATCAGGAAAGTGGCGAAACGGGATGTCCTCAATTCTATGTTGAAATCCTTAAATCTTTAAAACATCATCATTTGCCTAGCCTCTTCAAACTATCTTGGGGTCGGCTTCCAGTCTCACCGGATACAGCTAAATACCAGTATTTTATATGGAGCGACTGTCTATCTGACCTCCACAACCCTATAACTGGGTATTACGATACCCCTGAGTAAGACTGGATGACAGACTTTTGGCTTCTGACTACTCGTAACACCGACAAAGATCTACAAATGTCAGCCGGGACCAACGGCTTAACGTGCTTTCCGAGGCACGGAGGAAACTTGGTCTGTCGGTAATTATGGTCACCCATTCATGGACCAACCTCGCTAAGCACGGCTTAACCTTAAAGATCCACCCGTGCTGCTGTTATTATTTAGCCACGAACTCCTCTAAAACTTTAAAACAATAGAATCACAAAACAAATCTTGACATCCACTAAAACAAAACTTATACGACGTTGGGTATTTAGACTGAACGGCCCATAACGAATGGCGACGCGTGCCATTCGACCGTAATCAAAAATTGTCTACGTTCGAAAGGCTCAGTGATATAAACATATGAACATCAAGAACATTCGAGTGCAAAAGTTAAAAAGGTGAAATATATTACTGTTATCCCAAATATCCTGTACTTTATCATCTTCAGAAATAGCCACATCATCAAACTCGCACTAAATCTCTTCAGGATCTTCCCGTGCATGTTAGAAGACGTTCAAGATGCTCTCGGTTGCACATTTGGCCGTGTTTGAGATCGTAATTGGCCTCTAAAGTAGTGGCTACACGGAGGTACATCACCTCGAGCCACGCCCTTTCGCTGTTCTGTCCTCGGCTTATACGGACGGATGATGTTCTATTACGGGTATCATCTAACGCAGTAGACATATTGGTATTAACTTACAGTATTTCAATTAGGAGCAAACGTTCGGAAAAATCCAGTCTAGTTAAAAACCAGCGACGGGCACGAGCTGCACGGCAGGGCCTATTTGACACAGCCGTAAGATCTTTTTTTATATTTTGTTTTTGTGTGCACTTGTGGCATGTACCAAATACCTAAATATGTTTGTATTTCTTTCAATCTTCTGAATGGTCAAAACAAAAAGATGACAATACAATCCAGCCACAAATGGAATACTAACTGTGAAAGTGTAGATCTCTACGGAGAAGAATGGGTACGAAACTGCAAAGACATTCTTTGAAAAACACATAAGCAAACCGTTGACTCAACTCCTAAGTAGGCGTTGACGGCTCGGTTTGCGCAGTGGCTGAGCGATCGACTGCTGCGCTGCGTGTCGCGGGTTCGATCCGCACGGAACAAACATTTTTATGGCCTACAGTCTACAGATAGTTGTTCTGGGTCTGGCTGTTTGCGTCTTTGAGTTGAAATGTTTGTAAAAGCACCCACCACGATACAGGAGAAATTCCAAGTGTAGGGTAAAGTTAAAAAAAATGTTTCAAGTAATAGATTACTCGTGAGTGAGTCGGGGCTGTCGCGACAAGTAGTTCCAACTTATTTGTGTAGAGCAACATATCAAAAAAAAAATGTTGACAACTCCACCACCCACCCCTGGGTTTAATTTATCGAAAAACGGCCTTGTTGGTTTACTGGTTATCCTTATACAGTGTCCTGGTACCTACAGATGTGTATAAGTACTGGAAAATGGAAATTACATTTCCATAACAGCTGTTACTTTCAATCATTTTATCGAACCTTAATTTTCCATGTTTCTTTTTCAGTTAAATACATTTTCATGTGAATTTCGTAACGCTTGTTTTCGTCGAACGAGTAATTCTACCCTCAGATTTTCTCGTTTTTAACGGAATTCTAAGAAGTAACAAGTTATATTTTGTGAAATAACTTATTATTTCAGATGTGAGAATACTTTCCCTATAAAACTGCTTGCGTTATTAATAATATTTCTAGAAATGTAATTACCAGGCGGAGTGGATTTGTTCAAGTTTGAAGTATTTCGGCAGAACCACTTCGAGTGTTTTTCCGTACCTTCACAAAATAGAAGGTCTATTTTGTAAGACTAATTTGTATTATCTTTTTTAAAGTATATTTTCCCACTATTGATTGTTTCAAATAACTTTTATGTTTTACCTACTTTGCGGGCAATACTATTATTTTATTACGCTATTTAAGGGGGGCTCCCATATAAAACCGGGTTTTTTTTGCTCTTTTTTTATAAATAATGGTACGGATCCTTCGTGCGCGAGTCTGACTCACACTTGGCCGGTTTTTTTTTTTAATCACCTAAGAATGTCTATTACATAAAATCACGCCTTATTCATTCATGGGGCTAGACGGATGCCTCGGAACGCAACCTTCTTAAAAACTCCTTTTACATCATACTATTTACAGGTTATATTATATGCCTATTGCGAGTACAACGCATAAAACTTACAATTGACAAAAGAAACTCGCCCATGACCACTCCGCAACGCACCGCTTCACTCCACGCCGCCGTACCGCACCGTGAACGCGACGGCCACGCATCGATCACGCCACCCAGCGTACCGTCGCTGACTGATATCTCCATTCAATAAACAAATTGTCTCCTCTATCATATGGGGTGGAGTCACGCCGCTTAAGTGCAACTATTCGTCAAGTATCGTGGAATGTTAAGTCAGGCTTTTTTTTCGATTTAGGACTGTCGTTTATAGGGATTTTTTGGTTAAATGGGACACTTTTTTCGGTAGAGCTTTATCAGGCTAAGTTTGACTTTTGTTGACTAAAGCATAGGTTACGCTAGCGTGAAGATTTAGGGCGAATATTACCAGCGAAGCTGAACCTGGTCTGTTGATGCATCTAAACTACGTTCAAGAATTTTCAGTGTCAATATTCCATGGCAATGACTGACAGCTCTTGAATAATATGTCATAGAATACGTGTTTGAATATAAGCTATTAATGTGCTGATCAAGTTCAGTTGGTTGTTTGATCCAATCGACTCCCTCACCATTCTATTCGAAGTTTCATTATTTTAGTGACCTCTAAGTTTATTTCGGTTGTTTCTTCTCAGAGTAGTCAGGTACGAAACCCTGGTCCCATCTATTAAAACATAACATTATAAGACGTTTAGAATCGTTTTTTAAAACTAATTTACAGAAAAAATTGGTTGCCTGTAAAGTCGGTATACGGGCGAAAGTTTTACGTGACAACGAAAGGGACGCGTGCCTTTCACTTTTTATGTCTGTCTCTCTCGCTCTTAGGCGGGCTAACCATGCCCGAGTGGAAGGGACGCGTGCCTCTCACTCGCTCTCATTGTGAGCGCATAACGTGAGCGGAGCGTAACGCAGTTTCTTGAAGTGTCACCCGGCAAACCAATTTATAAGACGTTGTCACGTCAATAAATAACCTTTTTGATTTTATTTAAACTTTTCAGTATCGTCAGAAACCTTGTGCATTGGTTGATTGCCATTTAATGCTTATTAAATACCACTTTGATAAATCTTTTGTACTTTACAGAGGAATAAGGCCACTAAAACCTGATCAGTTGGCAATGACTTAAAAACGTATTGTATTTCGACGGCATTGACACACACTTTATAGTAGCTTCTGTCAATCTACCAATTTATTTGTGCTTGTAGGAAAACATTGAACTAAAATAAATGTACGAAGTTTGACTTATCGATACATATTTTCTTGACAAGCAGCGCCACTTTGAACTGCAAAGTTAAAGTGGTCATACTGTTGTACATTTCTGACTTTTTGATCGTCGTTACCGCTAATAGAATTCAATTTGGTCTTGGTCTTCTGGGTCTGTAGGTTAACTGATATTTTTATCTGCAAAAATGATTCTTATGGCCTTATACCTCCGATGAACTCTAGTGGCCAACAAAACAATGCAGGTAGTTCGGAACATCACTTAGCGAACTAAAACCGAATAATACTAAAAGCTGTTTTGGCGAAGTCGTTGTCGGGCGCGGAGTATGTAAGTAATTCATAGTAAGCGAGTTAGGCGGACCGGGAACTTCCTCGAGCTTCGCTAAAAACTACGGACGAGTTGCACTGAAACAATAACGGTGGTTAACTGAACGGCACTGTTTTTTTTTGTAATAATTATAGTTTTGGTTAACTATTAGAGTTACTTAATCAAATACCTTGCTTAAAGAGTCACTAATTAAAAAAATATTTGGCCAAATAATATTTTAATTTGTGTTGTGGTGAATAGTTTTTAATTAATGTATCGCCAACACACATCTTTTCATAAGAGGAAAAGGTTCACCAAGGTATTAATAGAAAAATAAGTTTATTTATTTCATCTTATAAAATTACAATATCTTGAATTTAAATGTTTTTGAATGCAGTTAGAATAGGGATGGTGACTCATTTTTTTTTATTTGTCTATCGGGTAGATTATTAAAAAGTATTTGACACGTATTTTTTCTTTTTTCACGTAATCGTAAAATTACGGAGATATTTTGAGTTGAAATGGCGCATGACGTCACGGCTTAGTACATTTTATACCTAGTTCTGACGTAGTTAGCCCCCACTCTCCAACTTTAATGCGTTTTAACTAAGTAGTTTTTTGTTATCTTGATAAAACAAAAAATACGTATCTAATATTTTTGTATTACCTGATTGACGGACAAAATAGAATTTCGTTTTCTTTACCCAGTCATCATCCCTATTAGGTACAAATAATAAAATACAAGCCTGAGCGTCTGAGCTAGGCTGAGCCTGTATTTAAAGCACAGTTCGTTTCCCAAAATTATGAACGCTATTAACAATGGCGGAAATTTCAGTTAATCGGTTTTTATATACATGTCTTATAAGAATCAATTTCATTTTTTTGTGTGCTGTTTTTTATGTTGTATTGTAAGGTGATTGTGAGTGTTGTGTTGTGGGTGTGTGTGTTGTGTATCATGTGTAGTGTTTGTATGGACGGCTGATGAGTTTTGCTTAAAAAACACTTTTTTTTTTTAGAGAAGTTAATAAAAAATTATGAATGCCCAAGAATTGTGACAGAAACAGACTACAAAGACTTTTGCTACATGATTCAGTTACAAATTTATAATTCACTACTTGAATTTATATTTAGCTTAACAACGAATACTGTTTAAGTGTGTTCTCTATTTATATCAGTTTGGAGTACTTGTGTACTTAGACACCCTCAAGTCAATGTATCTAATTTGAAATTACTGAAGAGCAAAATTCAAGAGCGTAATCATGCCTCTTAAAATTCACTTAATCTCAGAGACTTCTCAAAGGATTTAAGCCAAAAAGACATAAACAAAAATAAAAAATACTAGGTGCTTCCCGCGACTGCGTTCGCGTGGAAATTTTGATGGGTTTTAGGGGCATGAAAAAAAAGTGTTGACCGATTCTCAGACCTACCCGATATGCACACAAAATTTTATACAAATCGGTTCAGCCGTTTCGTAAGAGTTTGTTAACAAACACCGCGACACGAGAATTTTATATATTACTAGCTGCTGTCCGCGACTTCGTTCGCAGGGTTTTTTTTGGATATGACAAATAGATGTTGTCTGATACTCAGACCTACCCGATATGTATACAAAATTTCATACAAATCGGTTCAGCCGTTACGGAGGAGTATGGTAAGTAACATTGTGACACGAGAACTTTATATACAGTATGTTAGGTTAAACGAGGGACATATTGAGGGAGGGTATCCAGTATTCGATTCTCGTCCCAAATATGTAAAAAACCTATAACGTATATAGAAGAATTTTTAATGTTTTGTTTAGTGCCTAGATATTTTGGACTGTCCTAAGCCAGGTAAGTTTAAAGTATGAAGGGAAAATGGATTATACCTAAGAGTCATTGCCCCGCTCACATGTTCTGCGATAGTATTAAGTCGCTAGCGCAAGGGTGTATACACGTTGCGTGACATTTGCGAAAATTTTAGTATGGTTCTGTCTGTTATTTTTCAGTGTTTTTTTTTTGTTTATATTTTTATTAGTATCATGTTAGCATGTACTATTGTGGGTTTGAATATGTCCCTCGTTTAAACTAACATACTGTATAAGACTAGGTAATTAACTGCCTTGTCGATCGAGTGGTCGCAAGCGCAGCGGTTGGGCATGAGGTCCTGGGTTCGATTTCCGGGTCGGGCAAAGTATATTGTTTGGGGTTTTTCTATCAGGATTTTTTCCAGAAGCAGTCAAGTAGTCTGGATTCGTGCCCGGTTGATGGCAATAGGCTCGCCCCCTATTACATGGGACTTAAATATAACTGGCGAAATGTGAGTGTATACTAGGTTACACCTCTGTCTAACCCCCTTCGGGCAGGCGATGACAGGCGTGATGTTAAACAAGGTGTTGTTTTGCATTCTCGTCAAATTCAAGCAGGTAACTGTGCTAATGATTCTCGTCCCGAATCAATAATAAAATAGGTTGTTTTTTTTTTTTTTTTCTTATCTACCGAAATCGCTAAGTGCGAACCACCCGTGTTTTAAACGCGGCCCGTCTGATCCTCGCCCTACAACCGCGCTTTCATACATACAAACAATCTCAAACGTTTATTCGATAATTTCTTATTCCCTAAACCACGTTAAGGGGGTTAATCTGAAATATTGACAAACTTAAGCAACCGAAAAAATAGCGTTTATTAATGATTAACTAGGTATCGTAATTTCAATTGATTATTTATGTATTTTCTGACAACCTCCTGAATTTTGACGAGGATGTAAAACAACACCTTGTATGTGTATGTATGTTTTAAAATCAATTTTATATTACGAGGGCCTAGTACTATTTCAGTCATGTTGCTAGGACAAGGCTAAAGATGGAAGTTCTAAAGACTAAGCTAAAAATGGAATTGTCAAAGAATGTGTTTTCATATGTGAAACGGCTGCCGAAACTCAGTGGCTCTCATTAGCGTAATGAAAGAGGTAGGATGCGAATATGTTTTTTTTTTATTAAAACAACAGCTCGTATTGTAAGGATTTTCTTCATAATGTTTGACATTTACAAAGCACAAAGTTGGGCTGAAAAGATGGATTATTATTATTTATATTTATTTATTAAACAATTTTAATACAAACTTTCATTTAAAAACTCACAAAACCGTTTTCACAAAAAATGCCATTTCTTGCATTATCATGAGACGTTCTTTAAAAACTTGAAACTTCATCCAACATTTCTTTTCCAGCTCTGATTTGTAGATCTTCGGCAGTCGTTACACGTAGTCAACCAATCTTACCATGACGTATTACCCAGTACTAACCGGGTTGAAGGAGTCAGATAGGCAGTCGCTTCATGTAAAATACTTGTATTAGCTGCATCCGGTTAGACTGGAAGCCAACCCCAACATAGTTGGTAAAGGCTAAGCAGGTCGGGTGGCTGACATACACCGTGTAAATCACCTCATCACGAAGCCGTCAACCAAGCATTCTGTACATGAAACTAAGTAACTTTACGCAAAAATTATTGCTGGGAAACGACTTTTTTTTGGGGGTGTAAAATCATGTTTTGTGGTAGAACTCACTGTAACGCACTCAAAACATTGTGCTGATGGACGGATTCAATAGTACGGGGGTCGTGAAGCTGTTTAAAGTAAATCTTACATTAAAAACTTGTATTTAAAAAAATACTTGTCAAAAAGTTGGAACTTTGACTCCTAATATCTCCGTAACTAGAACGTTCTCAGGTATGGTGTAGAACAAAAAAATGATCGCAATGACAGGGAGAACCAGTGCCTTTCGGCTTCGTTAAGAGGTGTTTTGCACCCTTTAGAATCATGTTTGTGTATGTGAGTTTAAATATTTGTAAACGCACCCACGATACAGGAGAAATTCATAGTGTGGGGCAAAGTTTTTTTCAAAAAAAAAAAAACATGTGACCAGATCTGATCTGTTACCTAACATGGCGCCAAACCAGCTCCGAAGACTTAGATAAAAATGTTTAAGCCTTCATATACGTACCTTGTTCAGATAGTTAGGTACATGGTCCCAAGCGTGCTTTAATAGATCCAGACATCGCCCTCCTTTGGGAAACTATGCGAAAGTAAGTAAATACACAGAGATCTTTTAAGTGTAGTCAAATATCTTGGAAATTCAAAGTGAACGAATTCAATAGGGAACACCTGACATTTGCACGTCATATTTGAATCTTTTATTTTTACAAGAGGCCATTATGTCTCCCCATTTTGGCGGAGGATTGGCGATGGTGTTTTTTTTTTTTAACTTAAAAAAAAATGCTCTGCCGTGATAAAATTCAAGGTATAAACGGAATTACATTAGCCTGTCAGGTCAATTTTCTTGTAAGTTGGGGTCGGTGGTACGCGTTTTTTTTCATCCATTCTCCCCTGCCACCCACGGTGTAATTTTGGTGTTTGGTGTCACGGTATAATTTTTCCTTTTTCTTTTTAAACAATTCTCAGATATAAGTTTTCAACTGACATGGTCACTAACAATATCAATAACACTTGAAACGGGATTTCTCAGACTACTTCCTCTCCTTTTCCATGCAACAACATTTATATAATTATCACTCTTTTTTAAGCACATGCATTTCATACCTTGAGGAGGTATGAAATGCATGTCCTTTTTACATACCAATTACTGATTAGTAAAAATTAAAAACCAAAAGTAAATCTTAGATTAACCCATTTCAAACTAACGCCAGATCAACAACCGCCACACGGTGCCACCTAAACAATTGGTTAACGAATTTATCAAGAGTTAGCGACTGGGCAGCTGGTACAACTAGCGCACTTTGTTTTACTTACTGCCCACGCATGTACGGGTACGGTTTAGTACTAAGTTTACACTAGCTTTTTACAGGTGAAGAGATTTTGTTTGAGGAAATTGTTTTAGATAAATCGAGGTTTGTTTTTACTCGATTGGTTCAGACGGATGAGGTGGGGGACGATTTTTTTTCTGGATAAAACTGTAAGTAATAGGTATAAATCTGTAGGTATCTTGTTGCATGGCCACCTTTGTCGTTCAATCGGGTTGTATGGCCGCATTTGTTGTGGTGCTCGATTAAGGTGATAAAGTTGAATATCATTTGCAAATCATATCAACGTTGCTTATTAGTTCCATGCATGCTTTAGGACCATTGTGACAGCAAGACAGTTATAGTGCGTCATAGTTCTTTTGGCGATTCATTGAAATTGTGAGGAGGGCGCTGGTGGTATATATTTGAGAAATACTTTGAGGAAATTCATCATCATCATCAGCCTATAATGTTCCCACTGCTGGGACACAGGCCTCCTCTCAACGAGAGGTGGGCTTTAATTCACCACGCGGGACCAGTGCGGGTTGGTAGATGTCACATGTCTTTGAATTTCTAGTTCTAGGACATGCCGGTTTCCTCACGATGTTTTGCTTCACCGTTTTAAAGTCTGAGGAAATTGTATAGAAAACATTGATGGCAGCATTAGTACCAACTAAAGCCAATAGCCAAAAAAAAACAATGCAATCCATACTTAATATTATAAATGCGAAAGTCACTCTGTTTCTTTGTATGTTTGTTTGTTACCTTAACACGACTAAACGGGTGATCGGATCATAATGAAATTTGACAAGAAGATAGATTTCAACCTGGGGAAGGACATAGGCTATATATCATCACGCTACGACCAATAAGAGCGGAGCAGCAATGAAAAATGTTGTGAAAATGGGGAAAATGTGACGCAGACGAAGTTGCGCGGGACAGCTAGTACTATATATACTATACAACCTTCGTGTTATTTCGTACATACACACGGCGACACATCAACCTATACATTTCCAGTATAACATGGCCTCGCTTTGTATAGAATCTCTGTCCAATGAGATTCGTATAAACTGGATTTTTATATTGTGATTGGTCTCCATGCGTACGCACGTTGTGTTAGTACCGACTGAGAGTTTTAGTCAAAAAGCTATTACAATATCCTAACTTAATATTATAAATGCGAAACTAAGTTTGTTTGTTACCTTTTCACGACTAAACGTCCGATCGGATCTTTATGAAATTTGGCAAGAAGATAGATTTCAACTTGTGGAAGGACATAGGTTATATATCATCACGCTACGACCAATAGGAGCGGAGCAGCAATGAAAAATGTTGCGAAAACGGGGAAAATGTGACGCAGACGAAGTTGCGCGGGACAGCTAGTAATATTATAAATGCGAAAGTAAGTTTGTTTGTTACCTTTTCTCGACTAAACGGGTGATCGGATCATAATGAAATTTGACAAGAAGATAGATTTCAACCTGAGGAAGGACATAGGCTATATATCATCACGCTACGACCAATAGGAGTGGAGTAGCAATGAAAAATGTTGTGAAAATGGGGAAAATGTGACGCAGACGAAGTTGCGCGGGACAGCTAGTTAACTATACATTCCAACGATCTTAATGTTTAATTCCGAAACCATGTAATTTAAACAGTGGTAGCTGGGGCTTAATCAATCGAACCCATCAAAACTTCTACAGCTATAGGTACGTACAATTATTCAACTCTAAACGCCAATTAATTAAACCAATCGTCAGCATCTCGTTTACACAAGTGACGGCAAT
The DNA here is from genome assembly GCA_963082945.1 of Cerastis leucographa. Classification (NCBI taxonomy): domain Eukaryota; kingdom Metazoa; phylum Arthropoda; class Insecta; order Lepidoptera; family Noctuidae; genus Cerastis; species Cerastis leucographa. Next base: position 21,401,513 of record OY720381.1, on the reverse strand, counting down.
CTATCGGAATACATCCCGCGACGCCGAGGGATCGAAATAACTACGCATGCATGTAGTTAATCAGGGAGGCGTGTAGTAGATAGCTGAGTCCCCGCGGAGCTCGTCTGTCGATGTATACTAACGTGGCGTTATGTGTCACTTAATCGATGGTTAGGCGTGAAAATGGTGCAGTCAGTCTTAGTATCGAATTTATTGAACTGATTTATCTTCGTGGAAAATAAGATAAGCATATGAAGCGAAGCAACCGCATTTGAGCGGGTTGTTATCACTTCAGGGCGCCGTAAGGGTCTCTAACAGACTGGTCCTGGTAAGTAATGGGATGAGAGTGTAGCATGGAGAATGTACTGTCGTTCACTTGAAGATAGAGAAGTTTGGCCGGAGCCCCTTCGCACATGCTGCTTCCCTGGTAGCTCATAAATGGATGTCTCTAACTATTCCCAATCTTATTTTTTATTCCATTCTTTTTAATCAGATGTTTTAAAATAGTTTTTAAATCATTACACCTTTTTTTTAGAATAGTTACAGCACGGATGACAACATTTGTGTCACTTGTTTAATCTAGTCTTTTTTGTAATATTCTCTTTTTTTTGTTGTTGTATAGACTCTTTTGCTCATTTACCGATTATTTGTAAATGTGTGGACATTGTATGGCTTATAGATTCCTAGATCCTTGGTAACTTTTATCTTGTTCTACGTTTTGTAGTAAGCAACGACTTATTGTCGGGCCTACGCTGTCCTCCCATACTTAACTCTCTTAGCTGCCACGGCTCATTTCGAAGTAATTATTTCATCTTTTAATTGTTCTTTTTGTTTTTACTACGGACACTTTTAACGTGCACGTCTTGCTACATTGTTATCACATAATGTACCATCTCAACATGAATGATGTAACCAAGGTTTTGTAACAAGATTCTGATTTAAAAGAGTGTTCATGGACTTCTTGCCCATTCCTCTCCATAGGGATCTACGCTTTGGAATGGGCAACTACAGTAATTTCATAGTTATTATGTCTTGTGACTGGGACTGTAGCTTCATTTTTATTGTTTTTCGACAATTCAAAAGTGCCTGTGGCCTAATTGAAATAAATGATTTTGATTGATTAAGAGCGTTTACGCCTTACGACATTTCATACAAACTTTCAAGTCGTTATTTTCCGAAATAACTGAACTGATTTTGATGAAACTTCGTACACATAAGCAGGATACACAGATCTAAAAAGTTACTAAAAAACATTTTCGAAAAATAGTGTTACAGTTAAATTAAACCAAATTTAAATTTTCTATGGAAACAGAAAATTCCAATTATCTCTTGTTTTAAAACACATTTTGAAAATATTTTTTAGTAACTTTTTAGACCTATGTATCCTTAAGTTTCATTTAAATCGGTTCAGTCATTTCGGAAAAAAAACTACTTGAAAGTTTGTATGAAAAGCGGTAAGGAATAAACGCTCTTAAGTACTAACGCTGTAAAATAGAAATATTGTTTAACCATAGAATTTCTTGCCGGTTCTTCTTCTCCTTCTTCTTCGGGGTGGTAGTTAAGCAAAAAAGGTTCAAGAAAACGTGCTGCGCCGACCCTAAGTAACACGAGGAAAATAATGATGATAACAAAAAGAAAAAAAATAGCTTGAGAAAAAATATGAGAACCCCTTGTAATACTGCCATGATAAAGCGATTTATAGACGATTCAAATCTGCTTTTACAAAAGAGTTTAAAGTTTTAGAAAAGTAAAAAGCTATGGGGGGCATTGAACCCATCATGACACAAAATCTTCCAGAGCACTTAAAATGTTTAATAATATCTTGGTTTTAATTTGATACGGCCATTAAGACGATATACCTAGACTGAAATATTAGCTGTTTCACTCACTATAGCATTATTCAAGAAATTCAGAAGTGTTGTAGTAAAATATTCAAACTAACGGCGAATGCTAATTGCATTACTGTTTTAAATGCTGCAGCGTTCCACGATTAAACTATTTTATTTTATATGGCGATGTTAGGGTTGTCAAGAAAATAAGTGATTTTTACTTATTGAACCTACAAATGAAATGCTTTGATATAATATAAATACCGCCATCTTACTTATATTAAAAGTGCGAAAGTTCGGATGGATGGATAATATGTTAAAACAATTTAAAAAAAAACTATTACATTCTATGTTTGTTACTCAGTCACACCAGAACGGCTCAACGGATCTAGATAAAGAGTTTTTCATATATTTTTTTCATATCCCGGAATCACGATCCCGTGGGCAATACCCGAGCTCCACCCGGCTGAAACCGTGGGTATAAGCTAGTGAGATTATATTTTTTTTTTACAATAAAATCAAAAGCTATTTTTTTCGTGGGGAAATCTGCAATATTACACGGAATAAAAAACTAGCCCATTCGGTGTAGATGTTCATGAATTATATTGAGATACTTGTTACTAGTATATTTAAGTACCTACTTGTAAAATATTATTATTAAAATATGGGTGATTATTTAAGGAGCTTGGCAACCCTATTGATCCTTTTTCGCGTGATAGTTCAACGTTATTGGTAGATTGCAATAATGTTTTTATTGAAGTCTAGTCGATGTTATTTTCTGAGCATAGAGTGTTTAAATTAATAGCGTTTGCGATTGCATGTGAAAGTTTACAGTACATTCAATTGAGTGCTATATGGCACCTTATGGCACCAGTAAACCTATTTCTAGAGAGAACGTTTTATTAGAATAAATGAACGGGGCATTTTTTTTTGCATCAACATCTTAAATCTTATAATACACACCATTAATTTAAACACTCTATGAGCAGAAAAAAAAACATCGACTAGACTCCAAAACGGGATATTTAACAAGTTAATATTTGTTTTGAGTGTAAACCCACTCAAAAAACCCAATGGTACTACCATCATCACGGATAATCCCGAAATACCACGCAATTGTCGCTGAAATATCGGAAACTCAAAACAAATAGTAAACATGGCAAATATCCCGTTTTTAGTGTTAACGATACTGTTATAATTTTAAAACTATGTCAGTTTTAAAACTTATAACCTAAATCTTGACAGAATTTCTTACAATACCACATTTATATTTGCTTTTCATTGTTGTTTCGGTCTTCTCTTATTTAACCAACTACTTAAGTCTTAAAATCGCACAAAAAACACTGTACAAATCGAAGAAATACAAGCGTGGGTTATCTTTCACCAAACACTAATAAACCGAGTGTTAATAGCAAAGAACTGTAACACCGAACATAAATGCATTAAACATCCCACATCCCAGTATCCAAGCGCAAAGCCACAAGACCTCAACCCTTTCTCTGCGCAGTCGGGTAGACGTGCTGTAAATCTCATAAAACTCATCGGCCTTCGCGCAGTTAAATGATATTAAATCTAAAATGCAAATGTTACAGCTTCGATACTGACTCGCTCTTTTGTAAGTAACAAGGAGATTGGACGCAGATGTCAGTTTACTAGATGTGACTACTACATTCTACTAGCATTCAGACTGTTTAAATTAGGATTTATCTTTTTTACTGATAAGTGATTTCCAACTGACTCGTAGGTCTTCTGGTAGCAAGTGCTGAAATTCCCAGGTAGTTTCGGGTTCCATTCCCAGGTTCGGCAAAGTTGTATGCAGTTTTCCTATCAGGAATATCTTAGTAGCGGCCGCGGAACCAGGATTTGTGTCCGGTTGATGGCAATAGGCTCGCCCTTACATGGGACTTAAAAGGTAAATGGTGAAATCTGGGTGTTAAGTCCATCTTTGCGTAACCTGTGTTATGTTTTTAGGAAAACACATAATCGCACTCTGTGGCAAGCTTTAGGGGAGGCCTACGTTGGAAAGCAAGATAATCTTCGCGCCACTTCTGTTTAATAACACAAGAATAAACACAACCCAATTACTACGGGGTATTACAATACCCCTTTGTAAGACTCGATGTCAGACTTTCGGGCCACTGATTACCTGTAACGACTGTCACAGATCTTCAAATGACAGCCAAAACCAACAGCTTAACGTACTTTCCGAGGTACGGAGGACACTCGGTATGCAATGGGTGGTCTCCCATCCATAGATCAACCTAGGCAAGCGCGGCTTAACCTATATATTGATACGAGCGGCTGTTCCTTTAGCCAAGAGCTCCTCATCTCTTCACTAATAAAGTGTACTTGAATAATCATAAAGAACCACTTCCATTAACTCATACATCCGAGGACTGCATTTATTCCTTGTGCACACGGTAGAACTAATCTGCTAATGCATCTATACTTACTGCGGATCGGACCTCCATTTACTGGGTTTTGGGAACCATTTCATTGCATCCGACTTTGGTTTCAGTCGCATTTGACAGATGCATGTTTGATGGTACGAGGACGAGCTAGGGATACGAGTGCTAGGATTAGTTCGGAGTGAAGTGCTGTGATATTTTTCTGGTTGCATCCATTTCTTGATGAGATACTGCCCGTGGATCAAGAATGAATGAATGAATGAATGAATGAAGAAGTATTGGTAGAAGGCTTCCATTTCGTTCAACAGTTTTCAGGTCAAGTCTATTTTGATGAATGGCAAAATAAAATGCGTTTTCTGTAATTTTTAAAATCTTTTTCAATTCAAGGTATTTTTGTACAGTCACGGACTTTAATTGATGAGCCACAGTATTTTAGCCGTGTAGTGCAAATCGGGTTAAGTCGGCTATATTCGTACATAGTACAGAGTGACTACCCAAAGTCAACCAATTGTAGATCTAGCAACCGTTACCTAGCGACAAATTGTTTTAGCGTAGCCATAGTAACGCTTAGCGTACGGAGAAATTATGATTGGTAATTTTGACATCGGAAAAACTCGCACCCACGATTTTATCCGAACGCGTGGCGTCCAAGATGACGATCATGTTTATGTCAATTATTCGATTCACCAAAATTCAAAATAATCGTCTCTGACATCGACATTTCAACTGTCTGAAAACCAATCCAAGGTTTTCAGAAATAAAGAGTATTTAAGGAGTTGTAATTCAAAGGAGGTTAGTAAGAAATAAATTGCATAAACGTATGTAACATTTTATGGATTTTTCATTGACAACTTATTAGTCTTCATTCAACCTCTATTGCTAAAACTATTTCCGATTATTACTAATATGACATCTTGTTTACGAGCATGCGGTTTGAGTTCGGGTTTAATCATGTAATTTCGTAAAGGGATAAAACTGCAAAATTGGAAAGTTTAAAAGTGGCTCATCAATTAAAGTCCGTGAATGTACATAATTATGTGCAAGGTATGCAAAGATGTGAATCTCATCGTTTTTTCATTGCCGACTCGTAGTCACACCAGATTATCACACCAGTATGACAAACAGGATTTTTTTCTCGTTTGTCACACCACTGATTTGTCCACACCATTTATTTCTAACTACTGCTGTCCTAGTTATACTGTGTACTTAGTTAAATTAAAAAAAACTTCAAACTACGTTTTTAACGCAACGTTTCAAGGAAATTTTTACGGCTCACAAACGAACGTCAATAAAAAAAAACTCTATCTGAAAATACCCTAACAAGATCTTGCGTTGAAATAACTTAAAGTCAAAAGAGGATGTATACGGAAATCTTATATCCTTTTCAATTGACATTTCTTTAAATAGATAAATCCCTAAAGAAAGATTTCCAGCAATAAAGAAAACGTCTGTAAAAGCTAAAGGTTATTCTTAGAAGGCAGTTTAGTGCTTGGGAAATAACAAGAAAATTAGCAGTGCACGGGTTTAACGGCACTTCTAACGATCTAACGGGAAACGGATGTCCGGTGGCAGCGCCTCTACACGTTATAGGTTATGAAATTGATCGACTTACGCCTTTAGAGGAGGAAGAGTACAAAATAAAGATAGAGCTCATAGAAATAACAATCGTTTTAGTAACCGCACATAGACTCGGATATTATAACGTCTCCTGGAAAAACTAAGAGGCCAGAATTTGTAGTATTGATTTATTATATCTATAGTGTACAGTACACTGTACCGGTTGATCGATATGGGGATCCCCACATGAAAATTTATTACATTAACCGCAAGGATACGAACATTTTTGTGCAAATTTGCATACTCAAACGTAGTGGACATTTGGGTATGCAATTTTGCACAAAAATTCTTCTTCAATCAAAGATGAGCATTAATAAAGTATTTTTGAGGACCGATTTTAAGTGTGTTAAATAAAGAATTAAAGTTAATAAAACCGAACAGTACTCATCACTTTCGCAACATTGGTTATCCGCATTTCCTGATCTAGGAATACCAATATATTCAGCAGGGGGAGGGGGTACAATTTTCGAGCTCGCTTCGCTCGCTAATACATCCTATAGATACTTGCTCAGTTCAATAAAATTTGACAGATTTTCTACGATTTCCGAATAAATGAGCAAATGAGAGCTGTCAAGCAATGAGAGTTGCCAACATTTTTAGAATTTTTGGCAATGAACCGGATCACACGTCGCGTTGGCTTGTATGAAATCCGTGAATGCCTAACCCACGTACACCGCCCGACCGCGCGGACGAGCGGCGCTCACCGCATCTCCACGCGGCACAGCTCATCCATCCCCTTCGCCACCTCCGCCCGACGCGTAGAGGGGTCTTGTGAGAATCGCCTCACTACCGACCCTCTCACCTCCCACTTATAAAGTTACTGTTACTTAGCGCGATTGAGTCGTCCCACACGTTATTACGTGCACTCACTAATGGCTATTTTATTGAACCCTGGGCCACTGCTACCCGCTTATCCTGATGATAGCGATCAATAATGGACGCACGTATCTTTGATTAACAGCTTTTAATGTATTGCCTTCTGTTTTATTGGCTTTCAGGGTGTTTACTTTATTGGTTCCGCAGGCTGGTTGGGTGAAAATATTGTCAACTTCACGTTTTAAGTATTTAGAAGAAGGCAGATGAATGGGTTAAATATTAACCGTTTTTAGGTAGTTTTAGCTTCTAATAGGATGCAAACGTCAATTTAAAGTTGCTATACCTTAAACAAAATCAGCTTTCGCCTGTCTGAAAAGCTAAAGTGTGGAACATAGAAGTCGTTTCAGAAAAGCCGACACTAATAGCAGTACTCGTAAAACCTAAGAATTTATTCTGTCCCCCTTAAATCTAATCCTTTACAAACAAAAAAAAAACTTGCAGACGCCTTCTAAAGCGTAACAACTAATCCTAAACACACGTCTTTCTTTTTATTTGTCGAACAATACAAAAGACAAAAGCTCACACGAGCGACTGACGGGAGCGAAAGTACCAGGCTCGCAGTAACACACGGAGATGTTTAACAATTCAACTGGCCGCCTTTGTGCGCCGTCACGGCGCGTTGTTTGCTTTCAATTAGACGGTGCAATTGCGCGCCATCCATGATTCCCTAGTACCTCTGTAAATTTTGGGTTCGATTAATGAACAAAGCGATCAAGCTGGATAATGCAAGCTTAATAATAATCGCCAGTTTTTTTTTTATGCAGCAATTAGGACAATAACTTTTAAATAATTTTACTTTTTGGTAACATGAAACGAATGTTTTTTTGTTTTTCGGTTGACATTTTTTTAGCAGCTTTCGAAAACTTAAAGTAAACAAACACGCTTGTTTTTCGATGTTGTCAGATTTCTGAAGTAGCATTAAATTAATAATATCAACAAATATTGTAATGATCACTTTTCTATGTATAGTAAAAATAAATCCGTTTTAAGTCCAGTCCCTCCTATAATTATGCATTGAAAGAAACGTTCCTTGTTGATCATTCTAAGGTGTTCAAACGTTTGTTGCCAGAGCTTTGTGCGCCCATAGCCGCTTGATGTTAGCTTTCAATTAAACAGCGGAATTGCGTCGCAGCCATGGTCTGGGATGGTACTCCTGAATTTCGGTTCTAATTGGAGCAAAGCGATCAATGATGAATCGGAAGATATTTGGAAGATTTTCAAAGTCGTAGGTAGTGGACGGAAAACGAGAATGTTATTGATTTTGGTATCTACGGACGCGGACAAGACGAGTTAATTTGATGATAAATAAAATCACTTTATTTGTTAAAGCATTTGGGGCATTGCATCTTTTCGTTTTTATAACTTTCTCTATTTATTTATTACTCTTCCACAGTACCAAATACGGTTGACGCGTTGATAATTCCGAGAAATTAGTCCCAAACATAACACAACATTATATCACGCCGGTAATACCCGGAGAGTTAGACAGATGTGTACACTAAACTACAGCCAGATTCCGAGATACTACAAAGAAATTTTTGGTGAAAAAAAAAACCCAATAGCTGTGCTCGACCCGGGAATCAGAACGTCTTGCTCAGCAAAAGCGCTTGCGGCCACTAGATTAACGACTTAGCCAATAACAGCTCTTAGCTGCTGATAAACTTGCAATTTCCATTCTCCTCCATCACCACACCATCTACCAGTATATAAACCATCCACAACAGAATAAAAACTGTCCCTCATGTCATGTCCACTTCCAGAGGATATAAGAGTAAGTTTTAATTGCGTTGGATGTTAGACGTCAATGCGAGCGAGCTCACTTTCCCCTGGGCATGGACGTGAGTAGCTTAAACGACTATATATAAACCGATGCTTTTTCACGCAAAGTTAGTACATGCTGTAACTGCTTTTATTGGTCAGTCAAGGGAATAGTCAGCAGTTATTCTAGTTATGTCCTTTAGTAATTTGTGAACGTGGTGTGGACTTGTAATGTTGACATTGCTAGGGTACTGTTTGGAACTGTTAGAAGGTCAATGGGCATTTTTATTAAGCAACATAACACACACATTTCGCCAGTTATGTTGAAGTCCAAAGTAATAGGGGGTGAGTCTATTGTCATCAACCGGGCGTAAACCCGTGGTTGCCATTAAGACATTTGTGGAGGAAAAACCTTGGACATCGTGCTCAGCAGCCCTTCTTGCGACCACTGGAGCAACGTGGCAGTATAAAGCAAAGCTTACTTAATTGCTATACATTTGCTGAGTTAGTTCTTGAGATGTTAAGTAAGTGCGGAATCATGCATGAAAGTTTAAACTGGCAGGTCACTAACACTATCAATACATTTATAACAAAATTGTTATAAATATCCCGTTATAACTGTTCTGGATCATGCATGAAGTTTGCTTAAATATCTTCTTCTTCTTTTCGAATAATATTGAATTTTAAATGAGCCAGGCCACGCCAATCGTGGCTTCAAAGGCGTCACTTAGGTAAAAAACACAACACACATACACTTCGTATGTTTGTTGTGTTTTTTAAGTCAATTAAGACGGTCGGACGGACATACGGGACAGGGTTTGGTCAGGAGCACCACATTCGCACTGGGGTAATCGGTGTGGCCTATAATCACTGATTTCGCTAAATTATGCTTACGTCATCATAGCGATGACAAAAATTAAAACAGAAATTCAATGAGTTATTTGTGAATTAGAGATCATAGTCAAATCTTCATGGAAATGCGATATGAAGATGACCTGGTATTACTGGCAAGATATTTCAACGAGTTATATTTGGTATTATCATGTTGCGAGATATGTTTCCATCAGGCATTTTTCAGTAGCAGCCACGAAGTCTGAATTTCTACCCAGTTGATGGCAATAGGCTCGCCCTCTATTACATGGGACTTAAACATAACTGGCGAGATGTGGGAGCACTAATAGGTACACCTCTGTTCTCCCTTACAGGGTTTACAGGCGGTATGTTAAGTAAGATCATCTTGCGAGATTGTCGTCAATGTTACATATTATATTTGATACCATCGTCTCATTCTGTGGATGATAAATGCTTATTTATTGCCAGACTTAAATTAACAACAAAATTAAATCGACGAACCCCTGAGCTATTTCGAAACAGTTGTCAAGTAATGAATAACGACCAAGTAAAAACAAGACGTTAACCAAAGTGGGACTGTAAGCATCTCCTAATTGTAGCCTCGGGGTGCGCGGACCAAAGGCTGACTGTACATTGGAGCTAAGCGAGTAAGCGGAGCGAGGTAGTAAACCGGAGCGGGGTAGTGACGCGAAGCGGAGCGAGGTGGCGTAGTTGCTTAGTAGAGGAGCACGGAAGTGAAGCGCTGCAGAGCAAAAAAAAAGGACACTTTAATGTTTATTTCTTCAGTTCCTCGCTTTACCACACAGTTTAGCCTACTTTACACAATTAAATTATTGCATTTATAATCAGCCTATACTGTCCCCAAAGCCGGTACACAAGCCTGCTCTCTATGAGAGGGAGTGAGCTGTACTGTAATCCACCACGCAGTCCCAGTGCGGTTTGGTAGACATCGCATCTTGTAATTTTTAGTTCTAGGATATACCTTTTTCCTCACGATGTTTTTATACACCGCTTTCAGAGCAGCGGTCATGAAATAAATTAGACAAACGAATCCGCTTGCCTGGGTTCGAACCCACGGCTTACTGCTCGTAAGTCGGAGCTGCCACCTCTGGGCCACATTGATTAAATTCTATGAGTTAGTATTCCTAGCTTCGTACCGCTCCGCTCCTTTATGCGCCAATGGATGGACAGCGTAAAAGATTGCGTCGCAATTACAGATCGCTCAGTACTGAACCATTAAGATGTTTGTAAATGAGTTAAAAAATGTTTACATTGAGTTTACTGTTGATTTTAGAGAAAGATATTGTATGGCTTGTGATGTTTTTAATTCTGCGCTTCCACGAAGCTGCTTTTCAACTGTGATTGGAATTTGATTGTATATGATAACATTACTTTTGTAATCCCTAGAGGGTTAGGCAGAGCTGTATCCTACAGTGGATGTACATTTCTTCAGTCTTGTTTTAAGCTCAATGTAATAGGGGGCGAGCCTGTTGTCATCAACCAGGCACAAATCCAAACTCTTGGCTGTTTATGAGGTGGGGTTCGACCGTCGTATATATGTTCTTTCTTTCTACCTGCCTCCAAGTCTTGCATTTTAATGACTTTTTTTTTCATTCAATTGATAAACTTTATTATGAAATCCGACGTGAAAACTGATTTAATATAAATTGAATACGTCTCTTAAAAGAGAACATCAATCACCCTTACGATTGTATGAATACACAACGTTATTTTATTCTATTTTCAACGTCACAATGCGACAATAAAAAGCCGTTAAAAAAACAATTCCATCGGAACATTTCTCAGTAAATTCAGACAAAAGAAGCCTGAAAACTTGATAATTACTCAGTAGGTGGTCCAACAATACAATACGGAGAAACTTTTTAAAACATTCACCCATTGTCAATTTATTTCCCCTCTGTTAATAATGTTAAGGAAGCTATATAAACAAAAAGTCGTCAAGTGCGATCTTCAGTTTTTTTAGACATGAGATAACATGGAAAAATTGCGTAACTGTTTCCAAGATTTCTTAATCGCCAAAAGGTACAGATACAGTAGCTGTTTTGTTGTCTAGTCATGTGTTCTTACAATACATACGCGGTTCTAACTACAATAAAGCATGAAAGCTTTATTTTGGTCAGTAAAAACTTTTTCAGTACATGGCAAAACCTATTAAACCATCATTTACCATCATTTGGCGAGTCTTTCCCTAATTACGTTTGTGTCGGCTTCCAGTCTAACCGAATGCACCTGAGTACCAGAATTTTATGTGGAGCGACTGCCTATCTGACCATCACTACCCGACACCCGTTAGTACTGGGAAACACGGTACCCCTTGGTACAATTGCTAGTCAGACTTTCGGGACACTGTCCACTTGTATCGACTGTCAAAGATCTACGAATGACACCCGGGATCTATCATGGTTTTCGAAGCACAGAGGGACCTCGGTAGACGGTCAATCATGGTAAAACCCCATTAAACCAATATTAAAGTTGCTGTTTAGGTCAGCTATAGAATAACTAGTGCTAACATATATTATCATTTAAAGAAAGTAGAAATCATGATTAATCGGAATTTAATCTGTTACACACTTATATTACTGAGCTATTGTAGCACTGTTTTACCTCTCACATGGATCTCCAAAACTGGAACAAACTTAGAAGCAGTGTAACAAAAACATCGCTGTGTCCCATTGTAGGAAAGACCCACAAAAACTTCGCCAACTAAGTTTTTAATTACGTTTTTAAGTAACGACCCGTTCAGCCACTGTAGCGCTTTGTAATCCAATTTATACAACTTCTGAGGTTCGTTTTAATTTAGGTCATTGTATTGTGGGGTTATTGATTTTAATAATGATCAGAGTTTATACTAATGTAAAGCGTTTCAAGGCTACATATTTGCTTATAAAAAGGTTGTTTTTTGTTCTAATTACAGTGGCGTTCACTCACATCAGGGATTTAGTTAAAATTCATATTCAAAATTAAAAAGCAGTGATAGCATATATAAAGTGAAAACCTGTAATTGGCTCTATATCTCATATTCAATTGTTATCCATCTATTGGTTCTCCTATGATTAAATAAATAAATAAGCCACGATTTTAAACCCAGGGTAGGCACCTCACATTTTTCGGATTATTCTATCTATCTATCTATCTATATAAATAAAAATCAATTGCTGTTCGTTAGTCTCGCTAAAACTCGAGAACGGCTGAACCAATTTGGCTGATTTTGGTTTTGAAATGTTTGTCGTAGTCCAGGGAAGGTTTAAAAGGTGAGAAAGGTAGGGTAGGGTAGGTAGGGTACATATGTAGGTAGAGTAGGGTTGGGTAGGGTAGAAAGGTAGGTTGGGTAGGGTTTTTTTTTATATATATGAGTAAATACTACCGCAGACATGGTGGTCCGCGCCCTTGTTTGAATAAAATAATTTGTTTGGCTGAGTTTTATTTTCTTATTCTAATTCCAGTCAGTTTAGTTATTTTTTTTTATTTTTTTTAAAAAACGTTGCCCCACACTAGGAATTTTTCCTGTATCATGGGTGCGTTTTACAAACATTTAAACTCACATACACAAACAGCCAGACCCGGAACAACTATTTGTAGGCCATACAAATATTTGTTCCGTGCGGGGATCGAACCCGCGACACGCAGCGCAGCAGACGATCGCTCAACCACTGCGCTAACCGTGTCGTCGACGATTAAAACCTATGACCGTTGATTTCAGTTTAGCTATCATATCTAATGATATCATTTCTGTCCTTGAGAAAAACACACTAATAGTTTTAAACAGTTTGACCAAAAAATAGCTTGTCTTCATCTTGGCTTGCGGAGCAGGCCAAAATGAAGACAAGCTATGTAAGATGCAGGTAAACAAAAAGGTCACATATACAAAGACGGATAACAACACAACAGCTACACAGAATTCAATAATGCAAGCTCAAGGAAGACGGTAGGCAACGAAAGGTACCCTCGAAATCACCGTGATAACCCCACCCTCCATGGTACGGACCATACGCATGTTACCTTTAGATCTGCAGGGATTGCCAACCTGTCTTTTTTAACCGACTTCTAAAAGGAGGAGGTTATCAATTCGACGGTATGTTTTTTTTAATAGTACGTTTAAGTAACCTGAACGCTGTGTTATTCTGTGTGTCTTTCATGGATGTTTTGAAGAAACATACCACTTTTTTTTACGTATGGGAAATCGTCAAGTGATCCCCTCCTGCTCTGGGCGGAGCGGAAGGGAGTGTGAGAGTCCTACTGACTAAAACCCATCGATGTTCCTTCTTAGCCCTTTTTGTTCCAAGGCAACGGTATCTCTTTCGAACTGTCCCGCAGCCCTGGCAGGCATCGACCCTCTCGGACTCCTTCCGATTTGCTGACATCTCCTTGAGGCGCACGTGGAACACAAACGCGCCGTCATTATAAGACGGACGGACGGTGAGCTAGCCCATTACTCACAGTCCACAAAACTATAATAACACTGTGCTCAAGGTTTCGCCCGCGTTTTGTTCGGAGATTACCCTACGGGATCGTACTATCTAGAAGAAAAGTAAGAGAAAAAACATCGAGACATCCTCACAAATAATACTATAAGTAGGACTAGTAGGTCCAAATCCAAGGTACATTTAGCGCTCTTTTCATCACATTAAAGCGATTTTCCCAAAATCAAGTTGAACCTGTATCGACGCATATTTCCGTCCTGCCCCGGCGTAGCATGAAATATAAATGGAGTGGGCATGATTCGACGGGTCCTGGCTATGCGTTATTCACGACCCGCTTCCTATACTTTTGATTTTTTGATAGCATTCTCATGTACCGTACTTTCTTATTTGTTCGCACTTAGTTGTGTTTTTTGGAAGTTTTTGTAACATTTTTTGTTTAAGGATTTCGGCAGTGCAGGGTTCTAAATTGTGTTGATAAAGTGAAACTTATTTGGTTTTAATTTTTTTATTTAGATGCTCTAAAATTAAATGCTCTATGGAAATTCTAATACGAATTCTCAGCTTTACTTAAAATGGTGGTTGCAAGAGTTTTCGAAACTCGATAAATACTCACAAAAAACCACTATAAAATTGAATTGAGTTACATGTTTTGATTTTTTCTGAAAAGTAAATTGGTGAAGCTAACTCATGTAGAGATCCTTTATTTGATGCAAGTGTCTCATACGGATTGTAAAAACAAGTGCAACAGAAAGAAACAAAAAAAAATGAGACAAGGCTCTTCAATCCGTAAGGATTCTTTTATCATATATTTAGCAATGAACAATCATTCTCCATCTAACTGTACGTATACGGATCAAGCATATAACATTACAAATTCACAATGTTTTTCTCAAAATAAAGCCCCGCAACACAAACAAACGTGGAAAAGATAAACATCACAGGATTTCTAGATCAAAAGACTTGCACGGTTTTGTAATTATAGAAATTGGGCAATCAATTAATTAGCGCGGCTTTGAACGGAACGAGCTTTGTGTGAGTACCTACTTGTTGCTGGGGTTAGAAGTAATTGTGCATGATACTTTATCAAATATATAAAATTCTCGTGTCGCAGTGTTTGTTACCAAACTCCTCCGAAACGTCTGAACCGATTTGTATGAAATTTTGTGTGCATATCGGATAGGTCTGAGAGTCAGCCAATATCTATTTTTCATACCCCTAAAACCCATAAAAATTTCCACGCGATTGAAGTCGTGAGCAGCAGATAGTCTTACATATAAAATTCTCGTGTCACAATGTTAGTTACCTATACTCCTCCGAAACGGCTGAACCGATTTGTATGAAATTTTGTGTGGTCGAGAATCGGCCAACATCTATTTTTCACACAGAAAAAAAAAACAACCCCACGTACGAAGTCGCGAGCAGCAGCTAGTAATGCTATAAAATAATGTAATGGGGAATGTGGGATATTAAATTATCGGTGCTTTGGAAGAGAGAGCGCATGTATACTTGCTCTTGCTTCCTTGCTTGTTGTATGCTTGTGTTGTATTGTTTAACAGGTTAGTGTCCGCAACTCCACCACCAAGCGCGTATTTTGCGTACAGGTGGGAAAACCAATCATACGGTCCACTCCAACTCTTCGAGAAAGGTCAGCAATGCCTTTAGTGTTTCTGACGATCTCTAGCAGAGTGTAGGGTACACTCTCGGGTACAGATCGTCGACCGAAGTACTTAGGCCTCTGGAGTCCTTTGGAGTTTAGAGGGCTGCTGTCTCGTCCTCCTCCGAGCAGGCTTTGTGTAGAGCTGTTTGTGAGAGCTTCATATAAGAGTAGAAATTTTAAATCTGAATAGATAAAGTGCCTAACATGTAAAATTTCTCAATAACTGAAAGCTTATGGAAATCTAGATTGAAGAAACGCCTTGCTAGCGATTGCTACTTGCCCAGGTGATCTACCACCCGGAAATTTGAATGCAATAGGTAGCTATGGCCCAGTGGTGATACTTTGTGTAATTTATTTCATCAACGCTGCTCTCAAAAACGGTGAAGGAAAACATCGTGAGGAAACCGGCATGTTCTAGAACTAAAATTTCAAAGCCATGTGACATCTACCAACCCGCACTGGTCTCGCGTGGTGGATTACAGCCAACTCCCTCTCATAAAGAGGAGGCCTGTGTCCCAGCAGTGGGAACATTATAGGCTGATGATGATGATTAGGTAGCTAAGTTGAAAGAAGCTTTTTTGGTTATTTTGAATATCGGTGTAGGAAAAAGCTTTTACCTATGACCTATTTAAATGCAATGACCCCGTTAAAGCTCAGCGACTTTTCGGCCATTGTCCTTTAAAAGTCATGTTGAACTCCGTCAAATTAATAAAATTTAAAGAGAATAAATTGTGAAATAAAAGTTGAATAAAAAATGACAAATCGCTCAAATAAACGTTTCTGTTTTAAAAACCTTTTTTAAAACAGAATCGTGATTTCGTTTCATAAAATTATAAGTTTTTCAATATTCTGAGTTTCTTTTAAGTCGTAACTAGTCGTAAGCGTCTAGTTATTAAATGCAAATATTGCAATAGTGAGGGTAATAAAAGATTGATTACCTATTGCTCGGCGCTCGAGCAATCCATTTTCCCAAGGTAACTTTAAAATTATACGTAGAACCTTATACTTGCAAGATTTGCATTTAAAAAAAACTATGTCAGTACTGGGGACCTAATCAAAATGCATAGTGTGATGGTCTGTATTAATAGGAGGACTAAAAAAAGCAAATATAAAAAAAGGTAATTTATATAATATATAAAGGTTATTTATATTGTTCTCACTACTGGGACACAGGCCTCTTTTTAACCGACTTCTAAAAGGAGGAGGTTATCAATTCGACGGTATGTTTTTTTTTTTGTGTGTATGTTACGCGATTACTCTGCCAATTGTGGACCGATTTTCAAAATTCTTTTTTCGTTCGAAAGGAGATACTTCTGAAATGGTCCCATATTCACCAAATCGGGATCTGATGATGGAATCTTGGCGAAATCGAGGGAACTCTTCAAATTTTATAGGAAAACGTACAGCGATTTTGGTATTTTCTACAACATGTGAAGCATTTGCGTTCAATAAGAACCATTCTATCATCAGATCTGATGATGAATCCCAGAGACAGGCACCGGAACTCGATAATAAGACAATGTATCGTAGCTGTGTTTGGGCTTGTTGGAATTGTAACGGTATGTACTTTCTAGGCGTAGGTACAAGTAATAATTAAAAAAAAAACTTTTTCTTTTTTTAACCGACTTCTAAAAGGAGGAAGTTATCAATTCGATTAGTTTTTGTTGAATGTACACCGATTACGCTGAGATTTATGATCCGATTTGCGTAATGCTTCTTTAGTTTGATGCGGAATAGTTGCTATTTGGTCCCATAAAAATTTTATATAGTTTGGCCCCGTAGTTTTCATTTTATATGTTTTTTATTTTAATTTTATTTGTATGTAAATTTATCACGTACACCTATTTCTCCGTGATGACTGGACCGATTTACATGATTCTTCATTCATTTGGCAGAGAAAGCTTGCCCGGTGGGCCCATATGAATTATTATCTTTGCTTAGGTACTTTTTGAGTAATCCTCTTTATTATGCATTTTGTCCTTTCACGTATGTATGGACGATGTGCTGGTGTCTAGTTACAAAGTAAAAATGATACTAGATAAGAATTTAAGTAAGATACCACAACTGAAAAGGGTAAAATAAAAACTTTTTACAAAAAAATATAACCGACTTCAAAACAAAAAAGTTGAAAATAATTTTACTTTCGGAAGTCGGTGGCAAACAAGTACATGAAACAAACAAGTCACCGACTGACGAAAGTAAAATTATTTTCAACTTTTTTGTTTTGAAGTCGGTTATATTTTTTTGTAAAAAGTTTTTATTTTATGAGAGGGAGTACACTCCACCACGCGGGCCAAGTGCGGGTTTGTAGATGTCACATTGTCACAGGTCTTCGAATAATTTATTCACGATTTTTTTTTATCTATACTGTTTTTAGCAACCTTCTCCTTTTCTAGCGACATATTTTTTTTCTCATAGGTTATTACAAACGAAACTTATTCTTATGTCCGTAACTGAATGTTGTAAGCACACAACAAATGCCTGCACAAACTATGTGTTAACACGTGCCATTCGACTAAGTAAACTATCTCCTCTAAGGGTGAGCAGAACTAAAAGCAGTATTGACACGATTCGGCACCATATGCTGCAGCTATGCGTTAACTTTAACGCGACAGTTTAAGTTAGCGTTAACTTGTTCGGACAAGTTTGGTTGTGACAGGTTGTTTTCCCACGGCCGTCCCATGGACAAATGGGTTGGATGGTTTATTTGTATTTCGAAAACATCAGTACTGAATGTTCCAAAAAAAACAATTGGTTTCTGCATCATGGGGTTTATTGAAAACGTTCACGTGTGATATACGCGAAAGGTTTTTTTCATAACGCGAGAGAAGCCGCGGGCAGAAGTTAGTCACATCTAAAAACAATTACATATTTTAGTTTCAAAATGCACGTTTATTTTAAACTGAAATAAAGAACTTTTTGCTAAAACATTTCTTGAAGTCAGTCTAAAGATGGCCTGGATTGAGCCTTTTTTACAAGCTTTTTATTAGCTTCACCTGTATTTTTGTTTGTAACCGACTACTTTGGGCGCGATTTTTTTACCGAGAGACTATATAACGATAAGTTATTCACTAGCTTTGTAAATGTGTCTCAAAAGGTTTCAAGTTGTAATCCTAAATAACCTCAGACACTCTCCGAGTTATTTGAACCAAAGAATCACAAATAGCTTGTATCAAACCATACCTATTGATAGCCCAGATTCCAAATAAATTCCTTGTTCCTGTGGTTGCATCTAGCTTTCTGTCGCAGAATCTAGAACATTCTATCTATTTTGAAACATTCTTGGCTATTTTCCTGGCTATATAAATAAATTCCATTTTTGAAAAAGAGCACGTTGTGTTTAAGAATGCATTGTTTTTATAGAATCGTATCATAGATATGTATAAAATTGCTGCTGTCTTTATTTGTCTTTTCATGCCTTTTATAGTAATACACCCAGTGTATAGTGTCACACTGTAATTAGGTCAGAAAAGTAGACCCTCCATGAAAACATTTTGCAGTAAGCAACGACTTATTGTTGGGCCTACGATGTCCTCCCATACTTAAGTAACGCTGTTACATAGAAATATTGTAAAACCAAATGATTTTAAAAGAGTAACCATGGAGCTGACCTCGACATAGTTAGGAATGGGCTAGGCTAACGATGAGAAGCGACATCGCCCCTTCTTCGCACTGATGCAATTTTCTGAAATCAAAATAATAGTCACTTCATACTAGAATTCAAACTCATAAAAGTAGCATGTTAACGGTTCTTATCGAGATTTCTGTGCTAAAGGATCATGATCATCTGCCGGACATTTCCCTAACTTTGTTAACATCGTAATAATGAAAAAAATATCAGCTGCCCCATACATTTGGGACGAATAGTTATTGAAATTTTGAATGGGGCATCAGAGAATTTTTTCGCTATTACGATGTTTGTCCGATGGAGAAACATGTTCAGTTTGATGGTCTGTAGCACACCTTACTTACCTTAGATATGTATATCATTTCCGTAACACCGTGTATATAGATAGATACCTTTCTATTGTAGGCGGAACATTTCGCTTTCAACGGATTGCTATCAGGACATAATGCACCATCTTTTTTTTTTTTTTTTTTTTTTTTTTTTTTTTGTGGATGGGAAATCATCAAATGACTTCTCCCGCTCTGGGCGAAGCGGGAGGGAGTGTCAGACTTGACTGACTAAAACCCACCCATGTTCCTTCTAAGCCCTTTGTAATCCAGGGCCGCGGTATCTCTTTCGAACAACCCGCAGCCCTGGCAGGCGTCGGCCCTCTCGGGCCCCTTCCTGTTTGCTGACATCTCCTTGAGGCGCGCGTGGAACACGTACGCGCCGTCGACACGGCCTGTCGTCATGAGACGGACGGACGGTGAGCTAGCCCATTACTCACCGTCCACAGGCTCGCGCCTACTGGTTGCCCCCCGACGCCCGGGGCGTCTCCCGCGGCGGCTGGGACGTGAGGTTCTCTCCCTCTCACGTTCCGCCACCTCCTTCGCTAGCATGACTGCTTCGCAGAAGGAGGCGACGGCTTCCCATTCCCTCTCGCTCCGGACCATGGATTGAACCAGGGCCGGACGCGAGAGGTCGCCGCCGCCAATCGCCGCTACGAGGACACGGCGGTGCTCAGTCCAAGCGGGGCAGAGCTCCACGGTGTGCTCCACCGTGTCCTCCGGCCGATCCTCGCAATGGTAACACCCGGGCGTTTCCTCCCGCCCGATTCGGTGCAGGAACCTCCCGAAACAACCGTGTCCGGTGAGGACCTGCGTCAGGCGGAAGGTGAGGGCGCCGTGCCGCCTCTCTAGCCACTCCTCAAAGAGGGGACTTATCGCCACTATTGTGGCGTGCCCTGCACGTGGTTGCGACAGTCGCTGTCTCCATGTCGCCATGAGATCGTGCCGGAGGTCTGTCCGCTGAGCGACAATTTTCCGCGGCAGCGGAGTTTCCCCCCGGCGTAGTGCCTCCGCGCGCCATTCGTGCAGGCGCGCGAGGACTATCGCCTCCAGATCCCATGGCGGCAATCCGGCCAAGAGGCTCGCCGCCTCGCCGGAGATCGTGCGGTACCCCCGGATCAGCCTTACGGCTACCACCTTCTGGGGCGCGTTCAGGTAATGGGCGGCTCGCCGCCTCAAAGAACGCGCCCACACCGGGGCCCCATAAAGGGCCATGGACCGCACGACCCCCGCGTAGAGCCTCCGGCAGGAGGCGTTTGGACCCCCCAGGTATAATAATCCACCAGGTATAATGCACCATCATAGGTTGAACCGCGAGGTTATTGCAGTCTTTTGGTTTCGTTCATAATGTTTTTTTGATATTCTAGACGTAGTTTGCGTTTGTTTATTTCTATACTCATTTACTGACAATTTCACTGAGTTTTCAAGACAGTTTGGTTTTATAAATAGGATTTATTGTTCAGACATTTGACCTTATCTGATCAAGCTTAGCAAGTAAAATTCTTTAGTTAAAGGTACAGGAAAAGGTCGTTGCTCTGTCGAAGGCTTTCTTGGAGAGGCTTTTATCATTTAGTCTACTAATAAGGTTTAGAAGATCTATCCTAAATTTATCTCAATACGGTGATTGGGATTAGGTTTCCTATTTGTGGATTAGATGAATCTAATTCAGTCAAGACTTTTCTTTGTTTGCCAATTTTTAGACAGCTATTGTTATTGCTGCAGAAGTGTTTATTTTTATCAGAATTTCTAGAATCTTTAGTTCACCCTTTTGTGAAGCGGGTATTCTTATTCTAGGGGTTTTCTTTTGTAACTTTGGTGTTTAAAAAGAGAAGTTTGGCAGCTGCCTCTAAACATTCTCTTGCCCTTATCCCAATTTATTTGGGGTCGGCGCAGCATATCTTCTTCTTCCATACTTCTATATTACTTGTCATCTCATGAGACACCTCCTTTCTTGCCATATCATCTTTCACACAGTCCATGCACCGCTTCTTTGGTCTTCCTCTACTCTTATAACCATCCACATTCATACTCAAAACATTCCTCACGATATTTTTCTCATTCCTCCGCATCACATGCCCATACCACGACAACCGATTACCACACATCTTGTCAGTCACCGGCGCCACTTTCAGACTGCCCCTTATGTACTCATTTCTTATTTTATCCATTAGCGTAACACCACACATCCCCCTTAGCATCCTCATCTACATGCAAATGCCTTTCATTCATATTGTTTGAAATTTATTTCATAATCTCGTAAAGATTTGTGGCATCGGCATCTACAACCCCATCAAATTCATAATTTCATCTCAGCGGCTGTAAATATAAAAAAAACGGGCCAAGTGAGAGTCTTACTCGCACACAGGGTTCCATAGCCTCAAAAAATATAATAACAATGTTTTGAAGGGTCATTCATTAGTAAACCTTCACTCAACCGCAAAACTAAATTTGTTTTCCATAGTAAGTTAATGAAAAACAAAGTTACTGCTGCAGTTTGGTGAAAAAGTCCCATATCTCAAAAACTACATATCAAATCTTATTCAAAACAATTTTCGTTGAAAGTTTTTTTTACGTTCTACATCCCCATATTTTTTTCAGCATTTTTCTCCTCTTACTTTAGAAATTAGAGGGGGGGACACACTTTTTACTACTTTGGAAGTGTCTATCTTTCAAAAGATTGACTTTGAAAAAAAAATGGTTTTAGGAACCTCCATGTCATTTTTAAAAACCTATCTGTAGACACCCCACACGTATAGGTTTGATTGTTTTTTTTTTTTTTAGTTTCACATCCATGTATGGCCCCCCATACATGGAACTGAAACTACTATATCCTTATCTATATATTTTTTTTTTAATTTTGTACAAAAATCATAATTCGGTTCACAGAATACATCTACCTACCAAGTTTCAGCTGTGTAGTCCTAATAGTTTCGGAATAAAGTGGCTGTGACATACGGACGGACAGACAGACAGACAGACAGACAGACATGACGAATCTATAAGGGTTCCGTTTTTTGCCATTCGGCTACGGAACCCTAAAAAACTTGTCAAAAAAAATAAGATTTTTTGACAAACTAAGACTAAGATGAGAATGCGAAAGCTCTTAAAATACGGGAATCACCATGCGCTATTTTCATGAACTAATGACAAAAATCTTTACGCATTTTAAAGTAGCGTATCATCCAAATATACTACATCCATACCGACATCTATCAGGTACCAGAAGGAACAGATACCTCAGCACAAAGACGATTGTTGACATTCAATTCCCGACCACACAGGCCTTCGCCGGCCACCGTGCATAATTCAGACCACTATTGTTCCCTCCCCGGTTTATTCACTCGTTTTAAGGCTTTACCTGTTTGTGTCCGATGGCTTTTTGAATAAAAGAAATGGTGCTCACATGACTACAGGAGATGGGTCGTTTATAGTGATAGGTTAGAGGTGGAAATTGTTCTTTTAGTATGTTGTACGTGTTGTTTTCTTGACAGTGGTATTGTGTTCATACATGATGTCTTTGTGCTTCTCTTTCACCTTAATATTCTTTGGATGGAAAGGCCTCGTCTGGGGATGTATTTTTATAACTTCACGCCAGTAAGAAGACCTCGAAAGCTTAGGCCGAGGTGTACCTAATAACACTGGGACTGTAGATGCGCGTTTTTTTTCGCGTCTCATTGAAAAAAATGCTTTGAGTTTGAGTTTTAGCACACCTATATTTGGCCACTTGTTTAAGTCCCATGTAATAGGGGGCGAGCCTATTTCCAATAAACGGGCAATAATCCAGGCTCCGTGGCTGCTGCTTAGAAATTCCTGATTGAAAAACCCAATAACAATTAAATAACAAAAAAATGTTTTTATAATATTATTTTCTATGATTTAATTAACACGCATAACAAAAGTGAACTTGTACGGAACCCTCGGTGGACGAGTGTGACTCGCACTTGTCCGGTTTTTTCAATACAATTTCCAATTTCGGAAATTTTTAGTGTAATAGCGTCCATTATGTAAATCTAGTTCAAGGCATATAGAAAAAAGCACTACAGTATTAGAAATACTATGCTGTTGCAAGCGCCATGCGTGTAGTCATGCCCCGATCATGGCGCTTCCAACAGCGTCGAAATATCGGGAGCGTTTCACATATCAATGAAAATATCCCGTAAGTAAGTGTAAGTTTGTATAGGAAATGTCCATCACTTTTTACAATCAACAAACAAGAGTACACCCGAATCACTCAACCAAAACTATCACCACCCCACTCCAAAGACCAGGGTCACATAATCAACTAGCTGATCTTAAAAACTAAAAACATTCCTTACTTAGAACAGTCGAATGGCGCTCAGCCAAGTCTGTGTCGCGGTTAGGAGCAACCATTCCAAACGGAATTCGGTACTCCATACATTATTACCATGTATCATGTCCCCGCGAATTTATGGGAGCCGGCAAATAGAGCTGGCGTCTAAAGTCTAAGAATTAAAGTTATAGGTTGCAATGTGAAGATGTGATGGTGTTTTCAGAAATGGCTCTTTTGGTCTGTTATTTTTTGTTGGCAGAGGTCTCTTTGCTGTTTTCTGATTTGATATGGAATGTGACAGTTTGTTGGATGAGAGCAGCGGTGGCCCAGTGGTGGCAGCCCCGACTTACGTACTGCTCGTAAGTCGGGGCTGCCACCACTGGGCCACCGTGGGTTCGAACCCAGGCAGGCGCATTACTTTGTGTAATTTATTTCATCACCGCTGCCCTCAAAAACGGTGAAGGAAAACATCGTGAGGAAACCGTCATGTCCTAGAACTAAAAATTCGAAGACATGTGACATCTACCAACCCGCACTGGACCCGCGTAGTGGATTACAGCCCTCTCCCTCTCATAGAGAGGAGGCCTGTGTCCCAGCAGTGGGAACATAATAGGCTAATGATGATGATGATGATGTGACAGTTTATTTATTATAAACATAATATAATATCACTCCTGTGATTCTTGAAGGTTTAGGCAGAGGTGTTCACACCGACATTTCATTTAATTATCGTTTAGATATGATAGTCGAGTCTGTTGTGGTGACTGGTACTTGTGGAACTGTTTCTTCCACCCATATTATCCATACCTACTCTTTGTTTTATAGGACAACATGATTTTTATTTTCTATGATAATGCTTCTGACTGTTGTTTACTTCAACATGCAAGAGACGTTGTTAAATCTTAGGATGGTAATGCAATTGCGAGGTCGATTTTACGTCGATAAACTTTGTCCGAATTTTTGTTCCTACAAAATAACAAACAACATACTAATTAACTACAAATAGTTATTTGTGCAAAAAGAGAGCAAAGTTGTTTTTTGCTGCGAGTGCTGATTTTGAATCCTGAGCGTGGCGAGGGATTCAATGGCACGAGATGCAAAAATCTTTGCTCTCGTGTAACACACATAACTTTTCACTTCAGCAGCGAGAACACTTTACGAGATAAAATAATAAACAGGAATTGATTGAAATAACTATTTATTGTGAATCAAAATAATTAACATTATATAGATGATCACCTCGTCTGTGATAAATCTAAAAAATAAGACAGAAACACCGTCTCCGAAAAACTGCTTGCGCCTTTTGTAAGTCTCCAATCGTTGAAGATATGGTATGCTTTCAGATATTATTTCTTGCGAGACTTCTCAGGTAGGAAACTTAATTCTGCATAATAACTTGTTGTATTAACTCTTCCGGTGTTAAAATACTGTTCTCGTCGCTAGTTTCACTCATATTTTACGAGTTTTTTAATATTTTTTAACTTATTCAACTCTATAAGCCAGCCACGAAAGGAGATGTTTCATTTTTGTATGGGACTCCGGCCATGACCTGTACCTTTCAGGAAAGGTGGGAAACAATCCCCTGAATAGAATAAAGTAACATTTTTTAAATAGTAATAGATGGTTTTTATGCACATAATAAAAATTAAAAATGTTTGACGTTTGTCGCGAGAGTTATGACAGCCATGACAAGTTGTAGAGATGACGTTTACATAACCTAGAAATTGTTATTTGATAATAATTGTTTATCAGAATTGATTTTTTTCGATGCTTTCGTATTTGTTTTGTTCTCTGTTTTCATAAAACGTTAAAAAATACGAGACGAACGAGACTGACTGACTGACACTGATGGGTTTTGTCACTTGTCAGAACAAAACATAATTTTGATTTTTTCTTTCAGAAGTACACTCCATAAAAGTAGTACCTATTGTATAGTTTTTAACGATAAAATTACCACACTTGCTTATAATGAGTTGAAAATTATGACTAAGAGACCAATAATAATAATTAATTACAGAAACACATACTTTTAGTAATCTAACGTCGATGTGATATTATGTTTTTGTGTGACATGATTTCAGAACGAATGCAAACTGCAAACTGGAAGACGCCATGTTGAATAGAATGGGGCAATTTATTGAAAAACTATTACTTTTTGTGCACAGCAAATCAGGCTTAAATTCACGAAAGAATATTTTTCCTAAGTTCGTGGTATTTTTTTCTTTTTTTCAATAAATGTACATCTTATGGCCGAAAATGAAACATCTCCTTTATTCCCGCTGTATTATTTAAATTAAGGCGTGTTCGGAAATAGCACCCATCATATTTTATTATTCAAAATATATTACGTAACATTATTGAAACTAAAATAAATATTTACAGGTTAAATATCAGTTTTATTTGCAGTAAATACTTATTTTCGTTTAAATACAACAATAAGTTAAAAATTCAATAAATTACATTAAAAGACATTTTTGCAAAATCTCTTTAGTTAGTACGAAATTCCGAACGTGTTCGAATTCAAAAACGGAACTTAAAAAGGGCTGGTCTTTGTGTCTCTCTCTTTCTCATGGGCGGGAAAGAGATAGAGTGTGAATGTTTCGAATTGTATGATTAACCCAAGGCTGAATAAGAAATTCGGGGCTTTCTGAAAAAAATAATTAAAAAGTTACTTTTCACTTCAGTAGCTCAAACATGTAGGTTTTGCTGCCTGAAATCAGTGAGCAAAATGCGATTTTGCTCACTGGGTGAGACAAAGTAACTTTTTAATTATTTTTTTCAGAAAGCTCCGATTATCTTATTCAGCCTTGGGTTTGATCATACAATTCGAAACATTCACACTCTATCTCTTTCCCGCCCATTAGAAAGAGAGAGAGACAAAGACCAGCCCATTCGAAGTTCCGTTTTTGAATTCGAACACGTTCGAAATTTCGTACTAAAGAGATTTTGCAAAAATTATGTCTTTTAATGTAATTTATTGAATTTTTAACTTATTGTTGTATTTAAATGAAAATAAGTGTTCACTGCATATAAAACTGATATTTAACCTGTAAATATTTATATCTAGTTTCAATAATGTTACGTAATATATTTTGAATAATAAAATATCATGGGTGCTATTTCCGAACACGCCTTAATTTAAAAAAAAAAGAGCGAGAAAAAAAAACTGCTGGCGTAAAGAGTTGAATAAGTTAAAAATATTAAAATACTCGTAAAATATGAGTGAAACTAGCGACGAGAACAGTATTGTAACACCGGAAGAGTTAAAACAACAAGACAGTTATTAATGCAGAATTAAGTTTCCTACCTGAGAAGTCTCGCAAGAAATATCTGAAAGCATACCATGTCTTCAACGAGACTTACAAAGGGCGCAAGCAGTTTTTCGGAGACGGTGTTGGTATCTTATTTTTTAGATTTATCACAAACGAGGTGATCATCTATAATTTTAATTATTTTGATTCACAATAAATAGTTATTTCAATCAATTCCTGTTTATTATTTTATCTCCTAAAGTGTTCTCGCTGCTGAAGTGAAAAGTTATGTGTGTTACACGAGAGCAAAGTTTTTTGCATCTCGTGCCTTTGAATCCCTCGCCACGCTCAGGATTCAGCTTTAGAATCACTCGCTACGCTCGTGATTCAATCGTTGAATCCTTCGCTTGCTCAGGATTCAAAATCAGCACTCGCAACAAAAAACGACTTTGCTCTCTTGTTGCACAAATAACTATTGTCTCACTCAGTGAGCAAAATCGCATTTTGCTCACTGATTTCAGGCAGCAAAACTTACATGTTTGAGCTACTGAAGTGAAATAGTTATTTATAGGTTAAATATCAGTTTTATTTGCAGTAAATACTTATTTTCGTTTAAATACAACAATAAGTTAAAAATTCAATAAATTACATTAAAAGAAATTTTTTCAAAATCTCTTCATTTAGTACGAAATTCCGAACGTGTTCGAATTCAAAAACGGAACTTCGAAAGGGCTGGTCTTTGTCTCCCTCTCTTTCTCATGGGCGGGAAAGAGATAGAGTGTGAATGTTTCGAATTGTATGATTCAGCCTTGGGGGCTGAATAAGAAATTCGGGACTTTCTGAAAAAAATAATTAAAAAGTTACTTTGTCTGAGCAAAATTAACTAAGTTGAGCAAAATCGCATTTTGCTCACTGATTTCAGGCAGCAAAACCTACATGTTTGAGCTACTGAAGTGAAAAATATATTGTTCATTTTTTGTTCAATAATTTCAACACTACGTATTAATGCTTCCTATATCCAAACCATGACAACTGTAAAGTTTCAAAAAAAACATCAATATTCATCCGAATTGGTAGCCGTTTAATTTATTGTGGGTTACTGTGACCACGCGCCAGTAAGCAATGTCGCAAACAGTCCTATTATTTTATCAGGAAAATAGGTTTACAAATAACGGTTGACTGATACCTACTTTCTATACCTTAGACTGGGGAATAATCATTCCGAAAAAATCTCTCAATGTCTCAATGTCTATAAAGTCTCAGAACGAACATAGCATTACCCATGCGCGTTACTACTTCAACCGCAGATTTACAGGAGCAGAAATAGCATATTCTATGCCCAACTGTTCTAGTTGAACGCTCCAAGCTGAATACTTAAAACTAAACGAGGCTCAACTATTAATCCTAAGATATATATATACCCTGCTAACCTGCCGCAAACATAGCTTAATTTAGGATTTAGAACTCTAAATCAAGGCTGATGAAAAATAAATAAACTCAGTTACATAAATAGGTCCTGTATTCGGCCGTAAATGTGGCAGAGAACATTGAGAAAGGCGTTGGATGGGCAGTTTCTTTGTTAAATGCGATACCTTTACGCCCGGTTATTGCTTCCCTACTATAGATCCGAACATGGCCAGTTCAAGGATCTGCCCAGAGTGTGTCCTAAAGTTTGCATGAACCATGTGCACCCGCGCGCCTATTCTGACACAACATTGTTCGATAATTGAAATTTTTCGAAAATTCCTTCGACAAAGCTTTTAAATTGAGTTGGATGGTGTTTTGGAAAATTCGACTGATGTTTTTTTTTTTTGCGATGTCCTTTTTTTGCTAGATGTTCTGTAGCCATATAATATACGTTTATTAATGACTGGGATTGCCTTTATTGTAGCAAGTATATAGGAACAGATAATTGTTCCGGATCTGGCTATTGGTATAAGTGAGTCTAAATGTTTATAAACGCACCCACGTTACAGGAGCAATTCCTAGGCGGGCCAACAGTCGACGAAAAGACGACGAGAATTCTTAATGGTCGTTATTGGTTTGTTCAGGTTATTTTATTCAATAACGAGCTTCTTTCCACCAATCATATAAGCATCAAAGGATGTATTGAATTAAGAACTCCTTTCCTGTTTCGTTCGTACACACAATTTTCCCCTACAGAATTATATGCACGCGTTGGTCTTACTATTGTATTGTTTACCTAGTGATATCGGACTGGTTGCCGCAACTCCACATCTATACTGAATAGGTGCTTCAACACCAAAAAATACCAAAGCATTAACTAATGAAAACAATTACTCAACGAGCAATAAATAACTTTATTCACTTTGTAGTTCCCAGAATACGCTCCCGCTCCGTAGTGCAATACGTCAGCGCTATGCATTTAATAAATCATGAAAATCGTCCGTCCGTCTGTCATCGTGCGCGGATGACAAATTGCGAAACTACCCGATGCCCCCCGACGCCCCCAGAGTCCCCCCGAACGCCGCTGAGCCCCCCCGACATGCCGCCCGATTGATGACCAGCTTAATTGCATTGTTTAAATTTTTTAGCTGTGTGTAGAATACTGTTAGAATTTCGTGGTTTAATTAAAATATGGGGAAATAAATGTGGGCTTTTGTTTTGATTTATTAATTTTATTAGAGTTGCTTAAGTACCACATTAGGTGCACGTCTGTACTCTGTGGTCACAACTGACATAAGCTGACCTCTTATTCTATAGAAATCCGTACAATGCAAGGCCAGCTCACGGTATAAAAAAGAGTAAACACCGACCGTGTTATGTGTGGTTGAGTGTACCTACTTTACTTCTTTTTTAAGTAATTTTGCTTTTACGTTGCTATAGTGTTCAAGGTTGTAGACATTATTAATTTACTTACTATCTTTTTGTTAGCAAAATAATCGAATTATGGTAATAATTTAATAAATATTAAATCATTCTCATAAATCACAAGACAATGTAAATAATAAGTTATTTATCAAATTTTTCTACTTCAATCCATTATTAATGATTGAACGGCCAAATAGATAATGTTATGAATTTGTGAAAAGATAGTGATTACTTATATTTCTAACTTTATATTATTTAGGTATCTACATATGTACCTAAATAATACATTGGTATTTCATATAAAATACCAATGTTGTAGGTGTACAGTGTCCCGATAGTCTGATAACCAGTCTTACTAAGGGGTATCCTCATTACCCAGTACTGACTGGGTTGTGGAGGTCAGACCCCATGTAAAATCATAAGATAGTGTAATCTTCTATTGAACCACAGTCGCATCAAACTGGGGTTCCGTAAACGGCTGGTGTAATCAGACATTCAATACTTATCATTGCATTAGGTCGGGTGCGTAGTACTTGCAAACGGCATGCATGTATCACCAGATTATGAACGTAGACGAGGCAAAAGGAGTATATAAGGATAGTAACAGGTGGCATTCTGTGGTTTCTTCCAACCCTCATTAGAAAAAGGCGAGAATTTATGTAGGTATGTTTACCAACTATCCAAAATAATCCATTTTACATCCTTAAGCTCATTAGGATTCACCTAGTGGCGTAGCTACCTTAGGTGGCACCCGGTGCGGAAGTTGGTGGTGTCACCCCATCGAAAGTAGGTGGTGTCACCCCATGAAAAGTAAAAAGTAATAAATTTTACATGATTAACGTCATCGTTAATTGATTTTTTTCAAAAATTGTACAGTAACAATGCAATTAAATATTTTTTATCTTACAATTCCTATCTCTTCTTTCTAGCTTTGAAAGCTACACTCGGAAATAACTTCTTCAAAAATATATATATTTCAGCTTGTCTATAAGAGGTACCACGGAGAGAATTTTTACGAACCTCTGACTTTTCAGATTCTTGTGCGTGTTGTATAGTCATCACTTGCTTCGGTGAAAGAAAACATCGTGAGGAAACCAGTATGCTTGAGAGATATTTCTCGACGTTATGTAACGGAGCCAAGCCAAGTCAGAGGCCCATGGGCACAAACCACACAGTAAAGAATTTCTGAAAAGCCATGAAGACACATGTCACTAACAGACACAAAAGGTTGCATGCCTTTGTGCCATGACACCTTCAAACCTACTTAATTGTTGTCACAATCGGCCACCATAATGGCACTGGTCATCATTACTTATGGAGTAATATACGCACTCACGTGTTAACGCAGGATACGAGCGATTGATAGTAGCACGGGTAAGTCACGGAGTAAATTATGCATTATCCTTTAATTTTTCTACACGCTTGTACAGACAACAGCACATCAAGTTACGTCAATCTGTCAAATATCTTTAATAGATTTTCATCTTTATCGTAAAAAAAATATATTAAAGCCTGGAATGCCACTAATGTACGACTCTTGTTAGCAAATTCACAAGTGTCAACCAATGTTAAATACTCAATTACACATTCGCGACTCCGCGCTGATGTGTTAGGCACACTTGAGAAACTTGCACACTGTTTACTGGTATGTGTGTACCCCTGGCTTATAATAATAATTATTTATTCTGGCCCTATAATTACTTACACTCATGTACACTTTTAATGTAATTATTATCGTTGACCAAACAACAGTTGGTGTTGGCAGAACGAATTTAAAGAGTAATTGTATGAAAGCATTCACGTTATTCGGCTAGTATGAAATCAGTTGATGAAGATAATTTAAATTATATCGGACTTTCTACTTTCATTTTTATTTCATATTTATTTTTATTAAGCCCCCAGGGCTTAGTATCAATGGCACTGCATTATAGCATTTTTATAGATTGGATTCATGAATCTTACATTTTCCGGAATCTATACCGACCTGTTATTTCACGACACCTATCCTATAAAAAGAATACAGGACACTTTTATGTCAGTTTAGATTATTAACTAGAACTAGTAATTTCAAGCATCGCAATCTAAAACTAAGTTTACTAGTTGGTAAAAAATATAAAAAAAGAAACTATTTTACTCGAAACTATTTATAATATTTATAATCCGAGACCAAGTTTTAAAGCACCCGAATACAATCAAAGACTAGACATGATCAAAAGAATAAAATTCACGTACAAAAAGTAAAGTGTGTACTTTCGTATTGCCCGCCGCAGAAATTGGGTGCCATTTGTATAGATTTTTGTAAAAAAAACCTTAAAACAAGGTCAGATAGAAATGGACTGTCGATACAGTTCTAAATATAAGATAGGTATTACGTGAAATAAAAACTGAAGAGCTTGAAAATGTTATTCAATTTGGAGTGCTATTTGAATAAAATGAATTGGGTTCACTTGTTAAAAAAACGGGATAAATCTCGCATTATACATACCGGTTTGCAAATGATCAATGCCTAAATGTCATAAATGTATACAAATACAAAATAAATAAAATTGAAGTGTCTGTTTGTAATATTAAAATAACCGCTTTTTACGGTACATTTATACCAAAATAACATTTTTACAAGTTTTGTCTGTCTGTTTGTTCCGGGTAATCTCTGGAACGGCTGGACCGATTTTAACGGGACTTTCACTGGCAGATGGCTGATGAAATAAGGAGTAACTTAGGCCACTTCTTAAATTCCACGTGGACGAAGTCGCGGGCACAGCTAGTGTGAGATATTGGTGAAAAGGATGCTGCAGTTGGTTCTTTGTGAAGGAAACAGAGATAATCATCATTTTCCTGCCCCTGTTCCATGTTACTGGGAATCGGCGCAACACGTTTTTTCTTCCATTGTCCTATGACTTCCGTCATGCTATCATTTACTCCTTTTTCTTTCAAAACAATCCTCACACAATCCTTTCATCATTTCTTTGGTTTTCCTTTATTTGCATTTATCACTCTTTTAGTAACTGCCGATTCGTACCTCCTCATCACATACCCATACCAAGAGAGTGCAGACATTCCCTATCAACTTTTCTGTCACTGGCGCATCTTCAATTTTTTCTGTAACCGCACACCGAGAAGCTACATAAAAATACCAAGGTATCTGTTTGGTGCGTGTTAGTGTGTCCTTTTTACAGTTTAACTAACAAAAATCCTCCATCTTTATATTACTATCCAGAATCTACAACCAAGATTAATAACCACCCAACGAAGTACTAACCTGAAATCTTTCCCAAATTGCTCTCGTATCTCCCACAAAAATAATTCCGTATCAATTATACCAATCTTCCTTTTTACACAAAATATATGAGAATTAGACGTCCAATGTCCTATCCTTCCTAGGTAGTTGGATGGTACCAATTACCGTAATGTGTCACACATCGACTGAATCGGAAGGCGATGTATCAAGTCGCCAGGGGCAGTAAATCAACTGGTGAATATCGGCGTCGAGTAATACGTTGCCAAGTGTTGTGTTACTGAGTTATCTGTGGCTATCGCGATGGTGGATATATACGTTTAAGAGTAAGCAAATAAGTGTAGTTATCTAAATAAGATAAGATAATTATAATTTAGTTTCTAGAATAATACTTAAATCGGTTTTTACAAAAAATACTGCACGTAAAACGAATTTATATCTTTGAGCATTCATTTGTCGAAATGTGGGTTCACTTTTAGATACAACTCTGCCTTACCCTTGGGGGCTTACAGGTGTGATGTTATGTATGTTAAATATAATTGTAAGTAGTTACTTTATTTGAACCGAATTCATTTATTTTATTTTATTTGTTAGGGACAAAAAACAGTTACATGCCAAGCTTAACTAGAGATTCTTAAATTAGCACAATACTTAGAAATACATCTGTATACAGTCTATTACATATTTATGTTACCACACATGTAACCCACAACATCGTCCACGAATCACAAAAAAAGTTAAAAGAAATCAGACAAACAGTGCATATCGTAAAAGCTTAGTAAGATAAAGTTAGTTAGTTTCTTCAAACGACATTGTCTGTCATGTATCGTATCAATAAACCGTACTTCTACCAACAGCTAACTATATAATATAAACAGCGCTAAGCAAAAAGGGTAACGAACACCAAACTGAAGCCAACACAATCTCAACGACAGAAACTCGTGACAATGCATACATTCACACATTAAATACATACACTTAATTTAAATGTAACTGCTCCCGCAATTTTATTTTATTTTTATTGGCAAGTCTACGCTATTTTCGCACAGGCAACTGCAATAAATTCTTACTTTAATTGTCCATGCCTCAGACAATTGTAAAATGTCACCATAAAATTTCCTCAAAACTATTGGCTCGTTAATTGTACAAAAGACGGCCATGACTTTTATGGTTCGAGTATACACCATGAGCAAATATGGTCCAACGTGGTTGATCGATTTTGAACTTATGTGATTCAATGCATTATTTACATTTGTGAGCTTGCTCATTTTCCAAATTTTAATATTAGCATAGCGTTTTCTTTCAAAATCCTTCGTTTGTCATAAAGGGTGTACAACATCTCTTAACGAAGCCGAAAGGCACTGGTTCTCCCTGGCATTGCGATCATTGTTTTGTTCTACACCATACCTGGGAACCTTCTAGTTACGGAGATATTAGGGGTCAAAGTTCCAACTTTTTGACAAGTATTTTTTTGAATACAAGTTTTTAATGTAAGATTTTTACTTTAAACACCTCCATGACCCCCATACTATTCAATTCGTCCATCAGCACAATGTTTTGAGTGCGTTACATTGAGTTCTACCACAAAACATGATTTTTCATCCCCCAAAAAAAAGTCGTTTCCCAGCAATATTTTTTGCGTAAAGTTACTTAGTTTCATGTACAGAATGCTTGGTTGACGGCTTCGTGATGAGGTGATTTACAAGGTGTATAAAATAGTTTTGATATGATAGTAAGAGGCAAAAAGTTCCATTGTAAGGATAAGAATTAAACTGCAAATTAACATAACATCACACCTTGTAACCACGAAGGGCTAGGCAGAAGTGTACCTAACAGTACATCCACATTGCGCCAGTATTATTTAAGTCCAACGTAATAGGGGGCGAACCCTTTGCCATCAGCCGGGCTCAAATCCAGACTCCGTGGCTGCTACTGAGAAATTCCTAGAAACTTTGCCCGACACGAGAATCAAACCCAGGACATTATGCTCAGCAGTTGCGCTTGCGACCACTAGAACAACGAGATAGTCTTATTAAGTATTTCATCAATAAAACCTTAAGCATGACCAGGGCGGCATAATCGCATATGCAATAAAGCTCTTTTTCTTGAATAAAAAATAAAACCTCACGCATTAAAACTCTGTGGATCTACAAAACAAAAGAAAAAAAAACTGATCATAATTCGCTGGATTTTAGTGTTGGTACTTTTTTTTACAACTAAGAGCATTATTCCTACTTTAGCACGCCTTCCTGAAAAGTACTCTAAATACATATGCAGTAGGCATCTCGCTTCATCGTCATAACATTTACAGTTACACCTCGGCACCTCAGGCGGCGTCGGTAATCAAAGACTAGACGTTCAGTCTACATCAGCTGCAAGTGTTGCTGCTCCATCCATCACACGAGCCCTGCATAACAGCTGGGAATACACCTGACTGAGGGAACACAGGTATTATAGAGCTTACAGTACCTGACTGTAAAAATGCCTCGACGAGTTAAGAAAATAACGAATTTCCTGGAAATTATGTTTTTGAACCCCTCCGATATTATTTTCTGATAAATTACGATGCTGGATCCAAAACCGTTAAATTGTTTCTCTGGGACTTCGCCGAGCTTTATTGTCTCGGCGCTCTTCTGCCGGTCGCCACTGTTGATGAGTTGCAGTGGTGGGCTTGTCTCAAAAAAATAAAAGAGTCTGTAACAAGCTTTTGTCGGAACAAGATTCTTTTTACACGTGGCTAAAAATCAGAACTAACGAACCAACTAAAATTACACTAGTAAATAAAGAAGTCCTTCTTGCTTTTCTAGTGTAATTTTAGAAATAATTAAACCTTTTTTGAAACGAAATGTCATAGAAGCGTCAACAGATTCATACAATACAGCATGACATGTGGCAGTCTCTATTTGAAGCAAAATGCGTTGTTTAAACGTATAAGTACAACTACATAATAACATCAAAAATATACAAACATAAAAGCCCAATATTTTGTTACCTCGTTCGTATGTAACTAAGATATATTATGACAACAAATAAATTTATTCTCATTCTATAGTGTAAGTAAGTGTACATTTATATTTTAGTATTTAAGTGATGCATTATCACGCACAAAAAAAAAACATATCCAACGTTTATAGAAGCTACTCGTAAGTCGAAAAATGGAAACGTCTCGTAATCTTTCAGCGCTTTAAGCGATGATCTTCAACTCGCTACTCAGCGCAACGTTCCCCGCATTTCTTTCTCGTGAAGGATAGAAGACGTTAGCGGAATGAGTTTCTCTAATTTCTCAACAACAAACCTCCTGTGTATCCTTTGCTGATCTCGGCACAATATTTCAGCGCTCACACCTAACATTTGTTACTGTGGCCGCCGTCTGACGCGCGTTCCGTTACCGGCGTTGTGTTACCCTCCTGTACTTATGCGCGCCTGGTATTTTGAAACTACGTTTGTTTGGCGAATTTTTGGTTGTTTGATTTATATAACAATGCAAAACTACGAATTTAAATGCAAGTATTACAGATAAATAGAAATTTAAGTATTGAATGATTTCATGACGCAACGTAATGTTTCTGAAAATTACTGGCAGATGAATTATTCTACTGTTTATTAGAATCACTTTTACATGGTTGATTCTTCATTGAGACCTGAACGCTGGCCTTTTTTTGGCCCATTACCATCCAACGTGGCAATGCTGCCAGCATTCTGGGCACTTTTACTATTGACAGTGATGTGGAAGAATCTTTTGAATCCCTGATTCGTTTCCTATTTTGATACTTGTACATATTTTTATTATTATTTTTGATCTATTCGTAGTTTGTAAATAATGTACGTACTCTAACATGTTACGTCATGTCCTAAAAAGCTAAGATGTGTTTCTTTTCCAACTACCCCAGATAAAAATACCGAAACAAACCCAAAGGTCAAAGTTTCATCTCCAGACATTTCATACATCAGAGAACTAACGTTTTGATAATAACGTATAGCTGCTGAAGCAAACATAAACCGAGTGGGTTTTTTGTTAATAAAATATCTTAATAAAATTGAATTAATGTGTACCGACGGCCCAAGTTGACAAGTTGAGTCAATAATATTATTTATATAGTGGGTTATATTTTTTATCTATCACATATTGATTGAAAACGTGACTGGGTGGGACCTAGAACATGACTGTTTTAGAATCTTGAGTAGATTTTTTAGTTATTTATTACATGTGATTTCAAAGTATTCCCGCGAGTAGGTGACTAGGGGCAAGAAACTGATGTGCGAATATTTTTTTACTGCTGTGAGTCATGAGTCCTGAAGGCAAACCTATTCATAGGAATATCATGTCTTTCTTTATTCCACAGTCACTTCATAATGCGACTGCTCTACTGGTTCTGGTCCACAACTATACTGACTTGTCAGCAGTACATTAGAAATCCGTCATGCGGACACCTGTTTGCAAAATTCTAGTCTTTGGGCGGTGGACTAGCACCGTGGACTGGTGCAGATATCTCATTCTCCCAGCAGTAAAACTAACTGTCCCAGAAGTTGAATGACTCCTTCGTACTTGACTTCGAGAGGTCCTTATAGTTCTTTTAAAAAAATTATGGCGGCTCGAAAGCTAGCTGCGAGTGTCGATCTGCGATCTGTGTCGACTGCGGCGGCTCGGAACATGTAACGTACAGATGCGCAGAACAATTTTAGGTATCGCAGGGCGTAGAGGACGCATCGTCTCGACTGTATAATGCGCAGATAGTTACTCGCAGCTAACTTACGAGCTGACATAAGGGATGAAGAAGAGAATGTATAGTTCTGTTCAAACTTTATTATTCAATGAGATTCCGCTCAAGCTTTTCGTCCAGGATTATGTTTATGAACACGCGATGTGACTAGCGATTTACGGGCTTGTATACAAAACTGCGATGCGAAGTCGCATCGTAAATATCTACGAGCTCCCACGACGCAAGAACTTTGAATTGATTCGCATCGCGCATTCCTGCGATCTTACGTCTATTTTTACGGTCGTCGAAGGACACCCGAATCGTAGAAGGGCGGGACACCTTGCCGCACGAAATCGCATAGCAGCAATTCAAGTCGCAATTTTCTGTGTTGCGAATTCGCATCGCGCCGATTCGCAGTGTGTACAAGCCCGTCAGGCAACATACACGTACTTCACTTGTTTCTCTTACGTGTGGTACCTTTATTCCACAAGTCGCATGACTGGGACTCATGTTCTTCTTTCATTTGTTTTATCCGTAGTCACTGACGCAACAAGCTTATCCCTTGGCCGTGTTGCTTGTGGCCAACAGGTGTGGCTTAAGAATATCAGGATGACCACTGCCTGTTATGATGACTTTAACAAATGGCAGAATCAAAATCAATCATTTTGTTAAACAAAGGTATTTACATCAAGGTTCATATAAGTAGTAAGTAAAGGTATTGAATAGCATCGCATTCGTATTCGAATAGGTTTACCTTGATCCTTACACGTGCTGTGAAATCAATAGCGAGCATATCGACATACTATTATGTTTCTTTGTCGTCAGATTCTTGACAAAAGAATTGGTATGCCTAAGACACTTGTCCTACCGTCGGCGATTAGCGTGAAACGAGTAGAAGTAGCCACTAATACGTAATGTTCCTCGCCGGGCGGTGGAACAGTCAGATTAGGTGTATCCCACTATTTCTATTAGGTATTTCTATTGATTGAAATACTGGGCCTGATTCAGACTGATTGTCCCACTATTTCTATTGCTGTTACAAAATGTTTATACGTTCACTTTACCCATTATCTGATTCCCCCATCCCCATTATATAATTGGACGAGCAGAGGTTTGGCAAAGCGTTACCGTTATATGGTAGATGTTCCAAGGATCCGAACAAAGCGCTATGCGGTTCCAAATTTATTGTACGAACCGCCAGTCTGTGGAACTCACTACCGGTTTCTCTGTTCCCTGATCGTTATAATCTGGATCTATTCAAAGTTCGTGTGAATCGGTTTCTTCTAGGCAAGCTTGCCCCACCTTAGACCACATTATCGCTTCACATTAGACGAGTTGCGGCCAAACGCAAGCCAATTCTTCTTTATGGGGTTTAGGTTTCCGCACTTAGTCCCTTAAGTGGACCATAGTGCGTGTACTTAAGGCAATTTTTTTTTAGTACATAAAAAAAAAACATTGTTGAACGAGAAAATAGTCGATTGTAAGTCGCTTCCTCGTCTCCGGTGGGACGAGGACCTTACCTACTAAAGCTTGTATCTCATCGCTTGTAATCAGTAAGTAGATGAAAGACTTTAAGGGTACGTACTCTCGCTGCCTGGGTTAAGTGTGGTTTGGTTGATACGGAACCTTAAAGCTCAAGCTACATTACTACAAGC
The DNA here is from genome assembly GCA_963082945.1 of Cerastis leucographa. Taxonomy (NCBI): domain Eukaryota; kingdom Metazoa; phylum Arthropoda; class Insecta; order Lepidoptera; family Noctuidae; genus Cerastis; species Cerastis leucographa. The sequence goes on along the minus strand of OY720381.1, from coordinate 21,362,177 downwards.
TACATTAGAATATCACATCTCTCTAAAACACAGGCATCAAAGTAATATCATACAGCAAAATGTGTGGCCGCTTAGCCTTGATCCCGGCAGAGGTCAATGTACGGGGTAAATAATGTATATATTAGGTTATGTATTAGGCAACAATAAACAGAGTATATCCAGGGCCGCGACGTGATCCGCGGAGTCCTACAGGCCCAAGGGACGCACGTACTGGATAGACGGGGCGCTAAAATGGCGCTAGGAGACGAATAGGCTATGAGCTGAACTTTTATAAGATGCTGAATATCTTTGAGTGCTTATGAAAAAAGTTTTTGTTTTTATGATTATGTGTTAACAGGACATTTTTTGGTGTGAACAGATCTAACTTTAAATTTCCGAGCTAGGTACTGTTAGCAAATATTAGTTATACTTTTAGTTTCAAGTTGTTCACTGTTCCAAATTTTGTAAAATAAATTATAATAAAAAAAAAAACACTATATTTAATTTACAGCTTATTTACCATAGGATGTCATAATAAATCATAATATTGACCACGACATTTCTCAAACCCCATACGTCGCCATGCAACATTTTAGTCAAAGCGAAACTCCAGTAAATTCGCTTATAGCGTCACTAACAGCAAAACAACTCGAGGGACCTACGTGACATGAACAAATAAAAACTACTTGTTCAACTCTGATAGCAGGAAATTGTTTTAAGCAACGTTCAAGAGGAGATTTCGTAGGTGGACTGTCCCAAGACTCCCTGATGTAGGTAACTTTCAACCCCTGTTTTCTTGAACGGAAAATAAAATAAAGAGTTTGATGTTGACTCTCTGTTTGTTGTTTGTTTAAGTTGGTCTTTGGCGGGTTCGTTAAGTCTCGGCTCAATAGGTAGTTTGTGAGTTATGTGTGTTTGTGTCGTCGGTGGAATCACGATGTTTTATTTTAACGGGCGGGTGTTTGGTGCAAACTATGACATTTGATTTTTAGGGTTTTATTTTAGCGGTGTTTTTTAAGGATTTTGTTTAGTCAAGGTCTCTTTTAAAAGAAGCACCTCTCGTACTGAATCATATAGTAAACTATTTCATCTTCATCATCATCATCATCATCAGCCTATTATGTTCCCACTGCTGGGACACAGGCCTCCTCTCTATGAGAGGGAGTGGGCTTTAAATCCACCATGTGGGTTGGTAGATGTCACATGTCTTCAAATTTTTAGTTCCAGGACATGCCGGTTTCCTCACAATGTCCTTCACCGTATTGAGAGTAGCTGTGATGAAATAAATTATACAAAGTTATTTGCCTGCCTGGGTTCGAACCCACGGCTTACTGCTCGTAAGTCAGACCACTGGGCCACCGCTGCTCTCAACTATTTACTGAAAGTAATTTAACAATTTTTGCGTTATTAATCATAGGCAGGTGCTTAATTTATCAAATCGTATCCATGGCGGTGGTGATTTGTCACAAAAATGCTATAGGACTACTTACTACAGTTAGTGCAAAATTTTATTAGAAGGTCATCTAAGGATCTTCTATCTACTTCGTTGGTCTTACGTTGGTCCGGCGTCAGTTGTTCATCATCATCATCATCATTTCAGCCGAAAGACGTCCACTGCTGGACATAGGCCTCCCCCAAGTGACGCCACATTGACCGCTCCCGTGCGCTTCGCATCCAGCGGATCCCCGCAACCTTCACCAGGTCATCGGTCCACCTAGTGGGAGGCCTTCCAACGCTTCGTCTTCCGGTTCGTCAGTTGTTATTGGGGTCTTATTCCAGGGGGCTCAAATATGACTGATGAAATGTGACCGTACAATTAGGGGGTGTAAATCATCCCTTAACGGAGCTGAAGGTCACTTGTTTTCCCCATCATTGCGATAATGTTTTTCTTCTGGACCATACCTTCTAACTACGGAGATGTCGGAGGTCAAAGTTCAACTTTTTCAAGTTTAAAAAAAAAGTTTTTAGGTTAGAATTTTACTTTAAATGCCTTTATGAACTTTTTGCTAGTTATTGCAGCCATCAGCACGATGATTTGAGTTTTACCGAAAAACGTGATTTTTCACCCCAAAAAAAAGTCGTTTCCCAGCAATAATTTTTGCGTATATAGGGTTACTTAGTTTGATGACCAGAATGCTTGGCGACTTCGTGAAGGTTCATTTTACACCTTGTATGTATGTCTACACCTCTATCTAACCCTTTAGCTATTACAAGCGTGATGTTATGTAAAATTTTAAAACTTTAAAAGACATTACGTTCTTTGAAACACAGTAACATTCCGTTTGTTTCTCCATTATTCCAGCACTCGATGTTTACAAACACAAACAGAGGTACAATACCAGCATATTCTCATGCATACGAACCACATCGGAGAATCCAATTTCCTCAGTACGTGAACATTTTCCTTCGCAATGAACCATCGATATTGTAAAGACGTGTTGGATGTCATTTCTAACATTGTTATGTTTATCAGTTCATCAGAATGCTTGTGTGTGAATCGAAATGAAAACGGAGAGAAATAAAGTTAATTTGGTGGAGATTTTAAGGTAGGTGGCGTGTTCAAACCACTTGATGAATGTGAAGTTTCCTAATGACAAACACATGACATTACGCCTTTCACCCAAGGGTTAGGAAGTGGCGTACCTAATAGTACGCCAACATTTCGTTTGATGTTGAAATCCCATGTCATAGGATTATTATACAAGGTGTTGTTTTGCATCCTCGTCAAAATTCAGGATGTTGTCACAAAAGACATAAATAATAAATATAAATTACGATACCTAGTTAATTATTAAAAAACACGGCTTTTTTTTCATTGTTTAAATTTGTCAGTATTTCAGAATAACCCCCTTAACTTGGTTTAGGGAATAAGAAAATATCGAATAAACGTTTGAGATTTTTTTTTGTGTGTAAGCGAGGTTACAAGGCGAGGATTAGACGAGTCGTGTTAAAAACACGGGTGGTTCACACTTACCGATTTCCGTAAATAAGAAAAAAAAATAAAAATTACCTACCGATTTTATTATTGATTCGGGTCGAGAATCATGAGCATAGTTACCTCCTTGAATTTGACGAGATTGCAAAACAACACCTTACAGTCCTTATTGTTATACAACAGGCACAATTCCTTACTCCACTGAGAAATTCCTGATGAAAAAGTCCAATAACATTTTTTAAATTGAAACTTTTATTACATCGTCTCAAACTTTTTCGTCTGTGTGTTGCATGTCGCGTGACGCTCGGCCGCGGAGTAGGGATAAAGTGAAAGGCGCTGTGACGAGCGACTTTCACTTTATCCCTACTCCGCGTTTTATACCCTTAATGGAATACTATTCCAAAAATTTTTAGTTAAATGTCTATAGTGTGAAAAAAGTTTCACTTTTACCGTGGTTTCATAAAACCACACAATCCTTTTTTTTGACCTGGGAAACGAACCCAGGTCCTTACATTCAGCAGTCGCGCTTACGACCAACGAGTCAGCCGAATGAAATTCAATTACGTACTAACGTAAATAGCATAGCTATTTTGTGTGGGAGAGAGCAGCGGTGGCCCAGTGGTGGCAGCCCCGACTTACGAGCAGTAAGCTGTGGGTTCGAACCCAGGCAGGCGCATTACTTTTTGTAATTTATTTCATCACCGCTCCTCTCAAAAACGGTGAAGGAAAACATCGTGAGGAAACCGACATGTCCTAGAACTAAAAATTCGAAGACATGTGACATCTACCAAACCGCACTGGGCCCGCGTGGTGGATTTACAGCCCACTCCCTCTCATAGAGAGGAGGCCTGTGTCCCAGCAGTGGGAACATTATAGGATGATGACTACTTTAAGCATCATTCATCCTCTGCCAAGCCTTTTCACAACTATGTTGGGGTCGGCTTCCAGTCTAACCGGATGCAGCTGAGTACCAATATTTTACGTGAAGCGATTGCCTATCTGACCTCCACAACCCAGTTCAATACCCCAGGGTAATACGATACCCCTTGGTAAGACTGGTTGGTCTACGACTACTATTAGCAATTAAATTATTATAATGTAACATAGTATTCTGGTTTAACAGACAAACCGCTTGCATATTTTGTAAAATTTGTTTAAAATAACAAGTTTAAAATAATTTTACAAAACATATTGACGCGTATTATGTTTCGAAACATTCAGCGAGTATTTTTTTTTTCTTTTTGAAACGTAGCGTAACGTAACCTTATTTTTAACATGATTGTGTGGAAAAAACTAGGTTTTTTATTACGAGACTAACTTGATACATTTTTTGTTTATACCGAGTATATTAAACGTCTTGTAGTTTCTTTTTAAACATTGTTTTATTTAGACTTTTCATAGATCAAAAAAAAAAATACCTTGTTGTTTGGGAAGATAAAATTATCAACTTGTCAAATATTTTAGACTACGTACTCCCATCTTTTTTTTGGAACAAAAATTTTTTTTTTTTCAAGAAACAAATTATCTTCAAAGCTTTAATAAGTACCCTTTGTCCATTTCAAATTGTCAGCAAAAGACAACGAGGCGGGTAAACGGACAAGACTAATTTGTTAACAATTATAATGCTGAAACTCAAAATTAAACTCCACCCTTATTTTAATTGTAATTAGATTTTTGGAGTTGGGTCATTTAAGGACCCAAAATATGGGTAAACCTTTTATTATCCTTGCTTTGCGAAATATAATGAAAATTAAGATGTTTTCATGGGACTTATCTACCTGTAATTCAGTTGCTTCGACTTTGGTGACTTTGGTTACAAGTATAACGTTACTATGGTGTTGTGTTTTTGAACGTATAAAAATATTATCAACCTATTACTCTCCTCTAATAGTTTTATTTCTAAAACATGAAAGCTAGGGCTGATTATTTAATTATTAGCTCAATCGTTGGGGGATTCCAGGTGTGAAGTTATGTTATGACAAAATTACAAGACAAGGAAAGAAAGAAAAAACGTTTATTGGCACAATTACCAGAAGTACACACAAATACACAAAAAAAAAAAAAACAAATATAAAAATAAAAACTTTAAACTAATCAAGAAATACTGTGTGACTCACGGCAGCGCCAATGCCAAAGCTGAATACTAGTTTTGTCATAAACAAACCAGAAATATTGTCAAGAGAACAATAAAATAACCAACCCTAGACATTAATAACATGACATATGAAGAATGTAGACAAAGATTCCAAAAGAAAAAGAAAAATAACTGAACAAAAAAGATCAGAGCCAGTTTATGTCGTTGTAAGTACAACATTTATACATGAGCCATCCAGGCGGAATGTTCGATGAAGATACCTCAGTACATTTTATTTCTTTTTGTCATATTTCTATTGTGTTTACAGCGTGGATACTTGTCGGATATCTGTTTTGTTCTTACTGTTGGCATGCTTACAAAAGGCAACAGTGACTCATGAGTGTTGTCGTCAAATGAGTAAATATCTTTTGAAACGGAAGAGAGAACTGAGGATTTTGACAAGTGCAATCGGTTTGAAACCATTTCGTAATTATGGCATGCTGTCCAAGTTTTACGGCTGCTGATGCCATCATCATTCTCCTGGCGGCGCAGCATGAGTCCATCTGCCATACTTCTCTATTACTCGTCATCTCCTCAAGCACCTTATTTCTAGCCATATCATCCTTCACATAGTCCATCCATCGCATCTTTGGTCTTCCTCTACACTTAGAAGTTTTTAACACAACCACAATTATTCAGTCACAGGCGCCACTTTGAGACTTCCTCTGATGTAATAATTTCTTACTATATCCATTCAAGTAGTATCACAGAAACCCCTTAGCATTCTCTTCTCAGCCGCATGCAATTTCATTCATCCCTTCCATACGGTAGCTTATGCCAATCCAATAAATCTTTCACTTTACCACCGTCGTTATTGCTGAGAAAATGCCACTAATAAACATTGTCTAGAACTTCTGGGTTTTTTGAAATACGCGCAATTAAACCTTTTTTAAATGACCAAACTGTGAAAGTTACAAAGAAAGTTCCAGTTTTTCGGAAGGACAATTTCTTGTTTGAGCTGCTCCAATTAATTTTCAATTAATCAATTAAATCTGTCTATCAAAGTCCAAAATTATGGAATACAGCTTAATCTAATCGATTTTACGATTTTCCAGAGAATTAACATATAAAATACCTTTTCCATTGACTTAGTGTACCACAGTCTACTGCTAGACATATGCCTCTACCAAGTTTTGCTATAATACCCTGTCCTTCGCTTTCCTATTCCACTCCGAAGCCTTTATAAGAACGTCGGTCTATATCTAGCTAGCTTTATAAAGCTTAAACATAAATTAATATAAACTATGAGGCCATCTGAAAAGCCGTTAACAAAAGAGTCCAGACATATAAAAAGAAAATTATTGCAATATATAATTATTTGAAAGCTGACAATCTTATCAGTGTGATTTCACCCTCTCGACTCACGGACATTGCATGCAACACTGTGTAGCTGAAAACAGTAGTTTAACTATTCCATGCACATCAGATCTGTCTAACTTTGTAGCGATAAACTTACTCAATTTACTGGCCCTGTTGTCACGGTCAGTAGGGTACTCGTAAATGTAATGTGTAATTATATGTGGAAGTGGTCTTTTCAATTCTTGGAGCCAAGCGTTTGAAATCTCACAGTGTGCTTTTATTTAGGTATTATGTCTTGTGTAGTGAAAATGAACACAGGCAAGAATGGTATGCATCGTACAATCAACCTTCTATCCATTGTAACACGAGTAAAAGTTCTTGGCGATTGAAGTACCACGATTACTGCGATGAACAGTTCCACACAACAAACAAATAATACGAGAAAATAGTGCTATAAAACTGCTTAAAAAATATCAGTTTTTTTACATGCAGTTTAAACTAGACCGGCTGTTATATAAGTACCTACGATTATTGTGATGAACAGTCTCGTTTAATAAATAAATAATACTGAGAGAAATAGTACAATAAAACAACAACAAAATAAAAAGCGTGTAAAAAAGGGTTGCACTCCGGGAGTGCCGGCAGAAGTGAAAACTTGAACATTAACGTTGTGCATTTTTGATATTTTGGGATGGTTAGGGAATAAATGTACGAATTGCTTTAATTATCAATATAAAAGTACTATCATTTATGTGGTAAAATACAATATTCATTTATTGCGCTATCGTACACAAACATGACAATTTACATTACCTAAAAAAATTATTTCTTCAGAACTATTACAATCCGTCTTACAAAATCAAAATCAAAATATTTTTATTTCACATAGGCCTACATGGGCACTTGTAAAACGTCGACAAAAAGGTGCTCGGTTCGGGTTGGTCGTTTCCTATGGAGAAGAACCGGCAAGAAACTCCATGGTTACTCTTTTAAAATCATTTGGCTTTACAATTTTTCTATGTTACAGCATTGGCACTTAAGTATGAGTGGACATCGTAGGCCCGACAATAAGTCGTTGCATACTACAAAACGTAGAACAAGATAAAAAGTTACCAAGGATCTAGGAATCTATAAGGCCTACAATGTCCATACATTTACAAACAATCGGTAAATAAGAAAAAGAGTCTATACAAAAAAAAAAAAAGAAGATATTGCAAAAAGACTAGATTAAACAAGTGACACAAATTTTGTCATCCGTGCTGTAACTATTCTAAACAAAATGGTGTAATGATTAAGAAACTATTGTTAAGCAAGAATAGTTAAGCTTTCATTGACATGTAAGACGTCCGTATCTTTTCTATGAACTTTAAAAATTAGCGAGGTGTCATCAGCAAATAGAATTATATCCGAAAATTTGGCCATCATATAAGGGAGGTCATTAATATAAACAAGAAACAGGAAAGGACCGAGAATTGAACCTTGGGGCACGCCCATCTTGACTATAGACCCGCAGGACGTCGCCCCATTTACATTTACTTTTTGTTGCCTGTTTGATAAATAAGAAAGAACAAGATCAGCAGCTTGTCCACGAATTCCGTAGTGGTGTAATTTACAGATCAGTGTGTTATGGTCGACGCAGTCGAACGCTTTTGAGAGGTCACAAAAGATGCCAATAGCATCCTGGGACTTCTCCCAGGATTCCAAAATGTAACTGATGAGTTTTACTCTCGCGTCCGTTGTCGACCTACCCTTCGTGAAACCAAACTGCTGACCATGCAGTATCTTATTAGAATTGAAGTGTGACAACATCTGGTCCAGCATGATTTTTGCATAGATTTTACTCAATGCTGGAAGCACAGATATAGGTCTATAATTAGAGGGATCACTCTTACAACCTGATTTGAAAATTGGTACTACTTTACTATGTTTCATCAAGTCAGGAAACTTGCCAATGTCCAAACATTGATTGAATATGCCTGCTAAGACAGGAGCAATTGAATCAATAATGTTTTCAAGAACCTTGACTGATATCCCCCATAAGTCTTCAGTATTTTTTATATTGAGACTTTTGAATGCGTTTTTAATTGTATGAATACATACTGGTTTAAATTTAAAGTTAGGTAAGTCCTTAGTAAAGTTCTCTTTAAGAAGGGCTTCAGCTAATTTAGCTGAAGAGGGGAGAGATTTCGTAACCTCTAACGGAATGTTGGCAAAAAAATTGTCTAGAGTTCCAGCGACTTCTAGCTTATCACAGATGGTTTTATTATCTATTTTCAAAGTCAGTTCATTCTTATCTCGTTGTTGCGTCTTTCCTGTTTCTCTGTTAATTACCTGCCACACGGTTTTTATTTTATTCTTAGAAATACCGAATTTATTGCTTATTAATTTAGATTTTGCCTGAGCGCAGACACTTTTGAATATTTTTGAATAGTTTCTAACATAAGTGTGAAAGACTTGATCTTACATATTTTACCTCTTTGGAGAAACCGAAGGTTTTGTTTATGCATAAGATAATTATCCAGTTTTGGAAACCCAAACTCAATGAAAGATGTCATAAAGTTCAAATTCCTCCGCAACCTACGTGACTTGACAGTCACGTGTCCTGACGCGAGACCTGACGTGATTTTGACATTTTTTACCCATCACAAAAGTGCACAACGCCGCTAAAGAAGTTTTCACTACAAAAATATTTGTTTTTCTTTTCTTTCAACTTGACCTACTGTAATAACCCCCACACACCGACTACGGTAGTGACGTAGCAGAGTAAACGTAGATAAGTTAAATTGAAAAAGCGATCATCTTCGCTCGCTGCCTCTCTGGTACACTGTCGGGAATATTATAAATTGTGAACAATGAAAATTATATCTGCCGTGGAAAAAATGGACAACTATCTCCCGTGGGTTGTGCGCTGAATAGAAAGGCTTAATTTATTTTATGTCATAAGAGCATCCGTTCTGAGTTGTATTGTTTTTGTAATTTTCTAGCTTGATAATTTTGATTATTGTCAATTACAATGAGTGTGTACTTAGTGCTAAAGTCTTACGATAAACGACGTAAGTTGGATGTATTTAAGTTCGTCAATATGGGCAGTTATTTGACTTTTGTTTTCATTGCAAGTTTCTAGTTAAATTGGCGGATTAATGTAATATACGTTTTTAAATAACATCTTTATTTGTTTATTCATAAAATAAATAACTTTCAAACACACATCATTTCGATCCTTATACCTTCGCCAAACTTCAACATGATGAAACTCATCTTCAAACATCCATAAAAATATACTGAAAAAAAAATATGACTCCGCACACATTAATCTTGTACGTGCTAAATAGTCATTCATAAAAGGCGCTTTACGTCACTGTAAGGGCAAGTTCACACCTAGTCGAGTCACGTCGCGTTATCAAAGTAATTTACACGGCGCACGGCAACTCCATCTAACTTACGGAAAGTTGGTTGATTAGGTGCGTGAGACGAGACCCGATGCGGTAATTATTTCCTTGCTTCGAGGTGTCGATAGATTGTGGCGGTTCTGTGTGGTTCGTCTTTTATTGTGAAGTGGGTTTTGGTGAAGAGTTTTTATTGGAAGATGGTATTGAACATTGTACTATTTATGGGTTTGTTTGACGAAATCTTATTAACGTAACAACGTTCAGCTGTCATTTTTCATTAGAAGCCGACTCTAACATAGTTCTCGTAATCGCGTTAATTTTTACATATTAATATTCAGCACTCGTTTCTTGTGTCATAGTTGGAACAAGGCTAGACGGATGATTGACATAATAAGTTAAATAACAATAACAGCTAGCTTTCTTTGTAAATCATTTTCATTCCAACTGACTGATCTACATTTTTAGGAAGAATACGAGCTATTATGCACTTAAAGAACGATACCCTACTTATGCAATGCCCTACTTGCTCAATAATTTGGCATACAGGAACATTTTGAAATATGAAACAATTTTCAATCCATTGCTTTCCTTCGATGCTTACAAAATGCACTCAAATCATGCTGAACTACCATCAAAATCAAGATAACGTTTCAAACGTCTATAAAAATGCTCATTTAATTCTTGGCTGCAAACCAAATCTCGGAGCAAGTTTAGTTAAAGGAAACGCATTTTTCGGTACAACAAACCAGTGTAGTTACCATTGTTTTATTTGAACTTTGTGGTACCACTGCTAGCATCACTATTTGTAAAGTCACGAGATAAACGCATCTTGCGACAGTGTCCGAAAAAATGAAAAAAGTTGTAGAGTGCGTGGCATGAACCATCGCGACGCGACTCATATATATATATTAATCTATGACGCGATTTTTGTAAACAAGTGACGAGCGATTTGACGCGCGATTTGTTATAGCTGTCACAGCGGTGGCTACGACTACAGAGCAACAAGCGCGGTCATGGCATGAAGTCGCGCGCATGTGCAGCTTCTCAAGTCGTAGCACCTGAAGACCTGACCGGGGCCTTAGAGAAGCTAGTTATTTTTTTTTGGGAATACTGCACCGCTTCGATATTGATTAAAACAAAAGACGATGTTCCTGAAAGAACTACAAGAATGTTTGGAAGCGCTAAGCGGAGACGGAAACGTGGGTTTTGGCACTGGCTGGGAATAATCACGGTTGGTTGGTGAGGAATAAGAAATAAACCACAGAGCAGGGCTGTATATCATGATTACATGTCATGATCTGTGGGTTACTCAGTTTATACATGTTTGCTTCTTTAGTTGCATCCATGGCTACTAATATTATAAATGCGACAGTATGTTTGTTTTTCTGCTTGTAACCTTTTCACGACTGATCGTATTGTAATCAAATTTGGCAAAGAGATAGATTACATTCTGAGGAAAGACATTGGTAATTTTTGGAATTGGAAAAAATTACTAACTCTAAAAAATAAAAATAGTCTAAAATACTAGTAGCACCTTGTTTTTCTAGACTTCAAAATAAATAACTTGCAGCGACGCATTATATTCCCATTCCATTTTCTTGGAAGTTCAAGATAATTACTCCTACTATTAAAACTATAAGACAGTTGTAGGAAAAATGATTCGAAACTTTTACTAAGAACAGGTACCAAATTCCGAAGAATGATTTAAAAATTAAACTTGTTCAAAAAGAGATGTAACGCAAGAAATGTAAATTAAAGAGGGTTCAGAAGAAAAACAACATCGTTATGCATTAATGGTAGTGTTCCGGGTTTAGGTCGGGAACACACCGAAAAGGTTGGGCTATAAGATATTTAAGCTATGTTTAAGGTTGCGTCTTGAACGCGAGGGCAGCTATGAATATTTCCCAAGAATAGGGCCCATGGATGGCCCAATTTTTGAGCATAGGGCTTTACATAAACAGAAGATACAGTAGCACACACTGACACGCCCGTTGGGGCGACGGGGTCTGTCAGCCTGGATCTTGCAGGCGGTGCTCTTCAACTACCTTGGGCTGTAGTGCTTTTTTGAAAATCATCAAATGACTTCTCCCACTCTGGGCGGAGCGGAAGGGAATATCAGACTTGTACTGACTTAAACCCATCCATGTTCCTTCTTGGCCCTTTGTGTTCCAGGGCCACGGTTTCTCTTTCGGACAGTCTCGCAGCCCTGACACGCATCGGTCCTCTCGGACCCCTTTCGGTTTGCTGACATCTCCTTAAGGCGCGTGTGAAACACGAACGCGCCGTCGACACGGCTTGTTGTCATGAGACGGACGGACGGTGAGCTATGGGCTGCAGTGCCGGAGTACTTGCGCAGTTTGTCACGTTCTCACACCCTATGGCGGCTGGAAAGTGCACAACAATTTCCGCCTTTTTTGCGACCATCTCTTCCTCGCAGAAGGAGGACGGTGTCCCATGCGCTCTCACCCCCCTATATAAAGTAAACACAAACTTGCTGTACCGGACAGGGTTCATAATTGTGTCTATAATTTTTTTTTCACACCACCTGCTCGATAATGTCAAATTATATGTCATGCAAACCTAACCTAAAGTAAGTCATTAAAGACCTGAGGTCTAGCAGGGCAATAATATTGTACTGAATTTCATTATGACCCGCTGGTCAATAATGTGATTTGAATTTGGAACATAAATCGTATACGAATATTCACGCATTCACCATTATTATCTGCACAAAAAAATTAATTGTTCAAAAATCGAACTGGCCACCACGAGATAGAATATAATTAAAAGAAAAATAGAACACAAATTAAAAAGAGGCGCGAATACTGGAAATTGCATTGCTTTGTTCATTGTTATACAACAAATTACTTAAAATATTGCAAATTCTCACAAAAATGTTGAGTGACGATAGTGATTTGACTCCGGAATACTTGATTCTAGTACTACTGCTTTTATTCTCTCGTAGATGGTGTGAAAAGTACAGTATTCACCTCGGGGATAAAGGTGCCTTCGTCTTGGGCGACCTTGATTCCCACGCTGCACTCAGGATTCTTGTCTGAACTCCCTCGCTTTGCTCGGGAGTTAACTCTAAACTCCCTCGCTCCGCTCGGGAGTTAACGCTAAAATCCTTCGTTTTGCTCGGGATTCAATACGGCGCCCGTTACATAAGACACTACTTTATCCCCTTGGTGCATAATCTACTATTATTTGACCACCTGTTAATTGTACATTATGGATGCAATAAATTATTTGATTTTATTTGAAAGTGAATCTATCTGGACAAATTATTTTATTTGCTTTGTCTGCGGACGCAGTTGCATGACGCATTTAGCGTCAGCTCGTCACCACGTCATGACATAGCATCCCAACGCTTCGCTCTCACTACGCTCCTACAACACCTAGCACACATAAGGAACATCGCAAGTTCAGACATTAAGATAAGACAAATTCTTCGCCTCTTATTACAAATGGTTTCTTAATGCGCAAGATATGTTTGCGATCACTAACTTATGGCGGTGCAGTTGTAATTTTAGAATGTTCGATAAAGTGGTCTATGATGATTAAGTTAATTATACCTAATGGCATCGTAAAACAAGAGTTGGCTTTGCTAACTTGGATGTCTTTGAAACAGACTCCGGATCCAGTTTTTTTTTTAAACAATGAACTGATACCGTTTGTAGCCATAGATCTCAGTTCCGAGTAGACTCAATTTAGATTGCCATCGAAACGGTTAAAAAAATTGCTTATAGAATCTTTGCCAGAATATTTTCCACATGTGCCATTGCTACTGTTTTTTAAATCTTCGCATGTTTTTTTTATGGGTATGTGTACATCCGAATTCTTTATCTAACCACTACTGGTGTTTTAACAGCCATACCGGTTTAGGAGTATGAGGAACAGGGTGTAATGTTTCTCGATACTCCTAAGAAAAAGAAAGGATCCTCCGATCAGATGAGACGGGTGTTATGTCTGGTGGGCAACTGCCCGACAGTTTTTGTCGGGTTTTTCTATATAGTCTTAAATCGCATAACTTTGCTTGCGATGTGTAGGAAATTGATGTTAGTTCCTCCGTCGTGTCATAGATGGCGCTGTAGTACTTTTTGTTGTAAGTTGCTTTTTGAAGTCCGCTACAACGGTGATAGATGAGTTAAAATATTTTGGATAAAAGCTTATCCATATATCTTAGCTTATTTCGTTTTTTAATAGTTTAAAATACGAAATAAACAATATACAAAATTTATTGGTAACCCAATCAAGTAATTGGCAAGATACAAAACATGTGCAACTTGGCTTAAACAAGGAAGATGTCTATGCTATTTGCACCAGTTACTTTCGTCGTCACCAAGCCATACTAAATGGTTTGAAAGTTTTTGTTTCGCCACTTGAGGAGAGACACCAAGTAGTCACAGGCAAGCCCTTACTTTTTTTTGTAAAATTTTATAAATAGGCAAAGAAAACACCTTTGTCAGACCTATTCAGCAAACCTAGTTAACAAACACCCCATGACAAAATCAATTGAGGTCATATCAATAAATCTAGCGAGAGACATACAATAATATTAAAAAGTGGAGCTGAATCAAGAATTATATGTAATGGAAGCAATGGGCAATGTTCCAAACTGGGGAATTTACTCACGGAGGAGATACCTCGGGCCATGTATGTATTTGTGTTGCTGTAAATAAGAATTAACTGTTAAAGTTAAAGTTTTATAGGTATCACGGTCATAATTTAATAATTTTAATATCATTGTACTCCACCAATGAACATGAGCACGCTCCGTGCATTATAGAGTAACTAGCTGTCCCGTGCAACTTCGTCTTCGTCACGTTTTCCCCGTTTTCGCAACATTTTTCATTGCTGCTCCGCTCCTATTGGTCGTAGCGTAATGATATTTAGCCTATGTCCTTACCCAGGTTGAAATCTATCTTCTTGCCAAATTTAATTAAGATCCGATCAGCCGTTTTGTCGTGAAAAGGTAACAAACAAACAGAGTGGCATTCGCATTTTTAATATTAGTATGGAAGTATGGATATAATTCGTCAGCACGGTTTGCGCAGTGGCTTAGCGATTGGCTGCTGCGCTCAGTGTCGCTGTCGGGGGTTCGATTGACGCACGAAACAAATATTTGTTAGGCCTACGGGTTAATGTTCCGGGTCTGGCTGTTTGTTATTATGAGTTTAGGTTTTTTAAAGTTATGAAACATCATGCTCAAAACCAGATATCCAAAAACACAACAAAGACCACAAGTATCACCTCATCCAACGGTATCGCACTTTATTGAGGAAGTCTAGGTTGCAATAACAAGAGGAGACACTTTCTAAAGTTAATTGCACAAACTAGTACACAAAGGGGCTCAAATGAACGTATTTTCGAATAGTTGATGCTGTTAGCCTGAGTCCTCCCATCCATGCTGGGCAAAAGCCTCTACCAATGACTTCCAGTTGTTTCGATCCACGGCCAATGTGGATTACTGGTCGCTGGTCTTGTCCAGCTCGTCCCGCCATATTTTGGTTGTGTCAGGGCTCCAGAAAGTGCTTATTTTGGTTCAAAGCTCATTGAGAATGCGGCAGATGTGAGATGTGGCCAGTCCAGTTCCACTTCAGCTTACAAATATGAACAAAAATTATTAACTGTTTCCTACATTTTGTCAAATCATGAAATCATAAAAGATGAGAAGCCGATTTTGTCCTCATTTCAGAGCTAGTCCCATACTAAATAAAAATTGTACATTTTCATGAGTATCCCTCTGTTAAACAGTCACTGTAAACATGAAAGTAAGTTTGTTTGTTTGTCACATCTTTTTGCCATAACGGCTGAGTGAGTTTGGATGAAATTAATTATTTAGCAAACGGATAGACTATGACCTAGGTTAAGACAAAGTTTACTTTTTAATAAAATTCTTACAAGCGAGCCACCGCTAGAAAAATCTCAAGTTGAAAAATAAATAAAGACTACTTTTATCTCAATTCACGTCAAACTAAATAAAATATTGTAAAACATGTAATCCTAATTTTGTTTTAATAAAGGTGATTTATCATTTGTCAAAAAATTACTGTCCATAGAGAATATTTTTCGGTAAATAGAATATTTATATGTCTGCGAAATTATTCTTTTTGATAAAATAATAACAGAATAGAAGGATAATGACCAATTTGTTTCGTCGATAACTTGAAGGGAAGATAGTTATAGTTTAGTGCTCGGCAGTACAGTCACGTACTTAGGCTGGCCACCTTCTTTGTCGAATCACTGATTTTTGATCGCGACGGTACTCACACAAACACAAGTTCTTGTTAACTATTTATTTTCTAGTCTATATTGGGAGGCTGTAGTATTTTAGTCCAGGGAAAGTTACTTTGGCTGTCTTTTTACATTGTTAATCAGTGTTTCTCTTAAGGGCTAAAAAGATAAAGTACCTTACAAATCATTTTTAACCGACTTCTAAAAGGAGGAGGTTATCAATTCGACGGTATGTTTTTTTTTTTGTGTGTATGTTACGCGATTACTCTGCCAATTGTGGACCGATTTTCAAAATTCTTTTTTCGTTCGAAAGGAGATACTTCTGAAATGGTCCCATATTCACCAAGTCGGGATCTGATGATGGAATCTTGGCGAAATCGAGGGAACTCTTCAAATTTTATAGGAAAACGTACAGCGATTTTGGTATTTTCTACAACAAGTGAAGCATTTGCGTTCAATAAGAACCATTCTATCATCAGATCTGATGATGAATCCCAGAGACAGGCACCGGAACTCGATAATAAGACAATGTATCGTAGCTGTGTTTGGGCTTGTTGGAATTGTAACGGTATGTACTTTCTAGGTGTAGGTACAAGTAATAATTAAAAAAAAAAACTTTTTCTTTTTTTAACCGACTTCTAAAAGGAGGAAGTTATCAATTCGATTAGTTTTTGTTGAATGTACACCGATTACGCTGAGATTTATGATCCGATTTGCGTAATGCTTCTTTAGTTTGATGCGGAATAGTTGCTATTTGGTCCCATAAAAATTTTGTATAGTTTGGCCCCGTAGTTTTCATTTTATATGTTTTTTATTTTAATTTTATTTGTATGTAAATTTATCACGTACACCTATTTCTCCGTGATGACTGGACCGATTTACATGATTCTTCATTCATTTGGCAGAGAAAGCTTGCCCGGTGGGCCCATATGAATTTTATAATATTATCTTTGCTTAGGTACTTTTTGAGTTATCCTCTTTATTATGCATTTTGTCCTTTCACGTATGTATGGACGATGTGCTGGTGTCTAGTTACAAAGTAAAAATGATACTAGATAAGAATTTATGTAAGATACCACAACTGAAAAGGGTAAAATAAAAACTTTTTACAAAAAAATATAACCGACTTCAAAACAAAAAAGTTGAAAATAATTTTACTTTCGGAAGTCGGTGGCAAACAAGTACATGAAACAAACAAGTCACCGACTGACGAAAGTAAAATTATTTTCAACTTTTTTGTTTTGAAGTCGGTTATATTTTTTTGTAAAAAGTTTTTTTCTATTTAACTAGGACATTCAAGAATAGCAGTAGATTAGAGGCTCTTGAATTTAGCGATTTTAACTACGAATTTATGAACAATTTGCTAATAAAACCCATTTACATATGTATTAACAATACTCTAAATAATTCTATTGACCTCCTTTCTAAGGTTTCCTACAAACTTCGTAAAGTAGCTAGATATTATTCCATTCACTAACACAATAAGTAACAATTCGCAAAAAAAATGGGTCATTAATCATCTCCATACGTTTCAAATGTAACCATCCGCCTCCTCCTT
The DNA here is from genome assembly GCA_963082945.1 of Cerastis leucographa. Taxonomy (NCBI): domain Eukaryota; kingdom Metazoa; phylum Arthropoda; class Insecta; order Lepidoptera; family Noctuidae; genus Cerastis; species Cerastis leucographa. The sequence continues at coordinate 21,344,646 of OY720381.1, read as the reverse complement.
GTGTCGTTACGCAAATAAATAAATATGAATATGAATGTCCTATTTCTCAATGCTTAGGGTCGTGACCTCCCTTCAGTATCACCTTCTCTCGGATGATCTTCCTCCAACTGTTTCTGTCGCTGGCTGTGTAAAGGGCGCTCTGGACTCTATGGAGTCATGGAGTCTCATGGGTCTATGGAGTCAAGGGCGGTGCGGATCTGGTGCCATCCACCTTGCCGGTCTCAATTAGCTTTTCAAGGTTGCCATCGTCTTTCCTCGCAGTGTGACCGAAGTTTTCCAAGACTGCGCAGATACTCGGATGACAGCCGTGAGGAGAAAATGTCACCATCCAATCAAAATATTTTATTTCACATAGGTCTACCTTCACATAGACCTACCGGGAAAGTGGGAATATGGACACTTTTCAAACAAAATCCCGTGCACACGACCACATCTGTTTAACATTCTATTACTATTGGTCCGCACAAACAGTTTGCGGACCAATAGTGGTAAAACAAAAAAAGAACCAACCGAAAAATACACGACCGTTTATTAATATGTATTGTTTTAAACACAATCTGGCTCTGTTAGTGATCCCAGATGTTTGACCACAGTTTTTTTTTTCATTTACGACACCAAGGGACTCGGCGAAAAACAGATGCTGCGATGCTATTGGTAGTTGAGCGTTAATAAGCGCTTCTATAGCGGCCGGACGCTGCAAGTAACGATAGTCCTTACCGTTGTCAGATACGCAGTTTGGTGATAGTACCTTTTTAACGACGTTTTATATGTGCCCATGCACTTATAAAACCTCGACAAAAATATTGCTCGGTTCGGGTTGGTCGTTTCCTATGGAGAAGAACCGGCAAAAACTGTATGGATGAAATGATGATGGAAACCAAATGATTTTAAAAGAGTGATCTTTTAAAATCATTTGGTTTTACAATATTTCAATGATTACAGCGTTTGTACTGAAGTGGGAGGACATCGTAGGCCCGACAATAAGTTGTTGCTTACTGCAAAAAGTAAAACAACATAAAAACTTACTAAGGATCAAGGAATCTATAAGGCCTACAATGTCCACAAATTTACAAACAATAGGTAATTATGAAAAAAAGTCTATCCAACAAAAAAAAAAGATATTACTAAAAGACTAGATTAAACAAGTGACACAAATGTTGTCACCCAAATGCTGTAACTATAGTTCTGGACTCCTGAACTACTTACACTTACAACACTCTTATCCTATAAATATTTAGAAAAGCAGAACCCCACTACTCGAACACTCGAAAGCTCGAAAGTGATTAGGATTACTGCCAACAGTGTATCCTGCCAACTAACTGATATATGGAATGGAGCTAACTTCAAAAACTATTGCGATTCTTGCACTGAAATACGGGATAATTCTTGTTGCAATTAGGAACTTTGCCGATGTTAATTTTGCGATTTTGTTTGCTACGGTAAATGCTACGGGGTTACGGCTCGTAGCATGAGCTACGAGCTTTAATCGGCTACACTGCCATTGCTACGCAGTTTGAAATCTTCGTGTATTCAGAATTAAGGATTCATCATTAATATTTCATATTTATTTATTGCTTAGTTACTGAATTTACAGACACATCTTTGTGTTGCATAACTTACAACCATTTTTTAACACAAATTGCAACTTCTCGTTATAAAATCTTGGCTGGAGTTTGGTTTAAAAATCTTGAGTGCCATCTTATCTTATTTTATTTGTTTAATAATTGTTTAGGGTGGGCGTATGCTGTCAGTGTGTTGCCAAAATGTTGTCTTACTTATATGTTCAAAGAAAATATATGTAAAGAAATATAATTTCTTTAATTAGTTAAGCACTTCATTAGATGGCGCTGTTCGCAAGACAGTCATCACGGTGAGTAAAGCAGGTTGGTTATTGAAAACTGTTCTCACTGTGGTGACTGTGACATTGCAGTAAAAATGTATTGTTAGAATAATATAAAAAGGAATTGTTATTGATTAATAAACTTTTAATGTCGATTCTTTATTTTACAGGTAGGTTAAAATGATTTAAGTTTTCCAGTGTACTTATTACTGTATGTATGTGAGTACTAAAATAAAACTTTATTTTACAGAGCAACACAATTGTTTATTTGCGATCTACAATTCCTGTTAAAACTAAAAGTATTGTCTTATATATATATTGTATATATATACATTAAATTATATATTGTAGACGGTAAGACGACACTAAAACAACAAATATCATTGCCAAGTCTAACAATTTTGCTTTCAACTTATTTTACACCCCAAAAACACATCCAAACAATCCTTCCTCCAATCAATCGTATGTTCAAACCTGTCCCAACGTTGTTCACTACTCACCCCTAGAGGGGCGAGTTTCGCGATCCATTAGTACCGAGTGTGTGTAAGAGCATTCCGACTAAAAGCATTAAAGAAAACGTCTGTAGCCAGCCACTGTTGAAAACATATTTATTTAATCAAAATCTTGCGCGTCTTTGATGGTATTAATTATGTGTGATTGTGCTTCGTGTTTTAATTTAAGTTACTTTGTTAACTTAAAAATTCATAGAGCATGAACAAAATCAGCTTGTAATGTTCCCAGAACTGGGACACAGGTCTCCTGTCTATGAGAGGGAGTGGGCAGTCATCTGGTTTAATTTTATCATGACTATGCTATAAGTACGAGGGATTTCCTATAAGTAACATTACGAACATCAAAAGAAACTTTCATCCCATACTTAACCCCTTAAGAGTTTTTTTTAATCCCTCCTTTTGCTCATCTTTGCAAAATTTCAGGCATGTAGACCCAACGATTTAAGCTTTGTGATTTCAAAATATAAGTGAAATAATTTGAAGCGCCATTTTTATCTGGGTAATTTGTTGCGATGATTTTTATTTATATAGATATGTATGTATATATATTTAGGTCTTTACCTATGAAATTGCCGTTTTGTTTGAAAAAAGTTAAAGTATTTTTTTTTTCGAACTTGTTTATTTCTTTTATTCAAAGTAATCACCCCTGCAATCAATGCATCTTTGCCAACGCTGTGGCAGTTTATGGATGCCCTTCTTGAAAAAATCAGCTGGACGGGAGACAACAAACTCTTCAAAGGCGTTTTGTACTGCCTCTCGGGAATTGAATTTTTTTCCCGCTAAAAAGTTGTCCAAATTTTGGAAAAAGTAATAGTCGGAAGGCGCAAGATCTGGTGAGTATGGCGGATGAGGGAGAGCTTCCAAAGCCAACTCATGCAGCTTAGAGACGGTCTGTTGTGCAGTATGGGGCCGCGCGTTGTCGTGAAGTAGCAGTGGAGACGACCGATTAACCAAAGCTGGTTGCAGACGTGCGAGTTTCGCCATCATTGTGGTCAGTTCTTCAATGTACACATCTGCAGTAATGCTCTCGCCGTTTTGTAAAAAGCTATGATGAATCACACCAGCACTAGACCACCAAACTGTGACCATCACCTTTCTAGGGGTCATTTTTCGTTTTGCACATTGCTTTGGTACCGAACCAGGATCTAACCAACTTGCTGAGCGCTTTCGATTGTCAAAAAGAATCCATTTTTCATCGCACGTAACAATTCGGTTCAAAATTCCTTCATTTCTGTGCCTGTTAAGCAGCGCAAGGCAAGTCTCGACGCGTACGTTGCGCTGGCGATCGTTAAGTTCGTGGGGCACCCATCTATCAAGCTTTTTTATCTTGCCAATCTGTCGCAAATGGACCAATATTGTTTTAATGCTAACATCAAAAGCTGCTGCCAGCTCAGCTGTAGATTGAGTTTCATCAGCTTCAACAATCACCTTTAATTCATCATTGTTGACCAAAGTTTCCGGACGACCACGAGGTTCATTTTTCAAGTCAAAATTCCCAGAACGAAACCGAGCAAACCAATAACGGGTTGTGCGTTCGTTTGTACAGTTCTCTCCGTAAACGTCGTTGATGTTACGGGTCGTTTGTGCCGCGTTGGTGCCACGACGGAACTCATATTCCATAATTACACGAAATTTCAAAGTATCCATTATGAGGAAAAATGTTGAAATGTAATGAAAATACAACGCTAATGAATAAACAAAAGACTGATTTTGTAAATAGAATGTCATATTTTTAAAACAAAATTAATTTGAATTTAGAACTCATAGCCAATCAAAACTTTTTTTTGTTTGAAAAAGTCTGTACTGCAATACGGCAATTTCATAGGTAAAGACCTATTATATATATATATATATATACAGATAGATAGATAATGGTAAAAAGATGAACAAGAAAAAAAGCTGCAATAAAAACCGTGTAATAGCAAGATTTATTGCTACAAAGTAAATCAGGTAATGGCCGGTCGATGAAATTGAATCTGTAGTGTTTAATGTTATGGGCGAGCGATAACGTTCACTACAGATACAGTCGCGAGCGCTAACATGTAGAAACTTTTAAAAGGGAACTGTTGGCTGGTGCTTCTGCTGGGCATGAAGTCCTGGATGGCAAATATTGATTAGGATTAGGTAAATAGTTTTTAATCAAGAATTTCTAAGAAGAAGAATTTCTAGCAGTCCAGAGTTTTATTTTTTTCCCGGTTGATAGCAATAGGCTCTTAATTACATAGGGCTGTAGGCACCATGGCATGATTTTTAAAATGCGATTTTCTAATAATTTATTTTCATTGTAATTTCATATTACTCGTTTTACAAAAATAGAATTTTGAAAACCGTACTAGTATGTTGATAGTAGAATGAGTGTGGTAACAGTCGATATTCCACAAGAAAATCGCTGTTGAATTTAGTTAAGTGCATACATGTTAGTGCTCTTGACTGTACACTGCGTTGCCTGTTTGCACTCTACTTAATTACAATGTACTCAAGTTCGTCATTTTATTGCTTCTACGTTCTGTAGTGGAAATAGTTCACAGCTGAGAACTGCTGGATATTCATTTATGTTAAATTTTGTTAAACGGCTTCAACTTGTGTATATCTGATCTTTTCTGTATTCATAAAGTTTAAAGATTTGCGTAGGAAGTAAGGTACTCTATGACAAATAACTTAATTGTAAATGCTCACAATCGTGATGTACGGAATTTCGAACGCTGCCAAGACGAATGATTTTTCGAACTTTCGTTGGATCATAACTCGTTCCATTGCTCACTAATCAACCTTAAATGTATGGCCCAGCCGTAACGTAAGTGTCCACGCTTCGGCCCAGCCAGCCAGTACAGGCAAGGCGCACTGATTAAACACCTTGGTCTTAAGACTCTTTGACGCAACGAGAAGACACAACGAAGCTCACCAATCACTGCCTAGCCCAAGCAAGAAACCCTATACTACTTCTTTCGACCTGGGACCACTAGACCCACAAAACAGCCTGTTACTTATTGTACCTTTATAGCCATTAACTTTGCTGACTGTTTCATCAAAACATCATGAGGTAAAAAGATTAGGCGAATTAATTAATATATACCCAACATTACACCCAAAATTGTTTCCCCACTCAAAAGGCAACGTTTAACAGCTAAGACAGAGCTAACGCTAATCTCTCTATTACTTCGTCCTTCAAAGAAAGCCAGTTACTCTTTCTCGGAAGTGGAACAACTCCACATATGGTACGTGTGTTCATTCGTTCAATATGCTAATTCCTACTGTAACATTTGTACCATTAATGACATTTTCGTTTAATTCGAATCGCTTTGAGAGGCAAATGAGTGTAGCATGTGGTACTCGTAAGATGTGTATGAACGTTTAGTTGAACTAAGAATAATGTTTGTGATGACTTTGCTTGGGTGGTTTCATTTAGAGATTAGCATGATAACATCAGTGTGTGATGTCTATATGGATAAGTCTGTATAAGTGATAAGATACTGTAACAAACTTGCTTGTTCCTATAGATAGAAAGGAATAAGCAGGCTTGTATACATTAAAGAAGGTTATAAGGGGACAATGAATTTAATAAATGATGATATGAAAAATACAATAAATTAATAAAAAAGTGAAGGGCAGGTTAACCGGGAATGATTTGAATGTCTCCACAAATCTCTGAGTGTGATAGTAACTGAAGATAAACATCCAGTTGTAGAATGCTGGCTTGATCAAGATGAGCTTGACCACGACGAACTTGATGCAGAGCGGTTTGGCAGGACCCACCAGCAGACACGTACCGCCCCAGTGCCAGGCTCGTCAGCTCGCAGAGCAGCTTCCAGCAGACACGTACCGAGCCCCAGTGCCAGGCTCGTCAGTTCGCAGAGCAGCTTCTAGCAGACACGTACCGAGCCCCAGTGCCAGGCTCGTCAGTTCGCAGAGCAGCTTCCTCACAGCAGTTAGCAACAGCCACGGCAGCACCAAACGAAGACCACTCCTTGACTCCATCAGGCTGTGCTCAAAACTGAAGATATGACAGATCTTGACTCCAAACTAGACTTAGCTGTTTTCTTGATTTTAGACTATACTGATTTCTCGTCTCCAGACTGAACCAAACTCTTAACTCCAGACTAGAACCAGGGCATCCGTCAGAAATCCCTTTTATACCCTGATCTTCCGTTTCTTTTCTCCAATTTCTTTCTCAGATTCAAAACTGCTGCGCTCTAGTAAGACGCAACCTGCCAGTATTCAAAGCAGCCAGTAACAATTGGTCAAAAACCTTGCGCATAATATTTTTATAAATTTAACTCAGAATATCTTTACAAAGCAAATATTCGCAATGAACTATAAAATACAACAATTGAACTAACGAATTGATCATAATAATTTTTAGTAATAAATAATCTAAATGAAACCTTCATAAAGAATTTGTCTGGTAACAATTAAAAATAAAAGTAAATGACAACTGACAAGTTATGTCACAACAAAGAATACTAAGAAAATATTTATAAAAACTAAACGATTCGTAAAATGCTAATGTAAAACCAATAAAAGTATGAATATGGATGATAAGTGTGAGTATAGAGTGTCTGTAGTAGGCAGATACTATAATACCACCATGTACTGATGAACATAAAAATATATTTTTTATCAAAACATTGCCCCTCTCTAGGAATTTCTCCTGTATCGAGGGTGCGTTTACAAACATGTAAACTCACATACACAAACAGCCAGACAACAACTATCTGTAGACCATATAAATATTTGTTTCGTGCGGGGATCGAACCCGCGACACGCAGCGCAGCAGTCGATTGCTCAACCACTGCGCCAACCGTGCCGCGTTGTATCTTTATATTAATTGTATCGTAATTGGGCTGGTGTCAGCAATTCCACGTCTAAAGGAATGTGTTGTTCTGTAAATAGGTTCACGTATGTACTTTAAGTTTACCCCTCCCGTCCTAGGGCCTTTGATAGCTGTGTGTCATAATCGGATTAATATCTATAAATTCCTTCCAATCCCGCACATTACATCCCACGCTGAACCGGTTGGCGTAACCATCTCCTCTATCATCATCTGCTGAGCCTTTTCTCAACTATTTTAGGGTCGCCTTCCAATCGAACCAGATGCAGCTGAATACCAGTATTTTACATAGAGCGACTTCCTATCTGACCTTTACAACCCAGTTAGAACTGGATAATAATATATATACAACATGTAACTTAATTAACGCACATCCTGAAAATAGTTTGTTCAGAATCGTTTACTGAATCGATTTTTATCATTTTTAATATAGGTAATGTTTATCCCAAAAATAATTAAAACTACGGAAATGTGAAAACAAATTGAAATGGACGTAGTTTCGTTATGTTGTGTCGAGCGGTACGATAACTGCTTGTGCGAATGTGTGCGTTGCGTGCGTAGTAGTATGACCATAACGTTCTCCAAGAATTGGTATAACTAATTTAATAAATAACAATGCATATACATGTTAAATAAAAAATTCAGTGTATGTATTATGATTATAACATAATATTGTAATTGGGGTGTTTGAGGGTGTGCGTTAATTACGTTACATGTTGTATATTATCCTTTAGTAAGACTGGTTGTCAGATTTTCGTGCCACTGACTTACTGTAACGACTGTCATAGATCTAAAAATGACAGCCGGAACCAACAACTTTACGGGATTTCCGAAGCACGGAGAAACTTCAGTATATAATGGATGGTCACCCATCGACGGACCAACCTAGATAAGCACAGCTTAACCCAGAAATCGACCCAATTATTATTTAGCCACGAGCTTCTCCGGAACCATCTCCTCCATTAATGCAATATACTGTAATTGATTCCCAATAATAAGCCTGCAACAAATTTGCTAAATTTCCCATAATATCTAAAGGTTTAATCATATAATTTGAACATGTACTAATCAATCACTTTTGTCGTAATTATTATATTGAATTAAATGATTAACTGGAACTTGTTTTCAACGTTATTTGATGGCTCGATAATGTTCTGTGAGAATGGATTAGCGGAATTAGTTAAGTTTAGTTTTTGTGGGTTGAATATTATTTAAATATCGGCTTCATGAGTTCCGAGGCCCTTGCACGAATGTTAGGTATAAACGAGAAGAAAATACGTTTTAATTGAAAATACATTAATCCTAAAGCATTTTAGTTAAATTGTTTGCGAAATTCACAATCAGTCACATCCACACATATATACATATACACATCCGAACTAATATTATAAATGCGAAAGTAAGTTTGTTTGTTACCTTTTCACGACTAAACAGCTGATCGGATCTTAATGAAATTTGGCAAGAAGATAGATTTCAACCTGAAGAAGGACATAGGCTATATATCATCACGCTACAACCAATAGGAGCGGAGCAGCAATGAAAAATGTTGCGAAAACGGGGAAAATGTGATGCAGATGAAGTAGCGCGGAACAGCTAGTTCTACATATATTTTTTTTATTTTATTTTTTATGATAGGTAGCTTCACAGCTGACAATACATAAACATAACATATACATTCTTAAAATTATAAAGTTATTATCTGTGAAACGGGTATTTTTGCTTTTAATATCGACGTATTTACTTTACGTTTGCACACACGCGTTTGTGCTTGGACTTGGCTAACATTAAAGTTAAAATCAACATGATCAATATCACCAGAGAAGCTTTCCTAAATATGTATAAGTTGGTTTCCAGTCGTATTGGATACAATTGATTACTAGTAACTACCAATTTTAGGAGAGGCTGCGTTATTTCTAACCAAATGAAAACTGACACACATCTGTACAAATAAATAAAACTGAAGTGTCTGTTTGTAATATTAAAATAACCGCTTTTTATTACATGCATAATATGAATGTATATACGGTACATATGCCAAAATATCATTTTTTACAATTTTTGTCTGTCTGTCTGTTTGTTCCGGCTTATCTCTGGAACGTCTGGACTTATTTTGATGGGATGGCTTATGTTCACTGGCAGATAGCTTATGTTATAAGGAGTAACATAGGCAACTTTTATTTTAGAAAAAATCTAATTCCACGCGGACGAAGTCGCGGGCACCGTTTATTCCCACTAGTTCGATTCATTTGTTCGACCGTCGAACTAATTAGATTTAGTTTATTGGTATTTGCAGAGCTATTTTACCGGGGCTCCTATTTCTGTCTGCAGGGTTTAGTTCGCTCGCTCCGCTCGCTCACTAGACCCCGCTATGCCCTTCGAACCTAACCTGTCCGAGTCGGGTTGCCCCAAGTCCAGAGCTCGCTTCGCTCGCTCTTGCATCCAAGTTCTCTGGGACCAGTTAACCCCTATCGAAAATAAAGAGTAGACTATTTTTAAATGTAATTAGTTCGACGGTCGAACAAATGAGGAAAAAAATTCTCACTGGTTCGACGGTCGAACAAATAAGAAAAAAAAAATCTCACTAGTTCGACGATCGCACTAATGAATCGAACTAGTGGGAATAAGCCGCGGGTACAGCTAGTTATTAATAAAACACGGTAAAGCTAAGTCAGCATTAATACGCATTTTTTAAAGTACTCATCGTTACTTTTCCTCGAATCATTAAAACCACGGTAAAATAACAACCACCTTCCTTCCCACCTTTAACCAAAAAACCAGTTAATTCCCCAGCGCCCAGCAGTAAACATGACGCCTCATTGTCAAGTCAGCAGGCGCCGAAGTACCTTTCAGGCTAATTTTAAGTTCAAACTAACCTATTTAGCCTCTCCTCGGCCCCGAGCGGCCGGAGTTAGGGCGTCGACATAAGGAAGTGTTCAAATTGTGCGAAGAAAAATAAAAAACTGCAACTCATAGCATTTATCTATACTAACTATTATTAATAATATAAAGCTGAAGAGTTTGTTCGTTTGTTTGCTTGAACGCGCTAATCTCAGGAATCACTGGTCCGATTTCAAATTCTTTCAGTGTTAGATAGCCCATTTATCGAGGAAGGTTATAGGCTATATGTATATCATCACGCTACGACCAATAGGAGCGGAGCAGCAATGAAAAATGTTGCGAAAACGGAGAAAATGTGACGCAGACAAAGTTGCGCGGGACAGCTCGTTTCAAATATACCGGTTACAGGCAGTTTAACAAAAAGATAAAGCTACAGACCCAGTCACAAGACATAATAACTGTGGAAGTACTGTAGTTGTCCATTTCAAAGCCGAGATCTCTATGAAGAAGAATGGGCAAGAGACTCCATGGAAACTCTTTGCTTTAAAGAAGGACAATCGAGTGCAAAGACTAGTCTTGTCGTTCTGACTACCATCTTGCCTTTATCACAATTTATTTAGGGTCGGCGCAGCATGTCTTCTTCTTCCATACTTTTCTATTAGTCGTCATCTCATCAGACACCTCCTTTCTTGCCAAATCATCCTTCACACACAGTATACCCATCCACATTCATACTCAAAACTTTCCTCATGCCAATTTCTCCATTTCTCCGCATCGCATGTATGTCAGTGAAACCTCGCAATCCAAAACAGGATCTGCCGTACTAAAATAAAAACTCAATAACAATTCTACTGCAAATTCGTCTGTCATAGAAGCGAGTTTTCACACGCATTGTAGAAAATGTATGCAGCTGTGCAATTGTGATAGGCTTGATTGATTGATGGATTCGCAAACAGCCGCCACTGAGTTTATTAAAGTGTTGAGTTTTTTAGTTTTCTAGTGCGTATTGAGTTTGAAGGCTCAGTTGATGTGAATCCGGAATTTGAAGTATCTGTAGGTACGAATCCCTCCAAGTAAAATACTGGTACTCAATTGCACCCGGTTAGACTGGAAGTCGACTCCAACGTAACTGGGCAAAAGGCTAGGCAGATGATGATATAGGTACGAATTGTCGTGGTACGAATCTTAGTACGTAACATTAAACGTCGTTCTATTTAACAATAAAATAAGTCTGAATGACCTTCTTCTAAATACATTGTTAGAATGATCTTGAAACCGAAGTCTATTGGATGACCGTAAGATAGGTCGAACGACATTGCTGCTGTTATCTTGGCTGACAATCTGCGGGGCACATATTAGTCAGTTTACGTTGACCATGGAGAAAGAGGTCTATGCCCGACAGTGGTCGAGGTTAAGCTGTAGACGATGAGAAGCTATTAAGGCCTATTACATCAACATAGTTAAAGCGAAGGAATAACGAAGACCCTTCCTCAATCACCATTTGTTGTTCCTTATAAAACTTTCCCATCACAAACACACAAATCGTAGCCAATTGCTTTACATATTAACGCTAAACCCAATAACAGGTCAGCAGGAATGGGGTGCGCCAGCATTTTCGTGATTAGGTTTGCTTCCCGTTAATTCTCCAGGGAGGACCGCGAGTCATGAATACAAATAAAAGAGTACATTCGCTCTTGTTATATAAGCTGGGTACTCACTGAGTGACACGATGTTTGGGGAAACTTTCCTGTTCCAAAGTCAGTCTGAAAACAAGCTTATCGTAAAAGAACATTTAAAATTATTTTTCTTCTTATTCTTCTCAGCAAACCTTTTTAATTGATACCCCTATCACAGGGGTGCATAAAACATAACTAGTCCGCCATCTTTGGGATTGACAGACTGGCAAAGATGGCAGACTATAGTTATGTTTAATATTGGATTTAGAATGACTTCACTAAGGTAATCTATTAGCGATTTGACCTAAACAAACATACAAACGTTGCAAGTTAAGTTGGAAGCTCCAGGGTGCCCTGCGAAATTAAATTTTCTTACCGACGTCTGACTATTTCGTTTGGTGTGGCTCCTCCTGAAATAGAGACATCAGTTTGTAAATAGGTGATTATGGAAACGAAATCCTTGTACTTATGTATTATGACACGCAAAGTCACCTTGTAAAGCAGCAGAAGAAGAAAACTTCTAACCACAACTGTGTGGCTAGCCAGTATGTCGTCACTCAGTCTCAGTGAACACACAACTTAAGTTTATGACACTAATTCCGTGCTTATGGGAAATCTAGGACTCTTATAGCTATCCTGAACTATTTTGTAGCTTGAGTGACCGTAAAACGTAATTAGATGGAGAAGTTAGATAAAATAAAATTGATGTTCATTGGGACATCAATTTTATTTGCTTACTTTGTCATCACGATCTGATAAGAAGTTTAGGTTTATATGGATTTGAGGTTACATTATACATAGTTTTGAGACCAGAAGTTCGAGTTCTAAAACTGTTTAGGTATCTATAGTAAACGGGTCACCCATCCATGTAATGACCGAATGCGCTGCTTGAAGTCGTAGATCCTTGCTGGCCGCTAGAGATATAAATTCGAATATTTTCACAGCAATGAAGCTTTCAAGTATGGCCGCACCCTACGCAGCAAAGTTTTAAAATAGATAATCAAATATCAGAGGCAACTTTTAGCGAGACAGAGTGCCGTCTTCACGTGCAACTGCGAATTCACTTTAGATTTTTGCATAAATTGCTACGTTGCACTAGCAGGCCTTAAGATATATTATATATATATTTACATTTGTTATATTTTTTTAATGTTTTGTTCTTAAAATAAGTTTGATTACCATTATACCAGCTTGTTATAAAGTCAAAGTCAAAGTCCAAGCATTTATTTCAATTAGATCATTACAGGCACTTATGAAAGTCAAAAAAAAAAAAACAATAAAAAACGCGAAGCTACAGTCCCAGTCACAAGGCATAATAACTTATGAAACTCCTGGAGTTGCCCATACCGTAGCGTAGATCTCTATGGAGAAGAACGGGCAAGAAACTCCATGGACACTCTTTTAAATCAAAATATGTTACAAAATCTTGGTTACATCATTCATGTTAAGAATTACAAATATGTGAGAACAATGTAGAAATATGGGCAAGTTAAGAGCGTCCAGAGTAAAAGATTAAATCAGTAATTAAAAATAAAGTAACTAAAATAAACCGTGGCAGCTAAGAGATGACCAGTCACAACTGACTGCGCCCTTTCACGAACATGACGCATGTATCAGCCATCATTCATGTATCGTTATAGTTTCAAGGCAAGAGGAAATGCCTTTTTTTTAAAGTAAACTTTTAAAAATATTATCCGGTTAGTTAAAAAAAGTATTAGGATTTTTTTTTTGTAGATAATTATCTGATCTAAAATTTTTGTCGGAACTCATTTTATGATAAAACTTACCGTTTCGCTGAAAATCGCGAAGAACCCGTTTTTGTGACCTTTGACCCCGAGTATTTTTTTTTATAGTTCGATGAGGATTTTTTAGATTTCATTTATGATGGTGTTTTGAACAATCCTACCAACTTTGAGCTGGGTGCGAATTTTTGTACCCTCGGGTGTCTAAATTGACCGGACTAAAAGGTTGCGCTGGTGGTCAAACACCACTAAAAAATTTTTGATGACCACGACTGCTTATGAGCGTGTTGGCATTCGCATGAAGAATCTCAGAAATAAATTTAACCAAGCTGACTTATTGTGGACGCAGCGGTAGTTATTGAAACTGACAGATACTATACTGATAAAATGTCAGTCCGGTGTCCGCAGCTAGTCCGTAGTTTACAAAAGTTTGGCCATTGTCAGCCATTCTTATTTCTCATCTTACCGTTTTTATTAGGTAGACCTCGCAGGAGATGGGGGCACGAGCTGGACAGAACCAACGACCAGTGGTCCACATTGGCCCTGGTTCGAAGGATTTGGAAGTCATGGGGAAAGGTTTTTGCCCAGCAGTGGGATGACACAGGCTAACAATAACAGTAACTTTGAAAGGATTTCCCCCTTTCCATGTTCAATAAAATATAACTTCGATTTTAGATGAGAGAAAGAGATTAGATGAGTAATTGGATTTACATCGTCAGCGGTTATAAAAAACTATTAATATTTAAAAGGCTCGAACGGCCATTTAATCGCCCTAAGCCTAATGAAAAGGCTTTCTATGAAATCATGGTTTGAAATTTTAATAATGCCTGCGAGCGTTCCGATTTTTTATCGAGTTCCGTAAAAAACTGCGGGTTATTCGGATTGGCGTGGGTGCAACACTGCTGAAAGCACGTGTTTGTTTACTTTTTGGTAAAATCAGGAAAATTAATTGATTAGGCTTAACTAATAACTTTTAGTCCATCCAAAGGTTGTCTGGAAGATATCGCCATCGGCGATGAGACCGCTATTTTAAGCATAAAATTAGTAATACTGTAAAACAGTTGTTTTTCAATTTGGGTGTACAATAAAAAAGAATATTCTTTATTCTTTTTTATTCTTATAAACAATAAGTCGCAACTCACATATCATTCATTGATAGTTAGTTGTTTGTTTGTTTAAAATGTCTATCACAATGCAATTTGAAGATATAATTTCTTTCCATGACGGTACCTACGAAAGAGTCAGTGCGTTTATACACCTTGTAGTAGGCATGTGAGATTTCGCATATTCATGATCCCAAGGTAGGATACCCCCCGTATCAATGCACTCATGTTCCTGAAATAATTATACAAAGAAATTCACATTGGATTTTACTTATAAAATACTGGGTTCTGCCCACGCCTTCGTCTGAGCGAACCAGGATTAAAAGCATCCTGCCCAGATTATAAACTATCGGTGTGCCAAATAACATCCAAATCTGTTGAAAAGACTTTTCGTCAAAGACTGACAAACATGAATCCATCCTCACAAACTTTCGCATTTTAAATTTTAAGCAAGCAGTACCGTTTTTATTCCGTTTTTAGTATTTGTTGTTATAGCATCAACAGAAATACATAATCTGTAGAAATTTCAACTGGCTAACTATCACGGTTCATGAGATACAGCCTGGTGACAGACGGATGGACGGACGGACGGACGGACAGACAGACAGCGAAGTCTCAGTAATCCGTTTGACCCTTTGGGTACGGAACCCTAAAAACTGTAGCCTGTTTAAACGCCATTAACTGTAAATTAAATTTAATTTGTAATACTAACAACGACAAAATAAACAGCCAAAAATTACCAGCTAATGAAACTTCACAGTTACAATTTAGCATTATGACTTAAAAATGTGTTCGCATAAAATGCGTTTATTACAGCTGTTTTATTATAAAAAACAAGCTTGAATTATACTACTGGTTCGCACTTGACCTTTTTTCATTTCAACCCATAAAATAAAATGAACTTTGAAATATTAATAGTAGGTTGTACTCGTGGGACGGATGAAGCCACTTTACACCTTACGATTGGACATTTATTTTTATGATCATAGGCATATTTTTCTTCGTTCTTCGTGATTTTTTGTTGTGGAATGTTTTGTAATAAGGAAATTTTTGGTGGCTTTATTTACAAATAACGGTTGGACAGTACCATTGCGATAGTTTGGCAGGCTTTTGTTATAAAACTTATGAATTGTTTAATTAGTTATTCTACCTCTTAAGGTAGTGTATTCTACTCAAGTCTAATACTCTTAACCGTTATGCGAATGTGAGTAAGTCCAAGTCGACACGGCCTGTCGTCATGAGATGAACGGACGGTGAGCTGGCCCAATACTCACCGTCTACAGGCCCACGCTTGCGGTGGCCGGGCCCACTAGGTGGCCACCGACGCCCGGGGCGTCTCCCACGGTGGCTGGGACGTGAGGCTCTCTCCCTCTCACGTTCCACCACCTCCTTCGCTAACGTAACTGCTTCGCAGAAGGAGTTGACGGCTTCCCATTCCCTCTCGGTCCGGACCACGGATTGGACCAGGGCCGGACGCGAGAGGGCGCTTCCGCCAATCACCGCTACGAGGACACGGCGGTGCTCAGACCAAGCGAAGCAGAGCTCCACGTTGTGCTCCACCGTGTCCTCCGGGCGATCCTCGCAGTGGTGACACCCGGGCATTTCCTCCCGCCAGATTTGGTGCAGGAACCACCCGAAACAACCGTGTCCGGTGAGGACCTGCGACAGGCGAAAGGTGAGGGCGCCTCGCCGTGGCGCCTCACCAGCCACTCCTCAAAGAGAGGACTTATCGCCACTATTGAGGCGTGCCTTGCACGGGGTTACATCAGTCGCTCTCTCCATGTCGCCATAAGATCACGCCGGAGGTCTGGATGAGTGACGAATTGCCACGGCGATTCTTTCCCCCAGGTGTAGTGCCTCCGCGCGCCATTCGTGCAGGCGCACGAGTACTATCACCTCCAGATCCTATGGCGGCAATCCAGCAACCAGGCTCGCCGCCTCCCCTGTGGTCGTGCGGTACCCCCGGATTGTCCTTATGAATTACTACTTCCCCTAAAGTAATATTTTACATATGCCTAGTACAATTCCTAGACTTCGAAAAAATTTAATCGTTACACTTACACTACAGTCAACTCACTGAAATCCCGCACCTCGTTACATATAAAAGCCCCTTTCGACTGCTGCGTCTGGGATCCTCGGGCCAATTCGTATGAATTGTACGCTCCCGGTTAACGATTGTTGCGAACACAACCGGTTCGGTTGTACGGCTGTACGGCTGTACCCGGATAACTGATAAGACACGTACTCCGGTTAATTTGTCGGTGTACACTGACGGGTAAGCGAACACTTTTAATGTTAAAGTACGGTTGAGACAGTTTGCGTGCTTTCAATTGTTTTAAGTGTTTGTTTGTTGGCTTGGTGGGTACTTTTTATCCGCCTACACTTCGGTAAAGGAAGGGTTACAATAAACGATAGACAGTGTTAAGATAAAAAAGATCGTCTTTTCTATTATGACATATGTTTCTAAGTAATGAATACTTTGTGGATTTTTTGGCAATGTAATATGATGATGGGTATGGTATTACCCAGTACTATAGTTGGGAAAAGGCTAGGCTGGCAGGAAGCGATTTGTGCAAAAAAAAATAGCAAGATTGGATGCACAAATGGTTATACTTATAATACAACATGGTGAAGAGATAATCATGATGTCTTTGAAAATTATGCTTGGTATATTTTAGCTAGCCAAGATAATTTCCAGCTTTAAAAAGAGGTTTTCTTTTAACGAACAACAAGAGACCTTGGAGTAATAATTTTATATCTCTGTAGAAACTTTCTGACTAACTAGCGGACTTCTTGACATTTCAAAGTAGGTAAGTTATACGCTGTAAATGGTCTAATGGAAATAAATGTGCTGACTTTGACTTTGTAAAACTGGCTCAAAGATATACTTTAGTAGAATCTAAGTTATGAAAGCTAACTATATAATTACGCATATATTAGTATTTTAAAGAGAATATTTTATCTAGGTCTAGTTTAAGAAAATTAAATAAATAATTAATGGCATAGAATATTTTCACTTTCTCTCTAAAATTATATGAAAAATACAATTACTTATTCAGGGTATAAACGGTCCCGTCAAAACGAAGCATTCTGTTATAAAAATCGAACTATATCTATTTATTTATTTAAGAACAACCAACAAAGCTTACACCAAAAATACATGTTAAGCTACTCATACTATTTTTACAATTTATAGTGTAGCCTTAATTAAAAGCTGCCATGCATTTATTTAACTTAGGAGAATGAAAACAGAAAAACCGATTTACTTATTAAGTTACATAATTATATGCAGTCAATTGTTACATAAATCCAACATACAAATACAAATGAAAAACTTACTATGTAATGCTGAATAAGTTCGATTAATTAAAAAAAAAATTGTTCGACGTTGTCCCAACCAATAAAAATAAAATAGAAAAGAACAAACACAATCTAAATCTCTAGGTAAGTGAAAAAGACAATAGAAACTCCAGTATTCCTTTACAACTCGATATTTATAGGTACGTATATAAAAAATGTAGTAAAATTTTATAATTTAAAACAAAGTCTGTATGTTTGCTAGCACTTGCGTGATTAAAACATTGCATTATGCATGCGTAGGCACACGCGTAACTAAATGTATTAAAATTATCAACGTAGGCTCTTAAAACTTTTAATATCAATCTAGTAGATGACATCGGTGGGATACTGTACCTACATTACTTTTTTTTTTTAATGTTGGTTGTTTTATAATGACTTGCAATGCACTTGTACGACTGTTAGTAATATAATACATGGCGCAACGACGCAGGGGTGCTTGGCAGGTGGACGTAACTTGCCGAGAATGAAGTGTAATGGTCCGCGATTGAAGAGGCCTATATCCGCCAGGGGCTGAAAGCAGTATGCTGATAATGATAAAATCTGAAACATAGTCTATTTGAACACGGTTTGCGTTTTACCCCCCACAATCTGTCCATTTTCTTCTGACTATTTTCACATAAAATAGGTCAGATAGGCAGTCGCTTCTTGTAAAATACTGGTACTCAGCTGCATCCGGTTTGACTGGAAGCCGACCCCAAGATAGTTTGGGAAAAGGCTAGGCAGACGAAATTCTCACATAAAATCCATATATCTAGAGACAAATTTTCCAACCTTTATTGTATTTTAACCCAATCCCTAGCAAAAGACCCAACTTAATCGCAAGTCCAATATAAACGCCAACTCGCCTCCCAATCTTGAAAGGAAATACATTATCTTCAACTGCTTAAAAGACATTAATGCCTTTGCTTACATTACTCCAATAGACAAACAAAATCAGTTATCAAGTGCCCTTGTATTATCTGCACAGCACAGGCGATAATAATTTTGTTTAATAGCTTTTGGAATGTGCTAAACGTTCCCATTGGCTGGTCGGGGTTGTAATTTTGGAGCTAGTGGACAAAACCGCTTGCTCAGAGTGTGTCTAATGCATAAGATTATGAGGTGACTTTGTGTGGGTTGTACTAAGGTGTTTTAGGTGTAGTTTAGTAATTTAATTTTGTTATAGTTTTAGCACTTAAGCTTTGATTCTTATTTTAAGTTACAAATTGTCTTAGAATGGACATGCATGCATGCATTTTTAGCGATAGTTGAAACTGTGTTTCAGGAGCCAATAAATTTCAATATTTTTTACCTAGGATCTCTAGCTTCGGAGATATTGGTCAAAAACTGTTTTTTTGCCTACAAAGTTTCAAACGCCATGTTTTATTTTTTTATTAAAATTATTAGCAATTATTTCAACACAATATATTAATGATCTTAATTATTATTTACAAAAATAAAAACATTAAAACTAGCGGTAGACAAACAAATAGGTTACTTATATGTAAATTTTAAGTTACAAATTGTCTTAAAATGGACATGATGGCCGTACGGATTTTAAACGATTATCGTAAATATTATTGTAAATAATAACTTGGTGCTTTAAAACTCCCATAGATCACATAAAAATATCTACCAGCGAATCTTTTTTTTTTCGTGGGTTTTTTTTCTAACCTGATGTTAGAGATTTTATGCCACCCATGGGCCTCTGACTTGGCTTTACACGCTGTCGAAAAAAGTCTCTCAGGCATACTGGTTTGTTTTCCTCAAGATGTTTTCCATCAATTGATGATGATGAATTGATTTCCAACTAAACGATCACTGACCCTATTATGGGGACATGAAGTGGCCCAGTGGTTATTGCATCAGCTTTCGTAGGTCGGTATTTTGTGTAATTTATTACGATCATCACCACTGCTCTCAAAAAGCTGAAGAAAAACAGAACTGGAAGACATGTGACGTCCACCAACTTGCACTGTGTTACAAGGTGGGTTATGGCACACTGACTCTCACGCGGAAGAGGCCTCCGACCCAGCATCATCATCTGCCTAGCCTTTTTCCCAAACTATCTTGAGGTCGGCTTCCAGTCTAACCGGATGCGAGTACCAGTATTTTACATGAAGCGACTGCCACTGCCTATCTGACCTCCACAACCCAGTAACTGGGTAATAGGATACCCCTTGGTAAGACTGGATGTCAGACTTATTGGCTTCTGACTACTCGTAACGACTGTCAAAGATCTACAAATAACAGCCGGGACCAACGGCTTAACGTGCTTTCCGAGGGACGGAGGAAACTCGGTATGTAATTATGGTAACCCATCCACGGACCAACTTCGGCAGGCACGGCTTAACTTTAAAGATCGACCCGGGTGGCTGTTATTATTTAGCCACGAGCTCCTCCGCCTCCGTCCCAGCAATGGGAACGATATAGACTGATTACTAAAAGCCCCGATTTTCAATTGTTAAGATCTATCAAAACAAGGAGATGAAACTAGGAAAACTGGAACTTTAGAAAAACTAAATTTAAAATGAGATCTATTTTATTCGATTGAACTTCAAAGATTTGCGTAGGAATGTGTCGCATTGTTGTGATTGTTATTTTATTGTACCTTGTTAGTAAGTTTCATAAGTTATCATCTGCCTAGCCTTTTCTCAATAATTTTAGGGTAAACCTGATACAGAATACAAGTATTTTGCGTGGAGCAACTGCCTATCTGACGTCCACAACCAAGTAATGTGACTTGCAGAGACCAACATATTAATTTCTTTTCGGCCAAGCTATTGAGCGACATGCTAAAAAGCTCATTGACAACGACTTCCTTGTCAAAGCCAAACTCCAAAGCCTTGAACATTGCTGTTGCAATCGCGTCGCAAGTCGCATCGTTTGAGGGGCAGCAAAGTCAGACTGATGTATTGCTCTCCTATCAGTAAATATGACAAAACTTCCACATTATGACGTTTATAAATCGTCACCTGAACGTTATCGCCGTTTATAAAAATAAGCGCCGAATATATCTACATAGTGTCTAGCTCAGAAGCGTGGCAACATTGTCATTTGTCACCGTGGCCGTATATCATGGGGATGATACGAAAATATCGACTGTCACGACACGTCACTCTGTTATCAAATAAGGTTTTTTGAAGCGGATGACGCTTCGTTGTATACGTACATATATACAGATATTTTACTTTTGGTAGCAAACTATTACCAACCTTAAGGAAATGAGAATAAAACTGTGATTATCACGTGACACCTTGTAGTTGCAAAAATGAACGTGTGCATCATAAATTATGGTAGATTATGGTAGGTCAGGAAAAGTTTTGATGACGTGGTGTCTGAAATGACGGGGAAGATGACAAGGAAGAAGTCAATTATGTCGCAACTTAGAGGAAACATGGCTAGTAGTTCCAAGCGTCTCGGATTATTATCCTGCGGGGGTGAGGGGGTGTCTGTCTTATCCCGGGGCCCCGTAATGCCCCGGCTTCCCGTACTTTTCGTTACATTGCCATCGAGTGCAAAAAATGGCAAAATAGCCCACAAAAGATGGCAATACTCGTACATCTTTATTCTCAAAAAATAGATCCAAAGTGACTGTTCTTTGAAGTTTATCAGAATAGTTACAAATTTGGATCTGTATTGGATGGTCCTAGGCTTCTGAAAAGCTGATGTCAACCTTATTGAAAGTCTTTGTAGAAAATGTAGGAATGCGAAACGATATCAAAGCATTTGCCAATTGTCTAGGCTCTTGGCTTCCTATATTATTAATAAATAGTAGTCTCCTATTAGGAGAGACGTGCGTGTATGTTAATTAGAAATTCCAGGTTTCCTAACGAAGTTATCCTTCACTGACGTCTGTGATGTCCACGATGAAGTAATATGCACTTTGTATTATCAATTGAAAAATTCACATTCATACTTGCTCAGATTATTAATAACTAGCTGTCCCGCGCAACTTCGTCTGCGTCATATTTTCCCTGTTTTTGCTACATTTTTCATTGCTGCTCCGCTCCTATTGGTCGTAGCATGATGATTTATAGCTTATGTGCTTCCCCAGGTTAAAATCTATCTTCTTGCCAAATTTCATTAAGATCCGATCAGCCGTTTAGTCGTGAAAAGGTAACAAACAAACAAACAGAGTGACTTTCGCATTTATAATATTAGTATGGATTGATAATATGAAAAATGTACTCTGAGGAGCTCGTGGCTAAATAATAACAGCCGCACGGCTCGATCTTTAAGGTTAAGCCGAGCTTGCCGAGGTTGGTCCGTGGATGGGTGACCATAATTACGTACCGAGTTCCCTCCGTGCCTTGGAAAGCACGTTAAGCCGTTGGTCCCGGCTTTCATTTGTAGATCTTTGACAGTCGTTACGACGAGTAGTCAGAAGCCAAAAGTCTGACATCCAGTCTTACCAAGGGGTATCGTATTACCCAGTACAAACTGGGTTGTGGAGGTCAGATAGGCAGTTGCTTCATGTAAAATACTGGTACTCAGCCGCATCTGGTTAGACTGGAAGCCGACCCCAAGATAATTTGGGAAAAGGCTAGGCAGATGATGATGAAAAATGTTCTAGTTGCAAGTGAACAAAACAATACGAGTGTGCTCTTTACATAGTATTCGGTGGTCGCGGTGTGGTCGCATCGATTTTAATAAACAGACCACTAAACTTGGGTCGCTGGCTGCACTAATGAATTTCTCTGTGGTTACTGTACTGTTCGTAATTAGTCGTTAGTGTGTGTAAATATGTGTACCTATGTACTTCAGTGCGCCCATGTTTTATGAGTTGCTCGCTGATGGCTGCGATTGTTATGTACTCGCGTCGTAGGGGACTAGTTCTTGTATGATTTGCGTCTTTGATTTATATTGAGTCAGTTGTTCTGGCGTCACGCCACGTCAACAAACAAAGACGCATTTGAATGCATATAGAAATTAAAAATAAGTATTGGGAGGACAGTTTCTGCACATGTCTAATTGCGGAAAAAAAACAGGTTATGCTGGTTATATAAACGGCTGTCAAGCTGAAACTTCGAGCTTTGATTGGCAAGCGACAACGATGTGACAACGATGCTGGAAAAGTAAAAAATGATTGACATAAGCTTCCGAAAAGCTTATAAAAGGTGTAAATGAACCTTTCAGGAAGCCGTCAACCAAGCATTCTACTAACAGCCGAACAAACTAAATAGCCCGTTTTATTGGGACTTTTTTTGGGGTGAAATATCACGTTATACAATAAAACCCAATTTAAAGCACTCAAAACGACTTCGACGGCACGGTTGGCGCAGTGGTTGAGCAATCGACTGCTGGGCTGCGCATCGCGGCTTCGATCCCTGCACGGAACAGATATTTGTATGGCCTACAGATGGTTCCGGGTCTAGCTGTTTATGTATGTGAGTTGTAAATATTTTTAAACGCACCCACGATACAAGAGAAACTCCCAGTGTGAGGAAATGTTTAAAAAAAAAACATTGTGCTGATTGAAGCATTGAATAGTAAATGGGTCATGAAGGTATTTTAAAGTAAACTTAAAAATTAGAATTAAAAAATAACTCCTGAAAAATTTGGAACGTTGTCTAATATCTCCGTAACTAGAAGGGTCTCAGGTATAGTCCAGAACGAATAAATATCACAATGTCGAAAAAATTAGTGCCTTTCGCTCTTCGTTAAGGGTATATTTTGTTACAGACTTCCGGTACTGCCTATACCAGCTCGATAGGATAGGTATCGATTATAAGACAATGATCAATAATTCTGGTTTTATTTTAATAAGTTTAATTTAATCGTTAAAAGGTGATATTTAGTGTTTATTATTTTATTTTTAGTTTGATTGTTAAATTATCAAAATACGTTATGGCACCTTCCACTTGACAGCTTCCGGTGCGCCGAATATTATTATATTATAATTAGCTCAGATTTTAATATTATTGATCAATAATTTTGTTATAACTAAGTGTTAATTAATATTACTGTTTATTGAGTGATCCAATGTAATGTTTAGGTTTTTGTAGAAATGTTTAAAAGACGATGTGTTGATTTTTTGAATGTGACGTTTTGGTAACCGTCAGGTGTAGAGATTGTGGTGACGACTCGAACCGAAAATAAATCCGATATACCTAGTTCGACCATATTTTTATTCTGAACCATTGTGACTGACCACCGTTTTACAATTTACACCCGTTATTAAACAAATTTATTAATAGAAATACAAAACTCTTTGGGAGCCATCCAGGTTGTGGAAAGCTTTATAAATAAAAAAACCCACAACCTCTGCTTTCAAACATAGAAACCCAAAATAGAATACTCAAAGAAATTACACAACTGCCTAGGAAGATGCCTTAAATTATAAAGAAACCCATTTCGTCAAAATTACCGAATCAATTTCCCTGTTACGTCTGATTGATGTCAAAGTGATAGTTAAGGAACATAATGCTCGATATTGATCGCTGGACGATTTGCGCGAATTGATGAAATCTTCGCATGATAGATTCGAGTTTACTAGGAGCTACGAATCTAGGACGATTGAATAGAATCACTTTCTTGTAATAAAAAAAAAAACACTCTTTTCTTTTTTTTTTATTGTTGAAAAAACGAGATTAAAGATTGTTTTCACTTTTTCCTTTTGTATCATGAGTACCTGATTAAATGGCAAACACCTTCAAAGAATTTCAACAGTAGTTTATGTCAATCCAGCAAGTTATGTTTTCAAATAAAAGTGTTTCTTTGACACATAGTTTCTTACGTCACTACCGGGAATTTTCGAAGATGATGTACGTTTTAATTTTTCGCTCTCTTCCCGTGTAAGTAACAAATAGTTTCTATAATCCAGTACAAAAACTCAAATACATAAAACAAGTATTGACCTATGTACTTGCATATTCCCTGCTGTAATAGTCTACATTTGTGCAATCAAAAATTAAGTAAAATACTCTTACTTCACTTTGCATCATTGCCATAGAGTAGGAAACATTACTTGTTTTTAAAATCTAAAATTAAGTTCTGTAGCACAAAAATTAACTATCCAGCCGCAACACTATACTTTAAGCCACCAAAAGTTTACTGCCTACTGATCCATTCTATGTATTAAACAAGTTGTATCAAATCCTCATTAAACATCACAACAAAACTTCAAACTTACTTCGTAGTTCCTTGTCACAGCGCTGAGCGAACAATGATTCGGTTTTATTAAGGCGACATCTGTTTCCCAGCGCTAAACCGACGCAGAATTAATACGTACCGATTTTATCGTCTGCATTCAACTGTTTACAATGTTACTGTCAACAGATTGTTCGGCTTTTATTGCAAATAGACCTACAAAAAAGTTACTTCGTGCTGTCAGAGTTTGTCTTTTACTTGGTGTTTTTGTTTGGAAAGATTTTCCTAAACAAATCGTCGTAGCTTGTGTACAAAAATCTTTTTCAAAATAGTCTTACAGCTGTTTTTATTGCGTGACGTGTCCTTCACTAAAGTCGGATTACAATTTTACAAAATTTATAATGCTGGAAAACCGGATGTCTTTGAAGAGAAAATTAAGAAGTATTAAAGATTTATTTGAGTTAAAAAAATATATACAATCTCAAACTTATTTGTTCACTAAAACATTAAATTCATTATAATAAAATGTTTTTGCAAAATACAAAAAATAGCTAGGCCCAACACGGATTTCAACGCACATGTCTTTTGGGGGTTAACAATTTAATAGAGCTGTGTACAACTAACCTTCGTAAATCGTGATAATAGGTACTTATATACACTGGGCCATCAAACGTCAGATGGCACAATATGTATTATTTATTTACTTTAAATTCATTTCTTGTAATTTGTATGGTGCAAGAGACACCGACGCGAAAACGAGTCCGTGACCCACGGACTCGGCATTTACATCATTCCACATAAAAATGTCATCGGTTATTAAAACAAAAAACAGCTGTTTTCTACAAAAATCCAATACTTATACGCTCAAAAAGTATGGAATACATTACACCCTGTATGAAGAAGTCATCAAAACCAAACAATTTTCCCTTGAAATCGATAGGTACCCAAACCAGAAAAAAAGTCCCATCTTCCTTAAAAAAAAAGTTCCTACTTCCACTAACCCATAAATTAAGCCCAAGTTCAGTCATAGACACGTCTCTCCCCGAACTAATTCCACGAACAGTTGGCACAATGCGTTTTACAGTCTATCGGGTTTCCACCCCATAAACGCCCGGTGGGACACATTGATTGCCGACTCAGATTTTGTTCAATTTGCATTTTATAATTAAAGAATTAGATCTTGGTGGGTGAGGTGTGGTGCTAGTGGTTAATGGGCGAGGTAGCTTTGTCGATGGTTGCTTAATTTTTTTTTAATACCTTAATGTTCCGATAATGTTAGTAACATAAAATCATTATAATCTGGATCTCAAAGTTCGAGTGAATCGGTTTCTTCTAGGCAAGCGTGCTCCACCCTAGGCTGAATCTACTAATCTTTCTTTCGTATCTACCTTATTTTGCAGAAAAAAAACTGTAAAAGTCGTTAAATTTACGTAATCCTATAAACCTATGTCGCACCTATCCTTCATTTAAACCTATTTCCTACATCCATTAGTCCTATGTCATAAACTAAAATAATAATGTCACAGATATTTCTACGTTGAGTGCACTTAGCTCCGTTCATTTATGCAGCAGATATTTTTAGACTCTAACTCAGTAACACTTGCTCATTTCTCGCTCATCTCGTCCCAGGACCTGTCTCAGTGTCGTGGGTCGAACACAGTTTATTTGTACTGTCGCGTCGACTTTTACATTTTAATGGCGCGTTTTCGACGACGCTTTACTTTACTTTAGTGCTGTGCGATGATTTGGGAGTTGAGATGTACGGCCTTCATTTTTAGGCAGGATTTCTGGGTACCAACCTAAAAATAAAATGTTTTTACGTGAGTTTAATACTTTTTGACGTAAATTACACCCAGTGACAGAAAAAAAAAATAACAAACATATTATATTTCAACATATTATTTTATATTATATTTTTTAACATATTATTTTATTATATTCCAGTGTAACCGGTTGCACCTGAGTATCAGTATTTCTCATGAAGCGACTGCTTATCTGACCTCCACAATTCAGTAACTGGATAACACGAAAGCCCTTGGTAAGACTGGATGTCAGACTTTCGGCTTCTAAAAACAACAACAGATAATCCAAGCAACATTTTATTCTTTTACAAATATAAAATATATTCCTAATGTCAAAAAAGGTAGGTCTTTAAAATGCCATCTTGTAAATCCAATTCATATAGCATAACATCCAATTCATATAGCATATATTATTTAAAACAAAACGCATATGAATAGTTGGGGCCCCGAGCCTCGCGGGACACGTTCCTTCTTTCTAATGTTAAGATATAGCGATCCTCTCTGCATATTTTATGTTACATTTCATACGTACGTAAGTAAGCTATTATAAATACGTCGCTATTGTATAAACGTAGTAAGCTCTTTAAATCAATTTTTAAGCAAAAAATACTCGCAAGTATTGACACTTACGAGTATTTTTTGCTTAAAGTTTTCTGCTTCTAGGGAAAAAATCATCCCCAACACAACTTTATCCTATCCACAAAATTATAGTTTCAAATAAAAAAAAACCGGAAATTGCATCGATAAAGAAAAAATAACAGCACAGGATGTGATCGGGCTTCCGTTCCAAAACGACAAATGGAGAAGTTAGTGAATGGAGTGCCATGATAGCCTTAAGATACAAATCCGAACGGGACTGGAATGGTAAGAGGAGACGAGTAGGTACTTAGGTACATCGTGTTACACATTTTTTTGAGTAAAATTAGAAAAGGTACCTAATTAAAATTTCTAGATTACACTAGTGCCAAAATTTAAAACGGACTTACCTACTATAAACAAATAATAAGTTCCCTACGTATCTGTAACAAAGTAAATAACGGTACTATCTACCCTAAGAATGCATAAGTTTATCAATTTAATTAGTCTATAAGTATCCCACTGCTGGAACGCAGGCTACCACACGGGAATATTTCGGTTTGGTTGATGACCCATGCCTTTGAATGTTAGTTTCTTCGCAATGCTTTTCCCCACCGAGTTCAGAACAGGGGGCTTACTCAGTGGCAAACAAATGGTTTGTTAGTATACCCGACAGATATACATATAATAAATATGAAAACCACAAATATCTTTTTCGCAGAATTTCCATTTGCTATTTACTCCACAGCAACGTCTATTTTCCTCTCGACTGTACAAAACCAAACACACAGACGCGCAGACAAAACATTCGTATTGTTTTTCACTTTTTTCTCATCTACCCTCATTCTTGCGTTATTTCCCCAAAGACTTACTGAAACAAATAATGACCTATACAGTAAATAGAGGAAAAAAGTGGCTTCAGAGTAGCAAATTATTGGAGGATTGTACCTGTCTCGGGCAGACAATAGATATGTATTACTTTTGTATAACATTTGTATTTCTGATACAGATGAATAATGAAATTGTTCCATTGTATTTGTTACTGGACAATTAATTGAGCCTTCTGTTGTTATCGAAACATTGTGATGTTTTTCTGTACAAAATTTTCTGGCTCAATCCCATACGGTATTAAAACAAATTAAACCGTTTGTTTAAATTAAGATTTCTAAATACTAAGCAGGGGAAAAAAAACAAACACTCTGTACCCGGCAGGTACTTTTACTATCAACTTGAAGATTCATAATAAAATTCAAAAAACAATTCATATTTAATTCAATCCACGAAAAATTCATACCGGCACCCTTCATGCTCAGCTAATGAGGTGCCAAGCAATAGGGGAGGTCGCAATGCAACCCCATAGATCATGACTTGCATTAAGGGTGTGATATAGGGGTGCGAAATCTATAGCACTTAACCCCTGTGACATTCCGCGATTTTGAATATAAGGGGTCTTTTTTTGAACCCCTAGAGCGTTAAATTTGACGGAGTGTACCAGGGTACCATGTTTATAAAAGCAGTTAAGTGTATTATCGTCTTTTGTGCGGGGCGAAAGAGGAATGCGTAATGTAATTAAATATTTGAAAGACCTATGGCAAATTTATTATTCATTGTGATGTGTGGTGAATTTAATTTTGTGTCACTAGCGAGGTCAAATGATCTGCTTAATTTGAAACGGTGTTCTAATTTGGTTGTAAAATGGATTTATTGCCTTTTTTTCATTAAAATCTACAATAACAGTCGTTGTTTACCCTTTTCATGAAGATAAACATATATATTAAATTCCGCCAAAAGTATCAAATCGTAAACCACCACTAAAGAGAAAAAAGGGAATCAAATTAATGCAACATCCCTTCATTACTTGAAAGACTAATGTCACTAAATCGTCCAACTCCCTAAATAAAACCCAAAAAAAAACCGAAACCCAAAGCATTTATTTTAATTAGACCATTACTTTACATGCACTTTATAAGTCAAAAAACAAAAAAAATACACGAAACTATAGTCCCAGAAACAAGGTATAATAACTTGTGAAAGTACTGTAGTTGCCCATTCCAAAGCGTAGATCTCAATGGAGAAATGGACAAGAAACTACATGGACACTCTTTTAAATCAAAATATGTTACAAAATCTTGCTTACATGATTCGTGTTGAGAATAACAAATATGTGAGAACGATGTAGAAATACGGGTTAAGAGCGTCCAGAGTAAAAGATTAAATCAGTGGGTAATTAAAAAATGAAGTAATTAAAATAAACCGTGTCAAGTAAGAGATGACCAGTCACAACTAACAGCGCCCATTCACGAACATGACTCATGTATCAGCCATCATTCAACTCAACCATATTGAAGGGAACTAAATGACCCGACACACCTACCACCACCTGCGCAACATTTAAGTGAGCATGACATTCATTTAACCACCAGGGTAAATTCGCGACTATGAAAAATGTAGGTACTCAGTAAATGGTGGCTTTACAGTACATAGTACTCAAACATGTGCTATGGAATTATATAATACTAAGAGATTGAATCTATACAATGCAAATATTTTTTTACTAATAGCTCACTAAGTCTATTAGCTTTAATATTCCGGTAGCACCTCTTCAAAGCCAACGTACCATATGTATTATCTGTCTCAAAACCATAACACAAAAAGTTTTCGCGCAAAATACAAACTCAAACACGTCCCGTAAGACATCATTCTCTCCGCGCAGATTTCATTCATTAAAACGAACAACAACTTCACTCCGAGCGAGTTCGTTTCGACCGACATGTGGTTCTAAACTTTCTTTAAACGGTTCACGCCGTTTGCATACCTGCATACTTTACTCACACCTCACCAGACATCTTTAACTCCAATATATAAGGCTGAAAATTCCCTGAATTATACGCACGAGTATCATGTGAACAGTAAGATGCTCTGAGAGAAGAGTTAGTTGCACCACGCATGCGCAGTCCTCACTGCAGCTCGGTGTCCCACGTTGTGTTGACCAGTTGTGACAGTCGATAGCTGACTGCCGAAGGGAACGGCCGCGCGCGACCTTCCCACAAAATACGTCTTACGTATCGTATCGTGTTTAATTTTTAGAGTGTTCGTAAATTTTACTTTTGGTGTAAATAATTAGATTAAAATAGATGTGTTTTAACGTGCCATGTTTAGCAATTCAAGGATTTGAATAGGTAAGTGAGATTTTAATAAGAAATTAGAGATGAGAGAAAAGCTGAGTGAATGAGGAAAATTTTGTATAATTAGTTAAAGGGCCTTTTCAGATTTGGTTCTTTATAAGCGGAAAATTTTCTTTAGGATGGCGGTTGTTTTGTTATCTTTTCTGTGATTTGGTTTCGATTAAAAGATTTCGATGTATCACTTGTAAACAGATGGAAAATACGGTTGAAAAATTTCCTGTTGAGAGCTGAAAAATATTCATGTTTCGAACGATTGGAATACTCTATTGAAACGGTTAGAATTCTAGGAAACCACGCTTCATTAAAAAAAAAATGTCGAACGGGAGCATAGTTTTCAATACTCTATTTAATTGAGACAATACAAGGAAAAATATTCGGCAACTTTTTTTTAGGGAAAATGTGATAGGAAAATATGACTTGATTTTTTCAAAGCAAATACAGTTGAAAAATTGATGTCTAGCAGAGTTTAGTTAGTAATGTTTTATTTCGTGCGATGAATTTTATTCCAAAGAACGTTTAATAAACAATGTAGATTAGGTCAGCTGATTTCCCTCTCCAAAAGCTATCTAATTTTAGTAGCATGGTGATGATTTGTTCGGTCATATAGAATATACGGATAAAAGAAATAGTGGAACTGAGAGTTTGGAATTTTTATTTAAATTAGATGAAGTTCTTTTTGTTTTAAACTTTTACTTCATCTTTATTGTTTATCATGTTTGTCTTTTAGAAATACCCGTTAGGGTTTTTGGTCTATTTATTATTTTTGGTTTTATGAAACAGTTATCACAAGAAATTAAACATATAAATAAATCATTTCATCATTGAAAACTGAAATGTATCAAATATAAATAAACTAATTATATCCTTTTTTCATTATTATAATTATTCATGAAATGTGCACTCATGAAAATTTTCGATTAGGTAGGTATTGTTAAGATAAAACTTTCAGAAAAGTTACGTTCAAAATTGTTGAATTTAATAGTTTTCTTATGTTCAAGTTAAAAATATAGCGTGTGCATACTGTGACAGCTGCTTGTTACGACTTAAGTAAGAATCAAGTTGAAGTAATTAAGTGAAGTTAGGCCTTCGTTTATTGCCAAACGTGACTTGAACTTATTTGACGACTGTCGATAACTTATTTTTGCACTAAGTTGTAATTGTTACCTTCAACATTTTTTTATTGATTAATATATAATATAATTAGCGTAATATTTTGACAAGGAAATGACAGTAATTTTGTGTAAAACATAAGTTTAAAGTATGTTTTTTTTTGCTATCTTAGACATCATAAATGCTGATCCAAATGCTTGGAAACAGGCTTATTTCCCTTTTGAGAGGGTGTTGGTTATAATCTACCAATGGGTTCCTGTGTGGGCTGAAACGCTATCATAATTAGATTGTTATTACTTCAATCAAATAAATCGAGGACATCCTGTGGAGAATTTTCTAGAAATAATTAATAAGTGGGATTTAATAACAATTCTGGTTTTACGAAACCGTTAGACAGATAGAATTCACACTATTTAATTTTTTGGTAAATTTTTCGAATCATTCCAAAGGAAAACTTTGAAGTTTCCAAAACTTGTCTAGCACATAAGATAAGTTTTTGGTCTTTAGGACCCGAGAATATCGAGTGTGCCTATCTAAATACCTCACCATTAGCCTATATAGGGTTAAAGATGATTTACGCGAGACCCAAAACCAATCTGAGCTATCTACGTCACGATCTTAAGTAGTTCTAGGTCTTAGGTCTACATCTGATGCTACATGCTAACTTTGATAACTTTAGTTAGTTTCGAGTTTAGTTTTAGTTCTAAAATTAGCTGTGTTTATTTTGGGAGGTATGACTGAATAATTGATGGTTAGGGTCTAGTTTGGCTATGTTGTTTTACATTAGATCTTGTTGTCCTTTCAGATTGGGAAACTGTAATGAGATGTTTGTATCTTCTACTTAAATAAAATATTAAATCCATTCATTCATCCATTCACTATAGAGATTGTACGTTGGTTCTGAAAAGCATGAAATTTTGCATTTCACATAGTTATTTTTCAAAAATGAATGTTTATAAGAAATCCATTTTGTAAAAAAAATATATTTGCTTTTATGAAAGTTTGTAATTTTTGTTGGCGCATTGTAAATCTTTGGGATATTCGTCTTATGTGAGTACTAAAAAAAATGTTCCCCACCAATAAAAATATACCTTATAAAACGGTACTAGGTAGGTAGGGATATTTTTATTGGTGACGAATATTTTTTGAAGCAAAAATAATCTCAGCAAAGAAAAACATTTCAGGGTAAAAATAAAATTCTCTCGGTTACTTAGACATTAAATATTCCGCACTTACTTATTAAATATAAGTACGCAGAAATTAAGAAGAAATGCTAAAAGAATGGAGAGTGTAAAAGATTGCGAAATAAGTTAATTATTACTAGGCCTCGCGGAGCTCTTTTAAAATTAATGTATTTGTACTTTAATCTTTATAGACTCGTGCGTAAAAGAGAAATCGTTAGTATAAAAGATGAAGCTTTGTGAAAATTTAAATAAGTTTTGTGAGTTTTAGAATTACGCAATTATTTTAAAATCGAAATGTATGTATTTTTAGAATACTAACGAGACTTAACAAAAAAGTGTTATAAACTCACTTTTGGTTTCAGCATTTGCTTTTAAAGTAAAATGTATATTTTAGTTCTTAATTTTGCAAAAGTAAAAAACGAATCGGTGTTTTTGAAATGGTGAAACATTTTTTTTGTGAAGTGGCTAACGATAATTTAAAAGCTTTTTTTGTAACCTGATTCGTAACCTACATGTGTTTTTATTATGATTAAACTTGTAAACTACAACAAACAGTAAACCTTTAAATGAATACTGGTCTGAAGTGTGCGGTTACATATTTGATCCCTACTCTGGTTTGTATTATTAATCGCGCTTCTTCCAAGTTTTCACTTAAAACATTATTGGTTGAAAATTAGAGAGTAGTTAAGCTTCTCCGCGCTTAACTAGGTTAGTCCGTGGATGGTTGACCCCCACATATCAAGTTACCTCCGTGCCTCGGAAAGCACGTTAAGCCGTTGGTCCCGGCTGTCATTTGTAGATCTTTGATTTATTTCATCACCGCTGCCCTAAAAAACGGTGAAGGAAAACATCGTGAGGAAACCGGCATGTCCTAGAACTAAAAATTCGAAGACATGTGACATCTACCAATCCGCACTGGGGCCGCGTGGTAGATTACAGCCCACTCCTTCTCATAGAGAGGAGGCCTGTGTCCTAGCAGTGGGAACATTATAGGCTAATGATGATAGGTAGTCAGTGGTCCGAAATACTGTTAGCCAATCTTACCAGGGAGGTTGTGGAGGTCAAACAGGCAGTCACTCCATTCAAAATACGGGTATTCTGCTGCATTCGGTAAAACTGGAAGGGGACCCCAACATAATAGGGGATAATCCTTTTTTTTTTTTCTTTGTCCGTCGGGTAGTTTATTTAAAAGTATTGGACACGTATTTTTTCTTTTTTCACGTTGTCATAAAATTACGGAGATATATTGAGTTGAAATGGCGCATGACGTCACATGTAGGTAATTTTTATACCTACTTGTGACGTAGTAAGCCCCCACTCTCCAACTTAAATGAGTTCTAACTAAGTAATTTTTTGATATTTTGATAAAACAAAAAATACGTGTCTAATATTTTTGTATTACCTGTCTGACGTACAAAATAGAATGTCGTTTTCTTTACCCAGTCCGATCCCCTATTGCGAAAAGGCTAGGCAGATGATGAATTATTATTAGAGGGTAGTTTAAGATGATATTAGCGGGTGAATAATGGTTGAAATAACCAGTACGTACCTTAAAGAAATTTTTCAGCGGCAACTCCACAATAATTTATCTCTTTTTCGAGACAATTTTTTTCTGAGAAATAATCACATTCCTAGGACCCAAATTAGTTGTCCTAGAAGGACACAAGTATGTCGCCTATGTACAACGTTTAGGTCCAACAAATGTGCTGGCCACAATGTTAGTCCGGAGGAATTTCATCACGCAGCTGTGGGAGACAAATGCCTGTAGACTATGTTAGTTATTTACAAGATGTAGTGGGAAGGATCACAAATACACAAGGTATTGTTTTGCATCCTCGTCAAATTCAAGGAGGCAACTATGCTAATGATTCTCGACCCGAATCAATAATAAAATGGGTAGGTATTTTTTTTTTCCACCACCTGTGTTTTAAACGTGACCCGTCAGATACTCGCCCTATAACCGCGCTTCCACACATACAAACCATCTCAAACGTTTATTCGATAATTTCTTATTTCCTAAACCACGTTAAGGGGGTCATTCTGAAATAATGACAAACTTAAACAACCAAAAAAATCAGCGTATATTAATAATTAACTAGGAACCCTAATTTTAATTAAATATTTATGTCTTTTGTGGCATCCTCTTGAATTTTGACGAGGATGCAAAACAACACCTTGTATATACAGGGTGTAACGGAAAGGGTATATACATCCTTAAGGGTGTGCTATAGACCATCAAACTGAACATGTTTCTCATCATAAAAAAAAAATTGCAGCAAAAAAAATATGTGCTTCCCCATAGAAAATTGCAATACCTATTCGACCCAAATGTATAGGCAGCTGATTTTTTTTTTTGCTGCAAAAATTTTTTTATGGTGAGAAACATGTTCAGTTTGATGGTCTGTAGCACACCCTTAAGGATGTATATACCCTTTCCGTTACACCCTGTATAACCCCAACTTGTATTTATGTTAAGTATAGTAGCATTGACCGCGATGAAAGTAGCTAAATAATTAGAATCGCAGATGACGATCTTTAGGTTACGCTTACCGAGGTCAACCCATGGATGTGTGATCATCTATTACATAAAGAGTTTTTCTTTGTGCGTCGTTGGTCCCAGCTGTCGTTCCTCGATCTTTGATAGTTGTTACAGGTAATCAGAAGCCTGGAAGTCAGATAACCAGGTTTGCTAAGGGGTTGTGTCGTTTTACCCAGTAACTGGATGGTGGATGTCAGATAGGCGGTCTTCACTTTTTGCATTTGGTTAGATTGGAACTCAACCTCTACATGGTTGGGTAAACGTTTAGTTCAGCAATGATGAAGGTTTTTCTGAAGAAACCCGAATTCTGGGTGTAATGTATGTGTCGTAAAATTGGAACTAATCTACAGATGCAAAGATATAACTTTCATGTAAGTACCTAAGTAAAATCTTCTTACCACACAAAATCTAGTATTTCCATTCCTACTGTCGAATATTCTCGAAGATATGAAAAAAAATCGTTAATAACGAGTTACAGAAGTCAAGGACCTTCACATCAATCATTTGAAGACTGATACCATCGACTACCAAATCTAATGACACATCATGTCAAAATCGATTCACTAGTTGAACCAAATAATAGACAATAGACTCAAGGTAATTTCATGGCTTGTTATTGGGCAGGTATTTATACTACGTGGTATAGTTACAGCTACTATTAACCAGAGGTTTTTGGAAAAGATTCTTGTGCATAAATACACCGTGTAAATCACCTCATCACGAAGCCGTCAACCAAGCATTCTGTACATGAAACTAAGTAACTTTACGCAAAAATTATTGCCGGGAAACGACTTTTTTTTTGGGGTTGTAAAATAATGTTTTGTGGTAGAACTCAATGTAACGCACTCAAAACATTGTGCTGATGGACGGATTCAATAGTACGGGGGTCGTGGAGATGTTTAAAGTAAAAATCTTAAATTGAAAACTTGTATTAAAAAAACGGGCCAAGTGCGAGTCTCACTCGCACACAGGGTTCCATAGCCCCAAACAATATAATAACAATGTTTTGAACGGTCATTCATTAGTAAACCTTCACTCAACCGCAAAACTAAATTTGTTTTTCATAGTAAGTTAATTAAAAACAAAGTTACTGCTGCAGTTTGGTGAAAAAGTCCCATATCTCAAAAACTACATATCAAATCTTATTCAAACCAATTTTTGTTGAAAGTTTTTTTTACGTTCTACATCCCCATATTTTTTTCAGAATTTTCATCCTCTTACTGTAGAAATTAGAGGGGGGGGGGGACACACTTTTTACTACTTTGGAAGTGTCTATCTTTCAAAAGATTGACTTTGAATAAAAATGGTTTTAGGAAGCTCAATGTCATTTTTAAAGACCTATCTACAGACACCCCACACGTATAGGTTTGGTCGTTTTTTTTTTTTTTAGCTTTAATTCCATGTATGGGAGGATATCCTTATCTATATATTTTTTTAAATTTTGTACAAAAATCATAATGCGGTTCACAGAATACATCTACCTACCAAGTTTCAGCTGTGTAGTCCTAATAGTTTCGGAATAAAGTGGCTGTGATACGGTCGGACAGACAGACAGACAGACATGACGAATCTATAAGGGTTCCGTTTTTTGCCATTTGGCTACGGAACCCTAAAAATACTTGTCTAAAAGTTGGAACTTTGACCCCTAATATCTCGGTAACTAGAAGGTTCCCAGGTATGGTGTAGAACAAAAAAATGATCGCAATGGCAGGGAGAACCAGTGCCTTTCGGCTTCGTTAAGAGGTGTTTTACACCCTTTATGTGTATTAACACAACATTATTCACCGACTGACTGCCTCGTTGGTCTATCGCAAACGCGACTGCTGAGCTTGAGTACCTGGGTTCGATTCTCGGGTCGGACAAAGTGTTATTGGGTTTTTCCATTAGGATTCTTTTTTGTAGCGTCTATGGAGTCTGTATTTGTGCCTGGTTGATGGCAATAGGCTCGCCCCCTATTACATGGGACTTAAAACATAACTGGCGAAACGTGGGGGTATTATTAGGTACACTCTGCCTAATCTTTCGAGGATTACAGGCGTGAAGTTATATTGTTTTTTTTACCTGGTATTGATTTATGTTGCTTAGTTTATTACTTTCAATACAAATAATAATTCCTTGTTTGTGTAATTGAATAGCGACAGTTTGAATTTAAAGCTCTGGTCAAATTGAAGCAAAACATGTGCGGGATTCGAGACGTAAACTAACTTGTATGGATGTGTTCAAACTGGTGCGAATAGTCAAGTCAAATAAAAAAAAAAACAATTATTTCAAGAAGGCCAGTTACAGGCACTTTTGAACTGTCGAAACAAAGACTACAAAATGAAGCTACATTTCCAGTCACAAGGCGTAATAACTGTGAAAGTACTGTAGTTGCCCATTCCAAAGCGTAGATCTCTATTGAGAAGAATGGGCAAGAAACTCCATGGACACTCTTTTAAATCAGAATATTGCTGTAGTCGCATGACTTCTGAATTGCTAAAATAATCGACGCACACAGTTACGGCGAATCCCCTAGCTTTAATTCTGCAATCACTAAAAAGCAAAGAGCTAGTGTTTAAGATTTTAGCTTTTCACAATGCGGTATAGATGAGTTTCAATCTGGTTTTATAAAATTTAAACAAAATATGTCGAAATTTGTCCAACAACATTTAAACTTATAGTGGTGTTTTAATACAAAATTGCAAGCATTTAATTATGCATAGAGTTCAACATCAAACGCTTGAGATATTTTAGTAAACAATATGACCAAAAACTTTTAGGCATTTAGTGGAATGGCAGTAACATTATTTGTAATTGCCCGTCTTTATCTACGCCTAGCTTTTAGTGGGGAATGTCTAGGCATTTAGGCATTCACAACGATTTATAGTTAACGCTTACGACACACGATTTTCACAGACAATAGTTTCCTTTGCGAACTTTTGGGCGATTGTAAAACTGGTTTTTTACAATCGCCCAAAAGTTCTAGGGTAGGGTAGGGGGTTCATAGGGTTCCGTACCCAAAGGGGCAAACGGGACCCTATTACTGAGATTTCGCTGTCGGATGACATAACATACACGACATGACTACTATGTCATGTACTTTTGATAGTGTGAAGGCTTCAAAATTTATTAGTTAGAAATAATTTTATTTAAAGTGACTTAAAATCAGTGATTTTATGATTTTACTAGCTATCCCGCGCAACTTCGTCTGCATCACATTTTCCCCGTTTTCACAACATTTTTCATTGCTGCTCCGCTCCTATTGGACGTAGCGTGATGATATATATAGCCTATGTTACTTTTAATACCTTCAAGAATATGTGTACAAAGTTTCATGATGATCGGTTGAGTAGTTTTCGCGTGAAAGCGTAACAAACAAACTTACATTCATATTTATAATATTAATAGGGACGTGGGTTAGGCACAGGTGTGCTTTACCAATCCTATTACCATCAACCGGGCAATAATCCAGACTCCGTGGCTGCTACTGAGAAATTCATGATGGAAAAACAAAATAACAATTTTCCTGCCCGGTAATCAAACCCAGGACCTTGTGCTCAACATTACAGTCGTGATTGCGACCACCAGACCAACGAAAGTATCGAGTCATTAAATAAGAAGAAGGATGAAATTTGGCACAAGTATAGATAATATTCTGGAATATCATATAGGATACTTTTATCCCGGTATTAGGATACTGTGACACACTTACAGATCAAAACACGGGTGAAGCCGTGGCCATAAGCTAGTATAATCTAAAAAGCTAGCCAGGGCTGAGAAATTGCTGACCCTTAATTAAATTGATAACTTCTAGTTGGTTATTAGTTAGTCTTGTCATGTGTCCTTAGGTCTTCAAACTATTTCTCACTTTGTGTACCATTTATTAGAGCTCTTTATTCGAAAATACATATATTTAAAGATATGCTATAACAGTGCTTATAGTAATTACCTACTATATTATGTTAGTTTTTGTCTTAAGGCAGAAACACACTTACGTGTCGTGACGCGCCAGAAGCATTCGGTTTCATACATCGTTGCGACACGACACGCCATGCAAATATGTCCCTAACCATATTAAATGTATGAAACCGATTTTCTTCTGGCGCGTCACGACACGCCACGACACGTAAGTATGTTTCCGCCTTTATCAAGGTCGTTGTGCCCTTGTGATTAAAGTGGATAATTTCTTATAAGTAAAGTTATTTTCCATTGAAATGACTGTTCAGTTAAAGATAATTTCACGTTCTTCAAGTATGGAGGAGGTACTAACGTATACCTACTTATATTTATAAGGTATGCGGATTGATTTTTTCGGATAAACAATTGTTTTTCTTTTGTCTTTTACCATATATTTTTAATAGCACTTGTCCATTACATTACGCCTGTGTCAGGCAGATTTGTCCCTATATACTTAAACCACATTTCGCCAGTATGGGTCTGTCTCGTGTAGGGGGTGAGCCTATTGGCATCAACCGGCCGCTATCCCAGACTCCGTGGTTGCTGATGGCTAACCCCGGTATCGACCAATCCGAACCGTGCACCTTTTCTCTACGTTTTGTAAGTGCCCATGTAGGCTTATGTGAAATAAAATATTATGACTTTTAATAAAACTGTCCTGATCCGGAACCGAACCCAATACCTTATGCTCGGTAGTCCCACTTACGAATATTAAACCAACGAAGCAACCAAAAAGCAAATCAACTCAAAATAAACTTTCAAATCACCAATCAGAAGAAA
The DNA here is from genome assembly GCA_963082945.1 of Cerastis leucographa. Lineage (NCBI taxonomy): Eukaryota > Metazoa > Arthropoda > Insecta > Lepidoptera > Noctuidae > Cerastis > Cerastis leucographa. The sequence goes on along the minus strand of OY720381.1, from coordinate 21,304,564 downwards.
ACTAAACCCTTCCTTAGAAAAAAATAAATATTTAAAAACTGTTAACGGAAGAATAGCGATTATAGTAGGTAAGGAGCTCTACTTAATCCCGTACGCGGATGTAGAGCCACGTTCTATTTGATTAACTATTTGCTCTAACTAGAGCTGTTAAAAGGGTGCCGATGTCGTAAATAGAGTTCGAAGTTTAAAGGACTCTGTGGTTTTAGTTTGCAGTTGGTTAAGTGATGGTTGGTTAGTTATGGCTAGAGTATGATTAACCATTTATGTGATCACAAGCTGTGAGAATTCACATCGGCACATTTCAGGTAGCTTAGGCATGAGTTACCAAAAAAAAATTTTTGACCAAACGAACTTACTCCTTATAAACGAATTTCCACGTTTTTACTACGAAAATTAGAGATATTTTCACAAATTTTCATTTATTATTTAGACTAGAATGATTTTTCCTAGTCCTCTCTTTTGTTACATATTCATCAGCTGCCGAGCCTTTTCCCAAACTATCTTGGGGTCGGCTTCCAGTCTAACCGGATGCAGCTGAGTACCAGTATTTTACATGAAGCGACTGCCTATCTGACTTCCACAACCCAGAACTTGGTAATACGATACCCCTTGGTAAGACTGGATGTCAGACTTTTTGGCTTCAGACTACTCGTAACGACTGTCAAAGATCTACAAATGACAGCCGGGACCAACGGCTTAACGTGCTTTCCGAGGCACGGAGGAAACTCGGTATGTAATTATGGTCACCCATCCACGGACCAACCTCGGAAAGCACGGCTTAACCTTAAAGAGCGACCCGGGCGGCTGTTATTATTTAGCCACGAGCTCCTCCTTTTGTTACATAATGAACTAAGGAATATTAGCCAGTTACATGTTTTACTAGTTTGCTCACGGCTTCGCCCGCGTTTTGTTCGGTAATTGTCCCACGGTTTCATATTACCGGAGTAAAAAGTATCATATGTGCTATTCCAAAGTATTATCTAACCCTGTGCCAAATTTCATACAGTTCCATTCAGTACTTTTTGCGTGAAGGGGTAACAAACATCCATCCATACACCCTCACACACTTTCGCATTCATAATATTAGTAGGATGTTCCAGCATATTTGAAAAAGGATCCTTGTATTCGGAACATTTAATCAATAAGAACCTAAACAGTATTGAAAAACAGTTGAGTTTCAATTTTTGTGTCGAACTGTTATATCAAAACAAATTAACCTAGATGTTCGTTCACCATTTTGGGTACCCTTATACCTCCTATTACTTGGAACTTGAAAATAAGTGACGAAATTTGGATGTTTAATCTACCTCTGCTTACCTCTTCTGGCCCATTATGCTCCGTATTTTTTTGGTATTACAATAATTTATTTGATCAAAATAGAACATTCTTCAGCATCAGAAAAATACGTAATTCTTTTGTATGAATCCCGTAACAATTTGTTTGTTCCGGCAGAGAATAGTCTTACGGTCGTGGGTGTAGTGAAAGATTGCTAAAGGATAATGTCAAGTGGGTAGGCAGAGGTATCATCTTTGAGTCGCTGATACGCCTACTGAGAAGTAACAAGCCATAACTCGTGTAGAAATACGAAATTAGATTTTGTAATTTGATCATCATCTGCCTAGCCTTTTCCCAAACTATCTTGGGGTCGGCTTCCAGTGTAACCGGATGCAATAGACTACCAGTATTTTACATGAAGTGATTGCCTATCTGACCTCCACAACCCAGTAACTGGGTAATACGATATCCCTTAATAAGACTGGATGTCAGACTATTATCTTCTGACTACTCGTAACGACTGTCAAAGATCTACAAATGACACCCGGGACCAACAGCTTGACGTGCTTTCCGAGGCACGGAGGAAACTCGGTATGTAATTATGGTCACCCATCCACGGACCAACCTCGGCAAGCGCGGCTTAACCTTAAAGGTCGACCCTTGCGGCTGTTATTGTTTAGCCATGAACTCCTCTTTTTTTAAATTTGATAATGTTTTAAAATCAGGCTTTAGTCTCCATAAAAGTTAGCATCAGAGTTGCGTGTCTGCAGCTGCGACAGCCATTAGGTCGAACTATCTCAAACCTTCCAGCGATGCAAGAAAGGTTTTAGGAATATAATAGTGATAACTGAAAAGCAGTAATCTTCTCACGGTAAAAACATTTATCATTTTGCCTGGTCTATAGGTCGCAGTCACAACAAATGACCCTGGATTCTTTTCCCGGCCTACGTAAATTGTTAATAGGTTTTTCCTATTATGGAGCCTGGATCTGTGCCCGGTTGATGGCAATGGGCTCGCCCCCTTATTCTTTCTTTCTTTCTCTTTTTTCTTTTTTTAACAAAACGTTACCCCACTCTAGGAATTTCTCCTGTATCGTGGGTGCGCTTACAAACATTTAAACTCACATACACAAACAGCCAGACCTGGAACAACTATCTGTAGCCCATACAAATATTTGTCCCGTGCGGGGATCGAACCCGCAACACGCAGCGCAGCAGTCGATCGCTCAGCCACTGCGCCAACCGTGTCGTCAGACATGACAGACATGGGACTTAAACATAACTTCACGTCTGCCTAACCCTCCGGGAAATTGATGCGTGGATTTTTGTGCCCTCATCTTCCTGCCCTTGTCCCATTGTTTAAAAGGAATAACCACTAAAAGGAATACCTCTCCAAAATACAGACATCGAAACGATTCAAAATAAATTAAGTATAAAAAAACATTTTACGTTCAAAATGTTCCAATTACGCTTCTTGTCCTGCTTACCCCAAAGGCACGTTATAAAGGCGAATCATAATGAATCGTAACGTTATTTGCACGTAAATGTCGGACGAATAACAAACGTGCATGTTTTACCGCGCACTCAGTTGTTACAACTGTTGTTAGGTCTAGCTCATATTGTTTCGTTGTTGCACGCGCGAGTTTTTGTTGTTCTACAGGGTTTTGAAATAGATGGTGTAGAATGAGAGAGAAAAGACACATGCAAAGCTTATATCACAATAGTATTTTAGTCAGAAGCGAAAAGTCTGACATGCAGTTTTACCAAGGGGTATCGTATTACCCAGATACTGGGTTGTGGAGGTCAGATAGGCAGTCGCTTCCTTGAAAATACTGGTACTCAGCTGCATCTGGTTAGACTGGGAGCCGACCCCAAGATAGTTTGAGAAAAGGCTAAGCAGATGATGACGAGGCATATGTTTGGGACCCATAACGAGTGTAAAAAGACTCTTAACGAAATCGAAATGCACTTGGTCTTCCCGTCATTGCGATTTGTTTTACGTTCTGGATCATTCCTGAGAATCTTCTAATTACAGAGATTTTGGAGTTAACTATTTCACAATAATAGTGTAATAAGAAATACCTCTTTCTTACCCTTTGGGCATTACAGCAATGATGTTATGAATTATTATGTCGAAAGTGCAAAGAATTGAAGTTAACCTTAGGTATGGAACTTCCTGCCAGGGCTGCGGGACTGTTCGAAAGAGATACTATGGCCATGGAACACAAAGGGCTAAGAAGGATCATGGATGGGTTTTAGTCAGTACAAGTCTGACACTCCCTTCCGCTCCTCCCAGAGCAGGAGGAGTCCTTTGATGAGTTACCATCCGAAAAACAAAAGGTACGGAACTGAACTAAAGTTATCTAACAAAAACGTTTTTTGCCATGGATCCGCGTTTCGACAGTGTACTGGATGCGAGGATCGACGATCAAAGGTTAAATGACGTTGCTAAAAACGAGATCATGTAACCAACCCTTACCAAATATTACTCACAATATGAACAGTACAAAAACAACAAGAATGGTCTACAGCAATGTTTTCGTCGAAAACATTGCATCTTCGTTCACCCCGAATATTTTCACCGCGCAACGAATTTGTGTCAATAGTACTCTATTGTTTTTCTGACAGTTATGTGTAGCTGCGTTTTTTACGCGGTCATATGCGTATTTTCTCGGTTTGGATGTCGGTATGCGAATGTAAATACTCGCTTGTAGTCATACTAATATTTTATAAGGTTTCAACCAAATGAAAATCGGTACCTTGTTACCACACTTAATTATTTTGTTGTTTACCTATTGCCCTGAATTTCAACTACCCGTAGGCACATAATAGGTACACATTAATGTAGCCAATTTACTAAAGTCCAGTCTGCTCTCAACTGAACTGAATTGCAAACTATCTCTCTCTATCAATTGTAATTTAAAATTTATTAAAAAAAAACAGTCTGGTAGTGTTTGTTTTAAGTTGCAATTCAGTTCAGTTGATCAGTGGATAGCGTTCATTATTTACACGTCTAAAGCGTTCCAAGCCTCTTTGAGTATTTAAAACGACGTGATTGACTCTTTAACAGATACTGGCAGAACACCTGTAAGCCTTAGACACTGCTCAAATCGAATCAGTTTGTATTGTTTGATCAGATTTCTTTATTAAATTCAACATAGTTGATACGCCAGGACTCTTTTTGCCAAGTATCAAGATAGCATAGTAGCAGGTTCTTTCAATTAAAATAGGTTTAAATCTATGACATACTCAACAAATTTTTGAAAATAAAAATAATAAAAAGGAAGGACAGACAGGAAAGGAAGGACCACGGTGAAGGTGGCGTGACATTCTGATTCTGTTTGCGCTAACCTGGCCAGAGATCTCACAGGATAGAGAGGTATAGAAAACGAAAGGGGAAGCCTTTGCTCAGCAGTGGGAAACTATGTAGGGTACCAAAAAATAATAATAATACCAGGACGATTAATGACAACGGCTTGATTAAGACATCCTAGCATCTACTTTTCAACCATAAGTACTGATTACAAAATACTCAATCCACTTGAACAAATCACTTTGGCTAATTAGAAACAAATGAAACATGAAACAACCCCAAAAGAAAATAAACAATTCAATCTAACGAAATCCCCAAACCCGATGGCTTATCTAACATCGATTAGCTACTAATGAGCTACACAATACAGGGGACTGGGGTCAGGTAACTAACAATCAATGTGGTAACGTCAGGTCAATGTTCTGAATGAATCCATCAAACTGACACTTAAAATCCATTGATGGATTTTATGATTGGAAAAAGTACCCTACGACATATAAAGGGTGTAAAACACCTCTTAACGAAGCCGAAAGGCACTGGTTCTCCCTATCCTTGCGATCATTTTTTTGTTCTACACCATACCTGGGAACCTTCTAGTTACGGAGATATTAGGGGTCAAAGTTCCAACTTTTTGACAAGTATTTTTTTGAATACGTGTTTTTAATGTAAGATTTTTACTTAAAACATCTCCACGACCCCCGTGCTATTGAATCCGTCCATCAGCACAATGTTTTGAGTGCGTTACATTGAGTTCTACCACAAAACATGATTTTACACCCCCCAAAAAAAAGTCGTTTCCCAGCAATAATTTTTGCGTAAAGTTACTTAGTTTCATGTACAGAATGCTTGGTTGTCGGCTTCGTGATGAGGTGATTTACACGGTGTATGAAATAAAATCTGGGACTGGAAGAACTGTTTCCCCGAAGAGACTGCTATCGCCAGTAGCCTTATGTGAGAGTAGTCTAGTCTATTACATCGATCGAGTACAAATCTAACAGCTGTGATATTGGTCAGAAACACAATGACAATCTAGAACTTAGGATGTTTGGTGTCCAGCTGTAACCGGTTAGAAAAAAGAGGTATTTTTGAAAATGAAGAGAACACGTCTGGAATTTATTTCAATACTCATTACTTAAGATGAAGAGGAGCTCGTGGCTAAATAAAAGCCGCCCGGGTCGATCTTTAAGGTTAAGCCGTGCTTGCCGAGGTTGGTCCGTGGATGGGTGACCATAATTACATACCGAGTTTCCTCCGTGCCTCGGAAAGCACGTTAAGCCGTTGATCCCGGCTGTCATTTGTAGATCTTTGACAGTCGTTACGAGTAGTCAGAAGCCAAAAAGTCTGACATCCAGTCTTACCAAGGGGTATCGTATTACCAAGTTACTGGGTTGTGGAGGTCAGATAGGCAGTCGCTTCATGTAAAATACTGGTACTCAGCTGCATCCGGTTAGACTGGAAACCGACCCCAAGATAGTTTGGGAAAAAGGCTAGGCAGATGATGACTCATTACTTAAGATCTCATACCAAAATCTCCCTTATTACTAATTGTTTTCGAATTGCAATCTGGGAGAATTAGGGTTGTCTCTAAAACTATCGATACACGTTAAGTAACCCTTTTTTTTTTTGCGGATGGGAAATCATCAAATGACTTCTCCCGCTCTGGGCGGAGCGGGAGGGAGTGTCAGACTTGTACTGACTAAAACCCACCCATGTTCCTTCTTCGCCCTTTGTGTTCCAGGGCCGCGGTATCTCTTCGCTTCTATTCTCTTCTAACGCGCCGTCGACACGGCACGTTAAGTAACCCAGACAATACACATGAATATGGAACAGCAAACGTATACAACCTTGCCATCTCTCCTCATTCTTTAAAAGAGAACACAAGTAACACTTTAAAACCCTAAATCAATCATACACAAACTCACTCGCATACATTAAAAAGGTGGAGCCTTTAAAAACAAACAGCGAACCACATCACTAGCGCCGTCACACCTCCAACGTTTATCAAAGCGGGCCGCAACGAATTTCAATTGTAATCAAATATGGCGCCAGCTCTGTGTAAACAAGATAAAACGGTGTAAACGTGTGCTTTGACAAGCTTGCGGCTTCCTTGCGTGTTGTGTGCGGATATGCATACTTGGTTTAAGGGTGGGCAGAGTTTAGAATTTAACTTTACGTGTATGTGGACTTGACTTTGGCTTGAGTACACCAGGCTGGATGTTAGGATCGGCTACAAGCTACATTTAATGCACTTGACGCTAAACATGTTTTGAGCACTAAACAGTCTCTGTAATTTTAGAATAATTGTCAGATACAAAACGATGTTTTTTGTTTTGTGATTTTTGTTGCACAAGGAGGCCTTAACCTATTATCCAAACTTCCATACTAATATTATAAATGCGAAAGTCACTCTGTTTGTTTGTTTGTTTGTATGTTTGTTTGTTTGTTACCTTTTCACGACTAAACGGCTGATCGGATCTTAATGAAATTTGGCAAGAAGATAGATTTGAACGTGGGGAAGGACATAGGCTATATATCATCACGCTACGACCAATAGGAGCGGAGCAGCAATGAAAAATGTTGCTAAAACGGGGAAAATGAGACGCAGACGAAGTTGCGCGGGACAGCTAGTTTTAAAATAAAACTTTTGATTCCTTGGCAAATACATTGTTGATTTCAGTATTGAGCTAAATATGCTTTTTGTCTTCTTAATCAATTTTTCTATAATATTCTCTACAAAGGTGACTAAACAATCGAAACATTATTCCGTATTCATCCAGAGTAGCGGAAAATCTCTTATATACCTAAGCCTAATTCTTACTCGTTAAATTTGCCTTACATGAACATTTTCTTTCAAGCTTTAACAAAAAATAAACCGAAAGTAGCCCCACAATATAGTACACAAATCCATAACAGAAAGCATATTGTTATATTATTTGAAGAAAGAGCCTATTTTGTGGAGTGAACCATTGTTAGTCTAATGCATCTTATTATAGACTCCACAATCTATACGTTTTCCATTAGCTGGTTACAATCACGTGTTATAGGATTAAAAGGAAACGACCGAACTTTGCTTGATGGTCGGTTCTTTCTTCTTTGAAAGTAGTGCTTTTGTTGGCATAGATAGTGTTTAAAAGAACATCTATTGTAAAGGCTAATGCCCTGGTTGCGACCTTGGGTGTTGCGACTCCAGCAGATATCATACCGTCGCGTCATTCCGCGAACCTTGTCGCGGTAACTGTTCTAAACAACTTATCTCATTCATTATTTCAGTTTTGTTGCAGGACACGTGTTGCAAGCATAAAGATTGTGGTCAAGAAGAAAACCAACACACTTCTCACATAAAAACACCTCTTAAGTATTCTATGGTATAATGCCTTTTCCTTCCAAAAACATAAAACTAGAAGAAAGGCTGTAGCATACCTTCGCAAGTCAAAACATTAACTTATTTACAGCATCTTTATAAACAGCTTACCAACTTAGCATAATTAAGTGATTCTTCTCCAAACACAATGCCACTGCTTTACATACTAAACGGAGTCTGCGCATATTTTTAAAAGGACCTTTAGGCACTTGCCCCATCGCTGACGAAGAGGCGATCAGCTATCGGCTATGTTCTTGCTCAAGAAACGTCCAAAATTTTGGAGGCCCGTGTTGGTAAAAGCGATTCATATACGTACTTACAACATGTAACAGTATTAAAAAGGTTTCGTCTTATTTAAGGATCTATTGTAGACCATCAAACTGTATAACTTTTTTAATCGACGATGTTATCGCAAAAAAACAGCATTTCAGTCGAGTAAGCATTGCAATTACGACCGTTATTTTTTGTTGTAAATATAAATTTTTCTCGCGATAGCAATGAAGCTCCCATAAAAAAGATGTTCATTCAGATGGTCTGTAGCATGCCCTATATGATCATGTAAATCGTAAAAAATACACGCTAGTTAATAGTGGACCACTGACTGCTAACACCACCTCTCGAACTCTGTCAAACAAACAACGTGGTTTTAGATCGTAGCCTACTGACGAAATGAAAAAAAAAAACATTTATTGTTTTAGCCAAGTTTTTCTTATAAACTAAAGATGCGAGTTTCCTTTTAAATGACTAAAGTCTGTGTTAGGACACTCCACTCTTTCATACTAATAAGTAACAAACTTGTTTAAAACTACAATACAGGCCTGTCTGTGACTTTACCATTTTCCACGTTACTGTGTCATCATCATCAATCTTTTGCCCTTATCCCAATTTATTTGGGGTCGGCGCAGCATGGCTTCGTCTCCCATACTTCTCTATTACTAAGTACACAAGTTTTGTCATTTCATTAGACACCTTACTGTGTAACACTACCTTTTCAAATCCTTGGTCAGTCTCAGCTCGACTCCAGCTTTAAGGGCGCACCGAGGGAACGATACGTAATTTCGAAATAATTCCGTTCGTATGATCCCTTGCTGCATCGTTATTACTTAACCTTTAGTTATGAAATTAATTTGTAACATATTCAAGGATTCACTCTATAAATCACACACTTTAGAAACACGATTACTTGTAGTTTTCATGATAAAAATAATTCCAAAGTAATGTCTAAAAAAGAAAATAAATCCTCGGTACGGCGTAATACCTTCACGGAAGGTCATCAGCTTTAAATAATAATAAAACTACATGTTATCTATAACGTATACATTTTAGATTTTCAAAATGTGTATTGGTTTTAATAATATGAAGGAAATACCTAAATTAGCGCGCGTTCCGCCCATTTTAACTAGAGCCGCCACTCTTCCCGGAGCGTCGCGCGCGTCTGTCTTAACGCGCACATACACGGAGCGCATAGATACCTACCGCCAGAAACTCGGTGCGCTATTAATCGCTTCTCGCTTGTCGCCGACGATGAGACAGGCGCCTTAGCCCGTATTCACCGGACCCTTTAAACGCATTATCTCTTTACAGAGACCGTCTCCACATTTATTCATGGGGCTGTGTTGTGGGTTACGACAAATTTATGACTTGATCTTACCTTGCGACCTTAGGGTGAGGTTAGAGTAGAAGCTATAGCTAGCGTTTAAGTTAAGAGGGATGATGGGGATACACGTAATTGGAAACCCGCTTTTAGTTCAGTTGTGTTCATGCCAATATTTGATTCTGAGACTGTTTTTCAAATAAGGTGTTGTATTGTCTTTTTAGGGTTAAAAAAACCGGGACCTATACCAGACGGGGTAAACGGGACCCTATTAATGAGAATTCGCTGTCCGTCCGTCCGTCCTTCTGTCGCCAGGCTGTATCTCATGAACCGTGATAGTTAGCTACTTGAAATTTCTACAGATTACTACAGATTATGTATTTCTGTTGCCGCTATAACAACAAATACTAAAAACAGAATAAAATAAATATTTAAGGGGGCTCTTATAAGGGGGGAGGGGGGTATAAATAATGGTACGGAACCCTTCGTGCGCGAGTCCAACTCGCACTTGGCCGGTTTTTTGTTTGTTCCATGTGTCGTGGGTGCATTATCAAACATTTAAACTCACATACATAAACATCCAGACCCGGAACAACTGTTTGTTGGCCAAATATTTATTCTGTACAGGAATAGAACCCGCGACATTTAGCGCAGCAGCCAATCATTCAGCCACTGGGCCCACCGTGGTGCCGTTTCTTTTGGCAAGAGATTTGGAAAAAAACTACTGTTTGACGTTGTTTGTACGAGGTTTTATTCTAGCGATCAATTTTGTTTAGTTATATAATTATGAGTGATTGTTACTCGAAAACTTTTTAGTGCTTAATTATGTTTAACTAGCTGTCCCGCGCAACTTCGTCTGCGTCAAATTGTCTTCGTTTTCGCAATATTTTTCATTGCTGCTCCGCTCCTTTTGGTCGTACCGTGATGATATATAGCCTATGTTCTTCTCTAGGTTGAAACCTATCTTCTTGCCAAATTTCATTAAGATCCGATCAGCCTTTTAGTCGTGAAAAGGTAACAAACATACAAACAAACAGAGTGACTTTCGCATTTATAATATAAGTATGGAAGTATGGATAGTATGGATGTAGATTTACGTACCATCATTTTCACATCAGCTTATATTGGTTTTATTAATTATCACCAACATAAACTCGGCCTTGTACCTGGAAAATATTTCAACGAGAGCTCATTTTGTATTCACAAAGAGGTCAATTATTATCCCTAGAAATCGTTAAAAGTAATTGTGAACGATTAAAACAATCACGGAGGCTTTTTTAAACAGTTTAGTCTATATTTATTCGTATTTAAAAAGTAACAAAAAGGCAGATAATCACTTTCGTTTTTATTTTGACCAAATGTGTAAAAACGAAATAATTATCACCAAAGGGTAGGGGAGGGTAGGGGGCAGGGGGGGGTAGGGGGCAGCACCATTGCGAGGATCGGCCGAAGGACACGGTGGAGCACACCGTGGAACTCTGCCCCGCTTGGGCTGAGCACCGCCGTGTCCTCGTAGCGGCGATTGGCGGCGGTGACCTCTCGCGTCCGGCCCTGGATCAATCCATGGTCCGGAGCGAGAGGGAATGGGAAGCCGTCGCCTCCTTCTGCGAAGCAGTCATGCTAGCGAATGAGGTGGCGGAACGTGAGAGGGAGAGAACCTCACGTCCCAGCCGCCGCGGGAGACGCCCCGAGCGTCGGGGGGCAACCAGTGGCCCCCGGCCACCGTAGGCGCGAGCCTGTGGACGGTGAGTAATGGGCTAGCTCACCGTCCGTCCGTCTCATGACGACAGGCCGTGTCGACGGCACGTACGTGTTCCACGCGCGCCTCAAGGAGATGTCAGCAAACCGGAAGGGGTCCGAAAGGGCCGATGCCTGCCAGGGCTGCGGGTTGTTCGAAAGAGATACCGCGGCCCTGGAACACAAAGGGCTAAGAAGGAACATGGGTGGGTTTTAGTCAGTCAAGTCTGACACTCCCTCCCGCTCCGCCCAGAGCGGGAGAAGTCATTTGATGATTTCCCATCCGCAAAAAAAAAAGGGTAGGGGGCAGAGGTCCTATAGAACACGCATTTTTTTGGCAAGGCCATATATATAGGGGTCGACTTATTGCCATCAACAAGGCAATATTAAATGCGTCAGTAATCATTCTCAACAGAATCAAAGTTTCAAACAAAAATATTATACATACTCGTAGTTACTGAACAATTATTAGTTTACCTATTCACTATCTAATTGTCAAATAATTGCTGAACTTCAGTCAAATCACTAAATTAGACTTTAATCAAAATAATAACACGACGATTATGAATCATTAAGTTTTTGAACTGAACATTGTGAATATTTGTAGTTTGACCTCTAGACAGACTGAATTTGATTTGATTTTAATCCCTGTCTAGGTGTTTGTTTAGTAATATTTTGATCTACGAGAGTAGAGTGATATAAAAGAGTCAAAAGTCTCATAAAGATAATAAATTTCATAATCTGTACAACCGCGGCAACACATCAAGTTATACATTACCAGTATACCATGTCCTCTACACCTATAGATTTCCAATAAAACGAGAGATCCAAATAAACTGGTTTTGTAAAGCTTGATTGGTCGCCGGCCTGTTTGTGGCTGTATGTAGTTTATACACAAATATAGGATAACTACTTACCTTATTTTGATTTCTGGGATAGACATGCTAATAGGGAAAGTAGCGAATGCAATTAATCACTTTTCGTGTGGCCCATGACTTTGCTTTACTAGTCCTCGAGAAATATCTATCAGGCTAGTTTGGTTTCCTCACGATGTTTGCCTGCACCGAAGCAAGAATTAATCATACAATACGCACATAAATCCGAAAATTCTTGGGTTCTAACTCGAGACCAACTAGGCGGTCCAACGGTCACACAAATAAGCTGTCATTAATACTTATTTTCTGGTACTACTAGGAACAAATCATTTAATGTGGTAGGCTTTTAGTGGTTATGTTTTTTGGCAAGTGTAATTGGTTACTAAAACTATGTAGGTAATAACATGTCCCAAAACAGAAACCAAATACTAAGCTGCAAACCCAACTTTTACATACGTTAAATCACGCAAAAAAAAAACAAATTGCAGTATCTTAAGCTGTCACGAACTCACGATATCAAACGGCCCTTTTTAAATACACAATACTACATAAGGTTGCATGAAAAGACACATTTCGCATTCAGTTTGTTAGCCGGGCCGGGCCCAGATTTTATCGAGTTGCCCCCCACCCCTCATGGCTGCCCCCACACTTATGAATGATTGATTAATGTAAGATTTATGTGTGTGTGTACGTGTGTGTAGGATCGTCCGATTGCTTAGGTACTGCGTTCTGATTTTGTCAGGATTTCTGGGTTGATATAGCAGGGTGTTTACAGTTTACAGATAGTAGTTATCAATTTGATAGTCAACAAATGAGTATGCCAGTTAAGTTGTAAATACTTGGTGAAATAGGCGGTGTGTGTTATATATACCGCTTAATATAATGGGTAATGCAGCCGAAAGGCACTTGTTACTCGGCATTGCGATATTTTGTTCTGGATCATACCTAGGAAACTTCTAGTTATGGAGATATTAGGGGTCAAAGTTTCAACTTTTTCACAAGCTTTTCGATCATAGACTCATTTAAAGTTAATTTATTTAAACTTTTTGCTAAACATTCAATGCATCATACGTCAGCACTATATTTTGAGTGTGTTGCATTGGCATCTACAGTAAAACGTGATTTTACACCGCAAAATAAAAAATCGTCTTCCAGCAATTTACAAAAAATAATTAGACTGATGTACAGACTGCTTGGTTGGCGGCTTCCGGAGGGTCCGTTTTCACTTGAAATTATACTGATTTGAAGATCCTTCTTTATGGAGTAAAAAACTCATGTCGTTTAAACAGACAATGCTAAATATGGCATCATTTTCGTGTTTCCTGGCTTATGGCGGTAAACACTACTTTTAACTATACTCACCAGTTGTTTTATATATTATCTTTATATGTTCAGGTCGTACATAATTTACAGTTCCTACTTTATTATTATAAGGTACCACGCGACACTTACATACAAACACATTCAAACCGCGGCTTCCTTAATATAAATCCCATTAACTTATGACAACGCATTGCGGCTGCGGGTGTGTGAAATCATTTCGTTATCACTTTGTGTCGCCATTACTATAAAGGGCTCTTGGATTTCCACTTGATTGATCACCTCAAATTGCTGTTTAATGAAAGAGATAAGTCATCACCTGCGTAGCCTTTTCCCAAATATGTTGGGGTCGGCTTCCAGTCTAACCAAATCAGTTGCATACAAGTATTTTACATGGAGCTGCTGCCTGTCTGACCTCCAAATTCCAGTTAGTACTGGCTAAAACGATTTCAAGAGATAAGTAATTTAGTAAAGTGGAGTTTTTTTTTATCAATAGGCTCGCGCTTGACTACTATCTCACTTGATGGTAAGCGATGATGTGGTCGATGGTGAAGCACGCTTGCCTAGAAGAAACCTATTCACTCTTGACTTAAAGACCCCTACATTTTAGCTATCGAGAAACACAGACTCAGGCAGGGAATTCCACTCCTTAGCGGTATGCATATTAAACGTATTCCCAAAACGCTTAGTGCGTATAGGTGAGATGTCCACCATGTACCGATTGCGCATCGCCGTACGTCTGGTATTCCGTTGATGAAACGGGCTAGCCGGAATTAGATCATGCGATTACATCGCACACTCCCCGAAATGTAACCGATAAAAAACCGATAACCGCTGGCAACACGGCGGCGATGTTCAAGGCTCTGGAGCTTAGACTTGACCAGTGCCTCATTGCCAATGAGCCTCTTGGCCCGCTTTTCAATCGACTCAAGTGCATCAAGCTGGTATTTGGCAGATTCGTCCCAGAGATGAGAACAGTACTCCATGCATGATCGAACTTGCGCTTGATACAAGTTGAGCAGCTGTTCTGGCGTGACGTACTTCTCACCTTTGCAAGGACCCCCAACTTTTTGGCAGGCAGCTGTGCCTCTGTCTCAATATATGAGCCAAAATTGAGGGTTGATGTCAACGTAACGCCAAGAACGAGATTGTCTGCTATTTGCACGGTGACATCTCGGAAAGTTGGAGCCGGGTGAAATTGGTTCTTTTTTGCGGAAAATAGTCACGCCTGGGGTTTAGTAGCATTAAACGTGACCAGATTGGCATCGCCCCATTGGGAGACTGCCTGTAAGGACAGGTACAACGCTCCACCATAGCTTCACGGAGAGACCGGATCTGAGGCCCGGTAGCCCGTGCGTTAGACAAGTATCTCTCAGCAACAGTGCTGTCGTCTGCATACCCAAAGATCTTAACAGATCGTTAATGTGCAGCAAGAATAATGTTGCTGAGAGTACGGACCCCTGAGGGACCTCAGCATTAATATGCAGTTGGTGCGACGAGCAGCTATCGATAACCACTCGAATGGACCGATCCCTCAGGAAGTCTGCAATCCAATCACACAGACCACCGAGCAGACCGAATGAAGGAAGCTTACCAATTAGGCTTTCATGCCAGACCCTATCAAAAGCCTTCGAGATACCTCGAGTCTTCGACGAATAGATGTGAAACTGCCTCGCAGATTATGTTTCGGCTCTTTTCTTGCCTTCTGTGTCCCAAAAGCTGTTTTCAAAGTGACCTTTGGCAAAAAAAAATTAATAGAACACATCGACACCCGGAAACCCCGAAGAGTTAGGCTACCTCTGTATACCTCTGCAATACTATTGGGTGTACTATTAGGTCGTCAGTTACGTTTAAGTCCCATGTAACAGGGGGCGAGCCTATTGGCATCAACCGGGCACAAATACAGACTCCATGGATGCTACTGAGAAATTCCTGATGAAAACACCCAAAAACAATTTGCCAGGCCTGGGAATCTAACCCCAGACCTCATCAACAGATTTCTCCGATTTTGAGAATCATGTTGTGGAAATGAATATCATTAGCATAAATACAATATTTTTAGTGAGGAGCTCGTGGCTAAATAATAACAGCCACCCGGCTCGATCTTTAAGGTTAAGCCGTGCTTGCCGAGGTTAGTCCGTAGATGGGTGACCATAATTACATACCGAGTTTCCTCCGTGCCTCGGAAAGCACGTTAAGCCGTTGGTCTCGGCTGTCATTTTGCAGATCTTTGACAGTCGTTATGACTAGTCAGAAGCCAAAAAGTCTGACATCCTGTCTTACCAAGGGGTATCGTATTACCCAGTTACTGGGATGTGGAGGTCAGATAGTCTCTTCATGTAAAATACTGGTTCTCAGCTGCATCCGGTTGGACTGGAAGCCATCCCCTATTGCAAGACCCCAAGATAGTTTGGGAAAAGGCTAGGCAGATGAAATACAATATTTTTAGTTTCCCCCCCCCCCCGACCCTCACTCGAGCCAGCCCGCGATGCTGTGCCAGTAGCTTTAAATCAGTCCCTAAATAATGATATCATTCAGATCCAGACTGTCCCCATGCAGTCCTCCCCCAGCGACGCCCTAAGCCGAGGCTCGTATCCCCACAGGGGGTGCCCTTAGCATGTAGTCGCTTAGTTTGCCCTTAGTTTTTATGCCCTGGCTGGAGGCCTTACTTTCAAGGCATCCACAGGATAGTCCGGTTAAGCAGACGACAACCTCATAGGTTGAATTGTGAGATGCCATTCATAAAAAAAAAACCTAGACGACATGAGCTGTTTACCATTACTAACGCAGTATGAAAGCTTCTAAAATTCTCAAAAGTACTGTTGGGGGGTTTATATCCAGAATTATTTAAATAAAAATTTGTTAAGGCGATTTAGTTTTACTAAGAAAGACATTGTGGTTTACTTTATACCGGGTGTTCCGTTCCCACGACCTAACGACCACTGAATGTTTGATTTCTTTATTATTTTCATTTGTAAGTCTTTCAGGTCTCAAGTCTACAAGTTTTCTTCAATTTTGCCAGTTCACATTGCTAACTTGTCTGTGTACCAGCCGTGGGAACATTATATGCTGATTAATTTCTGAATGTTTAAACTCAAAGAATTTAGCGTTTCACTTTGATCTTGTAGCCTAAATACCTAATTACACAGGCTACTTCAAAGAAATAAGGATAATATAACCATTTTAAAGGTTTTTCTTGTTCAAATCAAAACTTTTCCATTTCTTTACCTCACTTACAGTAACACAAACACTATTTATTCAGAATCAACGACGTATCACATGAACAACGACTTTCAAAGTACACATTGTTAATTCATCAAAACACACTTATCCAAACACGACCATAACAACTGAACATAAAGTTCGAAATCACTCGACAAATACCACCTATTACGTCCGAAAAGGGAAAGAAAGCGCGAATAACAACATTGTTATCGCTAATAAGTCATCGTTAGCCATAAACGGTGTTCTTTTGACCCGACATTAATGGGCAGGAAGTGGAAAATAGACCTTTTACCGCATTAATAGAGTCTATTGTTGTGTGACCTAATTTCTATTGAGAGTAGAAATACGTTGTCTGTGGTAGAAGGAAGCATTCTTGATAATACTGGTTAATTCTATTATGGCTGTTTGTTTGAGAAGATGTGCATTCGTAAGGCATTTTATGTTTTTATGAAAATTTAGATTTTCATATTTTTACTCTCCATTTTCTTGATTACCTTTAATTATAGGAAATTTTCGTCGACAGTCATTACAGGTAGTTAGGAGCTCCACAGTTAGACAACAGACCTTACCTAGGGATATCGTATGACTCATTAACTCATTCACTGGGTTGTAGAGGTATTCAGTTACATCCAGTTAGTATGGAAGCCGACCCCAACGTGGTTCAGAAAACGCTAGACAGATGATGAGGGACGTTAAAACTTCACTACTCTTCACCTTTCAGTGTAAATGTAGGTTAAAACAGAGTAATACTTTAAATATGAGTGCACTACGTGAGGTCGACAAACGGATGTGCGATTAACGCTTGTGTGACAAAACTGTACTGCCACTCACCATAGTTCGAATGCACACTTGCACGCAGTCTGAAGCTCGACATCTCGCTAGTGCGACATGAATCTAGTGTTAACTTAATCAAAGTCAGTTTATATAAGATAGGACATAATAACAAGTTCTTACTGAAAATTTGGGAGATTTGGTAATCCGTTGCACAAGATAAATGACTTCAGATATAACTTCAGTCTGATATTGCATAAAGCCCTTAGTTCAGAGTTCCCACCCTTGTCCCACGCAGTTGCTTTACCCATTTCAAAGCTGTTATCCTTTTAAATATGGGTATCTAAGAGTTGAGCTGGCTAGGGAAATAATTAAAGAATGAGTAGGAGTTTATATTTACAGAAAAAGTTTACACAGTTTAAAATAAATAAACAAGCACATATCTAAGATTAATTAAGTTTCTCACTCTACAGCGTGCATTAGAAAGGTGTGTATTTAAGGGTGTACAGATCATCAAACTAAATAACTCCAACATCGTTATCCCAAAAAATATATCAGCTGTGGGTGAGTTGACATTTTTTTGCGATAATAATTTTGTTCTAATTTCAAGAGCAAAGGCAAAGTTCGCCAAAGATGTTTCACAATCACAAGTCATACAACCCTATAATGTAATTTGAAATAGATATCTTACTAAAAATATGACGAGCTCATTCGTTTTTCCATCAAAAAGATTGATCGTTTGAAACTGCTGAATCATCTATCTAATAGCTGTCATAATACTATTAAATGCTAACGTTAAAAAAGAACTAAAAACTTGAAAAAATACTGCATTATTGCAAGAATTAAATCACTAGATTAACCATACCGCATCAAAAAGGAAATGCTGTCTGTGTCGTTGACATTTGAATAGTACTGTCTCGTTCACTCATTCTGAAAATTATGTCGTACGTTCCGTGCCTTAAGTCAGAGCCCACTTTTCACAGGAGTGTAAAAAGTTTTACGCACGCCCCAAAGGCATATCCAAAGATTTAAATCCTTACATTTTGTACTGTTTCTGCAAAACATGATAAATGGAAGAAACCATCATTTGTCAAGCGCGATGGTTTCCATAAAGTTTAAAGTAAATATATCACTTAAAGGTAGATTTCGTGGAACGTATTTGCTGCTGAACGGTATAGATTCAGACAGACAGAATAGAATTTCCCTTTCAATAGATAACTATTCTTCTGGTTTACGGCACTTTCTTTTACAATTTTGTTTTTTTTTTACTAACCTTTTTTTTCTTGTCTTAGAAGGGACGTGGTAATCCAATCTCTTAAATTCTCTATTTATAAACTGTAATGTAATTAATGAACTACTAAAACTGTAATGTAAATGCCAATGTGCAAAATACTGACCAGTATTCTGCACATTACAGTGGCATTTACATTACAGTTAAAAAAACACATAATGATACGATTTTAATCAGTTTCCAGTTACTGATATGCCAAAATCAGCCTTATGTTTATTTATACAAACGTAACAAATACTTAATCAAGTGTCATGGAACTGAAGTGAGTGGTATTCCAAGAATGTAGGTCGCCGCCAGTTTGTAACATACATATCATGATTATTATAAGATTAAACGAACTTACCTGAAGTGAAGTTCTATCTTAATTATACGAAGCTCTTTGTCCGAGACGGGTTTACAAGTAGTAACGGTGATTTATCAGCGCAAGCCACAATTTTTAAAGCCTAAAAATAAAAGTAAAACTTCTTAGTGTGGCAACTCTGTTTACATGTCATTACGTTTAAAGTCCGGCTTTATGAACAATCCCTATACTGGGATTATACTTGGTAAGTATAAGTGGGAGGGTTTTTAGGGACTGTCGCCGTCTCGGACAAAGAGCTTCGTATAATTAAGATAGAACTTCACTTCAGGTAAGTTCGTTTAATCTTATAATTATACTCACTCTTTGTCCGAGACGGGTTTACAAGTAGATGTTCAAAGTAGGATTGTGAATAAACACCAATTTGTTAAATAGACATAAGAAAAAAATAAAAATTAATAAATCAACTTCCATTTTAATAATAAATTTATCAACAGACTTATAAAAAATATAACAAAATCAACTTCAGATATTTGGTACAGTATTGCATATTGCACTGCCAAATTGAGTTGAATCTTGGTTTATGGGCCTATTGTAATGTCTGGCAAACATGGCAGAATTTTGAGACCACCCCGCAGCCTTCCTTATAACATCAATGCTAATTCCAGATCTATTTGCAGCAGATGTTGATGCATGTCTGGTACTATGAGCAGAGAAGATGGTGACATCTATTCCAGCTTCCTTCAATGTTAGCTTGATCCAGCGACTTATAGTCTGAGTTGATGCATTCTGGTGTGGTTTCTTGAATGTGAGAATTAATTTGTCAATATTATTTCTTATAGGATCTGTTTTATTTATATAAGATTTAATAGTGCTGACAGGGCAGATTTCCTTTTTGTCCGGGAATGTTTTCAAGTGGAACATTGGTTGCGCACCACCTCTTCTAGAGGTTTTAATTATATCAGGTATGTATACTTCTAGACCAATATCTGTAAATTTCATATTAGAAATTTTTATCGTTGACAAGGTCTGTACTCTATGACCAGTTGTTAATGCAAGTATGGTGACTAATTTTTTGGTTAATTTTTCCAATGATATATCTTCATTTGGGTAATATCCAGTTAGGTGATTAAGTACCAATCCTGGATCCCATGTTGTGTTATATTTTGGCATTGGTGGTCTTGATCGGAAGATTCCCTTTGTGAACCTTTTAAGTCTATCGTCAGATCCAATCTTAGGTCCCATCAGTAGTGATAATGCTGACCGTGCAGTATTGATGGTACCATAAGATGCCCCATTGTCATAGCATTGTGCTAGGAATTTTAATATATAAGGAACAGATGCTTGATATGTGTCTATGCTGTGCTGTCCACAAAACTTCCACCATAATTTTAGTGATGAATCATATTGCTTCATTGTGTTCAATGAAAGCGAGTTCAGCATTATATTTAAGGCCGAATTTGGTGCTCCTCGCCTTACGAATGCTTGGCTGACAGCAGCCCTGCAGCCAGGGTAAGCTGTTGATGCAGCGGATGATATTCTCTGAAAGGAGATGATAATAGGTGTTTGTTAGGTTCAAATATGATGAAGTCTCCAGTTGACAATGATTTAATTAGAGGGAACCATGGCTGTGATGGCCAGTAAGGGAAAACCACAATTCCAGTAGCACTATCTCTTTGAATTTTATATAAGCATTTTAACAGTAGTGAAAAAGGTGGGAATGCATAGAAAAATATGTCACTCCAATTGAGAGTAAAGGCATCCACAGCTAATGCTTCTGGGTCACGTTTCCAAGAGACAAACTTTTTACACTTTTTATTTGTTCTAGAGGCAAATAAATCTATTTCTGGGATACCGAAACACCTAGTTATTTCTATGTAGACTCTTGGGGAAAGCTCCCATTCAATATTAATTTTCCTTGATTCTTTATCAGCCTCAAAATTATCTTTTGTATTAATATACGAAGCAAAGATCCAAATATTTCTATTTTCGCACCATTGCCAAATATCTCTTGTGATATCATTTAGATGGGGAAACTGTACCCCCCCCATTTTGTTTATGTATGCTACAGCAGTGGTGTTATCTATTCTCAATAAAATTTCACAATTGGAAGTTTCCTTTGTAAAACACTTTAGACCTAAAAGGGTAGCTTTTAATTCTAAATAATTAATATGATGTTTTTGTTCTGAACATGACCATGACCCTGAAGCATTCTTTTGATTGCATACAGCTCCCCAGCCTGTGGTAGAGGCATCGCTGTGTATTTCTAATTGGAAATTATATTGTTTTATTGGATTACTTCTATGTATATTATTGCTCCACCATGTTAACTCTGATTTGATTACGTGACAAATAGGCATAAAGGCTTCATACTTTTGATTAAATTTTTGCAAGGCTAAGTATTTTTGTCTTTCTAATACTTTAGTATATAACCAAGCATATGGTAGGGCTGGAGATATTGAATTCAATGTTCCTATCAATTGTGAAAATTCTCTTATTTTACAAAAACTTTTATCTTTAAAAGATCTTATTTTTTCTAGTATTGCTATTTGTTTCTGATGTGGGACTGACAAGGAGAGATCTGATGAATTTAAGATAAAACCTAGATATTTACATATTTGGTTAGGTGTAAAAACACTTTTTTCAAAATTAATAATAAATCCTAAGCTTTGTAAGAGTTTGCATGCAACATCAATATTGTCTTTGCATTTAATTTCTGATTTATTAAAATATAAACTGTCGTCTAGATAGCATGTTAATAAAATGTCTTGCTTCCTTAGATAAGTGCATACTGGTTTGAGAAGTTTTGTGAAAACAAAAGGAGCTGTACAGAGGCCATATGGTAGGGCATTAAACTCATATAATATATCATCATATTTGAATCTGAGGAACTTTCTGTTATTTTCAGCTATTGGTACAGAAAAGTAGGCTTCTTTTAAGTCTATTGAAGCCATGAAACAATTTTTGGACATTAACTTACAGGCCGTTCTTATATCCTCTAATTTAAAATGTTCTGTGTCAATGTACTGATTTAATTTCTTTAAATTTAGAATAAATCTATAAGACCCATTGGGTTTAGGCACTAAAAATATGGGGGAAGTAAATTGGTCTTCACAGTAAGAGCATTCAGAAATTGCACCTAATTGTAAAAGCTTTTTTATCTCAGAAGCTATAATTTGTTTTTCTTTATTAGGCCAGTGTTGTTGCTGTGTAGTATAGGGTGCTGGTACTTTGGCGAATGGGATTTCATAACCTTGTACCCATTTTAGTACCACTGGGTCATCAGTAATTTCAAGCCACTTTTCAACGAAATGTTTAAGTCTGCCTGCATGTACCTGCATGTTTCCTATCGGAAGTGCTTGGATCTGGCTGGAGGGTGTTTCCGCTCTGGTTGGCGTCTGGCATTCGTGATGCGAGGCTGTCTCTTGTGCATCTGTTGTTGGT
The DNA here is from genome assembly GCA_963082945.1 of Cerastis leucographa. Classification (NCBI taxonomy): domain Eukaryota; kingdom Metazoa; phylum Arthropoda; class Insecta; order Lepidoptera; family Noctuidae; genus Cerastis; species Cerastis leucographa. The sequence continues at coordinate 21,282,061 of OY720381.1, read as the reverse complement.
GATGATGCCCACCGCGAACTTGTTGATGCTGTTGACGGTTCTGCGGTGGGCCCCTCCAGTTTAACTGGTTCTTGTTTGTGGGTTTATGCTTCTTCGCACCTTCAGATATTGTAGTGCTGGTTCGTTGAATTGACTGGGCTGCTCTGATCTTGTCAGCACAATCAGCACCAAATAAAAATGTGTCCACTTTTGAGTTTTTTACAGCCTCTTGAATTAACTTGCTGGCTCCCGATAGGCCAAAGAATTTCCTAGAAGAGGAATCTTGAAAATGAATTTCTGCTGCAACCTTTGCAGCATCATTAATTTCCTCTATCAGGACTTTACTATTAAGATTTCCTTTTAAAATACTGGTCAATGACCGACCCAGACAGGTCATTAAAGTCCCTGTGAGGTTCTGCCTGGCAATAATTCTCCTATCTCTCTTGACCGAGGGTTCAGAGAGTGTGGCCAGTATTTCTGGGTTCATTTTAGGAGCAACAGCATTTGGGAAATTCGAGGGAGTAGGGTATTTTTTAATGATACCGTCTTTGGCCTCCTTTCCCAGCCCATCAGACATTATTTTTGCCCAACGCAGGGCCAATTCTGGTCTAATAGGGTCACCAAACTCTAATTGTTCTTCTCCCTCCTTTCCAAGGGCCAGTAGGAACTCTTCTGGGAGTTGGTCATTTTCTGGAAAAGATTTATTTGATTTAGAATCATGTGTTTCTTAAATGAAATGTCTATCCTCTCTGTGATAGCGCTTAATATGGTTGGTCTTCAATAACCAGTGCCTTGGTATATCTAGGAGCCTGTCTATCCGCAAGGTGATAGCGCTAGCTCTTTTGTAAGTTTTAAATAGGTACATAGTGCCTGTCTATCCGCAAGGTGATAGCGCTAGCTCTTTTGTAAGTTTGAAACATAGTGCATGTCTATCCGCGAAGTGATAGCGCTAGCGGATATTTAAATGTGGCTTAAATGATATTTAAATGCATGGTCGGTATAACCCCAGGGTTTGAAGATTATATTCAATGGTTAGGTATTTTATGTAGATTAGGCTCTACAAACCTGTAGGATTGTTGTCTATCGCCTCAGCCTCAGGTTCTTCGATCTGCGTCGGGGAGCAGAGCCGGGGTGGAGTTGTTGAAACTTCTTGAGATCGTTGTCTGGTTGGAGACAGTTTTCTTAACTTTTTTTCTAATTTGCGGATCTTCTTTCGTAAATGTTCCTCGTCATTAGTTTTTCTTTTTCCCATCTTTACAGGTGACGAATATAAGCACTTTTGTTTGACACTATTCACTTTAAAAACGTTTTTCTAGGTTCGAAAGTTTTAAGTTAGTTTTGAAAAAGAGAAAAATCGTTGGACGAAAACACCAAGAAAAAGTAAGTCGATCGTAGGTGCCAACTTACAGGAACCAACCGAAAAAAAAAAAGAAACGGAAGAATCACAACCCGAAAAACACTTGTCAATCTGTACTAATAAGGTAATTATCGGAAAATATTTAGACCGGAAGTGGATCTGCACTAGACAATATAAGTTTTTGATCTAATTCTATGTTATAAATCCGAGCTTATGAAATCAGATAAGCATTAATCTTTACTAATTGTAAAATAATTAAAATGGATTCAAAACATACCTGTAATTATTCGGAATCCTGTTAGGATTTAATGAAATGTTTACAACAACAAACCTTGACCTTGACTAAGAAGCTCCTCACTTCTTACTTTTTTCATGAATTTAACATTGTAAATACTAAACACACGGATAGGAATCCATCGTATTCTGTTGAAAATGAGTTTTAAGCCAAAAATATCGTCGATAATCGAGATTTTGGACATTTTTCTACGAGAAGTGTGTGATTGCGCCGCGCACAAAAAACCGTAATGACATGTAAACAGAGTTGCCACACTAAGAAGTTTTACTTTTATTTTTAGGCTTTAAAAATTGTGGCTTGCGCTGATAAATCACCGTTACTACTTGTAAACCCGTCTCGGACAAAGAGTGAGTATAATGTCATACGACGGTAAGACTTTACTTTGTTATAACGTTTGTAAGTCGTATTTGAAATTTGGAAAGTACAACGATGTTTACGCGTTAGTATTTCTCAGGGCTGGAAATCTAAATTTATGCAAAAAATGTTTTATAATGATTTTTATGCACTTACATAAATGTTTAGTTGAACTGGTATGTATCGCATTCTGACATAATTATACTGAAGTATCTGACAGTTCCCAGAGTCCGCAGTCAGTCTGAGAGTCGGATATAGAAATTAAAATAACAATATTTCACAAATTCTCATAAAAATAACATCACTAACTCCACAGTCAAACTAAAATCCGAAGCACATTAATTTCTTTCAAAACTCAACACCTCAAGGCCAATGCTATTACTTCCACCATTTTTCTTCAAAAAGAAGAATCGAGACTAAAGACCTATTCACTATTTAGCAAAAGCACATTACAGACGATCATTTAATACTTGAACAGTTGTCAAACTTTTACATTGCAACATGTAAAAGTGTATTTTTCAATTCAGCGAGTTCCTAATGCGATTCTCATAAGAGTGGCACAAATGTAGCTGACGCGGGAAAAAAATGTATTTTACATTTCGTTGCCGACTGTAATTCATATCGAAGCGATCGTGTCGGCCTGACATATTGTGCTTGTGTTCGTATTTTTGTGTTTGACTTAATTTGAATGTGAATTTATCGTGTTGATTTAAAGTGAGAAAAGAAAATAAAACAGTTGAGAAAATTGTAAGTTGACTTATTTCTAATGAAAGAACTTTTAGTATAATTAAATTTTGAATTGTATTAAGTAAACTAATAATCAAAATTATTTATTATGAAGCAATTTAGATTTGCGAGACACAGTACACAGTTAACAAGATAATCTTAAAAAACCAGCAAGGTCAAACAAGCGAAGAAACTTATAAAACTGATATCAGCATCCAACTTATTACATTATCAAGTTCTCAGTAATAATTTATGAAGCATCACCCGAACATGTTCTAACAAGGGCATTACAGTAATTTGGAAACCGTGTTGTAACAAGAACTGCTTCAAGTTCGGTGAGTAATTTGAAAGTCTGGACCCATTTCTTACATCGAAGAATCCTTAACACTAATTAAATGAAGGCTTGTTTTTCTCAACAAGTTTTGTCAAGCGAGTTTGATAGTCTGTAACCCGCCTAAGAGAACCGAGAGTTGTAAAACTTTGCGAAACAAAGGCCCGCGATCATTTGTCATGTTTTTGTTCGGGAGACTTAAATTAGATGCCTCGTAATGAAAAGGGTATTTTTGTGTAATAGCACTAAATAATTTAGGGTTAATGTAGTCACCGCTTTTTATACTGAAGAACTTCGTAATTAATTATTTAGAAGGTTTATTAAAAGTTTGGTATAAATTCGCAGACTCATTGGCTAGCCACTGGCTATCAAGCTGCTCCGTGGTTTATAATTAAGAGGGGAGATTAATTGATTTTTTGTACATTGTTTCATTTTAAAGGCTAAAACAATTAAACTTTTAATTTAGAACGTTGTTGAGTATCAGAAATTACTGTGTAAACAAAGTTGTAAAATATTTTAGTTCAGCGTAGCTCGTAGCGGTTTCGTAGCGGTGCTACGAGCTACGCTTATATCGTAGCCACATCGTAGCATCACTGTAGGTTACGTGTGTCAAATGATTGATGGTTTCTAAGCACTTAGAGATATCCATGGAAACCACAAATATACAGTCAGCAAAAGGAAGGGGAAATTATGTTTTCCTACTTCTCCGCTATTCTTTTCTGTATAATTTTGTTGCGGGGTCCAAATTCGCATTCCGCCTACTGTACGCTTAGATCTTTAAAACTATGAAATGGATTTTGATGCGGTTTTCATCAATAGACAGAATGATTCATGAAAAAGTATTATATATATAATTTATCCCTGAAAAGCACTTCAAAAATTCTACGCGAACGAAGTCGCAAGCAGCAAGTTAAATATAACATAACGTATCTAATTACGTAAATACTTGAAAAATATATCAGTCGACTCTATCTAATAACCAACTGAAGCTTTATACTCTAAATCTTTCCCAGTAAATCCCATTGAGCGTCTACAAGCCGTTCAAATATTAATTTATTTCCTCATTCACGTGAATCAGATCCGTGACGTTTGCTCACAAGAGAAATCGTTGGCAAAGCGAAAAGGTTCGTCAAATAGCTCAATCAACTTTCTACTATAATGTTAATATTCCCTTTTGATGTTTCCCTTTGAATTAATGAGCCTTTCGTACAATATTTATTATGATCGTTTCTGTTTGAGAACATGTATGGGAACATAGGGTGTACGCTGGATATTTTTGAGGGCTTGTTTAATTACATTTTGGGAGGAAGTTTTTATGAGGGATTTATTTAAGAATAATTTTAAAAACATGTGTTGGTTTTGTGTGCTGGTTGACGCTTGGTTCTGTTGATAAAAATTTCGCTGCAAGCAAGTGATAACGTGTGAATTTAAAGGGATTAAATATAATGAGCACCAAAAAATACTTTGAGATCCTAAGCTACGTTACCCAAAAAAAAATACTAAACACCAAAAAAATTGTATTCAAAGACCAAATATAGTAAATGATCACCAAATATAGTGAATGATCACCAAATTTTGTGGCAAGAAGAACTTAGGAAGCAAGTGCGAGCAAAGCGAGCTCGGGATATTGGGCACCCCGACTCGGACAGGTTAGGTTCGAAGGGGGTCCCCTTCGTGTTAGGTTACTTTGAACCCTGCAGAGAGAAATAGGACCCCCTTAGTTCGGAGCTGTGATTTTCAGGTTTTTAATTCTGGTGATCATTTACTATTTCTGGTGATCATTTACTATTTTAGGCAGTATAAAAATGTTTTTTAAGGTTATATTTACTTTATCTGGTGTTATGTTAAACATAAGCCGAATTTAAATACAACAATATTTGTAACTATTAATATCACAGTAATAACTGAGTTGTGGAGGTCAGACAGGACGTCACTCCCTGTTAAATACTGGTATTCAGTGGCATCCGGTTAGACTGGATATTTGTGGTTACTGAATGGATAGTGCCAGTAAATAATAACCCTTTTACTGATATTTGATAATGACTTCTTAATTGTAATGGTTATCATAAGTTTAGATAGTATTACGACGAATAAGGAACGGTTATCAATAATGTCAAGTTATACAAGGTGTTGTTTTGCAACCTCGTCAAATTTCAGGAGGTGGTCACGAAAGATATAAATAATCAATTAAAATTAAGGTACCTAGTTGATTATTAATAAACGATGATTTTTTTGGTTGTTTAAGTTTGTCAGTATTTCAGAATAACCCCCTTAACGTGGTTTAGGGACTAAGAAATTATCGAATAAACGTTTGAGATAGTTTGTATGTATGTAAGCGAGGTTATAAGGCAAGAACCAGACGGGCCGTGTTTAAAACAAGGGTGGTTCAAACTTACCGATTTCTGTAAAAAAGAAAAAAGATAAAAATTACCTAACCCTTTTATTATTGATTCGGGACGAGAATCATTAGCATAGTTACCTCCTTGAATTTGACGAGGATGCAAAACAACACCTTGTATATACTAATATTATGAAGCTGAAGAGTTTATTTATTTTTTGTATGTTTGGTTGAACGAACTAATCTCGGGAATTATAAATTTATTTTGGTGTTAGATAGCCCATTTATCGAGGAAGGCTATAGGCTGTACATCACTTTACGGCTAATAGAAGAAGCATCAATAAAAAATGTTGCAAAAACAGGGAAAATGTGACGCAGAAGAAGTTGCTACGGTTAGCTAGTTAGTTCATAACTTGGATTTTAAGATTACGCTTTTTGTCTAGCTTAGAAGCCAAACAATTATCTCTTATGTGTGTCTCCCAGTCACTACATCCTACTAATATTATAAATGTGAAAGTTTGTGAGGATGGATGGATGGATGTATGTTTGTTACTCTTTCACGCAAAAACTACTGAATGGATTTGGATGAAATTTGGCACATGGGTAGTATATAACCTGGATTAACACAAAGGATACTTTTTATCCCGATAGTATGTTCCCGTGGGATAGTTATCGAACCCCACGCGGGCGACGCCGCGGGCTTAAGCTAGTTGTAATATAATTATAGTTGTTTGTTTAATTATTATTTTAACGAATTGGATGGTATTTGGAAAATCTTCTTATAATATAGTAATTTGTTTTTAGGGTTCTGCACCCAAACGGTCAAACGAGACCCTATTACTGAGACTTCGCTGTCCGTCCGTCCGTCTGTCACCAAGCTGTATCTCATGAACCGTGATAGTTAGCCAGTTGAAATTTCTACAGATTATGGATTTCTGTTGATGCTATAACAACAAATACTAAAAACAGAATAAAATAAATATCCAGGGGGGCTCCCACACAAAAAAGTGTAGTTTTTTTGCTCGTTTAATAAATAATGGTACGGAATCCTTCGTGCGCCAGTCCGACTCGCACTTGGCCGGTTTTTTTACTTGCTATTAGCCGTCAACAAGAAGTAGATCGTAAGATATGCACCCCTATGATAGTTACGCACCCTACGTTTACCATTTAGTTTGTAAGTGAAATAATTGTTTTCGTTTGATATCATGAGATGTCAACTTTGATCTCTTTGAAGATATTTTCGTAATATTTGTACTCACTGCCTTGAAACTTTTCATTATTTGCAGTCGTAATTACATTCATGAAGCGCTTTGCGAAACGCAATCTACAGCAACGGATTCGTTTATTTTTAGGGTTCCGTACTCAAAGGGTCAAACGGGAACCTATTACCGAGACTTCGCTGTCCGTCCTTCCGTTCGTCCGTCCGTCCGTCCGTCTGTCACCAGGCTGTATCTCATGAATCGTGATAGTTAGCCAGTTGAAATTTTTACAGATTATGTATTTTATTGAATACTAAAAATAGAATAAAATAAATATTTAAGGGGGCTCCCATACAAAAATTGATGTCTTTGCTCGTTTTTATAAATAATGGTAAGGAACCTTTCGTGCGCGAGTCCGACTCACACTTGGCCGGTTTTTATCCTTTTTCTTCATGTTTCGTTTTGTCCTGCTCGTATCCTCAGTTATTTGGGAAAGGCGCAGCATTTCTTTTTAGTCCATACTTTTCTATTATTCATCATTTCAATAGTCTGCCCCTTTCTAGCCATCTCACCTTTCACAACAGTTCATCAATAATTTCTTTGGTGTTTCCCTACTCTTAAAGCCATTATTATGACTGGAAACGTATCTTCTATTTTCCTCATTCCTTCGCATCAAATGCCCAAACCATGAACCATACAACCTTTTGTCCTGTGTCATAAAATCATTTCTGAATTTATTGTCAAAGTCACCGTCCAGATTGCTGACTACAACTATCAAACAACTAACAAGAAGAAATACTGTTTGGCGGTATTATACACCGTGTAAATCACCTCATCACGGAGCCGTCAACCAAGCATTCTGTACAAATGACACTAAGTAACTTTACGCAAAAATTATTGCTGGGAAACGACTTTTTTTTGGGGGGTGTAAAATCATGTTTTGTGGTAGAACTCAATGTAACGCACTCAACATATTGTGCTGATGGACGGATTGAACAGTACGGGGGTCGTGGAGGTGTTTAAAGTAAAAATCTTACATTAAAAACTTGTTTAAAAAAAATACTTGTCGAAAAGTTGGAACATTGACCCCTAATATCTCCGTAACTAGAAGTTTCCTAGGTATGGTGTAGAACAAAACAATGATTGCAATGACAGGGAGAACCAGTGCCTTTCGGCTTCGCTAACCCGTCAGAAGGCGCGCCTCAGTTAGTTACACGGAGAGGCGCGCGCGAGCAAATTACTCACACTACTTTAAATGCTTATATTTCTACTTTTATATGTATTTATTGGCTTATAATGGAATTATATAAATAAGACAAGGCTTAAAAAGTAAGAAAATGAATATTTTTATTAAAACTACGAAACATAAATGAAACTTCAAAAGCAAATTTGTGCTTGACGTCATCCATTTTACAAGATGTTCTGGGTAAAAACAAAAAATATTAGTATTCAAATATTCATCATCAGCCTATATTGTTCCCACTGCTGGGACGCAGGCCTCCTCTCTATGAGAGGGAATAAGAGTTGCGTCAGTAGGGAGGGGATGAATAGTTAGGAAGCTACCTAGGTGCTTGAGACGTTAGGGCATCAGTATCACCAAAAGTTTTAGCTTTTAATTTTTGTGTGAGCAAATTGCTCATAGCGCACCTTCTCACGGGTTAAGAGGTGTTTTACACCCTTTATACGACAGCCAATCAAGCTAAGCAAAAACAAATTAAGCTGATCTTTTACTGTACGGGAAGCTCATATAAAGCGGCGCGCGGCGTCTGGTTACACGGATATTTATAGTTTGATGTGTCGCCATGTGAGGAGCTCATGGCTAAATAATTAAAGCTGCACGGGTCGATCTTTAAGGTTAAGCCGTGCTTGCTGAGGTTGGTCCGTGGATAGGTGACCATAATTACATACCGAGTTTCCTCCTTGTCTCGGAAAGCACGTTAAGCCGTTGGTCTGGGCTGTCATTTTTAGATCTTTGACAGTAAGAGTAGTCAGAAGCCAAAAGTCTGACATCCAGTCTTACCAAGGGGTATCGTACTACCCAGTTACTGGGTTGTGGAGGTCAGATAGGCAGTCGCTTCATGTAAAACACTGTTACTCAGCTGCATCCGGTTAGACTGGAAGCCAACCCCAAGATAGTTTGGGAAAGGCTAGGCAGATGATATGTCGCCATGTGTACCCTTTGAATGTTGTCTTAGATTGTCAGTGCATCTGAAAACCGTTACCGGGACAGTTATGTCCCTGTCAACAGTGCCGTCGACAGTTTGATTACCAACTATTTCAAAATACGGCCTGCTTGGCCACACAGTCACTGCGCCTCTATAAAGTCCATCATTATGCAGATTACACGACAATGACATACTCAGCGTATCATTATTATCTGACATTTCTGACGTGTCTGGCGGTCCGACGTGTCAGACTAACGAGTTAGAACATGCTCGCTTGCATGTTGTGCTGTCACATAACGGAATGCTGGTCATTATCGGACATTCATTATGTTTTTATGCAGTGTCAGACTAGCAGTGTTTAGTGTTAGAACAAATGTAGGATTCATTTTATGGTGGTATTATTATGTGGGGCAGGTGTGGTGCAAGGGAGAAGTGATGGAGGATTACTTTTCTTTAAGCACATGAAAAACACAGAGGTGGAATTAATGGGTAATTAAAGACTAGTTAAAGATACTTTTGAACTGTCATGGATTCGCTCGGATAGATGGATAAAACTTGTTGCCCATTCCAAAGCGCAGTAGGCTCATATGGAGAACACATTCTATTGATACTTCTGAATTAATACTATGTTACCCCGAAACTGTTATAGATCATTCAAATTAATAATGGTACGGCATAATGGTCTTAATTAATATTTTATTTGTTTATTTTTTCAGGTACGTAAAGCATCGACGAATTTGATCTTTGTAAGTTTCAACTTTATCGTAAATTCCTACTTAAGTATAGACTCAGTAGAAGGCTTAGAGGAGTGTAAAATGCTTTCTAAGAGTTTCATATATTGCAACAAAGTCAATAAAAAAAATACCAGCCGACGGTCCAACAGTGGGACAGTTAAAGTCCCACTGTTGGACCATCTCAATCTTAACATAAATTCATTATAATTCTTCTGCCCTCATCCCAATTTATTTGGGGTCGGCGCAGCATGTCTTCTTCTTTCATACTTCTCTATTACTTATCATCTCGTCGTTTCTAACCATATCATAGAGTTAATGCTCATCGCTTACGCCGTAACCCGTCTAAAATATCAATGTCACATATAAATAATTATGAGCGCATTGCAGCTATTTGAACAGCAAATATTACTAAATAAATACCAGGTATAAAATATAAATACCAGGTATAAAATACTTGGAGCCATTACCGATATGTAATACTCGTGTTGACACACCTACGGTTCCGTGCCGTACCACTGATTCCGTTTAATGATATCATTTGCTTTGAAATGGAACATGGCCGAGTTTACGTTATTGAAGCAGGGATTATCTATATGTATTACGACTAATACTCTCTGTGAGTAAGCAGAAATCTGTCCATATTGATTCAAGTTTCGAGTATTAGGTTAGTTGAGTAAAGATAATAATGGAAATTCTAACTTGGAACTGTTACTGAAACTTTTCAGGTTGAAACATGTCAGCCAGTTCTTAGAAGTAGAAGTATATAATATTATACAACTTTGTGGTTAGATCATAATTACTAAGGAGTACAAACTTTTTTGTTCAGAAGCTTTATCTAATCATGAATTTTCTTTGAATTAAACTTTGAATGAGTTTTTCTATAGTAATCTGAGGCTTCTTTTATTTGGATTACAGGCTAGATGTTATTTTTCTTTATTTGTTATGGGTTTGCTCTTGACTCTAGACTAGTTTAGGTCAGACATGACAGAGACAAAGTCGATGGTACGAAATTCCCCAGAAGAAGCATGTTCAATCTAACTTTGAAGAGATTAGGGTTGTAAGCGTTCGGAAACACAGACGCAGGCAGAGAGTTCCACTCCTTTGCTGTGCGCATTATGAAAGACGTTTGAAAACGCTTAGTGCGTATTGGTGGAATAGCAATAAGGTAGGGATGGTAGCTTGCAGTGCGTCTAGATGTCTGATGGTACAAGGGGCCGGTGGGATGACCATGTCATGGTTTTTTATGTAATTCTTATAAAAAGTAGCTATACCAACCTGCAACCCCTCTTACAGAGTGGAGGCCCAGAAGTGGGAATGGTACGGATATTATGTTATGTTACATTCCCTGAAACGAAACGAAATTATCACATTAAAATAAATCTCTCTCTTCTCATCTTTCCGAACTTGTATAGTAATAAAATAACCCGCTCTTGACCGACATTCTAAACAATTACAGCTCATAAATTTAGTTGCTCCACTATTGAATTCTTTTCAATTTTGTTTATAAAACATATTAAAGCTTCAATCGGCAATTTTACTTTCGGTGAAAATAACTGACACGATTTCACGAAAAGTCGACCAACTTAAATAGTTATAAGTACACGTCTGGCAATAACAGAATGGGAATTTCTAAAAAAAATATATTTCCAATTGATTGTAATATTATTAATTCTTCTCTCTATTAAAACAGAACTACAAGTTATAATAAGTGATTATGTTCTTGAATTTTGTCTGAAGAGGTAAAAGTTCTTTAAGTCAAAAGGGTTGGTAAATAAAGGGTATTCATTTGAATTAGACGTTGTTATTGTTTGAAGTTATTTAATTTAAGGCTCAAAAACAGGTGTCTGAAAGTGAAAAGTAATCAGATTAAGTTTATTCAGTATTGTGTCGAGGGCATACATGATTAAAAGCGATGGCATAACTCTAGCTCCAAATAAATATAAAAATACTCATAAAGATTATGTGCTATTTAAAAGTGAAGTTTTGAAACAGCTACATAGACTCTATGGTTCTCAGATCTATGAACTATTCTGAACCACAAAAAACAAGCTGGAAAATATCCAAGCTACTTCTTAATTAAAAACTATAACACGTATTTGAAAACGTTTCTAGCCAGTACTTAAAAATAGATCACATGCAAAAAAAGAAACAAAATTACTTTCCAACGATAATTTGCCGACAGCCCTAACCACAGGGTTGGCAACTTACAAATAAAATTGAGCTCTCATTGGTCAGTCAATAACTTCAATAAATATTAAAAACTACTTTAAAGCCATTATAAGGAGTGATTCACGATTGCGTGTAGATATCGCTTTTGTATGAATAAATAAGCGATTCGCGGTAAGGCTGCCTGCACACGTGCGGGGAGGACATAAAGCTCGGACGTGCTCGGTAATTGTGGCAAATGATCGCGTGCGGCAAGCCGAGCCATGTTTGAGTACGATTGGCTTATAATAAGATTATGCCTGATGTTATAATAAAGGTTTATGTTAGATGATAATTATTATTATTGATGTTTTGTTTCCATATTGAATTCATGTTAACTGTATGCAATTAACAGGCGTTCGGTTGTTTTTTTTTTTTGTTTAACAAGTAGAAATGTTTAGTAGTTAATTAGTTCGACTACTATGTATGCTTTGCTATGGAATTACTTTCCTATACAAATCTATTATAGTCCATATAATCTGGTTAAAATGACAGCTGCCAAACTAAAGAGACTCCTAGCTTTGGGCATACCGAAATAAATAATTATAAATGCATTTTTATCCAGTCAGTATTTTACGCTTTGCAAATGTGGGTATTAATAAGGGCCAATAAAAAAAAACTTAGCTTTAATAAAATTATCGGCTTGATTATTTACATCTTGACAGCTGTCACTTTAATCAAGTTAAGAACTATAGGACTGATATCAGTAATGAGCGATTTCAACAGGTGATAGAGTCATTATTGCTTTACAAGATGGCGACGACAATACGACAATAAGAGCCTTTTCATTGTCATACGTGTTTGCACCCGCATGCAGGCCAGGCAGCCATGATTGTTGCGGGCCGCACGCAGAGCAGATTATTTTCGCCACGCCGCCGGCGCGCGTGTGGCGCGCATGATAATAATAACATGTATGCTAGGATAGGTTGCGGGCAGCACGCATGCGTGCCTGGCCTGCACACGGGCGCAAACACACATGACAATGAAAAGGCCCTAAATGAAAACACTTACTAGTGTTTACTTCTCTATCACTAGTATTACCAGACTAGTTAAAATGAATATTTAAAAAAAACAAACGAACTAAATTGGACTGTAGTCAGAAATAAACTTTAATTTATTTTACTTTTATTTTAAATTACAAAAAAATGTTAACTAATTAAAACACCATTTATAAATATTGGTTCACTAACTTAACTAGGTATAATTTGCACTAATTCGCACCTAGAAATAAAATTTATGGAACGAATTTGGCAAAAGTGATGTAGCGAATTGGCAAAATGTGTTTAGTATTTATACTGATGCAGGGGTCGTTAATCTGTCGGTGCTAGCCTATTAATGTACATCATGTAGGAAATGCTGAAAATGAAAAAGAATGTCATGTGACTAAATACTGGATACACTCGATATAATTTTTGTATGCAGACTGGGAACGTCATGCAGTTTATTAACTTATTTTTTCATGGTTTAACTGGTATGAGAACCGCTTATGTTTTCGTATCTTTGATCTATTTCGATCAGTTAGAAAAACCCTTTGTATTTCCGCCATAAAGTCTCCCCTTTGTGACAGTTAACACCACGCTCGATGCCCACGTTCCCGTTTTATTACGACACGTGTAAATTATTGTGTTTCTTTTTCCCTATTCCCCTTATTAATCAACATATAATCAAAGAGACGTGGTAACATTAAACCTCTTAACCTTTTAATCTTCGTCTAATTGTAACCGAATTCCAAATTTCTTAATAAGTGGGAATAGGTAAGGGATTTATTAAAGTTATAATTTAGTCAACCATCAAGACGCAAAATTTGTAGTCAAACAGCAAATGGATACTACAGCGTAGCAGTTTTGATAATCTGCTACGAAAGCGTAGCACGGGGAAAGCTACGCCGAAGCCTGGTTCGTTTTTCTTACACACTGTTTCTTTTCTTAAAGATCACTTTTCTATGTTCCTATCACATCTCAACAACGTCGTTATTATACCTTCATCCGATTTTAAAAGCCAGAGAGTTTATTAAACACACAGTGTTTGTTACAAACTCCACACCTCAAGGCAGACACCTACGAACTTCACGAAACTATTTTAATTAAATTACCCTAAACTTCATCGAATTTTGAGGTCAATTTACCCAGAGGTAGTTACCCCGCTATCCGAGAGGCATGCGCTTAACTTTCTCCTCATTTGACAGCTGCGACGTACGAAATAACTCGGCGTGGAAATATTTCCGAAGCACAAACATTATCGGGACATATTTAGGATTGTTGAACGGAACACATTCCCGACTTAAATATTTGATGGCTTAATTAAGGGGTAGTTTAGGAAAGAAGTTATTACATAGTTGGTGAATTGCTTGGAATAGAAAACTAATATCTTTTTTTTCCACTTGTGTTTTGTTTGTTGACTTCAACACAAAATCAGGCGTACAGCTATAAGAAGTATCAATCTTATAAGATCTGCCCTCATCCTAATTGCATTATATTATTTTGTAATGGCAGAAGGGAAAGTAGTAGTGACTTTCGATACATATCGCAAACAAAAATTAGAATATTTAATATACTATTAAACCAGTATTATTATATTATTTAATATTCGATTGTTGTTCTGGACAACAATCGAAGGTCGACCGCATAATGTAGCATCGAATACAAACAATCATTTTGGAATAATAATGTAAAATAATCAGAAAATGAACATCCAGGAGAGTAAACATCTCTTTTCTTCTTCTTTACTTTGTTTTTGACAAAAAAAAATGTAGTTTAGTGACCAAGACTTGTGTTCAATCGTAGAACATTCATCAACAAGGCAAAAGAAAACGTAGAGTCACAAATTGAACACATTCAAGAAATCGGTCGGGTCCGCAAGAAACAGTGGCCCGTTCCATATTCGTACTGTTAATACTTTCATAGCGGACAAGTGGCGTGTTTGCCATACATTTGGTCTTGGGTGAGCTGCGTCGCGTTCCGTGCCCCGGATTACTCAATTAAGGGCCACTCTATTGTTTACGAATGAACTGAACTTACGTACGAATAGGTTCACGGACATGGGTTCAAGTTGCCGGCGATGTGTGGGTTGAAACACTGTTGCGCGGTTTTTTTGCGTGAGTCTTGGAGAATATACAGATTTTTGTTTGCGAAATATCTACTAATTAAATGTGACTTGGTACTTTGAAAGACTTTTGATCAGAAAAGCATGAAAATCTCATTCAGCTACATAATAACAAGAGGAGACTAGAAAATGTGTTTCATCAGCAAAAACGTGGATGCAAAAATCAAAAATGTATCGGATTGACATAAGCAATCGAAAAGATTGTATCAATTTTTATTGAAAATCATTGCAAAAATACGAACCGTTTTATAAGCGAGTACCACTTGTTTAAGTCCACTGAATACATAAGTACCGACGGCAAAAAGTTAAATAATTCAATAGATGCCGAGGAATAGTTGATTTTTGATAATTAAAGCACACGGTGGCTTAAGATATCAATGATTAACGAAAGGCCAGGATTACAGGTTTTGTAATCCAAACCCCGCTAATAAGATTATGAAAAGGGTTGATTATTTAATCTGTTTAGAGGCCATATTGTGATGTTTGCGGGTCTTTGAATGATGAAATTAAGATTGCAGGTAGTTTGGAGTTTCTGAAATGTTTACGTTGAATTGCGGTCTATTTTAGTTCCTCAGTGTACGATCATTTCATTTAATTCAGAGTCAATTCGAGTAATGATGGTGCGTCACCTAATCTATTAACCAGACTAGACGATTGCATCGTCGTTTTTGACTGTCCCCAGTCTAATTAGTTGTAGCTGAATACCAGTATTTTATATGAAGCTATTGCCTATCTGGTGGCGTACCATAACGTCATAAAACATTATTGTTCCATTCTTATTCCAGAGTGAAAAAGAGACGGAGCTATACAGGTCGTCTAGCTCCATCTCTTTCCCACTCTGGAATAGGAATGGAAAAATAATGTTTTAAGCGTCATAGTAACTCCCCTGACCTCCGCAACTCAGTTAGGACTGGGTACTACTATACCTCCTGGTAAGACTGGTTGTTAGACTTTCGGGCCACGACTGTCATAGATTTACAAATGACAGCCGCGACCAAATGCTTAACGTGCTTTCCGAGGCACGGAGGAAACTCGGTATGTAATGGATTTAATATTTAAACCCATCCGCGTACCAACCTTGGCAAGCGCGGCTTATGCTATGAACCTACCTATCTATCTCATGCGTCCGTCCCATTTACTTTGGTATTAAATCTGATTTTCGTTTTGTGAATCTCGATTTTTATGAATATGTTTTATTTGTTATTATTGTACATAAATTTATTATATATTTAAGTACCTATTGATACACTACACCACACTACATAACTATTAACACAATTTACAAAACTTTTTTACGTCCGTCACATCACTATCTCAGGTCCAGCTGAAAATCAGCGTCGGGCACTAGCTGCTCGTCAATTTGCTGAACTGGGCCTTTTTGGCGCAGCCGTGAGACACACAATTTTATTTTTTTGTCCCTATTTCGATATATTTTTAAGATTTTACATTGTATTGTGTGTACTTGTGGCATGGGCCAAATAAATATTTTTTCTTTCTTTCCATGCTTTTTTACCTCTGCAAATCTGATCCAGAATTTACCTTAGATCTTTTCTCACCTCTATGAAGAAAAAAAAGTTTTTAACGACTTTTTGCTTACCTTACAATCTAAAGCCCGCACAAGTGAGCATCCCCCCTAACGTTAACAATCACTTGCTCGTCGCGATCTATCGCCGATCGGCAAATGTTTGCCCGTCGATTACCAGCCCCGCCCTACAACACACATCCAATATGTCCTCTCATACCTTTAATGGAAGTACCTTTATCGACGAATTTCGTTAGAATTTGAGGGATAGGTGGCAGAATTCGTGGTAGTCGAAATGTTAGTCGTTGGTGTAGAGGAGAGTTTAAGTTTCAGCAGAAATAGTGTTTCTTTGTTACATGGGTTTGGCAATTAGATGTACAAAAAGCCCGCCACCTTCAGAAATAGGAAAAAGCCCTATAAAGATATGCCTTACCCGAGAATTGAACCGAGGATCTCTTGCTAAGCAGTCGCGCTTGCGATCACTGGATCAAAGAGACAGTCAAACAACGATTACTCGATATGAGTGAGAAATCGATTACAAGCTTGTACTGTTTATGAGAGTTATTTCCGACATGTCACTGTGGTAGGTTAAGCTCAAAATAAAACGAAAATACCCTTTCAAAAGATTTCATAATCAACACCGAATCTCAGAGCATTTTTTCTTTAACAAGCTTTATTAATTAAAAACCTAAAACCGTGCCGGGTGGCTAAGAAATTTTGTAAGGCATCGCAGAGTAATAAGGGCCCGATACGGCAAACAATCTCTGAATATAATCACCACTTAATTCACAGCGAAGTAATTTAAAGAAAAATAACATTAGCAATTCAGATGACTCTCTATCGGGTGCCGTTATTAACTGTCAAACTGGGAAAAGTGAGGGCCAAAACAAATTGACTTTGGAAGGTCGCTCTTGATCGCGAAACTTGATTCTTATCTACTTGATGTCATGTTTCTTTAGAGTTGCCAGTGGAATTTAAATAAGAATGATTATATTACATAAATGAAAATTAAAGATAATGTATACTACTCTTAAAGCGGCAAAGGAAAATATAAAACATAGAATATTTCCATTGATTCCATGAGATTGATGTACTGAAAATGAGGATATCGTTTGTTATTTGTTGTCCCTTTTATCCTGTAGATTTTAATAAAAACGATGCTAGACAAAACTCAGTTTTTTAAATAAATATACAGTGGCTTTGGCAAAACCGAACCGAGATTGGCTATTCACTTTTTTTTTCTATTTTTACATTCATGCACCATTTTTTAGATACAGTTACGCATGTTTCGGACAGACACACTCTTTTTACACATTTTATGTTGACCGCCAAAACTGCATGGTTTTAAACTTAGATTTTTACGAATAAACAAACTCGTTTGTACCTGTGCTATCTAAGTAAATTCTAATAAAAGCTTACACCTGTCTTTTTGATAGCTGAATTACTTTTACAAAAAATATAAACTTTGAAAAAATGCTACTTGACGATAAATCATACTGTGCAATGGCATAATCAGATTTTAATGATTTCGATTAGCTGGGAAATGGATCTCCTCTCGGTGAGAAAGAGTGGGCTATAATTAACCACGTGTGCCAATTGCCGATCTGTAGATGTCAACAAGCTTTAAAATATTGTCCTTTAATTAAAATAAGCATAATATTACATAAATAGTCACCAATGTTCTATACAAAATACTACAACCCACCAACAAGTGCAAAGCAATTAACACCCCCGTTTACTAAGCGATAAAAGCGACCATCAAACTCCCCTAGACAGTTTTATTAAGATTATTCCGCCACATAATATTTGAAGTTTTTACGTTCTTAGCCTCAGAAAATGTTAATAAAGGAGTATCACAGCTAATTGGAAGCCTCCGGATAATGGTTGCTTCGAGATTGCGGATGGTATGTGCTCGTAAATTAGTGGAGGGTGTAGGGGGGTGTAAGCGTGTGTAAGGGGGAGTACATGAGAACATTAGGCCCGCTGTTAGGGATAACCGGCAATTTCGGGTGGACTTTTTACTGGCTTAGCAGTCGAGATAAATGTGTCGTGTTGATTGGTGGGCGGTATTGATTGGTTGGGTTTTTGTGGAACTATGTAAAGGTGTAAGTAATTAGGGGGTAATTGTCTAAGGGCAGGCTTTCCTAGGCGCAAAGATGGGTGGAGGACATCAACTCATCGCACCATCGCTCCCACAGGTAGTTCTTGGATGAGGCTGGCACAAAAACGTGGAGATTGGTCAAAGAAAAGATGATGGTGTGAGTGAAGTCAGCATGATGATCAAGTTAAGCTTAACTTTCAAGTCGGCAGTCCGGATGTAATGGCTATCAGCTTTAAAACGCCATTGTTCCATCCATAGACTTAGAAATATTGTAAATAAAAACCGGTCAAGTGCGAGTCATACTCACATGCACACAGGGTTCGGTAGCACTAAAAAATATTGTAAAATTATTTTGAAGGCTCATTCATAATGTTGTATTGTTTTACATTCAACAGCAAAACTAAAAATGGTTTTAAGAACCTCAATGTCATTTTCCCCACGCAAGGATAGGTTTGATAAAAAAAAATAGTTTCAGCTCCATGTAAGGGTGTATATCTTTATTATTGGATAAAAATCGTAAGGTGGTACACAGAATGTGACTATGAAAAGTGGACATATGGACGCATGTAGACAGACGGACAAATAGACAGACATGACAAATCTATAAAGGTTTCGTTTTTTGCCATTTGGCTGCAGAACCCTAAAAACGGTAAAGAGTGGTGTTGAATCAAGAATAAGCTGTCTGTCTGGATCCTAGAATTATTTTTGTATTAAAATAGATCATTCAGAGCAATTTCTTGACTTCTCATCTATTAAACACCTGATATTCTTTGAAAAAGAGAAAGATACGTAATCTATAAATCCCGTAAAAGTGAAAATAATGAACAGTTCCACGAAAAGGTCGGCTCGAGAACAATTTGGTATTTGGTGGTGTTATCCGACACGGAATTCTGAGAAACTTGATTGTTTGAAACGAAACGCTTTGTTTAATAAATTAAAATCTATACTTTTTTGTTTGGCGATTCTTGTGAGTTTGTCTTTTGTTTTTTCCTTGGGAGTTTACGAAATCAGATCCGTACTTAGTGAAATACGATTTTTGTGGCTTTTAAAACATCGGTTTGTAGTTACAAAATATTGTGATTTTGTGAGAAACAAAATACAAAGTAGGTATTTTGGTGTCTCTAATAAAATCCATATTTTTAGATACCCAGTAATAATTTATTTTAGTAGTAATATATGACTTTGAAATTACAAAATCAATTATCGAGAGAGAGAGAGAGTGCGACGTACAAAAGTAACGTGCTTCAAACTCAAAACAGCAAAGAGAAGTCAGAATGTTTAAGTATTTATCTGTCTCGTACAGGATAAACCAATATGTTTGAAATTAACAATCGTCATCAGCCTTTAATTTTCCCACTGCTGGGACACGCCTCCTCTCTATGAGAGGGAGTGGGCTGCAATCCACTACGCGGGCCCAGTGCGGGCTGATAGATGTCACTCTATGTCTTCAAATTTTCAGTTCTAGGACATCACGGCCTCACGATGTTTTCCTTCACCGTTTTGGAGAGCAGCGGTGATGAAATAAATTACACAAAGTAATGTGCCTGCCTGGGTTCGAACCCACGGCATACTGCTCATAAGTCGGGGCTGCCAGACTGGGCCACCGCTGCTCTCTTAAATAAAGCCAAAAGACTTATTTCAGCATGGTGCTGTAACATTTAAAACAAATGACACAGCGCTGGTGTTCTGATAGAGCTCAAAGTGCCACCCCTCACAGGTGTCGTTAAGTGGTGATTTGTGTGTGATAATGTAAGTCAGTTGATGTTCAACATTGAGATTGAATAAACGGTTTCTTGACCAACCTACCTTTATACAAGGTGTTGTTTTGCAACCTCGTCAAATTTCAGGAGGTGGTCACGAAAGACATAAATAATCAATTAAAATTACGGTACCTAGTTAATTATTAACAAACGCTGATTTTTTGGTTGTTTAAGTTTGTCAGTATTTCAGAATAACCCCCTTAACGTGGTTTAAGGACTAAGAAATTATCGAATAAACGTTTGAGATTGATTGTACGTGTGTAAGCGATGTTATAAGGCAAGAACCAGATGGGCCGCATTTAAAACAAGGGCGGTTCACACTTAACGATTTCAGTAAAAAAGAAAAAAAAGAAAAATTACCTACCCATTTTATTATTGATTCGGGACGAGAACCATTAGCATAGTTACCTCCTTGAATTTGACGAGGATGCAAAACAACACCTTGTATTTGACTGTACTGTATATACCGAACTTAAGTTCATTCATAAATTAAGTTACGCTGAATACTACCACACTAATAAATAAGATTTACGGCACGCAATAAAAATAACTAAGCAATAACAATAACAGAGGAAGTCATTAATATTCTTCTAGTTTCGTTGAGTAGGTATGCAAATAGAGTTATATGGAGAGCTAATAGGTTGGTACAATTTAATCAGGAATACTTCGACTCTGACTTTTTTGTGCAGGCCCCATGCACGAAGTTGTTTAAGCCCACAATCCAGCTAAGTTATCTAGCCAATGTGAGTTTTTCAAATCATAATTATGTACTTTCTAAGTTTTTCTTGGGCATTACTGACATGGGTGAATAAAACATGGCGAGGATACATGGATTTATCTAAACAAATAAAAAAAATAAAAATATACGATACTTTTACTGGCATTTCTTTTCTTTCCATAAAATACCATTTCAGACAATTAACTCATAACCCTCTTAAGGCCTGACTAAGATTATGTCTAGACTATACAAAGGGGAATGCCTATAAAATGCCTGAAATGGACAAAAACTGCAAATAGTCCTTAATTGTATTTAAAATAAAATATGAATAATGAAATAAATCTCAAGTTTGTTTAAGTAGGGTATAAAATATAGGAATCATTAAAATATTTAACTTGATATCCGTTAAAGTTATTCTTATTCTTATTGAAGGTCAATGTTTATTTGACAGGAGTAAGTGACATTCAGCCAAAAAGGAATCGTATCGAATAATCCATTACAAACTATTTTAAGGAATTAGTGCACAGTTAATAATTAATTTAACACAAGTCGACCTATGTGTACCATAAATATATTAAAACAATATACGCATGTATATAAATTAAAATCAAATTATTTTTTTAAATGGAAAACGTATCGTAGGCTGTATGAATCATATGTCCTTTGCCTTACTGACAGTTTGACATTACTGCATTTTCGATTGTTTGTTTGTTTATACTTCTTGGTTTTGTGCTTGTGACTGAAGATACGTACTTACCTACTTACTTTATGATATTTCGACGAATGTGGCCATTTTTTAATGATTTTGATTTTACTTCTGCACACGATACCCATTTTTGAACACGGACTTAGATTGGACCCACCTAAACGATGACTCGGCTTTTTGAGGACAGACCTGAACCTACTTTAAATATGACGCTGTTGTGTATTTTGGACTTGTATGTGCCCCGTGTACATTTAAAAATGGTTAGAAACCTGCACTATGTTAATTGTTATCGTTAACCTAGACTTAACCTATATTTCAGAAAAATGTTTGTAACTGACTTCTACCTAGTTTTCTGATAATAATTAAAATTGTAATGGGTTACCTTCGACTTGCAGTAAAATTTGGCGTATATTTCATTGTTGTTCATTTCAGGCATTTTTCTATATGGCTGATGGGCATTCCCCTTTGTCAAAGTTACATTATTTAGAACTGAAACCTATTAGAGCCTTAATGAAAACCGAATCCAGCTGGAACAAACAAATGGTAACTCAAATTGGAACCTAAAAACATGCTAAATAAGCTTGCGTTTGGTCACAACTCGCCTGATGTGAAGCGATGACGCGGCCTAGGGTGGAGCACGCTTGCCTAGAAGAAACTGATTCAGTCGAAACTTTGAAGAGATCCAGATTATAATGATCGGGAAACAAAGGAACCAGCAGTCAATTTTACAGACTGGCGGTTCGAACAATTAATGTGGAATCATAGCGAGGAGCTCGTGGCTAAATAATACCAGCCGCACGGGTCGATCTTTAAGGTTAAGCCTTGCTTGCCGAGGTTGGTCCGTGGACGGCTGACCATAACTATATACCGAGTTTCCTCCATGCTTCGGAAAGCACGTTAAGCCGTTGGTCCCGGCTGTCATCTGTAGATCTTTGACAGTCGTTACGAGTGGTCAGAAGCCAAAAGTCTGACATTCATTCTTACCAAGGGGTATCGTATTACCCAGTTACTGGGTTGTGGAGGTCAGACAGGCAATCGCTTCATATAAAATACTGGTACTCAGCTGCATCCGGTTAGACTGGAAGCCGACCCCAAGATAGTTTGGGAAAAGGCTAGGCAGATGATGATGAATCTGAAAGCATAGCGCTTCGTTCGGGTCTGTGGAACTTCAACCAAAAAGGGTGTAAATTTATAGACCCTTAACGAAGACAAAAGGCACTTGTTCTCCACATCATTGCAATCATTTTTGAAGTGAAAACTTCTTTAGAGGCGTTGTGCACTTTTGTGATGGGTAAAAAATGTCAAACTCACGTCAGGTCTTGCGTCAGGACACGTGACCGTCAGGTCGCCTAGGTTGCAAAGGAATTTGAACTTTATGACATCTGTCATTGAGTTTGTGTTTCCAAAACTGGAAAATTCGTAAGATAGGCTACGAAGGAATTTGAACTTTATGACATCTGTCTTTTTGAGTTTGGGTTTCCAAAACTGGATCTAAGCCACAACAAAACCTTCGATTTCTCCAAAGAGGTAAAATTCGTAAGACGGATTGTACTAGTTTTGAAGTGTTAAATTTTTAATGTAATTTAAATTGTCATGTTTGTGTACGATAGCGCAATAAATGAATATTATATTTTACCACATAAATGATAGTACAATTTATATAATGATAATTAAAGCAATTCGCGCAAAATTATTCCCTAACCATTCCAAAATATCATAAATGCATGTTTTCACTTCTGCCGGCACTTCCGGAGTGCAACCCGTTTTTTTTTTGTGTTGGACTATATCTGAGAACTTTCTGGTTACTGAGATATTGGACGTCAAAGTCCCAACTTCAACAAGTTTTTTTTTAATACTACTTTTTAATTTTAAAACTGTAATTTAAATACCTCTATGAACTTTACTAGTCAATGCATCCATAAGCACAATATTTTGAGTGCGTTACGTTGAGTTTTACCGTAAAACGTGATATCCCGGTCCAAAAAAAAAAGTCCTTTCTCTGCAATAATTTTTGCGTAGGGTTACTTAGTTTTATGTACAGAATGCTTGGTTGACGGTTTCGTGAAGGGTAGGGGCTATTTACACTTGTATAACGGTTACGGTTCGCCGTATCTCTGCTCGTCCGAAAAAATGGGAATAGGGGAATTAGATTATGTAATTCAGCTGAACATGATCTTAATCAACCTGTACCGTTCCCATTGCTGGGCTTCCTCGCTATTAGAGGGAGTGCGGGTTGGCATAACCTACTTTGTATAAGAATAAATAACTGATTACGTATCATCCTCGAAAAACACGAGCATAATATAAAATTGCTACATGATAAAATTCCTAGAATTATAATTTATTAACAAAAGTTGTTTAAGAAAATTCGAAATTATCTTCAGACAAGGTAATTCTCAAGCCGAATCCATGTAATTTCAAAGTTCACGTAATATAATTCAAAATAATTACTTGCCGTTATAAATTATACTTTCTTTAATAAAAAAGCAAATAAAAACTTTTCTAATTAATATCTAATTAGACAAAGTTATTTATTCCAGTCGGTAAATGCCGAAGATTATTGATAAGTCTGTAATTACTTGTTCGGGACTTTATTAATGAGCTTTTTTTTTAAAAAACGAAATCAAAAATAGGGAATGTAAAATTTAATTCACGAATTTTGAATAGTCTTAATAATCCATCATGGTTCACAAATTGACGACGCGGTTGGCGCAGTGGCTGAGCAATCGACTGTCGCGGGTTCGATCCCCGCACGGAACAAATATTTATATGGCCTACAGATAGTTGTTCCGGGTCTGGCTGTTTGTGTATGTGAGTTTAAATGTTTGTAAACGCACCCACGATACAGGAGAAAATCCTAGTATGGGGCAAGGTTTACAAAAAGAACAACAACATTCGTAATTAGAAGTAAACAATTAATGTTTTTTTATGTAACAACCGTGTACTATCTAGATTTCTAGATAGTGATTTTAGCCTGTCTCTAGCCTGACTAGTGTTAGCAAGCCTACTGCTGAACATTGGGTCTTGGAATCGATTCCTGGGTCGGCAACGTATTGTTATTTTCTCCACGAGGATTCCGCACTAGCAGCTCGGAGTTCAAGTTTTATGCTATAATGATCTCCTTGTTCCAATTTATATAATTTAACTTTACATAAGTGGCGAAGCGTTGGTGTTCCTAGTATAGGCTGGTTCTGACTGAACCATCGAGGACATCATTCGTGACATTATGTTATGAACAAGACAGTTTGCACTGAAAACGATTACTTTCACATCTTCCCGTTCCTTTCGGTTGACGCTTACCCACCTTATATAACTGTATTGTCAATATTGGAGAGTGTGTACATCATCCTTCATACAGTCCGTATTAGAAATGTCATCCTATCGTACTGATCAACTTTCTCCATAAGACCAACAACGTAATCGCGAAAATATCCCTTGTAAGAGTAAGTATTAAAATTTTGCACAGGACAGCCGATTCTTTCCATTAATTTGAGTCGAGTGGGTATTGAAATTGTGTATGAGACAGCCTGTTGATTCTTCCCATTCTTTTGGGTGGAGCAGGTTTTGAAATTTTGTAAGGGACAGGTGATCATTTTTTCGCGATTGCGATGTTGGTCCCATGTAGAAGATTGTTCAGTTTGATGCTCTGTTCCATGCCCCTAAATATCACCAAACATTTCTTCTTGATCCATCGTACCGATGATTTATTTAAAGGTAAAATGTACCAATGCCACCTCTCTGACATTAGCTGTGGCCTGGGACAGGTCCTTCAAGGTGCAGATGGAGTTGCACAGGGGGAAGAAGGAAGTATATCACCGTCTGTGATGGGGTTCCGCAGTCACTGTTTATTCCATTGGAGTTCCCCATGACCTGTGTGAAGAATGACATGGCTAGGAAGGACATGTCGCGTAGTCGAAGAAGAAGGTATCTGCGCCAACCCCAAATAAATTGGCATAACGGCAGGAGGACGATTGAATCGGATTTAGTACATTTCTTATAGACACTTTGTAAGTGTCGTATACCATCCTATTATACAACCTGTTTTTTTTATATCCCATAAATCTAGGGTTATATTCTGTAGGTAAAAATAATACTAAAACTCCTATAATAGGTGGTACAAAAATGCATAGATTCGGAGATATCATCAATCATAATTTACTTAGGCCAAAAATTATCACCAGTATGGCGAATCTTTACTTTTGCGAGGTTGCCAAACTTCGAAGTAGTATAGTAAAATAGTAGTAGTTTCATTGATCAATATTAGTAATTCTTTTTATTCAAACCAATAATTTATATTTAAAGATAAGAAAATGCGAAAAAAACAAAAAAAAAAGTATAATTGAAACATAATTCATATACCAGTTGATTCTTTGATATGGTCTCAATCATATCCTAGAGTTATGGGATATAAAAAAAAACGGGTTGTATACTTGTATACCATGGTATACATATTATTATACACATATCAGAAATCGTTCACTGCTATTTGAGACATCGATACTTCAAATCAATTTTGTTAATTGGAAAGGTAACATTATCACTTCACAGGAACCGACTATTAATTAATGAAAACGTGTAATTTTATATATTGTTCGCTCTGAAACTACCTGTAAATATATGTCTGTATTAGGTACGTTTATACCTAGTTTCAACACTGCTATTGGTTGGTATGAATGATTTAGTGCTTTCATACCAAAATATGGAGCTAAAATTTGGATAATTGAAGCCGTGAGTCATATGAAATTGGTTTGGATATTAATTATAAATTGCCATACTCTGAAATCGATGATGATTTGGTTCTCTTATTTAGGAGCTCAGAAGTATTCGATATCGTCATAGATGCAAGTCACGGATGTGCCCCAACCGTACTTAGGTAGAAAAAAACGGCCAAGTGCGAGTCGGACTCACGCACGAAGGGTTCCGTACCATTATTTATAAAAAGGAGCAAAAAAATATTTTTTTTTATGGCCTTTTTTGTATGTTTTTTTTTTTATTATGGTATATCCCTTTAAATATTTATTTTATTCTGTTTTTAGTATTTGTTGTTATAGCGGCAACAGATATAAATAATCTGTAGAATTTTCAACTGCCTAACTATCACAGTTCATGAGATTAGAGCCTGGTGACAGACGGACGGACGGACGGACGGACGGACAGCGAAGTCTCAGTAATAGGGTCCCGTAGTTTATTACTTTACATACATAGCTTAACTTTATCTAACATTACCTACCCACATTTACAACAGAATAAAAACCCAGCAAAACAAATGTCACACATGCAGAAGTTTTATTAAGATATCCAGTCCGGCGATAAATCATGCTTGGACAAAATGCAATTGTGACCGCCGACTGTTTTTGTCGACCCTACTCGGACCGTCATGTTGTACCGTTCGCAGAACAAGATTTTGTCGAAAGTTTTGTTTTA
The DNA here is from genome assembly GCA_963082945.1 of Cerastis leucographa. Classification (NCBI taxonomy): domain Eukaryota; kingdom Metazoa; phylum Arthropoda; class Insecta; order Lepidoptera; family Noctuidae; genus Cerastis; species Cerastis leucographa. The sequence continues at coordinate 21,255,045 of OY720381.1, read as the reverse complement.
TTTTATAAGATTGTCATGTGTGTCTTTGGTGCATACAAAAGTTTAATTTAGTTATTGTTTTGGTTGGTTTCGTTGTAAGAAATGAGTTTCTTTTAAAGTGGTTTTGGTGCTCGGTTTATTTAGCTTTCTTGGTGCATTTAAAACAATAGCAAATTGCGTCCGAGACCAACGGAGGGCCAGTTCCTCATATATTTGTTCAGCGTTTATTTATTTTTTTGTCAGTTTGTATTCATACGTCTTGTCCCTGCGACAAATAAATGTTTTTTTATTTCTGTCTCTCGAGGGTATTATAACAAAGGAGAATTAAACGTGTCTTTTCCCGCAACCATTTAAGTTAGAATTAAATGTCATCCAAATTCAGGCAGTTAATTCAATACTTACCCTAAAAATGACCAGTAAAACTAAGAAAGAAAATAAAGATAAGGTAACATATGTGCGGACTGATATTAAGATATCCAGTGCCCTCGATAAATCATCGAACAAACGCATTTGCGGCGACAATGTTTTTGTCGACCCTACCCGGGTACGGACAGGTTATTACTATCCGTATGTGGGTACATAGATTACTGATCTATGTGGTGTAGTTTGTTCGGAGATGATAAGTAGGGTACTGGTTACCTGTATTTTTTTAGGGTTCGGTACCCAAAGGGTCAAACTGAGACTTCGCTATCCGTCAGTCCGTCCGCCCGTCCGTTCGTCCGTCGGTCTGTCACCAGGCTGTATCTCATGAACCGTGATAGCCAGTTGAAATTTCTACAGATTATGAATTTCTGTTGCTGCTATAACAACAAATACTAAAAACAGAATAAAATAAATATTTAAGGGGGCTCCCATACAAAAAAGTGTTCGTGCGTTTTTATAAATAATGGTACGGTACCCCTTCGTGCGCGAGTCCGACTCGCACTTTGCTGCTTTTTTATTTCTAAATAATAATTTGACATTATTTCAACTAGTTACTTTTAACTCGCCCCTGTTTTCCTTGGTTTTGGCAACTTTACGAAAAAAAAGAAATGCTTTGTTATTAGTTTACCTACTATGAATTATTGACTTCCAAACTTTCCGTAAAAAGTTATCTATATTATGATGGAGAAAACCATCAAATGGATTGATGAGGTCAGTTAGGCGTCACTTCATGTAAAATACTGGTATTTAGCTGCATCCGGTAAGACTGGAAATCAACCTCAAAATGGTTGGGAAAGGGCAGATGATGAAATGCAGATGATGAAAGCCGTTAAAATTCTTTGCTTTTTGAAATAACAACGCGGTTACAGAAAAGATACTTCAATTCGTGTACCTACCGTTAATAAATTGTTGGTAAATGTTTCGTTATACCTCTTTTGAAGTAGTGTGCTACAGAGTGGTTACGTGACAACATTGTATACATACAAAAGCATGCAAGATATTACATCGTTTGAGTCCAATCATGTTTAGCCGTAAGTATCGGCGTACAAATATTTCATCAAAGAATTATCAGTAAAAAAATAATAAAAAAAAATCTTAGAATAGATACTTAAAAGTATACAATTTAGAAACTCTGTAAATTAAAAATGATTAAGTCAATAATAAAAAATTAAATTAAAAATTAAAAAACCCCCGACACGAAAAACCTCTAAAAAACCTAAAATAAAATAATCAAAGCGTCTTAGCGTCGGGGGTCTGCTTTTCTTTTGTCCTTGTACTAAGCGGTCTACTTAGCGGTCCCCCGACGCTAAGACGCTTGGATTATTTTATTTTAGGTTTTTTAGAGGTTTTTCGTGTCGGGGGTTTTTTAAATTTTTAATTTAATTTTATTTCATGCTTTTTGAACTTAACGAAACCAAGAAAAGTTATAAATTAAAAAACGAACTTTTAGGGGGAGCGGGAGGGTGCAGCCCCCCCCCAGCGATGCCCATAGTGACATGATTTCAAATTTCGAATCGACCAGACCTGGGAAAGTTGTATATTTCCCTTCAACTAGAAAAGTGGTGATAACCTTCAAACGGCTGGGCAGATTTTCTCGAAACATAGTTAAGAACACTCTCGATTAAAACACCTTTCAATCGAAACCAATTTTATCAAAATCGGTTCATCCGTTTAGGAGCTCCGATGCCACAGACAGACACACAGATACACAGATACACAGATACACAGATACACAGACACACAGATACACACGTCAAACTTATAACACCCCTCTTTTTTGGTCGGGGGTTAAAAAGATAAAATTATTCAATCACAATAACAACAACGTGTGTTTGTGTTTTCAAATCGCGATGTGGTATGCAATCATAAAATGCCTAATTTCCAATCCAGTATTCCAGCCAGTAAAACCCCATGCTATCAAGTCGATTTATCAGTTTTATGAAGTGCATTAGCAGTGGTTTCGCTTCGTTTTGTCTAATAGTTGATTTTATATTGCTTGATTGCAGTTGGTGAAAGATACGTTTGAATGCCCAGTTTTTTCGTTCATGGCCTCGGGCGATACGACTTGTGTCATGCGTAAAATACTGTATTTACTGCATGATGATGATTATTGATATTGATGTAGGTGGTTGATTTAAACTGTAGTTCTGATTTCTGTTAATATAATAATATGATTCAGACTCTTCAAATTCGACTTCAACAGTCATATCATCAACTAGTGAGTTACAATTCCAATTGTAACTCACTAGTCCGTGGTCAGATTTAAGAACTATTTGAAACCATTCGCTCCCCGTTCTCGATCGGAACAAATGAACGATACTTTATGTGACTGCCTGAATGTGGCGTACATTCGGTCACAATTGAACGGAATGTTCACTTCATAATTTTGAGAAAACTTCCTGAAAGCGCCGTAATCTTGAAATGTGGCAAGCTTTGTTCCGATTGAGTTTTAATATTTTAAAATTTAGTGGTAAGTAGTAAAGTTATAAGAGGTGCTAAAGGAGCTATTTCTTGCTGGTTCATTGAGCTGAAACAGTGTTATTTTTGTTTAGTTCTCTTTGATAATGCTTAGCAAAATCAATCTTCAAATGATCTAAATAAATAGATAGTAGATACAATACAATATCACTTTTTGTTTCGATCTGTGTGATCGTCTAGTTCTTTTAAATCAAACTATTAGTGGTTTTCCGTACGTAGGTACATAAAATAAAATAATATTTAAAACAGTGCAAAGCAGTACCGGGTCTATAATTAAGAATGAACTCACATTCAAAATACTCACACACATCACTCAAAATACAAAATAAACTCACATTTTTCCAATGGAGGTTGGCTGTAGAGCCAGAGGTAGGCAAGCCACCTGCTAAAATTAGAAATAATGTTATCAAAATCTTCTCATTGTTGCCTCATACAAAATTTACTTTCCACTGAAAGTATCTATTTTTAAACATTTTAACCCTCTCAAAAAGCGACCTTCCTCTCGTATTATTTAATCCGACCCCAGCTATAAAGTCCACGGTAACGGTCCGCGGAAGGGTCCAACTATCATCGGTTTACGCTTGTCGATAAACGCGAGTGGCGACGTTAACTCCCCCTTGCGGATGAATGGAGCGATTCACTTCCTGAGGGGACCGCGGTTAAACGGACAAGCTAGTTTTTGCGCTAAAAAAAATATGCCGATTTTTTTAATGACATGACTAGGCTGTTGTGCTGATAGTAAGCCGCACGGGTCGATGTCAGTTTAAGATTGGCTTGCCGAGGTCAGCCTCTGGATGGGTGACCATCCATTTCATATCGAGATCGATCCGTGACTGAGTAAGTTCGACACGTGTGACGGGAATTGCGTTAAGTTGATGTTCTCTGTTATCATTTGTAGATCTTTGATAGTTAAAAGCGTGAAAGACTGACAACCAGTCTTTGCAAGGTAGTGATTGGGTAACCTTTGGAGGTCAGACAAGTTGCAGCAAGCGCAAGTGACCAGCTTTTGACACGGAGCGATCCGTGTCAAAAGCTGGTACTCAGCTGCATCCGGATAGACTGGAAGCCGACCTCAACATAGTTTTGCAAAGGCAGGCACATGGTGATGACAGAACTAGGCTGGTGCCGTAGACGTCATACAATATCATAGTTGCGACAATCGTATACAAGGTGTTGTTTTGCATCCTGATCAAAATTCAGGAGGTTGTCAGGCAAGACATAAATAATCAATTCAATTACGGTACCTAGTTAATTATTAATAAACGATGATTTTTTTGGTTGTTTAAGTTTATCATTAGTTCGGAATAAACCGCTTAACGTGGTTTAGGGAAAAAGAAATTATAGAATAAACGTTTGAAAATGTTTATATGTATGAAAACGCGGTTATAGGACCCGTCCCATACAGTTGATCAGACGAGCCGCGTTTAAAATACGGGCGGTTAACACTTACCGATTTTCGTAAATAAGAATAAAAATAAAAATTACCTACATATTTTGTTATTGATTCGAGTCTAGAATCATAGCATAGTTTCCTTTTGAATTTGACGAGGATGCAAAACAACACCTTGTATATCTTGTAGAAGGAAATCATTGTATTGGTTGAGAGTACTGACTGTAACCACGACTATAATCCCCGTAGGGGAAGGCCAGGTAAATCCAATAAAAGACCCACATTCGACAGTTATGGTTAAGTTCCATATACAAGGTGTTATTTTGCAATCTCGTCAAATTCAAGGAGGTACCTATGCTAATAATTCTCAACCCGAATCAATAATAAAATGATTAGGTCATTTATTTAAATTTATGCAAATTGGTAAGTGTGGACCACCCGTGTTTTAAACACGGGCCATCTGTTTCTCGCCCCTATAACCACGCACACAAATAATTTCAAACTTTTATTCGTAAATTTCTTATTCACTAAACCACGGTAAGGGAGTTATTCTGAAGTACTGTCAAACATAAACAACCAAAATAATCAGTTTTCATTAATAAATAACCAGGAAACGTAATTTAAATTGATTATTTATGTATTTTGTTACAACCTCCTGAATTTTGACGAGGATGCAAAACAACACCTTGTATAAGTGGGCTCGTGCAAATCCAGACTCTAAAACAGCTACTGAAAAATTCCTGATAAAAAAAAAAAAAAACAAAAAACCCTGTGCCCTGGGAATCGAACCCAGGACCTCAAGCTCAGCGATTTGACAATGAAACACAAGCAGGTATAATTTGTCCCTGCTTGTATGTACACTTAACTTGATGTTCTACCATTTAACCCTAAAACGCCACTTAAACGCGATTACAGTGCAAAACGCCGACGTCACCATACGTAAGCCACACGCACGCGATAACACGGAAACGCTGTTCTCAAGTGTTAAGTGTTTTACTCATTCACGAGGAAAATATCATGACCTAATGTTAAAGCTAAAGTAGACTTGTTTTATAGCAGTTGCAGACTTTTTTTGCGACTATATGCTCGTATTGGCTACGCGCGTACATTTTGCGCTTTTAAAAAAACCGAACGCGTTTATACGCCCTTATTCCGGTGAGTCAGCGCCGCGTGAGTGGGCGCGCAGTAAATGGTAGCCAACAACGTTTTTTTTTTTAAAAAAAGCGTTTCCAAAAACAAGATCACACGCGGCGAAATACCAATCTGAAACCAAGGACAGTTTCAGATTACCATGTCATTGAACTGAGAGGTGTGTGTCCAAAGAAAATGAGTTTAATCTTATGTCAAATTCAAACTCAAACTCAAAGCATTTATTTCATTTATGTATGATTCATGCAAGACGAGATCAATATTTTTTTTTTCTGATGAGAAGTCGTCAAATGGCTCCTTCCGCTTTGGGCGGAGCGGAAGGGAGTGTTAGACTTGTACTGACTAAAACCAATCCATGTTCCGTCTTAGACTTTTGTGTTCCAGGGCCACGGTATCTCTTTCGAACAGTCCCGCAGCCCTGGCAGGCGTCGTCCTCTCGGACCCCTTCCGATTTGCTGACATCTCCTTGAGGCGCACATGGAACACGAAACTGCCGTCAACATGGTTTGTCGTCATAAGACGGACGGACGGTGTGCTAGCTCATTATTCACCGTCCACAAGCCCGCACTATATAATATAATCACTCTATTAGATGCGACCAGTTTCCAGGCGTTTAGTTGAGTGTTGTTGCTGATTTCAAAAAAACAGATAACCTCAAAAGTTATATAGAAAAATAAATCTAAAACTTCTAATCTATGGAACTTCTTTATCCTCTTATATATATCTTACATAACTTTACTCACTAAATAGATATCTGAAACATGAAGCAATTAAATCTTCACTTCACACAACCGGTCACGTCATCCCCACAGTTTCTGACATATATAACAAGTAGATCCGTAGAAAGTCTTACCGTCATTAGGGTGAACACACGTATATTAGAGGCTTTTAAAGCCGTTCGCGGCTCGCTGTAATTTGCGAATAAACTTCGATTGGAGATTACTGGCGCCAGTCACTTCACTCGCCCGGTTTATGGAGTGCGTGTGAATACTGCACCTTCTTCTGTTGTACTTGTGGTTTTTACGTTTGTTTTCAAAGATTTGTTTCGGTTAGGTTAGGTATTAACCGAATCGTAAGGTTGTGTGTTCATTTTTGATCTTCTTGGTTTTAACCAGTCAGTGTCAATTGACCAACTTGCATTAGTTTAATATACACGTTTCTTCTATTTCACTTACCTGTCTTCTAATTATGACGCGCGTTGGTATAGTGTAGTTTGTATAATTTGTTTTATCAATAATTCCTATTTGATTGAAACTTTACAAAGATTAAAACCAATTACCAACTGCTAAATAGAAATCATTTTTACTTGCAAATGACACTATGATGATAGGGTTTCGACGTTAACTTTAGGTACGCACTATAGAAATCAAGCTACACGAAACTTCCATTTATTATTCTTTTTTAAACCAAAACTTTGAATATTTCAGGACAAAAAAAAAATAACAAAACACACTCATCCGCCCACTTATTTATCTGCTTATCTGCATAAACCAATAAAATCCGATGAGAGCACAAAAAAGGCTCTCATTATTATTCTAAAGCTTCGCAGGAAGTAATCAGACGAAAATGTAATTGTCATCGCGAATAACATCTGCTGAATCTAATTTATTCACTGGATGCTGCGACGCGGCGGTGCTACTGTGAGTACTCGTCTTTATGACGACGTGATTTACATCGTTTGAGTGAATTATGAATGAGTTATTTCGGAATAGGTATGTCTTTCGGCGTGCTTGTTTTTAGTCGCTGAAAAGTGGAGAGTTGGTAGAAGTCACATGTCTCCGAATTTTGGGTTCTTGAAAGGGTTCCCAGTTTTCATTCACCGTTTTGAGAGCAATGTTGTTTAAATATATCACAACCTAGGTGCTTTCTTAAATCCTGCGATCCGAATTCTGCACTAGAACATCACTGCCACACCTATACAGTAAAGCAACAGTGCTCGATAAAATATTTGAATCAAATTTTTGTTGTAATCTTCTGGTCTGACTGATCACAACTTAAATATTTGCACTAGGAGCTTTTAGGTTGATATCTAGGTACTTCCATGGGCCAGAACATACGTTTCCAAACACATTTAATAATTATCAACTATTTTTTTCAACGACACAGTGACTTTCTCGTCACACGCGCTACAGCTAAGTATGAGCATATGTTTTTTTTTTCAGTATATACATAATTATTACGTGGAACTTTAAAATAGCTGGCAAATTGTGGATATACTGTATACCACTGCATAATACTTTTAAGAAAAAATTAAATTAAAAATTTAAAAAACCCCCGACACAAAAAACCTCTAAAAAACCAAAAATAAAATAATCCAAGCGTCTTAGCGTCGGGGGACCGCTAAGTAGACCGCTTAGTACAAGCACAAAACAAAGCGGACCCCCGATGCTAAGACGCTTGGTTTTTTAGAGGTTTTTTTAATTTAATTTTTATTTCATGCTTTTTAAACTTATATTATTTTATCAAAGCCTTGACTGTCCCAATCTTGGGCATAGGCCTCCCCATTGCTTCCACTTTTCTCGTTGTTGCGAGACTTCTCGCCAATAAACGAAACAGCTAAATAAAAAAAAAATGGGGTGAGGGCGGGTGCAGCCACCCCCGCCGGCGATGCCCATGTTGACAAGTGACAAGATTTCGAATTTCGAATCGACCAGACCTGTGGAAGTTCTTAATTTCCCTTCAACTAGAAAAGACGTGATCACCATCGAACGGCTGAGTAGATTTTTTCGAAACATAGCTAAGAACACTCTCGATTAAAACACCTTTCAAACGAAACCAATTTTATCAAAATCGGTACATCCGTTTAGGAGCTACGATGCCACAGACAGACACACAGATACACACGTCAAACTTATAACCCCCCTCTTTTTTGGTCGGGGGTTAAAAACTGGCGTGATATTATTTATGTTCTTGGTCTTCTAATCAACATCATCTCAATTTGTTTGAGGTCAGCGCAGCATGTCATCTTCTTCTTCATTACTTCTCGCAACTGAAAGAAAAATGTCATACGCACCCATAGTAGTAGTATTTGTACGATAGCGAGACAAATTGTAGCCGTAATGAGTAATTGTATTAGAGCAGGAAACTCAATAGAAGACTGTTTTATTTGTGCTATGTCTGTTTTATGCATACATTTTGTTTTTATTATTGTTTTGTTCGGCACAAACCAACGTGAACCGCAATGTGAAATTGTCTGAATATTTTATACTATGTATATTAAGAAGTGATAAAACATAAAAAAGGATTGTGTGGTTTTATGAAACCACGGTAAAAGTGAAACTTTTTACCACATTTAACTAAAAATTTTTGGAATAATATTCCATTAAGGGTATAAAACGCGGAGTAGGGATAAAATGAAAGGCGCTCTGACGAGCACCTTTCACTTTATCCCTACTCCGCGGCCGAGCGTCACGCGAAATGCAACACACAGACGAAAAAGTCTGAGACGAGGTAATAAAAGTTTCACTTTAAAATGTTTAAAATCTTTACATATGTATAATGTTACCATTTTTATTTTGTTTTTTGGAACCCTGATGTATATATGTTTTCTACATACGGACCGTTCAGAAACAATTATGTAGGTGTAAAAACTAGTCTCATTTTTAATTGTGAATCAATAATACTGAAAAAAAAAAGTACTCATCTACTGACAGACAACCACCGATTAAACCGCATGTTATGAACGAGAGTTCTATATCAAAGAAAGGGTGGCTGAAAATTCATGCCCTGAAAAGGATGTAAGTATGTGTCTGGAAATTCGTATCGTCGAATATTTTGATAGGAACTCTAAACTTTATAAATACTGACTACAAGGTGTTGTTTTGCATCCTCATCAAATTCAAGGAGGTAACTATGTTAATGCTTGTCGTCTCGAATCAATAATGAAATCGGTAGGTTATTTTTTTTTCTTATTTACGGAAATCTGTAAGTGTGGCTTCACTTCCACTCATACGAACAATCTCAAACCTTTATTCAATAATTTCTTATTCCCAAAACCACGTTAAAGGGGTTATTCTGAAATACTGACAAACTTAAATAACCAAAAAAAAAATGTTTATTAATAATTAACTAGTACCGTAATTTTAATTGATTATTTACGTCTTTTGGGACAACCTCCTGAATAGGGATGGTGACTCATTTTTTTTTCTTTGTCTATCGGGTAGATTATTAAAAAGTATTTGACACGTATTTTTTCTTTTTTCACGTAATCGTAAAATTACGGAGATATTTTGAGTTGAAATGGCGCATGACGTCACGGCTCAGTACATTTTATACCTAGTTGTGACGTAGTGAGCCCCCACTCTCAAACTTTAATGCGTTTTAACTAAGTATTTTTTTGTTAACTTGATAAAACAAAAAATACGTATCTAATATTTTTGTATTACCTGATTGACGGACAAAATAGAATTTCGTTTTCTTTACCCAGTCATCATCCCTATTATGACGAGGATGCAAAATAACCCATATAAACACTAAAACTGCATTCTTTGTAACACATGTGATTAGTTGGAAATATAATAAATGTTGTATTTAAATGAAAAATCGGAAAACCTATTAAAAATACTTTACAAAAGATGCAGATAAATTCTTTCACTATTTTTCCTTGTTGGTTCACTATAAAATAAACTGTAAAATATAAACAAAGGCAAGCTTTACTCAAAATTGAATTTTCCTTTGAGTGGTACAGAAAATAGAATTTATGAGGGCTGAATCAAGTTTACAACAGAAATGAAGTAAATTTCTGCCTGGATAGAAATACACAGAAAATAAATCTAGGAAGAGATACCTTTACTTTGTCTACATAACCTGTCAGCGTAGCGAGTACTAATAAAAGCGTCGAAAATTACGCCACGGAAAGAACTTATAAGTACGAACTTAACGTTTTCGAAGTAAATACTTGTTGTAGTAGAATTTATAAGAGATTGCACTAGTAAGTAGTATTAAAAAACATGTGAATATGCCGAATTTCCACCGCGTATTTTTCGCCTAAAATATCTCCACCGTTATAAAGTGATTCTTTAAACAATTGAACCAACAACCTTACTTGTTACTTATCCGCAAAACCACTAAATCCGAATGCAATACAGTACACACCCCCCTACCACAGAAACGTATAAAATCCCTCTTTATCGCTAAATACATTCATTTAATCACATCGAGCGACCGCCGGCATCGTAAAACGAAGCCCTGGTCATAGCAGGGTGAGGGTCGCGGGTATTTACGTCCTATTCGATTAATAATGAACACCCCACCAAGTTTTCTCACGATTTCTATATGATGCTGCCTTTGAAAACATCCTACAGTTATTTCGGAGAATGTGAACGACGACGTAACGTATCACCTGAACAATGTATTACTACTTAAAATATGAAAAATAATTTAGTTACCGAGAAAAAACTAATACATTTTTAAAAAACAAAAATCGCCTATTATGAGGAAAGAAAAAAAAATCAAGGTGGGTGTGGTCCGCGTATTAAAAATTAAATATCTTATTACTAAAAAACTATTTTTGAACCATATTATGTAGGCCCCTTAAAAAAGTGTATTATCCCATATAACAGGAAATAAATATAAATAAAATACCAGAAACGTGTTTTTATCTGCGTTTTTTGCTCCACAACGGTGAGTACTGTTTAAACACGTTTGTGAGCAAGTTAGATTCGCTCATTTTCAGTGGATTTGTTGTTTTAAACTTTTATTTTATCTGCATGGTCTCTTGAAAGCTGTATCACGAGGATAACCAAACTAATTAGTTCCAAGAAATGTTTCTCTGTCTCAAATGCTTTTCGTCAGTTTTCTGGGAAAATACTTAAACGAAACGAAATTACTTTGGTAGTAACAACCCACGTAGATATACCAATGTTTAAGATAATAATTTTATTTTGAAAATGTAGATACTTAATAGTCGTAATAAGGCGGCTTTTTCAAAAGCCACAGAATAACATGTTAAAAGCAACAAGTTTGTTTCGGTTCTATTACTATAATTATTACAATAAAATAAAAATAACAGTATTTACATAAACTAACTAACTAAATATAAACTAAATTAAAAACAACAGGACGTTAAGGCGTCAAAATACTCCTCCACATCGCTGTCATCTGGAAACGTGCCCAGAAGACTGGCGGCATTGCCACGTTGAATGGCAATGCTAATTCTTTGCCCAAAGAAATAGCCAGCCCTCTGGTCTCGTGAAGTGTCAACCAGTCGACGAGATATTTCCTTAAAAAGAGAATGCGCGCTTGGGCCCCATGAGCCAAGCGTTTCGACCCCAAACGGCTCAAAACTGTAACTGCCATTAAGATTATTTATTTATTTATTATTCTATTACTTGAGTTTTCTAAATTATTATGACTAATACCATAAGAGGTTCGTGGGGACGAGTTCACATGTTTGGATGTTAGAAGGAATTTCTAAAACTACTCATCCGAAATCATTAAGTTTTAAACTGATGGGAACCTACATACCGAGTAAAAAGAATAAAACTCTTAGTTATTTTTTCCGCCTAAAATACTGGTCAGCCTCCAAATCATTTATTTTATCAAACACAATCTAAATTAAACGCTTGAACTCGCTCAGTTGACCACACATTTATTTTTCATCTATAAAACAAACACTGAACAAATACATGTCCACATTCATTTGACTTTCTAAACAATCGTTGGAGAACCGCATGTAAATTCCACATATCCGATATGGGACTGTGTTCTAAAATTACGGACATATCTGTTTGGTTAGGGGCGCTATACACAAATTCGGCTTTCATTTGTCTCGTACCTATTGGTTAAACCGTTCGGCATCTACCAGCGCTGGATCATGCCGATTTGGATCAGAACAAGACAGACGCGGCGCGGGTTGCGTGCGCCTTTCGATAACTAGCGTGCTCTTTTCAACGTGCGCCGGTCAACGTTGAACAGTAAATGCTATCATACAAATCCAAAATAGGCCTAAGCATAATCAGCCTTTAAGGTTTTTACTACTGGACGGCTTCTTCTCTATGAGAGACAATGAGCCATAATCCACCACGCGCACCCATGGGGGCTGGTATCTATGATTGGGAATGAGCTGTAAACCATCACAAGCTAAGCCGGCGGCGGCTAGGCGGCTTTTTTCGAAACTAATTCAACAAATATTTGATGAACATGTTTTAAGACTCCCCATATTTTCAGTTTTGGTCTGATTCTTCATTTGTATACCTGTACTTAACTGTGAACCGTAGGCTAGAATTTGTTAGGAATATATTTGATGTTGTTTTGTTGATAAATACCATTTATAATTGGTGAGGAAAGTAGTACTCTCAAATTAAATCGATTTACCTCTGTTACATTCATAAGTTTCAATAAAAGTGACGTTTAAGAGATTTATTTTTACGATATTTTGCTTTAGCTTTGTGCTCAAAGTTACAGTACTGTTCAACATAAATACTCTTATACTAATCTAAAAAAAGAACCACCCGTGTTTTAAACGCGGCCCGTCTGGTTCTTGCCCTATAACCTCGCTTACGCACATACAATCAATCTCAAACGTTTATTCGATAATTTCTTATTCCCTAAACCACGTTAAGGGGGTTGTTCTGAAATATTGTCAAACTTAAAAAACCAAAAAAAAACTGCGTTTATTAATAATTAACTTGGTAGCGTAATTTTAATTGCTTATTTATGTCTTTTGTGACCACCTCTTACAATTTGACGAGGATGCAAAACAACACCTTGTATAAAGTACTAAGAGTAGGGAACCTGACCTGTAACCAATCATTTAGATACATATCTGTCATCATCTCATACAAATGGACATGACAGCCAGGGGAAAATTGTAAATAGACCACTAACATAGTGCGCACGGCAAACAATCAAGATATACAAAACCAGTGTATGCGGATCTCTCATTGTGTTAGAAATATATACGAGGCGAGGCCATATAATACTGGAAATGCGTACAATTCGTCACAACCAGCTCTTCTTCTTTCTTGGAAACATTTCAATATTAATTAATCTGTTGCACGCATATCACTGTTTCATAGATTTTCGCCCATAACATGAGATAATAGGCTTTTGGTGTCCCTATGTGGCTGCCCACCTACAAGGTGTTGTTTTGCATCCTCGTCAAATTCAAGGAGATAACTATATATAAAAAATTAAAGTCACATACATAAGTATGTGATTTAATTTTTTTTTTAACGCCGTCACGATACAGGAGCAATTCCTAGTGTGGGGCAACGTTTTTATTTAAAGAAAAAACAACTATGTTCTCTGCTTAACCTTTCGAACAACAGGTGTTGTTATATATGGTTTGTGAAGCAATAAGCTATTTAATTTAAGAAACCGTTCAAGTACCTCAACATTATTTTCATTTTAAGTAGGCAAGTTACCTTTATCATATCCAACAGCAAAATCTCCATCAGTACCCAGTACAGGCTTCCAAAAATTTTTACATAAGCTAACATTCATGACGTCATGAGAGCACAGCTGGTCGAGCCTTTAGCATTTATGCGAGCGACGTGAGCTCTATAAAGATGGCGCCCAAATTAAATTCATAAGCATATACCGGGTTATGAGCGGCGGCACTCGATAGTACTCCCCAGAAGGGAATTAGGGGTGGTTTGAAAACATCCTCACTAATTGCAGTTTTGTATTAATTTTTGACGAGAATTTTGAATGGAGTTTTTTTTAGGGAGTTTCATGGTTTTGTAGATTGATGGTGACGCGCATGGGGAAGTGGTGTTTCGGAGTTGGAAAAAGTTTATTGGCTATTTCGTGTTAGTTATATTGGCTGAGGGAATTGCATTCGCCAATTGTGATGCGGAATTTCATTTGATAACACAGCACATAATTGCGTTAATCATAATTCTGGGTTACAGGTTATTTTATACCTTTGAGCTGTCAATTATTGACAACCAGGTCTTACCAAGGGCTATACCAGTGCTAAGCTATTGTTAAAATATAGTGCATCCGTAATTAGTAATACAGGTACTCATCCGGTTAGATTGGAAGCCCACCCCAAAAAAGTTGGGAAAAAGGTACGCAGATGATGAGTACTGTCAGCTAACTTCATAATACCTTCAATCCAGCAGATTTCTGAATTGAATTTGTAGTTGAAGTTTGATGGCACCACCACGTACCCATACTTCTAAAGCAGAGTATGACAGATTCTCAAATTCAAATATCGAAATTCAATAACCAACTGTAACTTACTTTGCCCAAACACCACTTGTAAATAGGTTGGAAAATTCGATGAAAATAAAGCCTCAGTTTCGCATTACGCAATGGATTCGCAGGGAAAAGTGAGTTGTTTATCAATCCATACTAATATTATAAATCTCACTCTGTTTGTTTGTTTGTTTGTTACCTTTTCACGACTAAACGGCTGATCGGATCTTAATGAAATTTGGCAAGAAGATAGATTTCAACCTGGGGAAGGACATAAGCTATATATCATCACGCTACGACCAATAGGAGCGGAGCGGCAATGAAAAATGTTGCGAAAACGGGGAAAATGTGACGCAGACGAAGTTGCGCGGGACAGCTAGTATATTATATACGAGTATTTAACAAAGAGAGGTCATAGGGTTTCGGAGAGGGCACCCCTAAAATGAACAATTATTACTAGGAGAAATAAAAATTCATTCCTTTTTCAAAGATTTTTTTCAATTGTAGGTTTTCCTGCTCGGGTTACATAAGAATACTTGATGAAATGATTTTTCAAGGTTTTTTCAAGTTTCTTGTCAGGTGTGCTTTTATCATAGCAACGATTGCTATGATGAAAATACTTTGGAATTGGTGTCAACTCCTATTACTCTTCATTTATTTCAGTCTTGCCAATGGGTATCAGGATACCCAGTACTACCTGGGTTGTGGAGGTCAGATAGGTAGTCACTCCATGTAAAATACTGGTAGCCAGCTGCATCTAGTTAGACTGGAAGCCAACCACGACCCTAATATAGTAGGAAAAAAGCTAGACAGATGATGTGTGCAAAAAACCTCTTTACAAAAATAAACATTATTTATCATTTATAATTTTTCCATCATTATTTTGGCTGGTAAAATGTCACTTTTTCTAGGATTTCTGGTCCGTCAAATATTAGACAAAGCTCCTCATAAGTTGCGATTAAAAGAATCGATAATGGTCCAAAACTAAAATAAAATAAACAGCTTCAATATCGAAGCAGATTCTTTTAAAATAAAAAAGATCTATCATAATTATATTTTATCCTCACCGTCTCTTAGTATCCAGTCAGCAATAAATTTATTAGGGCCCTAGACAGGCTTTGGCCGCGAATTTTTGATCTAGGTAATATTAGAAAAAACTTAGCTTTTGCTCTAGGGATTTCGGTATTATATTACTCACTTTTAAAACTATATGTTAGTTTGAGGTCAGAATATCGTACTTTGAGCGCAAAAATTATCTAAATGATATTGCAAATATAAATTCACTTACAAACAGCCTGTGTAATGAAAAACATTTGAACCCAAAAAAAACGGTTACCATACCAATCTCTTGTAAAAGAGCGACTATCTATCTGACCTCGACAACCCAGTTATTTCTGTGTAATACGATACCTCTTTGTAAGACTATCACTACGCACAGTTAGTATGGAGTAACACGATGCCTCTTTGCGACTGACTGCCTGAAACGAATGTCAAAGATTTACAAATGATAGCCCGGACCAAAGGCATAACCTAACCTAACATTGAAGATCGTCTCTTGCGGCCGCTATCATTTACCCCACGAGCTCGTACTATAGAAATACACTCTAGGTCAAAAATACCTCCTTCACATTTTTATCAAAGCCACAGGCCAGGCTAGTACCTAACTATCGAAACGTAATTTGCTTCGATAATTTAGTATGCTCTCAGGTGTTCAAATATGCAAATGTAATGTACTTTTTTGGCCTTAGGCGATGTGAGGGCTGAAAAGTACCTGAAGCTTATGGACATAAATTACTGAAACGTCGATACCTTTTTTTTGTGCGGAAATCTTCTTTACCTGGGGAGAATACCGGGTGCCTGCCACTGCCAAGAGTAGGGAGCATGGGAGATACACCCACGTCTGACTGGTATCAGGCAAGCCGGGACCTATCACCAAGTGTGGCTGATCACACGAAATGAATTATAACTCACGTACCGTACGTTTTATAATTTGTCTTACTTTATACTTCCATCAAAAAATGCCAGCACAAGATCAGCATATTCCTTCTATTCTCTCCACTCTAGAAATAGGTTCCTAATCTGTTTTTAGCCTCATAATATGAATGGGTGCGGAATTTGACCTTTGTAGCCAAGCTTTGATATTAGAGTTATGATATTACAGATTTATAAAAAGTATACATAGCTAGGTACGCCCCCGATCTAATATTGCGTTCTACCGCGACATTCTGATATTATTTTCTAAATCTCTTTCATCTCCAACCTTTAATTTTCTTTAATATCTCTTTGTGGTGCGGTGAGGTGTCGAATGAAAAGCTACTATGACGTCTTGTGGTTGTTTCGTGCGTTTTAGAGACTTATATTATGGAAAAAAAATGGTGAACTATTATTATTGCCTAGCAAAAAAACACTAACCCTAGAAAGATAATCTACGTCAAAATGACTCGACTCGAACAAAACAGTGCCGTATCTTTTGCGAATCTGGCGTCATAGAGTTAAGTGCCCGCCATTTTGATATACCCTAGTCACAGGAGTCAAAATTACGTATGATTATCTTTTACGTGAATTTTACGATATGTGGTGAAATTGTTATTTGTGTTGTTAATTGTATTATTTATTGTATTGGTTATTTTATTTATTTTTCATATTTTTTAGTTTTCCTGATACTGCTACGGTGTAATGGGGACTAGAGATTTGGATAAAGACCACACCCTGACCGCTCTTTTAGAGAGCGAAAAGGAGCCGCCCTGTGCTGATACCGACAGCGAAGTCGCAGAGCGATGAGGAAGAAGGTGTTGTGGATGAAGTGAGGGAAGGGGAAGTAGTAACTCCCAGTGAAATTGACCCCATGGAGGAAGAAAGCTCTCAAGAAGCGACTCGCTCAACGGCTTCTCGTCGAATACTAGCCTAAACTGTTTGACGGTTTTTTATACAATTTTTATGTTATTGTTCAATTATAATATTTTTATTACTTATAATATAATATAAAATAAAAATTTATGATAATATTATAGGATAAGAAGTTCCTACGTTTTGTTGATTATTAAGAAGATTGTAATTTTCTGTTTTAATCGATTAAGCATTAGAAAACTATTTTTTTTTGGTTTTACTCAAATCAGTAAAAAAAAAACTTCATTTATCAGCCACTCAAAACTGTGGAGTCAATTTTACGTATGATTATCTTTTACGTATAACTCAATATGATTATCTTTCTAGGGCTAATAAAGCTCACAAAATATAATTTACACTTCACGTCGAAAATATATACCGAGCAAAACATACCACTTCATCTTTACAAAATTGCCGAGTATTTCGCTGAAAACATCGTCACTTTGCGACATTTTTCTCGGCATATTGGATAAAATTATGAGCTCGCTTCATCAAGCTAGCTGAGGTGGTGTTCATTAATTTTATGAGCCTAATAAACTTGCTAAAATACACTAAAGGCCATAAATTTAGTACAACCTACCTGTGAATTAGCTGTGTGTAATTATTAAAGCGTAATGTGAATGGGGTGGGTGATATGTGTGGCCTCGCGTGTAATAAAGAATTGTTTGATTGTTTATTGTAGCGATCAAGTTTAAAGTTATCGTTTTTGTGGTATGGGGTGAGTAGTAGTGGGGTAAGAAAAATATATATATTTATGTGTCAACACCAAGTAGTGCTGTCACATAAATATATATTTTTCTCACTCCAAAGTGAGAGAGTATAAACCTCATTTTTCAACTTCATCATCATCATCATCAGCCTATAATGTTCCCACTGCTGGATACACAGGCGTACTCTCTATGAGAGGGAGTGGACTGTAATCCAACACGCGGGCCCAGTGCGGGTTGGTAGATGTCACATGTCTTCGAATTTTTAGTTCTAGGACATGCCGGTTTCCTCACGATGTCTTACTTCACCGTTTTTGAGGGCAGCAGTGATGAAATAAATTACACAAAGTAATGCGCTTGCCTGGGTTCGAATCCACGGCTTATTGTTCGTAAGTCGGGGCTGCCACCACTGGGCCACCGCTGCTCTCAGTAATGAGCCTGCCGGGGTTTGAACCCACAACGTCCTTTTTACTTCGCCGTAAACGGGTTAAAAAAGGGTTCAAGGATGGTGGAGAACACGTTACTAGGTAAAGACATTAGGATTGAAAACCGATGTAAAATTAGGTACTGATACTGTAAGCCTGCGTCATTCCAATGCTGGGCAAAGGCCCCATGACTTCGATCCGTTTTTTCGATCCAGGGCCAAAATGGACTGGTCGCTGATAATGTCCCACCATTTTCTACGAGGTATTATCATATTTATTTTCTCACATTTATAATATCACAATCAAAACACCACAAACGCCATAGCCCCTGGAACTCGAAATATTTATATTTAGTGCTATCCGAATAATGCGGAGGGGATTTTTTCCCTTTAATATCTTATATTTTGGGCACGTACCGCGTTCGGAGTAGGCCAGACGAAAATTCATAACTCGGCAATATTGCGGGGGCTATATTGAAAAATAGTTATTTAGATTACTGAGGAATCAAGCGAACAGGCGGATGGTATTCGTCGGTTTTATTCGTGATGAGATTTTCTTTATCGTCTGTAGTTTTAATAAAAGAGCATGAGAATTACGCACGTAGTTGTCGTGGCCTATTTCTAGATTACGGTGTGGTTTTAAGGATTATTTTTACAATTTGTAAAAGTGAGAAAGGCGATGAAAATTTCTTCTCTAATTAAGACCAATGACTTCATTTTATGGATTATTTATTTATGTACACACATAACACTTAACAGGACAATACATTAAGATACAAGAGCACAAAGGTACTCTTGATTTAGATTATGTTATAAGTTACTTATTATTTAATAATAGCAAACTGAAATAACATGCGGGTGTAATTTTCTTACTGGAACTAAATATCAGTGTGAACCGACCCGAACCGCGCGGCTTTTCTTGATGTTTTCCAAGTCCCAATGTCATCATTTTATACTATGTGGAATAAAATATTTTATTTGAGCTTTCAGCTATCAAATTTATGCTTTTAACGTTACACCGCCCAATGTAAAGTAATTCACTTCAGGTTTATGGTATCAATGTACTGATTAAATAAAAAAATCGTAACAGCCCACTACGGAATTCCGGACTGGATCATAATTGGCTCAGCCTGCGTGAAAAATTAAATTAAAAAAATCCCTTGAAAAAGCTTTTATTTATTCCAAAGTTTTGTTCGAGATAACTTTATTATGCTTCTTTAGATACGTAGGTATATAATAAACCTATTTTCCTTATAGGGACGTATAGGGATCAAATGAGAACAGACAGGCTTTTCATCTTCCATAGAAAGTTTTAATTGAGCTTTGTATGGCTTCTTTGCCCAATTTCTGTTAGCAGAATTTTATCATTAAGGTAGGTACCGTTGTTTCTGCGTACGTGCTGATTAGTTTAAAAGAACCGTTTGCAATTCTGTGATTTTTCCTAAGTTAAAGTCGGCAGTTTTAAATATTTTGTGTACCTACTGCAAAGTATGAATTGCACTAGACCGTTCGGTAACCGACCAACACCGCCCCGTACCCTGCATGTTTCACTTCGGCGCGAGCAAAATTTTCCCACCAACCATTGTTGACGCTACATGAATGGCACACGACGGTGACGGAATGGTCTAGAGAACATTGTCTTATACTTTTCAATACAAAGAATAGGGTATCATTTAAGCTATCGCCAATTTAATTAGTTTTGTGTTTCTTAAATAATAGGGTTTGTCCTCAAAATAGTAGATCTGTCACCTAAATGGAATCATCAAATAATATCAAAACGCTTACCTAAATATTAATTTAGAATTACTTGGAAATAATATCAATCATCAAGTAATTTTATTAGGTTTCAAAATAATAGAAGTGTCACGAAAATTGAATCATCAAACAATGTAAAAATGTTTACATAAAACTCCAAACCACAGGACCAAAATAAGGCGTAGTCGACGGAGCCCCGCTACGCGGGGCTCCTATTTCTCTCTGCAGGGTTTAAAGTAACCTAACACGAAGGGGATGTCGGGGTCTTAGTTCGCTCGCTCCGCTCGCTCACTAGACCCCGCCTACCCCTTCGAACCTAACCTGTCCGAGTCGGTGTGCCCAATGTCTCGTACTAGGCCTTTGTTCATAGAAATAAGGAACTGATCTATTTATTTGGTGACAGATCTACCATTCTGAGCACAAAGCTATTATTTAAGTAATAAAACTATTATTATAAGAACGAAGTTTATATTCATCTAATGCACTACAACTTTATTGGTAATCCATCTGTTATTTTACACATATTTCAACATTTATTTGATAATTCATACCTACCTTTTTGTTTATCTGAGAACGAAAATATTTCGTGGCGATAGATCTATTTATTAGGTGATACAACTTTGATGACAAATATAAATTTTGGTGACAAGAAATATAGTCCCCCAAAGAATATGGGGTTTAGCCGGATATAATGACCATTCTAAACCCGTTATAAACGGGTTTGATATACGCTGTTGATACGTTCTGTGGACATAGTAGTCGGTATCATGTTTCTTTCTTTGCCTCATACGTTCATAGTACGGTCATGGTATGTTAACGGTGTCCTCTACTTTGCTGAGAAACGTTTATTCTGAACCTAAAATTATACTAACATAAACTTCGTCCATTGTTTACCCAAAAAACGTCAAAGCAGCACTAGCATTTCTGAATTCGGCCATGCAAGTATGTAGCATAAAAATACCCCGATCGAGGCCAAATACGACCGAAATATGGTTATCGGAATATTTGGCAGCAGTCAATTTCAGTGGCATTTATTGAATCTTGACCAGGCATCCAGTGGCATATGGCGTTGCGGGTTTTCCTTTTTGAAAACGACGTAAAGAAAAACAAGCACCATGAGTTTATAGCTAACTAGGTTTTGCCTGCCGCTTCGCCTACAGTTTGTTGGGAATTATTTCATGGGAAATACTGCCAGCAATAAAAAGTAACCTATGGCTGTCATCTCGTCATATACCTCCTTTCCTGCCATATCATCCTTCACATAGTCCATCTATCGTTTCTTTGGCCTTCCTCTACTCCTATAACCATCCACATTCATACTCAAAACTTTGGTCACGAAATTTTCCTCATTCCTCCGCATCATATGTCCATACCACGACAACCGATTACCACACATCTTTTAAGTCACCGTAGCTACTTTCAGACTTCCTCTTACGAGACTCATTTCTTATTTTATCCATTTATAATTAATATCTGTCATTAGTATCCGTTTATTATATCAGTGTGGTTAGTAGATTCAAAATAGACTAGCCAAAATTAATCACTTTTAAGATTTAATTTATTGCTGTGTTGATTGGGCAAGCAAATTCGAGACGAGAATTTAGTGCCACAAATGAACTACTAAATCAAAGCTTCTGAGATTATATAATGGGTTTAATCACAGTAAGCCTAGGTATGTAGTTGAAGATCGATTATATTTAGTATTTTCGTAAAGTTTTTGAACAAGTTCGTCTTCAACAATAAGCGATAAGAGAGAGGGCCTGGACAAAATGATTTTCATTCAGCGGAAACTATCATGGAAACATCATAAATGTTATGCCTTACGCTACTGTATAGTTTGCGTCTATTAACATAGTTCAAAGTCGTTGCAAATATGGCTGGCTGGCTGGACATGTCCACACGAATCTGTGTGGTTCTTTCTTCAAAAGGCCATCACAGACACGTATCTGCATAGTCCTCTTGTGAGCTGACCAAGGTTATGTTGTCTGGACCTTTAAAGAAACTATGAGCTCTGAGTTTGTTTCGACTGTTTCTTCTCAGAGTAGGTACAAAACACCAGCCTCAAAATCTCAATCTAGTTTAAAAAAAGTCGACGTGTTAAAAAGTTTGTAAAAACCAAACCTAAATCGATACGAATAACTATCAATAACATTTGTAACGGGATACTTACCATGTTTATTATTTGCTTCGAGTTAGTGACCATGCAAGTTTAAAAACTTATATCGACACGAAAAACTTTGAAATCGACTGTCATTTGTGTCCCTTAAACCAATTTTGCCTGCAAAAGATCTAACAATACCCCTCTTTGTCCACAGAACCCAACAAATGTGCAGATGTAGAAATGTAACAATAAAGCTGCGAACATCACCAAAAATGAAGCGGCGATCACTGACGACAGTCCGCGAGGAATCACCACCGAAGACCATATGCAGTGACGTCACGATATACGTCATGGTCACTACCACCGCTGTCCTGAGCTACATGAACAGTCTGAACGGGGATTTCGTCCATGACGATATACCTGCTATTGTGACGAACGGTGACGTCATAGGAACTAACCCGCTGAAGCAGCTGTTTCTTGATGATTATTGGGGGATGCCGATGGCGGATGTGAACAGTCATAAGTCGTATCGGCCGTTAACGACGTTGTCTTTTAGGTGAGTGGTAGATTATAGTTTCTATTGACATAATTATAATTGTATGGACTTTGGAAATTAATTTCACAATGCCACGAGTCGGTAATTACGCACAACACAAAGGTACTTAAACCTAGAAAACAATTGACCCTCTAGATTTTTTATTGTTAACACAAAGTGAATTACAAACTTAGTCCTTATTGCTCTGTCTTTTCTCGTGAAAGTTTCAAGTATGTGGATTGGTTCTTCTTTGGTGTTGATTGTAGGACTTATTCAATTTCATCAGCCTAGTAAGTGGCCACGTTAATCTCAGCGTCTGTAGCGTTTTAATGTCCTCTAACGGGCAGGTGCAACAACACATGCCTTAACCCAGCTCTGATCGGGACCACCGCATTCACACTGAATGTCGAAATGATCTTTAATTCCCCATTTTCCTTAAGTGTGTTAGCAGTAACCTACTTGGGTGCGCGATCGATCGATTTCTCGTGTGCTAAAATAGCAATTGAACAAACTAAAGTAAAATTAGAATATTGTTGAAAAGGCCTCATCATCTTTATGCCCTTGTCCCATTTTATTTGGGGTTGTCGCAACACGTCTCTTTCCTCCATTCTCCTCTGTCATTCGTCATGCTATGATTTACCCCTTTTTTCTTCATAATTATCACCTATCTTGAAGTAAAAACAAACTGTAATTAGCTTTTTTTCTATCAGCATAGAAGTAAAATTCATTTTTCACATAATAATTCATTCTATTCAAACGATTGCACTTGTACGACTAAAATATTTACAGTTAACCTTATACGCTAAAACGAGCTCTATTTCTAAACTATTCCTGCACCCCGGGGCTAGACTTTCACTGACACCACAGTAGCAATGAGGTCACGCATTTGCATTACACAATTCCGTTTCTCTATTGGTGCAAAGACAAACGCTTCGTAGTACTTACGTACTGTGCCCCTGTGGTCCCTGTGGCGCGCGTTATTATAGAGTATCGCAATCGTTTACTGTATTGACTTGTGAACCCCGAATTTGTGGATTTATTAAACGTTGAGATTGCATCGTGTATATGTTTAAAATTAAAGCCCGTAATACAAATGCTATTAACTTGTACTCAATAATAAACGATGGTGACGCAGAGGTATATCTCTACGTTTATTTTATATTTCGTAAAATCCTAATCAATTTAAAACTACTAAAGGTGGCTAGAAAATAGCTGACGAAGGGCAGGCGTTTTGGGGGACTGTCTCTTGTAATTTTGACGTTCAAAAAGTGCTCATTATCAGCCTAACTAGAGTAAATGACTTTTGATTTAATTTGATTTCAAATGAAACTACTCAGTAAAACGCATGGGAAGATACGTATATACCAGGCGACGGCAAAACAGTAAGCATAACAACAACTGCAGGCTTACCGAAGCAAAAACCATGAATACAAGTTCGTAATAATGTTCAAGAGAGAACTGCAGCTAGTTGGTTTGCGGAACATAAATTTATTACTTCATATTTGAACTCGTACCGAGCCAAACCTCTGAAAGCATATTGCCATTGCCAGTGCAAATACAGCAACTGTATTGCCACTATTGCCAGCGTATTGCTAGCAATACATAGCGTGTATTGCGAAAGTATGGCAGAGGCGTGCCAAGTTGCAATTATGAGTGTCGTTTCAGTTTTAGGTTGTCGATGAAAAAGTTTACAAACTTAGGGTGGATTTTTCGTGCTGGTGTTTTCGCTAATTAAATAATAGATGATCTGGTCCCAAATCTACACAGTAGTTTATACTCATTTTGTTGGCACTGATGTGCGCTCCAAAGACCAACATAAGTGAAAACAACTCTCTCATTTTCAACGCTAGTGTAATATTATTAACATTTTTTTTTATCGTGTGGATGCTTAGACTGGTGTCAGAGTTTTTATTTCGCATATGGGCCTCTGATTTGGCTTTACATGCCGTCGCGTCGAGATATATATCTCTCAGGCATGTTTGATTTCCTGACAATGTTTTCCCTAACCAAAGATAGTGATAATTTATATAAGCACTTGTATCCAAAAAATCAGAGGTGCGTGCCTTAGGTTCGAACTCGTGATCTATGACTATTGACTACGATACGATACCAGTGATACGATCATAAAGAGTGTTTAAAAGAGTAAAAGTTTAATTTCCAAAGCACAGCTATATTATACTAAACGAGAGACACGACGTCCATTCCCAACACAAAAAAAAGGATGCCACATGTAAAAAATCTTGTGAAAATAGTTTTTAATCCGTCCTCCATAAATTCCCCTATATAATTTCCCTTGCATTAGTTGACACGATAAGGCGTGCGCCCGAACAAAGCGAGAAGATACTTTCAACCCATTATATTCTGGAAAAAAGCGCCGAATGCCATAAATTAACATTTTGGTAAAGTGCGAGTCGCGCAGATAAGAACGTGTCTTTGTGGCACGTGCTATCGTAATTTATTAATGCAGTATGTGGGGTGGGCAGATATCGAGGCAATTGTGGAGGCGAACGGTTTTATTGCAAATGGTTAGGTGGAAAAAGCAGTTTGAATAGCTAGTTGTATCTTCATTTATTGTTGAATGCCAAAACGAAAATTAGCAGTACGGTAAATTATGAATCAATTTTATTAATGTCAGTATCTAGTTGGCTATAAGAGTAGAGGAAGACCAAAGAAAAGATGGATGGGCTGTGTGAAGGTTCATATGGCTGGAAAGGAGGTGACTGCAGAGGCAAGAAGAAAAGAAATATGGAAGAAGAACACATGCTGCACCGACCCCAAATAGATTGGGATAAGGGCAGGAAGATTGTCGCACTAGGGTGATGTCGAGCTACAGTTTGTCGCACAAGCGTGCATTCGACCTATAGTGAGTCGCAGTACAGTTTTGTCGCACAAGCGTTAGTTAATCGCGTTTTCGTGTGTCGACCTCACATTATACAGTTGGATAATAATGATGATGTGATGACATAATTGGTAAAAAAAAACTAAGATGATAAGTAATTAAGACCATTTCACCGCTCCATGTAGAAAATCGGTATTTAGCTTATCAGGATAGACAGGAACTCACCCCAAACATGAGGTAGAGTAAGATTAGACTAGACGTTGACGGGTGATGATAATGGTCAATATGTGTGAAGAATGATATATGACAAGACAGGAGATGTCTGATGAGATGACAAGTAATAGAGAAGTGTGAAAGAAGAAGACATGCTGCGCCGACCCCAAATGTATAGGGATAGGTCAGGTTAGGTAAGCCGGGCTGTTTCCGCACTTAGCCTCTTTATTGGGCCAATGTACGTATGAAAAATCCTCTGGTTACTCCAACCATCCCAGGTCCTCCCAGAACGCTAGCAGCCTTTTGAGGCTGCTGCAGGCTTCCGGGAGTGATGCCAGCGATTGAAGTGTCCGTGCCCGTTGATCTGCCATGTTTCTGCACTCTATGAGCACGTGTTGTGGCGTTTCTTCCGCCTCCATGCATCCTCTGCACAGAGGGTTGTCCGTCACACCTATGGTAAATAGGTGTTTGTTTAGGGGACAGTGGCCAGTTATGATACCTATGATCTTGCGAATTTTGTCCTGTTTCAGTCTAGTGATGCTGTGGGCAAGTTTCGTTGAAAAATGAATAGGGATTAGGGCAGGGCAGGCATTGATAATGGTCGTCACTTTAAGGCCGTCCATTTGATACACGAACTATAGTTACAAAAATTACAACAAAGCGATGCCACTGAATACTTCATTGCTCTTGTATTATGTGAAACTGTTTTTCCTTTTTTGTACAATAGGCGTACACGTGTCACGTTAAAAACCTAAAGTACGACCTTTTCCTCCTCTATTTACTTTACTTGAATTAGGACCTAATGAAGGAATTTACCAGACATTAGCCATTCATGGCCTCTTACAAATTCAAGTCTTTTATTCTAGTTATACTATTTAAAGTGTGAGTCCTTACAAATTGTCCGAAATACGCTTGAAAACAGTATTTTACTCTTGGTTGGTCCGTGGATGGGTGACTATAATTTTACATACCGAGTTTCGTCCGTGCCTCGGAAAGCACGTTAAGCCGTTGGTCCCGGCGTCAGCCGGGACCAACGGCTTAACGTGCAACTCACGTAACGTGCAACAACTACTCGTAACGACTGTCAAAGATCTACAAATGTCAATTTGTAGATCTTTGACAGTCGTTACGAGTAGTCAGAAGCCAAAAGTCTGACATCCAATCTTACCAAGGGGTATCGTATTACCCAGTACTAGGTCAGATAGGCAGTCGTTCCATGTAAAGTACTGGTACTTAGCTGTATCCGGTTAGACTGGAAGCCAACCCCAAGATAGTTTGGGAAAAAGCTAGGAAAATGATGACTCTTGAGAAAATAGGACTGGAAACTCAACACGTACTCTTTTGCATAGGTGGTTCCGCTGACGATCCCGCCGCCGTTTTTTCAATAGATGGCGTTGTAGTCGCATTTGGGAAATATCAAAGATATTTGGTCTCGCAAATATCTTTGATGGACAATATTCTATTTGCGTAAACTAGCCTTTTGTCTTGATTTTTCCACATATACAGTTTACTTGTTAACTCTTCTCAAACGGAGATTTTCAAGATTCCCCCAAGTCGTCTCCACTTCATATATGTACACACCATGCACACACACACATGCACACGTAAACGGTTACTTTCTGAACCGCTAGATGGCGTTCTCATCAAAAACGTTTAATTAGGAAAGATGCAGATAGCTTAGATTATCATTATTTTATGACTAAAATGTTTAGAAAAAAATAATACGAGATGGGCCACTGCAACGTTTTTATTTTAGTTATATTTTTTTTACAATAACTACCCATCAATAGTACCTAACATGAAACGGAACGTCGCTTTTCGCGATTTGCATATTTAAATGTCAGTGACATAAACATTCAAGTGCGAAAATCTATTCTGTTCTGAACAGTTCTTTCTACAAGGGAATCTTATGTTCTGGTTCTGGAATCTTAAATTAGTTGTGATAAATGTGTTGTGTAAGTGTCATCATCGTCATCATCAGCAGCCTACCGCAGTCCACTGCTGGACATAGGCCTCTTCAATCGCTCGCCACTTAACCCGATTCTCGGCAACTCTCATCCAGTTGCTACCAGCTACCCTGCAAAGATCGTCGCTCCACCGAGCCTGAGGGCGTCCCATCTTACGCTTGTCGATTCGCGGTCTCCACTCAACAACACGTCTACCCCAACGGTCATCGGTTCTACGGCTAATATGGCCGGTCCATTGCCACTTCAGATCACCTCGTTCCGGATGCGATCCTTCAAAGAGACTCCTTATGTTGTGTTTTACACAATTTGTTTGGTTATGTTGTGTTTTACTCTAATTATATAATTAACTATTGTAAGTCATGCTTTTTATTCAAGTAGTATTAGTATTCATTTACCCAAAGTAAAGAGCCTGTCAGGGTTCGAACATACAACCTACAATTCATAAGTCAAGGCCATTTCTACTAAGAGGATATCACTGCCCACCTTTCAACTACATAATACAATAAATTGTTTATAAAAAAACAATCTAAGTCAAGTCATATAGGCACTTATAAGGCAAAAAAGTACAATTGATACAAACTCAACGCATTTATTTAAATACCATTTACAGGCAGTTTTGAATCAAAATCAAAATATTTTTATTTCACATAGGCCTACAAGGGCACTTGTAAAACGTCAACAAGAAAGGTGCACGGTTCGTGTTGGTCGTTTCCTATGGAAAAGAACCGGCAAGAAACTCCATGGTTACTCTTTTAAAATCATTTGGTTTTACAATATTTTTTTGGTACAGCGTTAATACGTAAGTATGGGAGGATATCGTAGGCCCGACAATAAGTTCTTGCTTACTACAAAACATAGACCAAGATAAAAAGTTACCAAGGATCTAGGAATCTATAAAGCCCACAATATCAATGTCCACACATTTCAAGGTGTTTCAAAGTGTCAAGGACTCAGGTCTCTAGTTGCACGTTCCAAAAGGGAGGTAGATCTCTATGGACAAGAACGTGCAAGAAACTCCATGGATACTCTTTTTGCAAAAACTATTTGCAAAAAAATTAAAACTGACTTCAAAAAACAAAAAAGTGAAAAATAACTTTAGCTTCAGAAGTTGGTTACTTGTTTGTTTGATTCAGTTTTTTTGCCACCAACTTCTGAAGCTAAAGTTATATTACACTTTTTTGAAGTTGTTTTGTTCTTTGAAAAAAGTTTTTTATTTATCCATTTAGTTGTATTATCCTATTAAAATTTTTGCTATGAATGTAAATACAATACATGTATTGTTACATTATCATGGTAATATGCTTATCACCAATCAAATGGAAACTAACATACTATGTATAACTAACTGTCGAAATCTGGTTTTACTGTACACATCTGCATACCAAAATGAAAAATCAAAATGTAATAATATGATGAAAATCAATTTATAGAATATTACATTTTGGCCCCAAGAGCATACAATACACGACTTCCTAAAGAAGGAGGTTATCCATTCGACTGTGTTTTTTTTTTATCTTTGGAGATATCCAAATAAATCTGTTGTGACAACATCATAACGTTACAGCGGGATGTAACGTTATGATGTTGTCACAACAGATTCTAGTGTCTATTATTGAAGAGTTCTATTGGATATCTCCAAAGATAAAAAAAAACACAGTCGAATGGATAACCTCCTTCTTTAGGAAGTCGGTTAAAAATATACTAAATAGCCACATGGTGCTTATTTACAATGAAATTAATTACTGAATGAAATTAGTATACAAAAAAAAACTTTCCAATTGATAACCTCTTTCTTTTAGAAGTTGGTTAAAAATAGGTAAAAGGAATAAAAAATGAAGCATTGACAGATAAATAGGTATAGATATATAAATATGTATAAATAGATAATAGCGCGGGTAGGTGTAAAAAAAAGAACGTATCTCCAATATTGATTTGATATTTTAATTAGAAATACTCAGTTTATTTACTTATTCTTTATAAAATATCAGTGTATAACTTCTGCATAGTGAGTACTCACGTTTGCAGCTCACACATGTGACTAAAGCTATAACTTTCCACCACCTGCCAGCACATCACTTCACTTTCACTGTTTTTTTCACTGTGACCGGTCACAAGGACACCATGTCACAGCTTGATGAGATTGCATTGGTACAGAAAAGCCTTGAGGATAGATTTGTCCGGAAGATGAGCGAACTGGAGGCACGAATTCAGTGCGCAGGACCAGCCAAAGATAATGTGGCGAGGGTAGCTGAGGAGTTTCGGACCTTCAGGGAGCTAATCTTTAGCACTTTAGCATGCTAAGTCTGCTTAGGAGACAGATCAGCGAGTGTGCCAGACAGGTCGACCAATTGGAGACCTGGCATCGTCGGAAGGCACTGATCTTTCAGGGCATAGCAAAGGTTGAAGGAGAGGTCAGTAGCACAGTGATCCTGGATCTAATTAACAAGAAGCTGGGCCTTTAATCAGTAACCACATCCTCCATAAAGGTCTGCCACAGACTAGGTGCAGCCAAGAAGCATCACCACAGTCCTATTTATTTATTTTAATATGTTACACTGGAACGCCACACTTAGCAATTACACCAATGAAGCACAATAATAACTAAACATATTATAGCTGTTGATCTTCCATCATCATTCGAAAGGCCGCGGGCCGGCAGCGGCAGCTCCAGCATATGGTGGATCACGCTCGCTCACGCAGCGATTTTAGTAAGATTCTTCAACTATGACGACAGGACAGGAAGTAAACATAAAATCTCATCGTTTGAAGAATTGAGTCCGTTGCTGCTGAAGTACCTATCCCAAAGTGCAAACTTCTGGAGATAGCCTGAAAAACAAGTAAAAATAATCGTTAATTTTTGGTAACAAAACTCTTAAATATTATCTTACAAAATTTACGCATTAGATACCTACGTTGCGTAGGATTTACTTACCTTTTAATATGCTATCTTTTGCTGTTTGGTAATGATAACCTTTGATTAGTTTTGGCTCGTAATCATTGTTTTGCTTGACTTTGTTTTTTTTTTTATCTTTCTTCCTCACACGACCATGAGATGGATTGTTACATGTCTTGCGTACATTCGTACAATAGTTTACCCTCAACAAGGATGTTTTTGTCATTATTTTTCTTTTTTGAAAACATATTGCTAATGCCATTATGACATGACTGTCTTTGACATTGACATCGGGTTTTCAAGGATCGGATACGCTCACGACGTAGACAGATAGTTTTCTCTGTCTACGGCTCACGATAATTTTATGTTTGTTGAGGGCGTAA
Source organism: Cerastis leucographa (assembly GCA_963082945.1). Classification (NCBI taxonomy): domain Eukaryota; kingdom Metazoa; phylum Arthropoda; class Insecta; order Lepidoptera; family Noctuidae; genus Cerastis; species Cerastis leucographa. Next base: position 21,223,779 of record OY720381.1, on the reverse strand, counting down.
GGTGCGTTCCGAATGCCACAATTTTATTTTTCTGTACTTTTGTATTTATTTTGGGTTTGTTTTTTTTTTCTATTTCATTGTAACTTATTTTCATTCCTTGGTTGGTTCACTGTGTTTTAAAATGATGATGTTAGCTGGCGGGTGGTGCAGATATGCAACCGTCGTACTTGTTTAGCATGTAGTTTATTTTTTATTTTTTTATAGTTATTTTAATTTTACAACTATATTTTTTTTTTAAATATTTTATTCGTATTTATGACCACTATTTTCGATAATGAATCGTTTTTCTCAGCTAACAAATCTACTGCCACTCTTGAAGATAGTTTTTGTTCCATTACAGACACCCTTGGTGATACTTTACGTCAAAACTTTAACCATAGTCTTGACCGACTGTTTAATGTTTGTCACATCAATGCCCAGAGCATTCCCAGCCACTACAATGAGCTTTACGATACTTTTACGAACAATAACGTCCATACCGTCCTCATTTCAGAGACCTGGCTATAACCTGAGCTTGCGTCTACCACTTACTTTCTACCAGGATTCGTTCTCCTACGGAATGATCGAATCGGTAAGAGAGGGGGTGGTGTTGCAATTTACCTTCATGCCGATTTTTCTTTTAAAATTATTGCTACTTCTTCCTCTACTACTAATTTGGCTGAATTTCTTTTTTTAGAAGTTTGTGTTATAGGAGCTAAAACTGTTCTTGGAGTTGTGTATTGTCCCCCGTCCCTTGATTACTTCATCGAATTAGAATCGGTCCTAGAATCATTAGGTTCGGAGTGTGCACATCACAGCGTCATGGGGGATTTCAACACCAATCTCCTTGCCCACAACTCCCTCGATCCTGTAAACTCCTACATCTGGTCGAGTCAGTTAGTCTGCATGTCTTGCCTCTCCAACCAACGCATCATAACACTGTCGGGGATGATACTTGGCTCGACTTGATTCTCGCATCTAATCCTTCCCTAGTCGCCTCACATGGTCAACAGGACGCTCCTGGCTTTTCCCAGAACAACCTTATTTTCCTGTCTTATGTCCTTAAACCTCCTAAACCCAAACCTACCTTCCAGTACAGGCGTGCCTTTGCGCGGACGAATGCAGAAAAACTCATCGAGCATGCTTCCAATATTGACTGGACGCCCCTGGAGGAAGCCACATCAGTCGATGATAAAGTGAATACTTTTAATGCGGTTGTAGTCAAGTTGTATGACACCCACGCTCCTGTCAGGAAAGTCAAGTTGAAGCGCTCACCTGCCCCATGGATGAACAATGGAGTTCTAATGGCAATGCGACGAAGGGATCGCGCGTTCACGCCCCTTTTCAAAACTGCTCGCAATCGTTGTAATCAGATGGTACGCAACGCTAAACGCAGCCACATTTTTGATAATATCACTTCTGCTTCTCCTGCTGATATTTGGAAATTCCTTGGAATTCTAGGTATCGGCAGAGCGCGGCATTCAGACCTTCCTAAGGCATTTGGTTTGGACGATCTAAATCGCCATTTCTCCACTGTCCCTACTCTTGATAATCTAACCAAATGTCAAACCATTGACTATCTTGCTGGTCTGACGCGACCCAATATTTCTCCCTTTGTCTTCACCCCAGTCGATCCCGGAGAGATCAAGAAGATAATCCTGTCCATTAAGTCCAAAGCCGTGGGCTATGATAACATCAGTCGTCACATGATTGTGAAAGCTCTTGATCAGCTCCTTCCTGCAATCTCCCATATCGTTAACTTCTCCCTTTACTCCGGTGTTTTCCCTTCTCTATGGCGGAAAGCCCATGTTCGGCCACTCCCTAAAATTCCTAACCCTACTCTTCTCAGCCATTTTCGACCAATTTCCATCCTTCCCTTTTTATCTAAAGTACTCGAGGCCTGTGTTCACAAGCAATTTTCCCACTTCATCTACCACAACTCCCTTATCAGTCCATTGCAATCCGGGTTCAGGCCCGGTCATAGTACCGTATCAGCCCTCCTTAAAGTGACTGACGATATAAGGCGGGGAATGCAAGACACTAAAGTTTCGGTTTTGGTCTTAATTGATTTTTCCAATGCTTTCAATACCGTCAGTCACGAAGTCCTTTTATCCATCCTCTCCTATCTGATGGTCTCTCCGGAGGTATTGGAATGGTTTTCTTCCTATCTTCGGGGGCGCCAGCAATCAGTTCTTGCTGGTGACTCTAGCTCCAGCTGGTGTGATCTTGATGCTGGCGTCCCTCAAGGCGGTATTTTATTCTCTATTTTTATAGATCTCATAACTACCGAGCTTCAGTGTGTGTATCATCTTTACGCTTTCGACTTACAGCTTTACTGTCAGGCTAGTGTTGACAGCTTGTCCAGTGCGATCGAGGAGCTAAACCGGGATTTACGTTTTGTCAAAAACTGGTCTGATCGTTTCGGGGTGGCGGTTAACCCAACCAAGTGCCAGGCTATTATTATAGGGAGTCCCCATAGCCTGAGAAGGCTGAATGGCTTAACGGTGCCACCGGTTACCTTTGACGGCACGGTTATTCCGTTTAGCTCTGACGTCAAAGATCTGGGTTTGCATGTTGACACTTGCCTTGACTGGCGTAAGCAGGTCGCGATTGTGAGCAAGAAAGTCACCGGAACATTGCGGTCGCTCTATCGGCTAAAAAATATTCTCCCATCACACCTATAGGTAATGCTTGTACAGTCCCTAATCTTCCCCATAATTGACTATGGTGATGTGTGCTACCGACTTCTTAATAACTGCATTCGATTCGTATTTAATCTTCGTAAGTATGATCACGTCTCCGCACATCGGTCACTTTTAAAATGGTTGCCCATCCGACAACGCAGAGCGTTGAGAGCTTTGACTACCCTATTTTCTCTTCTTAATAAGCCTACTTCTCCTTCTTATGTGACTACTTATTTTCAATATTTATGCTCTGCGCACAGTAAGAATCTTCGTTCCTCCAATAATCGTCTTCTACGTTGTCCTTCTCACCGCTCTCTTTTCTCAAGTCGTCTTTCTTTGTCCAGGCTGTCTTCCTTTGGAATGCGCTCCCTCTGAACATCAGGTTGGCCAACAGTCGGTTCACATTTAAAGTTAAAGCTCGCGAACACTTACTTAAGAAGCTGGCAGATTCATCTCTTAATTAAATTGTTGTTAGTTTGTCTCTATCTTTACTTATTGTACATATATATGTATGTATTTATGTATGTATCGTTATATTTTATTTGTAAATGTTCTCTTACCATTTGTTATGCTGCACCTACTATGTTTTCTCTCTGCATCACCCTAAGGTAGACTGGTAAAAAATGCCTAAGGCATTAAGTCCGCCTTTGTACAGTGTTTTTATACTTGTGCATAAAGTTTTAATAAATAATAAATAATAAATAAATTATGTGATAGATATTTACAAACTGATTCAAGATCAAAGAACAAAATCGGTTGGAGTGTGGGCGCTATGGCGCGAGGACTTATAAAAAAAATGCATTTTTTTTTGGTTTTTCGTACACCATCTCATAGTTTTCTACTACAGCAACAGTTTCTTTCCAGAAAAGATTTTCATCTGAGCTACCATTTTGGAAATATAGAGCGTTTTGTAAAAACAAGAAAAAAATTAAAAAAACTCCTAACTCGGAAACGGTGCGTCGGAGGGCCATGCCTCTCTGAACCTAAATAGTTTCTATGGACAAGGGTAACAGGGTTCTGCAAGAAAAACGGACGAAATCTGTTAGTTTTTTTTTTCCGAAAATTTGTCTTTGCCCCTAACGATACTCAAGCTGAAAGATCGACCGACACAGAATATTTTTTTCAATTTTTTCTTTTTTCTCAATATTTCTCAGATTTTTTTACACCATCTCATAGTTTTCTACTAGAGCAACAGTTTCTTTCCAGAAAATATTTTCTTTTGAGCTACCATTTTGGAAATGTAGATAGTTTTATAAAAATTAAATAAAATTCGGAGGCCCATAATTCGGAAACGGTGCCTCTTGGGTCCATACTTCGCAGAACCTAAATGGTTTTTATGGCCAAGGTTAACCCGAAACTGCCATTTTTTTTCAAATTTACTATTTTTTTTTTTTGGAAAATCCACTAAGTCCCAAAAAATTTTTTTGCCGAAAATTTTATTTTTTTGTTTTCTTTGCTGCGCATAGTGCCCCTAAGCGTATACTTATTTATACTAAGCGTATACTATACGTTCAACTCCTAAAAATCCGCCCCTTAGACGACCCACTGACCACCAAATCACCAAGATTTCAAAGATAAACTTCCACTAGCTTGAAAGCTTTTTAGTTCTAATCTTCACTTTATACACAAAGCCTTGGAACACTAAGGGTCAGCTCACACCGAGACGCGACACTGCGCGCACATTTTAAAAAGCGATTCAAAATTTAACTTTATTTTCTACACGAAAGGATACACATTTCTTTACAGGCGTCACGTGGCGCAGCGCTGCGTGGCGCAACGTTTTCTCACAATGAAATGTGTATCTTCTCTTTATAAGTGTGCGCGCAGCGTCGCGTCTCGGTGTGTACTGAGTCAGAACACCTACACCTACCTGTTAGGGTCAGTACTACTGACATAGGTTTTAAGAGATTGTGCCAAAATCTACAATTCTTTCAGAAATCCCTAAATTTACTACCTACCTACTACCTGCCTACTACCTGCCTACTACCTACCTACTACCTACCTACTACCTACCTACTACCTACCTACTACCTACCTACCTACTACCTACCTACTACCTACCTACTACCTACCTACTACCTACCTACTACCTACCTACTACCTACCTACTACCTACCTACTACCTACCTACTACCTACCTACTACCTACCTACTACCTACCTACTACCTACCTACTACCTACCTACTACCTACCTACTACCTACCTACTACCTACCTACTACCTACCTACTACCTACCTACTACCTACCTACTACCTACCTACTACCTACCTACTACCTACCTACTACCTACCTACTACCTACCTACTACCTACCTACTACCTACCTACTACCTACCTACTACCTACCTACTACCTACCTACTACCTACCTACTACCTACCTACTACCTACCTACTACCTACCTACTACCTACCTACTACCTACCTACTACCTACCTACTACCTACCTACTACCTACCTACTACCTACCTACTACCTACCTACTACCTACCTACTACCTACCTACTACCTACCTACTACCTACCTACTACCTACCTACTACCTACCTACTACCTACCTACTACCTACCTACTACCTACCTACTACCTACCTACTACCTACCTACTACCTACCTACTACCTACCTACTACCTACCTACTACCTACCTACTACCTACCTACTACCTACCTACTACCTACCTACTACCTACCTACTACCTACCTACTACCTACCTACTACCTACCTACTACCTACCTACTACCTACCTACTACCTACCTACTACCTACCTACTACCTACCTACTACCTACCTACTACCTACCTACTACCTACCTACTACCTACCTACTACCTACCTACTACCTACCTACTACCTACCTACTACCTACCTACTACCTACCTACTACCTACCTACTACCTACCTACTACCTACCTACTACCTACCTACTACCTACCTACTACCTACCTACTACCTACCTACTACCTACCTACTACCTACCTACTACCTACCTACTACCTACCTACTACCTACCTACTACCTACCTACTACCTACCTACTACCTACCTACTACCTACCTACTACCTACCTACTACCTACCTACTACCTACCTACTACCTACCTACTACCTACCTACTACCTACCTACTACCTACCTACTACCTACCTACTACCTACCTTCTCCTGTCAGTAACATACAAAACAAAAAAACAATTATCGAAATCTATCCAGCCGTTCACGCGTGATGCCGTGACCAAGGGAAATAGGGATTCATTTTTAGATATATATATACATATATAGACTAGCTGTCCCGCGTAACTTCATCTGCGTCACATGTTCCCCGTTTTCGCAACATTTTTCATTACTGCTCCGCTCCGATTGATCGTAGCGTGATGATATATAGCATACGTCCTTCCCCAGGTTGAAATCTATCTTCTTGCCAGATTTCATTAGGATCAGATTAGCCGTTTTATCGTGAAAAAGTAACAAACAGACATACAAACAAACAGAGTGACTTTCGCATTTATAATATTAGTATGGATATATAGATCGACTAGCTGTCCCCGGCATGCGTTGCAATGCACTTTTTACCTACCCTATCTACCTACCCACCATACCCTACCCTACCCTACCTACCATACCCTACTACCCTACCTACCTACCTACCCTACCTACCCTACCTACCCTACGCTACCTACCTACCTACCTACCCTATCTTTCCTTTTAAACCTTCCCTGGACTACGACAAACATTTTAAAACCAAATTCAGCTAAATCGGCCCAGCCGTTCTCGAGTTTTAGCGAGACTAACGAACAGCAATTGATTTTTATTTATATAGATAGATAGATAGAACTACGGCGTTTCAACGTTACCTTGACCGCGTCGTGTATGTTTTATTAGGTAGTACCTACATTCATGAATGTAAATAGTGTGATGAATGAATGTAATCCTACTAATATTATAAATGCGAAAGTTTGTGAGGATGGATGGATGGATGGATGGATGGATGTCTGTTACTCTTTCACGCAAAAACTACTGAATGGATTTGGATGAAATTTGGCACACAGGTAGTTTGTAACCTGGATTAACACATAGGATACTATTTATCCCGATAATATGTTCCCGTGGGACAATTATCGAAATCCACGCGGGCGACGCCGCGGGCATAAGCTAGTGTTATAAAATGTAAGTACATTATTAGTTTATTACATATACCACGAAAAGTGCACGTACAAAATTAAAGTTTAGTAAGATAAGCTTTGTGCTGCAGGCTGTGGCTTCATAACGAATTATGTCTGAATACCTACTTGTTAATAACTAATAAGTTTTACCTATCACACAGTAAAATTAGAACCAACTCCGAATTACACATTTCATCCCTAATAGGTACTTTCAAACTTTGGTTTGAACATCATGACATAATTTAAGAATGTTTAACTTCATTCTTAAAAAATGATAAATCTAATTCACCCAAACAAAAACGTCGCAGCCAGTACCTACCTACCTACTTGTTTGACGAATGAAATGTGAAATATTCGCGAGTCCACGCACTTATTACTGGCACCAACTTACAATGACAACGCCACGCCATCTAGTATCAACAGATAATTATTTCGAGTTTTGTTATGCAAGGGGCTCGATTGTTCTTTAGAAGTTCTTTAGATATCCGGTAGATGGTGTGACTCCAAGCACGCACACTAGCAAAGATTTTTCGTTTTTTTTTCGGCCCTGGAAATCCTATAAACCTTGTTATTTCTTTATGTTTGAAGGGTTTTGCGACAACACTAATTCGTAATAACATCATATTGTTTCATTACTTCTACAAAAAGCATATAAGTATCGAGATTTTGAAGAAACAAAAATGTATGGAAAAGTGCGATTAAACTTCCACCTTAAAGTACAATCCATACTCCATACTAATATTATAAATGCGAATGTCACTCTGTTTGTTTGTTTGTTACGTTTTCACGACTAAACATCTGATCGGATCTTAATGAAATTTGGCAAAAAGATATTTTTCAACCTGGGGAAGGACATAGGCTATATATTATCACGCTACGACCAATAGGAGCGGAGCAGCAATGAAAAATGTTGCAAAAACGGGGAAAATGTAACGCAGACGAAGTTGCGCGGGACAGCTAGAATCACTATATGACTGCCTCGTGTTTGTAAGAGCGACTGCTGAGCATTAGGTCCTGAGTTTGATTCCCAGGCCAGGCAAAGTGCTATTTGGTTTTGACATCAGGAATTTCTCAATAGCTGCAACGGAGTCTGAATTCGTGCCCGGTTGATGGCAATAGGTTCCTTTCAATTTAAGTTTTCCTTAACTTTGTAGAGAGAAGTGTCTGTGTCACTGAACTGGATTTACAAAGCACTTAAGTAGCGGTCCTGTTTCACCAGCACGTGTAGCATGACCGCCGTAGAAACGGGCTATGTCGGCGGAAGAATCAGAAAACTGATACATTTTCATTGTCTATCTGTCATTATACAAGGTGTTGTTTTGCATCCTCGTCAAATTTCAGGAGGTGGTCTCAAAAGACATAAATAATCAATTAAAATTACGGTACCTAGTTAATTATTAATAAACGCTGATTTTTTTGGTTGTTTAAGTTTGTCAATATTTTAGAATAACCTCCTTAACGTTTTTTTGGGAATTAGAAATTATCAATTAAACGTTTGTGATTGTTTGTATGTGTGTAAGCGAGGTTATAGGGTAAGAACCAGACGGGCCGCGTTTAAAACACGAGGGGTTCACTCTTACCGATTTCGGTAAATAAGAAAAAAAAAATCCTATCCATTTTTTTATTGATTCGGGATGAGAATCATTAGCATGGTTACCTTCTTGAATTTGACGAGGATGCAAAACAACACTTTGTATAGATTCTTCCGAACTCGTTTCTACAGTGGTCATGATACGCGTGCAGGTATAGACAAAAGAACAATGAGATTTTTTTAGTATTTATGTTTATCAAAATCCGTTGCCTAGCTTATACGAATAATTATTTTTCACTGAGAGACACGAAAAGTTTACACCTACATACAATTCAATATTAATACCTACTCCTCTTTTCTTACTAGGCATCGTCTCGTTACTTACTGTTCTTGTTATCAGACATGTCTCAATATTATTCGTAATTAATAAAAAAAAAATAGTGCGTGGAGTCCCTCCGCGCGGAAGAAGTGAACCTTCGTAATACTACACGGATGCGTTCGAGTGCCACGCATTCACTCTCGCTCAGTCTCTTTCTATTCCCCCTCCATGGTAGCGTTAAACGTTTAACGCAACCTTGTTGGAAGTCGCATAAGAAGTTTCACTTCAAAAAGATAGTACTTACAAGTCAGTACAAAAAAAGTCAAGATCGGAATTCTGTTCTCCCACGAACGTTTTAGTTCATCTAACATAATGAAATATTATTACTAAAACTAAATACAGTGATAATAAAATTCTTATAACTACTAACTGTGTACTTTTCGTAGCAAAGGATAGTGTTTTATTCTTGAGTAGGTAGAAGCTATTGTCTTCACGCGAATTTGTCTGCAGAGTCTTTTAATAGGAGTAGAATGATGATCTGTTAACCGTTTTAGCGTAAGTTTTCCTTTCATAAATATTAATAAGAATTAATATATTAATATATAAAATTACTAATTATTTGTAAGAAATAAGAATGTAGAATATTTAATAATTATTAGTAATTAGTATTAGTACATTTAATAATTAGTTAACATTTAATTAACTAATTATTATAAACAATTGTTACTCATATGAATACGTAATGATGTTAATTGTTCTTGTTGCATTGATATAACAGACGTAATCAATCAATTGTTTCAATTGTTGATTGGTATATCAATCGTAAGGGACTATAGAGCGCTCCATTGTTTGCCTACCGAATTACAATGGTAAACTGGAGCTTGAAATTGTCTGATATTAATTGCGTTGTGAACTTACTTGCATTTTATCTCACAACAGATCTGTAAAGGTAGATATTAATATTGTAGTAAATCTATAACACGGTATGATATTGTTATTATTCCGTTTCTCGGCTTAGATTATTAAAAGAAATATGGAGACGTTTTTTTTGTGAGGTTATGCATAACCTCACTTAAAACTCACTTTGTTTGTAAACGCACCCACGATACAGGAGAAATTCCTAGTGAGGGGCAACGTTTTTTTTTTTTTTTTAATAAATAAATAAAAATAAATAAATGTAAAGTTTTAATTGCCATCGTTCGTTCCTACCCCAAAGAATCACACTGTATATGCAATTTCTGTAATGGTGTTAAAAATATATTATTATGTTCACTGTAGCATGTTATACCTAATATTATTTTCACAAATTAACAACATTATTTCAGGTTTAAACTGTGCACATGGATGTATTTTCACATAAAAAGTAAATAAGCGAGATAATTACAAAGGTTATAACGTTTTAAAAACATTTGATCCCCGTGAATAAATAATCATCACGTAAAATAAATACGGGGAAATGTTCCAACATTCCTTTTTTTGTCATTTTTCAATTTCCTGATTTTGGAATTTAAAACGTTTTTGGCAGTCCGTAAATTGTGCTGTCGTTTTTTTCATGTTTTTGGGGCTCAATGTCACTTGCGAGGAAAAAAAGAAAGATTTACGAGTAGGTAAAATTGTAGACATTTTTTTAACATCGGGGTACTTTATTGTTAATTTAACTTGGAGAAAAATTTAGGAAAATATGTGTTGAACATTCGGTATCGTTGTATAACAACTGTTCTACCGGTGCTATTGGAAAGAAAATGACGCGTCAAAGAAGACTGCTGCGCCGACCCCAAATAAATTGGGATAAGAGCAGCAGAATAATGATGACAGGCCTATCACCTAAATAAACAACTGATTTAATTGGATGAATAATAAAAACTAAAGCTTTCGAAAACCATGGCATATTTTTCGAATTGAGCAAACAGACAAAGCTTACTATGTAGGTTTAAAATCTAAAAAATAAGTTTAAAAAGCCCGCAGTACACATTTTTACCACACGACAATGAACAAAATATTTTCGCAAAACTTAAAATGCCACAACAAACACAAAACGTATAACTTTGCTAAGACTATGAAAACAAACACGAAAGCGGCCGAAATCGGATTACACGGGGCGCTTTTCAGCAAAAACCAATAGCAAGGACCAAATAGTGCCGCCAGTAATAAAGCCCCGGGACCGGGACGGAAACGCGGAATTAAAGGAGCCGGAATTCGGGACGTAGCGGCGGCACCACGGGGTTTTTCGGTGCAGTTTTTATGCTGCGTTGTAAGCTAGTTGGAGTCGTGTTTCTTAGAGCTTTTTAGCATTGTTTATTGCATTTATTTGGAACTTTGCTATTTAATATTGCGTATTTACACATTAATCCTCAATACTAAATTATTTATTGCATTCCACATGTATAACAAAGATGGTGTTATCAAATAAGAGATCATTATGGACCCTGTCGGGCACAGCAACATTAAGAGAGAGGATAGCCCTCTTTCTCTCAGTAACAATTCAATAATGTTATTATAAATGATAAGATCAATTTATTAACAATAAATCAATTTAAAAAAATTACATTATAAATTATTTCATTATTTCAGATAAATATTGTTTTAGAGTTTTATAAATATAAAACTCTAAAACAATATTTATCTATATATATTTAGGAGTGTGAGTTCTAGACGACTAACAAAGTAGTAGTAACATTCAGAATACATAGATCACTAAGGAACATAAAAGCGATAAACATACATAACGTTAAAAATACTTATAGTGAAGTGTACTCAATACTTCATTTTATGATGTTTTTGGAAAAACTTTACTTTATATTTGAACACACCAGCAATAAACGATATCCATAACATTCAACAACTTTCAAGCAACTTTCAAGTTTAACTAAGTCAAAACATAATATTTTATTAAAACGAACCTCTTCAAACATCGTTTAAACTCTTGGCTAGCTCCGAAAATCCCGACCTTTTCAATATCCCGGGGGGTAACCATCGTTCCGGAAAAACTGCGTTGTCCCGGGAATATGGGACACACGACAACACTACCCTCGAACGAACACCCAAGGGGCAGACGGATAGAGGTCATGTAATCTTATTTTTTATAGAAACGTGAACATTTCCTTACATCTGATAGTGTAAATGTCGGGGTGTGGGATACGACTTTATCACTGTTTTTATTGATAATAGTGTGTGAAGGGTGTAGGATGTTATTATTATTTATTTTAGAATTGTTTGAAGGCAACGTTGGTCTAGTGATCGAGAAGGCTCAGCTCGCTTATCACAGGGTTTTATGTCCAGGTCAGACACAGTGTTATTGGGTTTTTCGTGCAGGATCATCTCAGTAGTAGACCAGAGCCTAAAGAGCGTTGTTGGAAATGGCGAAATGTGTGGGTGTCCTTTGAAAACACCTCCGCATAACCTTTCGGCGACTCTTTTTTCAGTGAAGAGTTACGCGTGATTTTATGTTATGTCATAGATCTATATATACATAGATATATCGGAGAGAGAAAATCATGTTGTATTTTAGAATATGCATATAGAAATGCATATTCTAAAATAGGTTAATGCCTCGAGTGCACTCATGGTCTACGCTATAAGCTGATACAACCAACGGTCGGGTATAGGTGGGTAATGCAGTGAACACTGCGTATAACAGAACGCATCGGTTGCTAAAGAGGCTATGTAGGGATACTAAGCACTCTATCAAATGTAATCTTTTGTTTGTAGTAAATATTAGTATCTCAAACTGGTAAGAATGTGGATGTTGTGACTAGGAATTTTCTATTAAAGGTTAATGTTTAAGCGTAAAGGTGATCTTTCCATGAGTGACCTATTTTATACCTGACCATTTCTTACGAACCAGGTTACTTATTTTATAGGACAAAAAACAAGTTGCTTATGGATGGCGGGGGTATTTAGTAGACAGGAGGCATGTTTTATTCAAAAGACGTGGCATAGTATAGAATAACTATTGCAAAATGTTTTAAACACAACTTTACTTGAGATGCTCTGTGCACAGTACAGCATCCTTATTCCACAAAGTTTCATCCACCAATAAATAACGCAGACCACCCACGACCCAATTTTCAAAACCTGACGAATTTACTTCATAACTTTAACGAAATAAACGCTCCATAAAGACTTTTTTCCGAGCTAACAAGACGAAACTCGATTTATTTATTACTAGCAGGAGCTTTGATAAATAGCAACTTGGGGTGTGTGCCAACCGCGCAAACCGACCGAATTAAAGAGACCACGCTCCACAGCGGTGCCCGAATAAATTGGTGTGTATTAATCTTTGTCACCAAATACTCCACAAAGTTTGACGTGAGGAATTAGGTTGCACCTGACTAAATCCCTCGTGAACGCACAATGATGATGTGATCATAAACTCAGATTAGATTTTGAATAATTTGGGGACAATTTTTGATCTGATTCCGGTGAGGTTAGGATTGAATGGGGCTTTGTTTCCGGGGTCAATGTGCTTGTGAATAATTTAATTTAAAAGGGTTTTCAATGGACCCATCAAAAAAAGATTTAGGCTGCTAATGGTACCGTTGAAAATGGGAATGGATTTTTAGTTTTCCTCAATGGACATGGCTATGGAATATTCATTTTTATCAGTAGGTTAGCGAGATGATTGCAGCTGATGGAGTCCCCAATTGAAGTGCGATTGTATTTTGTATAATATGTAGACAATTTTTAATCCCATTGTGCATTGCTTTACAGGTCGAGCCGGAATTTATTTCCCACAACTACATGCTGATAATATCAATATTTTAGGTAAACCGTTGATGTGTTTCAATCCAATGAGAAAAATGATTAGAAAATAATAATCAAAAGGTTTTTTGAATAGACAAAGCGGATATGAGTTGCCTCACAAAATTACAGACGAAATTTTATTAAACTTCATACCTGTTACCACAGATCTACAAGTAAAGAAAAAAAAAACTAAAAAAGGAGATAATATATTTTTGTTCTCTTCTATATTCTATATTTATCAGAGAAGGAAAAAATGTCACCTTCTTTTGAGTTGGCACTGGGATACGCGTGGAGGACCACGATCTCATTTTTACAGATAAGAGTCCTGTGTCTCAACAGTAGAAACCTTATTGGCAGACTATGCTATGTAACACGGCATAACACATTAAAATGTACATATGTACAGTACAGCCACACAGCCCATCAGCAGCGCATTTCCCCAAACAATCTTATTACATTGAAACCGAACTCCCGGTGCGATCTGCAGGCAATTTGCAGCCAACCGCACGCGTTACACGCGTTATGGCTCGCGATCCAGCTAGGGTTGCGCGTACACGAGCGATTTTTTCAGCTATAGTTGCCGGGCACATGCCGCAGTATTTATTACACTCACTTTGGATTGCACTGTTGTAACTACTGTCAAACTGCATCAAACCGCCACTGCGGAAAGGCTTATGCCTCATGATTTTCAGCTCTTCGATTCATGTATTGCATATAAATGTTGTCTAATTTCTTGACCTTTTCCCCAGTCTGTAAATATGATGAAAGAGTAACATAACTGTGATGTTATATCGACTATTATATAGGCGTGTAGTGACTTGAAGGTACACCCAGAAAACGCTTTTCCATAGCGCTTTCATGTCGCTTACATGATTAACGGAGATTATTGAGCTTCATGGATATTGAACTTCTTATCGTTCATAATCATACAGCAATTTCTCTTACTACTACTTGTAGCAATTGTTCTAAGAATCTTTACATCGCTGTTTTTATGCTGTGGTGACGTCAAAATTTTCCGAGAATACCCAGAACCAAGCAAGTTTAGTTGCCCGTTTGAGCGCACATATTGGTCGGCTGGAACGCGTGCGATGTGTTGTCGTGTGTGAAATCGGTAACGGACGATGAGTTTTAGATTAGGTTTAGGGTTATTGACTAACATATCAATGATCTTTGTGGTTTCAATTGCAATAATGCTATTCAAATGGGTTAGCCAGAATTACTGGCAACAAGTCATGCCCAATCGAATTTGTTGGTCTGGGACTCGCCTAATCATGCCTTGTTTTGTAACGGCGTGGTGTCTTCTCCTGGCCACGTCGTTTTGCCTATTAATAAGCGATGGATGAGGTCTATAATATAATGAGAAAGCCCAGAAGATGCTTCCGCAATGAATATTGAAGATGATTGGCACATTTAGTTTTCTTTATTAACTTCCATTTATCGTCTTCTTAGTGTGCCACAGTAATCGAACTAGACTCAGTTCAGATTACCAGGAATCCATCTACGAGTCTAGGGTTTCAGTTGGTCCAGAGAGGTCTAGGTTTTTATTAGTTTCTGCAGATACTTCGTCTTTAAGTTTGAAACCTGCCTCTTCATGCAAGTGCCCTCTAAGCCGTAGACCCAAATAGGGCACTGATATGTTCCGCACGAAATCCTACAACCCCACTTTCTTTTTTGTGCAAGGGAGGACAATCGTGTAGTTGTTACAGTTGATAGGAGTCCGATATAATCCCTTCGCATTTTCCGGGTGGAGGGTATCCCTTTTTGAGGATTTACCGACGGTGGAAGGGGTCATCGATATCAATAACGTCGTTGCATCCAAAATTGAGGGGTGCATAAAAATGTCGCTCCACGAGTACGTTGGACACAAAAAAAAAACAAAGTAGCGAGCTTCCTAACTAGGTAGCGAGTTTACCTCCCTACCGCTTTCTCGTAATAATCTTTACACATATACAAGTAAATTTAATCTTTTTTACTGAATGCATATGAAAGTACTTATACCCTTCTTTTTCTGTCTGTCTGTCTGATTGTTTCACCTTATCTCTGAAACGGCTGGAGCCACGGGTCTTTTACTGGCAGATAGTTGAGGTTTTAAGGAGTAACTTGGGCTACTTTTATTTTAGAAAAAGGGTCCCGTGTAAAAAACTGCTAACCATTCACAAAACTAAGCAAAATCCCATTCAAATAGGGAAGTAATAGTTTTATAATTATTTCACGCCGATGAAGGTCGCCGGCAGCAGCTACTTACCTACTAATATTTTTGGATATAAGGCGCTACTCCTCCTTATTAACTACCAGCTAAAAAATCTAAGTTACTTTGCGATCGGCGCGGCGCGTCTTTATGATCAGATTTATGAGCGTGGCTGCAGTGAAGGGACTATGTAAGCATCGTAGCAGGTGGTGTTCTATGATTTCTGCCTACCCCTTTGGTGGAAAATGCGCGAGTTTATGTACCTATGTATGAAAACTAAAAAAAAGAATTAGTGTTTGTTTATAGCGAGGGATTCGCACGGGATCGGTCAATGTGGCGACACTTGGGGGAGGCCTATGTCCAGCAGTGGACGTTTTTCGGCTGAAATGATGATGATGATGATCAGAAATTCCAGAAATCTAACCAATCACATAGCTAATTTAGTTCAAGTGAAAGAAGATATTATTGGTAGGTTAGGTTAGACACACACTTCCGAATCCTTCAAAACACTTGCATCTACAAACACACGTGCGTTGGTTTTATCAAAATCCATTCCCCAGCAATGGAACACAAACATATTATTATCCTCTATGTAC
The DNA here is from genome assembly GCA_963082945.1 of Cerastis leucographa. Classification (NCBI taxonomy): domain Eukaryota; kingdom Metazoa; phylum Arthropoda; class Insecta; order Lepidoptera; family Noctuidae; genus Cerastis; species Cerastis leucographa. The sequence continues at coordinate 21,207,585 of OY720381.1, read as the reverse complement.
GCACACCATAACTTCCTCTTACTTATAACTTACTTGAAGTTACGCGAACAGTTAAGCTGTGTGTTTTTCTTCCATGCTCAGATCATCCTCACAGCTAATATTTTGACTTGTAATCAGAATTTATCTGATGTTCGGGAGAATATGTGCGTTCGAAATTGAGCTTTGTAGAGAAAGAAAAGTGGTTTTACTAGTAATACGAAAAAAAATTCGTCGTTGGTCTAGAGTTTGATGTCCTGGGTTCGATTCCCAGGTCGAAAAAAAATCGGGTTTTTCATCAGGAATTTCTCAATAGCAGCCACGGAGTCTGGATTTGTGCCCGGTTGATGACAATAGGCTCGCCCCATATTACATGGGACTTGAACATACTTGGCGAAATGTGGGTGTACCATTAGGTACACCTCTGCCAATCCCTTCGAGGATTACAGGCGTGATGTTATGTTCATGTATGTACACACAAAACCACAGACAATAGGAAATTAAAAAAAAAAATGCCCAGAGAAGATTAGTTCAACAGAGTAGAATTTACTGGCTAATCAAAAGATACACTTTTCAAAATTATATTCTCGGCAACTTTCTACTGTCATTTAATATCCTCGCGAAATTATGAACCGCACGTGACCCACCCATCGTTCTACGTTCATAATTGCACCACAAATCACCACCTACAACAATTGAGCTGGATAAGTCCACAAGCGGCCATTACCATCAATCCATCTAAACAAAATATCGTTTCCGAGCTCATGTGGTGCCAACAACTGGGATCAATCCTTGTCGCTGTGTGTCCACGGATGTTTGACGTAATTACATGGAAATCGAGCCCGCTCAGCGGGTACATGAGACTGGACAAAATGATGCGATGGTTTTTTTAGGAAAAAATGTTTTTTGATAAGGTTGTTCGGTCGATGCAAAGATTCAGGTTTTTGCTCGAAAGTTCTATATGAAATCTGATTGTTTTTTTTGACTGAGATTACCCCATACAGGTAAAAGTACTTCTGAAAAACACGTGGAAGTTGTTAAAATGTAAAAGACGTTCGTTACGTACGTTGCTGAACTCTCCTGATAAAAATATGTGTTATTCTTTTTACACATTGCGTCAACGTTTGTTGTCTATAGGATCTGTTTAGTATTGCCATACTAATTTATGTTCACTTCTATCTATCCTTTTCTCACGGTCGTTGCTCTTTCTCTCTCTGGTACAGCCTTTCGTTACACACGCCGTGCGCTCTGTATACTTAATTCTATTCTAAACTGCAATTTTAATCGTTCGAAGTGTTTGTGCAGTGCCTAAATGTATTTACAATAAACAGTTTGTGTTGGTGCATGTTGGTGTTTCCCTCAAACAACCCTCTGACATCAGAAATATTCAACAGGACCTCCTATTGCATGCCTTTGCGCTCCTTTATCTTTATGTAATTTCCTGTACTTATATGTGTTTTTTGTAAAACAAAGTCGTTTCCCGCCATCTCCTCGCTTATATACTGTTTGATGCAGTGCTATGGGGGTCAGCACAGCACAGCGCTGGTTTTCAGACGAGCCTACCCTACAATTAGTTATGTATCGGCCTACTATTGGCGCCCAACTATGAGCCCTGCTACCTTCAGATGATGAAACTATCTTCAAGTGGCCAGTTTAAAATACCCGTTCCTACAAAAAATAAAACTTAGTGCAATGCTACGGGCAATGGCTGAACAGAAGTCAACTGGGGAATTAATAGCCGTTGCAACAACCCATTACGATATTGCTTTCTACCTTCTTGCAACATTTGCTAGATACTGTAATGTTCACAATGTTTCGGTTGACAAGGGATGGTAAAAACAACATGAAAACGCTTGCGCATTTGATGAACTTATGGCTGCAATAGTGAGCGGAGTTCGCGTAAATGAATTTTGGGATATTTGAACTAACTAAAGCACGTCGTTATTCAGTTGCTGTTTCAAGTAGCATTTCAGGAGATACTGTGGACCTGGAACACAAAGGGCGAAGAAGGAACATGGGTTTTAGTCAGTACAAGTCTGACACTCCCTCCCACTCCGCCCAGAGCGGGAGAAGTCATATGACGATTCCCCATTCGTAAAAAAAAAGTAGCATTTCAGCAGCTATAGTTTGAATTAAATATAGGTACAATGTTTCACAGAATAAAACAGAAGGGAAGATTACATAATAAACAAATGATTCATAAAACCCAAGTAAGGTTTATTTGTAGTGAGCAGCTGTAATAAGTACGCTCATCTCTAGTTGCTTATTATATTTTTTTTTTAATCCTTAATTTTATTTTTGTTGTTTGCAATAGACTAGATTGTATTCAATGCGTTAGAAGTTTTATTTCCCAGAACAAAACAAAACTTCTAAGAACTGTTACAGTTTCTATGTTACAAGCTTTGGTATATAAGATATTTCTTGTTACACTTCTCAGCTATGGGTTCTTTGTTTTATCCCGTGGTCCCATTGTCCGATTTCTGTGAAATTCACAGATATCCGTATCCTGCAGAACTTCTGATTGGACAAAGCTTTGAACGCTGGTCAATGTTTGGCTAGTTCTGTATGGCGTGCAAATCCTACGAATTGTAGATGTTTGCCTAGAACGTAGGTCTGCAATTGTTAATAGGTGGATAATTTTCATAATAGAAGAAAGGATTGTATAAAGGGTGTAAAACACCTCTTAACGAAGACGAAAGGCACTGGTTCTCCCTGTCATTGCAATTTTTTTGTTCTACACCATACCTGGGAACCTTCTAGTTACGGAGATATTAGGGGTCAACGTTCCAACTTTTTGACAAGTATTTTTTTAAATACAAGTAAAGTATTTTTTTAAACACCTCCACGACTCCCGTGCTATTCAATCCGTTCATCAGCACAATGTTTTGAGTGCGTTACATTGAGTTCTACCACAAAACATGATTTTAGACCCCCAAAAAAAAAGTCATTTCCCAGCAATAATTTTTGCGTAAAGTTACTTAGTTTCATGTACAGAATGCTTGGTTGACGGCTTCGTGATGAGGTTATTTACACCGTGTATATAACACTAAACTAATGGTAGAAATAATTATTAGTATCACTTTCATCTTTCTTTTTATTTAATCGAATATTATGACCAGAGACATTTCTCTGGTCAGGAAAATCTTCCAAAGGCTTAATAATCTCTATTCAGCAAATAGCAGAATTCAATTAAGAAAACAAAACTAGTAACTTAGCCAACGTACCATAATACACCCCTGCCTAAACCGTCACGAAGAACAGAAGTGATGTAAAGCAGTCTAAAGTACACGAAAATAAACCATGTGCACAAAAAAGTACAACTTCAAGTACTTAAACATTTCCGCTAGCAAACCCCAACAACTTGTTGATAAGTGACACACAAACACTCGAGTTTCCGGCGCAAAAATAATGCAAACATACGTCCTCAAATATTGACATACTCTTACATAAAGTCCTTGTATGATGACATTCAAGTATGAGAATGAAGGGTGTACTGACGAGGGCATAATATGGGTTCTTTTCTACTCAGTATTGATAATGTAAAGAAGAAAATTATTATCTTTTGTTAAGAGTAGGTTTTTACGAGTTTGATGCACAGTAATTGGGAAAAGACTAAATGGATGCTCGCCTTGAAGGTTATAATGTTAGTGGCAGTGAATTTGTCTATCTAAATATCAGAAGTGCATCATAAAGATTTGCTTTTACTTAAGGAAAAAAAATCCAAGAAACTTGCTTGTTCTCTAAGTAGGTAAACTTTGCCTCATTCTACAAATAGTGATAGTTGAAACATTACAGGTCTGATGACCCTATAATAGAAAAGTTATAAATAATAATTCATACATTCTCGCAGTACTGACTCCTAGAGTATTCAAAATATTACAGCATTAAAAACCACTTACATTCCACCCGCAATAAAAACAAAAACCAGCTACATCATCATACATATTTTTTAACGCATCTCAAAAATTTATGACAGAAAAAACATAAACATATACGGCCACAATCTGAACACAATAATGAAAACATTCAACCATGCACACATAAGAATTTCCCTGACGTAGCCACAATACAGGCGTTCTTCGGCAAATATATTTTTATTTAGTCCTGTCCTCTGCGACGGTCGGGGTAGCAATAAAAATATTATATACCTAAGTGCTCTGCGGTCGATGTGTGGTCCAAGATTTAAGGGCAAGCGGGTGAAGTATTTTTTGGAGGTTCCAAAATTATGGTTGAAGACTCGAAATGTATTAGTTCCAAGACATGAGTTGAATTGATGCCCGTAAAAAGAAATAAAAAAGTCCAAGACTGTTAAGTTGCACTAACGTTATTAGAAGGTGCTGATTAGCAAATAAAAGCTTGCAATTATTCGATTTAGAGCTACAACTGGCTGACAGCGTTCTACAAACTTTGGTCACACTCCGCGTCAAAGAATGTCTGTTCATTATAACTATCAAGCATGTACCAATTGATAATTTTATGATTAATTTATTGTTACAAGGGAAGTTATTTAATACAAGTGGATGACGGCAGAGGGAAGACGATGTTACGAGACCCGGCTTGTGTCCGCTTGTGCCTATTAGAATTATAATGATTAGGAATTAAAGCTTTATAATTTTATTAAATATTTTTTATTATTTAGCTCGTGGCTACATAATAAAAGCCGCACGCATCTTTAAGTTTAAGCCGTGCTTGCCGAGGCTGGTCCGTGGATGGGTGACCATAATTACATACCAAGTTTACTCCGTGCCTCGGAAAGCACGTTATGCTGTTGGTCCCGGCTGTCATTTGTAGATCTTTGACAGTCGTTACGAGTAGTCAGAAGCAAAAGTCTGACATCCAGCCTTACCAAGGGGTATCGTATTACCCAGTTACTGGGTTGTGGAGGTCAGATAGGCATTCGTTTCACGTAAAATATTGGTACTCAGCTTCATCCGGTTGGACTGGAAGCCAACCCCAAGATAGTTTGAGAAAAGGCTAGGCAGATGATGAATTAAATATTTTTTCATAACAACTTTTAGTTTTCACAAATAAAGTAATGTAAAAACTTTTATCTTACTCACCTTACTACTAGTTCTCGCTCGAATCTTATAACGTAAACCACTATGAATGAAACATAGTCGGCGTACTCATCCTTTATGCCAGGTACGAGTTTGTAGTTCGTGGTTTACCTAGAGTTTCATTAAGCTAGAGTTTATCCGGCCCTTAATAAGATATAGTACGATATGTAATATTATAATGACTAAACTGCAGTCTATTACAAGTGGGATTAATTAGTTCGTGTATTAATTTGTTGCTGTTACCTTGTTGTTGAATTTTGAGCGTTTCTGCGGTGGGATTGGGAAATGTACACGTTTTAATGCTGAATTGTGTTTAGTATTCTCTTTAGGAAAATGGTGCAGTGCTGTCTGTGTTGTGTTTATCCTTGTAATCTCAGCATAATTGTAATTGTTATTTTCATTTACAATAGAAGTTGATTTCTTATTTCTAAATCTCATCTCCAAGAAAGCTGTTGTTTTCAATACAGATCCTACGATTTTGTAAGGTTTCTTTCTTTGAACTCACAGTAGAACTAGGCTGTCAGTGCTGGTGGCTTGTGTTATTTTGAGAAATTTTTGTTTGTGTAAAGTAGAGAATAATTTAAAAGGTTATGTAAACTAACAATCAGAGGGCATTTTACCGATGGAATACCGCGATTAGCATTTTCAAACAGTGTTTCGTTACTGACCGCGTTCAATTTCATTGATATTAATTGGTAGATTAACGAATATCTTCTAATATATAAAATTCTAGTGTCGCGGTGTTTGTTACTAAACTATTTTCTCGATTTGCATGAAATGTTGTGTGCATATCGAGTAGGTCTGAGAATCGGCCAACATCTATTTTTTAACCGACTTCTAAAAAAGGAGGAGGTTCTCAATTCGTATGTTTGTGTTTTTTATTTATACCCTTTTTTTTAATTTATATTTTTTTTATAAAACCTATCAAAATTTCCAAGCGAACAAAGTTGCGGGTAACAGTTAGTTCACATCTAAAAGTATGAAAAACAAAACACTCACGGTGCCTCTTTCAAATTCTCTAGACAAAAACATTTCTCCCAGACTTAAAAGTATAACATTTTCCTTAAACAAAATAAAGACTAACAATTTGCGAGAAACACAGAATAATAAATAACACGTATAAGCATTGTAGGGATTAAAATAACCCCTTTTGTTAGGGGCGGCCGTAGGGGTTACAGTTTATGTTATATTTTATAGTATCCCGAGACCCTGAGGGAGTAGGCAGGTTGCTTGGCTTTAATTCTTTGTGCAGGTACCGTATATTGATTTGAGTATAGTCTCTCGTTGGGGAGTAAGCAGGGGTTTTAGATAGTGGAATCGGTTGGGATAGAAACGGCTGTAAATTTCAAGGAAATTGGAAATAGTGGATGCATTCCTTTCTGACCCGTGGAACCAAGCTGATTTTCGAAGCTAGCTTGCTATGCAATGCCAACTTTTTTTTACCAGGCTTTTCCAATAAATCAATTCTGATTCTCATATGAAAGCATACAATACAAAATTAAGCAGAGGTAGTGGAAAACAAAAGTTATCCAAAATACACGAACGCTGCCGACAAACTGTTTAGCACTTTGGAAGACATTTTGTATGTTATTGCTATACAGATTTTGAGTAAACAAATAAAAAAGCATATAAATAATGTTTTCTGGTCAATTGAGTTATTTAAAAACCCACTTTACTGGAAAAATGAGGGTATTTTGTCATGAAAACGTTGCGTTTTGTTGTCAACGTGAGTTGGGACCGGACATAAGACGGATTAAAGAAGAACGGGCGAAAGGTTACTCTGTGGGTTTCGAAAAAGGAGACTAAGAGATTATGTAAAGGTTATGGGTAGGACCCTTTATGAGATAATAACAAACATGAGTAGTTGTTTGGTTGTATGTACATAGTTCAAAAATAAATATGTTGATTAAACATGGTCGTTATGTTAGTTTTGAGTATAGACGTGGATGGGTATAAGAGTACAGGAAGACTACAGAATTGATAGATGAACTGTGTGAAAGATGATATGGTAAGATTGGAGGTGTCTGATGAGATGAAGAGCAATAAAGATAAAGACATGCTGTGCCGACCGCAAATGAATTGGGATAAGGTCTACAGAATGTTGATTGTTGTTCTGTTTATACAACCTGTTTTTTTTTATATCCCATAACTCTAGGATATGATTTAAACCATATCAAAGAATCAATTGGCATATGAATTTTTGTTTTTTTCGCATTTTCTTAGCTTTAAATATGAATGATTGGTTTGAATAAAAAGAATTACTCGTATTTATCAATGAAACTACTACTATTTTACTACACTACTGCGAAGTTTGGCAACCTCGCAAAAGTAAAGGTTCGTCATACTGGTGACAATTTTTGACCTACTTTAATTATGATTGATGATATCTGCGAAACTATGCATTTTTGGACCACCTATTTAGGAGTTTTAGTATTATTTTTACCTACAGAATATAACCCTAGAGTTATGAGATATAAAAAAAACAGGTGGTATATCCTACTAATATTATAAACGCGAAAGTTTGTAAGTATGGATGGATGTTTGTTACTCTTTTACGCAAAAACTACTGAATGTATCTGGATGATATTTGGCACAAGGATAGATATTAGTCTGGAATAGCACATTATAATACTTTTTATCCCGGTAGTGTGATCCCGCGGGACTATTACCGAAAAAAGGCGGGCGAAGCCGTGGGCACAAGCTAGTATAGAAAAGAATAGAACAATATTTATTTCTGAGTGAATGGTACATTAGGATTTTAATATTAAATAGTTCCACATATATACTACCGTTGCCGTTGTAGAAATATTAAAATTAGCGTAATCATAGTTAGTTTGTCATGAAAAACGCTAACTAAAGATACAATATCCCCATTAATGTAATTATAATAATATGATTTTAATACAATGTCAAGTTGAAAAGTAGAGTGAAAAGTTAAGATTACTAATTATAAAGGGTGTAAAACACCTCTCGAAAGGCACTGGTTTTCCCTGTCATTGCGATCATTTTTTTGTTCTACCATACCTGGGAACCTTCTAGTTGCGGAGATATTAGGGGTCAAAGTTCCAACTTTTTGACAAGTATTTTTATAAATACAAGTTTTTAATGTAAGATTTTTACTTTTAACACCTCCACGACCCCCGTACTATTCAATCCGTCCATCAGCACAATGTTTTGAGTGTGTTACATTGAGTTCTACCACAAAACATGATTTTACACCCCCCAAAAAAAAGTCGTTTCCCAGCAATAATTTTTGCGTAAAGTTACTTAGTTTCATGTACAGAATGCTTGGTTGAAAGCTTCGTGATGAGGAAGATAAAGTCAAAATTTATCATTTATAATTTTATTATCTGAGTAGGAACAGCAGTTGTCTAAAAGCCATTCAAATATGGTTTTCCTGAATTTATTAGTGGACAACAGTGGGTGTAAATGGTTAAAGATTTTCATTGCCATGCAAATGGAATTTCTGCAATACAAGTGTAGTCTCTGGCTAGGTGCAAGAAGTAATTTATTTGGGCTTCTGCTATAGTTACCTATAGGTATAAACAGAAGGTATAGTAGGTGTTCAGGGCATGGATGAATTGTGTGAATGATGTGGATAGAAAGGCAGGCAACTATTTAGTTGACGACTAATAAAGAAGTATGGATAAAACAGACACGTTGCGCCGGCCACAAATAAATTGAGATAAGGAGAAGAAAATGATGGATAAGTCAAAAATATATTGTGTTTACGTTAGCTGCCAAAAAGGTCGTGTCAACCCTCTTTGTGTTGAATATAAAACGTTTTGAATGCAGTTGCCACTTGTCAATGTTATAAAAAAATAGACGTGTGAAGCATTGTTTAATTAATTTTACTGTTATAATATTTACTTTGATGTATGAGCCGTCTATCGTTTTAAGCCGAGATTATACGAGTATCATTTGTTTGCTTTCATAATTCATTGATACACGTCTAGTCATAAATTCTAGAATATTTAAGTTTTAAAATGTATAACTACAAAATATGATTTATTTATGACTTTAAAATGTATCTAGAATGTTCTGAGCCTTTAGTCTGTCGAGATTATCTGATCTGATAAAATGAGCTTGGAATTTAAATTTAAAATAAAACTGTAAACCTTAATCATTATAGCTTTGCCATTCTAATGATCTTTTTAGGGTTCCGTAGCCGAATGGCAAACAACCGAACCCTTATATCATGTCACCGTCATGTTTGTCTGTCTGTCCGTCCGTTCGTCACAGCCACTTTATTCCAAATCTATTAGGACTACAGAGCTGACACTTGGTAGGTAGATGTATTCTGTGAACCGGTTTACGATTTTTGTACAAAAAAAAAAACATAGATTAAAGATATCCCCTCCCACACGGAACTGAAACTAAAAAAAAAACATCAAACCTATACGTGGTCTTTAAAAATTCGTTATGTAGGTTCCTGAAACCATTTTTTTTCAAAGTCAATCGTGTAACCAAAGTGGTAAAACGTGTGCTAACTATCTAATTTAAATAAAATACTGGGATGTAGAACGTAAAAAAACTTTCAATAAAAATTGGTTTGAATAAGATTTGATATTTAGTTTTTAAGATATGGGACTTTTTTACCAAACTGCAGCAGTAACTTTGTTTTTGATTAACTTACTATGAAAAAGAAATTTAGTTATTATATTGTTTGGGGTTATGGAACCCTGTGTGCGAGTAGGACTCGCACTTGGCCCGTTTTTTACATTGGGTATGAGCAAATACCTTTTATTGACGACTGAAAAATCCATCAAAGATAAAAAAAATATACTCATGAACCAAATGCATTGCGATATTCTACTGTAATGGTTGAACTTTTCTTACCTTATGAAACCCCTACGACACATTTTATTACTGCTGCAATGGCGAGTCAGCTGTACATTTTCATACTGTGTATTTAAAATTGTACAAATGTATACCATACTCACAACATAACCTCTTTTGTATAAAAGCCGTACTGACGAACCGCGCAAAAGTCCCAGAGATTCCTAGAAAAGAAGTGACATTTTCTATCCGCTTATAAATTCCCAAGTAAAATAACATTTACGTACGCAAGTCTAGACGCCACAGTACCTGAACCTACTTTTATATAGGGAGAAGTGAACGCGACAGATTTTCTCCAAGAGAAATGTAGCGTGTTCGTGGTATGTCGCATGCTATCTAAATAATTCCCGTGTCCTGTCCTATCTTATCATATGTTTTAGGGGCATGCTCAGTAGTATCCTTACCTTTGTCTAGTACGTTGTTATACCCTAATCAAAATAGGACTGAATTCTTTATTCTTTCCGAGGTTATTCTTTTATGTAAGACAGTAGTGTACACATACAAAGTAGTGTAAGTACATGACTAAACAAGTGCCATTATGTGGTATTAGGGTTACTTTCTTGCTTCTTTGGACTTCAATCAACTTAATATTTCGCAGACAATGTGGAAGGCATGAAATACAATTATAATTCAAAGTCAAAGTCAAAGCATTTATTTCAATTAGACCATTACAGGCACTTTTGAAAGTAAAAAAAAAAAAACGCGAAGCTACACTCCCAGTCACAAGGCGTAATAACTTATGAAAGTACTGTAGTTGCCCATTCCGTAGCGTAGATCTCTATGGAGAAGAATGGGCAAGAAACTCCATGGACACTCTTTTAAATCAAAATGTGTTACAAAATCTTGGTTACATCATTCATGTTAAGAATTACAAATATGTGAGAACAATGTTGAAATTTCATTCATCAGTGACGAGAATGTAGGATACTATCATTGTTTTTAAAAGATTTTCTTTAACTTGCCTTGTTAGTTAGTATGTATTGGTGAAATCTTGCAACTGAATTTAAAACCATTTCCCTTTTTTTTTTGTGAATGGCATCTCGCCATTCAACCTATGAGGTGGTCGTCTGCTTAACCGGACTATCCTGTGGATGCCTTGAGAGTAAGGCCTCCAGCCAGGGCATAATAACTTACAAACTAAGCGACTACACGCTAAGGGCACCCCCTGTGGGGTACGAGCCTTGGCTTAGGGCGTCGCTGGGGGAGGACTGAATGGAGACAGGCTGGATCTGAATGATATCATTATTTAGGGACTGATTTAAAACTACTGGCACAGCATCGCGGGGTGGCTCAAGTGAGGGTCGGGGAGGGCAAGGACCGGGACGTCGCGACGGACCTCAACAGCGAGGTCGGAAAGACGGCGGTTTACATCTGAACTTTTTAAGAGTACTAGTCTCTTTGCTACTTTCCTGGAGGAGGGTGATAGCATCATCGGGGGTGACGAGAGTATGCCTCGGACGGCGTACTGAACTAATGCGCGAGGGTTCGTAACGGGCGGCCGTTGCGATCAGGGGATTACGGTGCTTAATGGCGTTATCGAAGAAACGTTTCGAAAGCCGTTTCATAAACTGAAGGACAGTGGGCATTCTAAGGTCTACGTGTAGACGGTCATTACGGACATAAAAAGGGGCTCCCGTGACTCTACGTAAGAACCGGTTCTGCAATGTTTGCATCCTATGGATGTACTTAGGCTTGTTGTGAGCGTACACGACGCAAGCGTACGTCATCATAATGGGGCGGATCACCGCGGTGAAGAGGCGCAACTTGCACTTGAGTGACAACTTGCTTTTTACCGAAGTCACGAAATGAAGCCTACCCATAGCAAAAGCAGCTCGGTCGTGAGCAGCTTTGATGTGCGCCGCGAAGGACAGGTGGTTGTTGAGTAGGACTCCTAAGTACTTAGCTTGCTTCTCCCAAGGGATAGTCTTACCGTACATAGTGATCGGGCTAGGCGCGGGTGGTTTATTTCTACGCGGTTTAGAAAAGAGAACTGCCTGGCTCTTGTCGGGGTTCACCTCGATTCTCCATTTCCGGAACCAAGCGCCTAAGACGTTGGCTGAGGTTTGTAGGGTGCTATAGATAGCGTCGTGACTGCGGGCAGTGTAATAAATGGCCGTGTCGTCCGCGAACAGGGCTAACTGAGCCTTCTTGCTCTTAGGGATGTCACTGGTGAACAGAATAAAGATAATGGGAGAGACTTCGGAGCCCTGAGGGACTCTGGCTCTAATGGGGTGGGGGGAAGACAGTGTCTTCCCGATGCGATAGCGGAAGGTGCGATCCGACAAAAAGTCTCGTAAGATGAGCACGAATCGCCTGGCACTCTCGGTTTGTACAGCTTATATAATAAGCCGTTGTGCTAGACTTTGTCGAAAGCCTTTGCTATGGCGAAGAACAACACACCCGTCATCGCTCCACGCTGGAAGCCAGCGCTCAAGTGCTCTACGATGCGATGGGCCTGTTGAATGCAAGAGTGACCGGTCCTGAAGCCGAACTGCTCGTTGGGGATGAGACTCTTAGCCTCGGCGAAGTCTTTGAGTCGCTTATAAATAAGTCTCTCGTAGATTTTGTCGAGTGCGTTCAGGAGACTGATAGGTTTGTAGCTCGATGGCTCAGACTTGGGATTGCCTGGCTTGGCGAAACCGATGACAGTGGCCTCTTTCCATATTTGGGGAAACGCGTTGTTGCTCAGGGTGCCATTGAAGATGGCCGCTATTAACACGACGAGCTGAGCGGGGAGGAGTTTAAACACCTTATTGGTGATACCGTCGGAGCTGGGTGCTTTCCGCGGTTGAAGCTTATTAATGATGTCACCATTTCCCTCTAACCGATTGAGCTTAAATATTACACACATGCTTGGTTGTGGTGACAATACATTATTGTAAAAGACATGAATTGATCCTGCAGCAGGATCGTCTTCTCACGACAGAACTCCTTATGGGTTAATAGCGCGGAACTCTGCAAACGCATGCAATTTTGAAGGATGAAACAATTATTGTATTAATAAAACCTTGATTGAGCTTGAGCTCTCTCACCCTCAACCGAGTGGCCTTCTTGCCAACTAGTATAATGCCCGTTTTGGAGCTCTCAAATTGCATTTCGAAAGAGTCCACGTATAAGTTATTAATTTTCATCATCGATACAAACTGAATGATGACAACGTAGCAAGCAATATTTATCAATATAAAAAAAAGGCGTTGCATTAATATTCATAACCTACCAATATTTTTATCGCACAAAAACTCCGTAACATCAATTTCGTTATGTTTGTTAACCGAATAGCAGATAAGCCGTTAATTCGCGTTTAATAACGGGAATTAGTGGCTTATCGCTGTATCGAGAGTAGCGGTCGCATGGCATTGCGCTGTTACAATGACTGCGCGTCGAGGAAGTTTTGGTACCTTACGAGGAGCTCGTGGCTAAATAATAAAAGCCGCACGGGTCAATCTTCAAGGCTAAGCAGCGCTTGCTAAGGTCGCTCCTTGGATGGTTGACATATTGAATCTCATTCGTGCCTCGGAAAGCACGTGAAGCCGTTGGGCCGGGCTGTCATTTGTAGATCTTGACAGTCAGTACAGGTAGTCAGTGGCCAGAAGTCTGACAACCAGACTCACCTAAGGGGTATCGTTTTAACCAGTACTAAACTGGATTGTCAAGGTCAGATTGGCGGTCGCTCCATTTAAAATAAGAACCCGGCCCCAACGAAAGAGATGATGATGGCATCATCTGCCTAGCCTTTTGTTATTTCGTATGGATTAGTAATAATAATAATAATAACAGATTCAGAAGGCAGTACTCCTTGATACGGCCCGCATTGTGAGGAGGTTCCTGTCTCTGCAGCCCTAACCATCGGTAGCTTGGACCCTGCTCTCGTTACCGGCGGAAACCTGTTTTTTATATTTTTAAATGTTTTTTGTTATTTTTTTGTAAGAAATATGTAAAAATATAAAAGATAAGATTATAGATGAATAAAGGAGATAATAATAATAATATTTATTTGCTCAGACAACAAATGGTCCATGGGTTAGTGTACAAAGGCTTAAAAATCTATGTTAGTGTAACTATAGCTAAGCAAGTGGGAAACAAATAGATGAGAAATATATAGGTACTAGAAAATCACTCACCACAGCAAATCACTCCTGCCTCACCAGCACATGCACGAAGTGATTAACTATCGGCGAGTCAAATTTATCCACTAACATCTTCATTAGTCTTCATTAGTGTTTAATTATCTTAACCGAAAAATAACGGGAATTAGTGGCTTGTCCCTATAACTATAGTTGACGAGAGCTTTACCGGTCGCATGGCTATGCGCTATTAAATCGACTGCGCTCCGAGTACTTTTTTTTGGTAAATACCGAAGACGTTGAGGTGCTGGAATGTATAGTCTGTTTAATTTGGAGTGTGTTAAAAGAGCCTTTGTATTGCTGATATGAAAATTGAATATTTTAGATCCGATCATTTAACATAACATAACGCTTGTAATTCCCGACAGGTTATGACAAGGTTTGTCTAATAGTACACCTGCATTTCAGCAGTTATAAACTCAAACCCAAAGCATTTATTTCATTGGACGATTACAGGCACTTTTGAAAGTCAAAAAAACAGAACAAAACGCAAAGCTACAGTCCCAGACATTATCATCAGCCTATAAGGTAATCTACCACGCGGGCGTAGTGCGGTTTGGTTCACGTCACATCATGTCTTCGAATTTTTAGGTCTAGGACATGCCGGTTGCCTCACGATGTTTTCCTTCACCGTTTTTGAGAGCAGCGGTGATGAAATAAATTACACAAAGTAATGCGCCTGTCTAAGTTCGTTCCCACGGCTTACTGCTCGTAAGTCGGGTCTGCCACCACTGGGCCACCGCTGCTCTCCCAGACACAAGGCATAATAACTTGTGAAAGTACTGTAGTTGCCCATTCCAAAGCGCATCTCTATGGAGAAGAATGGGCAGGAAACTCCATGGACACTCTTTTAAATCAAAATATTGTTACAAAATAGTTATGGTATGTTATTATAATTTCTTTCAAAATATTTACAACAATGTTTGTCGCATGTTTATATCTATTTAAGACTTTTATTCACAATACTCAAAATAATTCAGACAACCTTTCCAGTACTGTTACATTCATAGCAATAAGATTTATGTGTTCTCTGTTAGGTTCCACATGGTACGGCCTACCACAGCATAATTACGAAATTTACAACAGTACGGCGACTCAGCATAATTGTTCACATTCAAGACTAAATGACGGCCGTGAACTGCCTGGCATTGTAGCGCTTAGGTACCAAAATAGCATTGAAAATGGTTCATGTAATGGTTGTTTCGCGATTCGTAATGTTAGTTTGTTTATGGGACATTGAACTTTATTAACATAAAATAATAATAGAGGAGCTAAATAATAACTCGGCTCGGATCAATCTTCAAGTAAAGCCGCGCTTGCCTAGGTTGGCCTGTGGATGGGTGACCACTCATTGCATACCGAGTATCTTCCGTGCCTCAAAAAGCACGCTAAGCCGTAGGTCCCGGCTGTCATTTGTAGATCTCTGACAGTCATTACAGGTAGTCACTGGCCCGAAAGTCTGACAACCAGACTTCCCAAGGGGTATCTTATTAACTAGTACTTGCAAGGTTGTGACGGTCAGATAGGCAGTCGGTCCATGTAAAATACTTGTATCCAGCTGTATTCAGTCAGACTGGAAGCTGATCCCAACATAGTTTGGAAAAAGGTAGGCATATGGTGACTTCTCTTATTGTAAACACGTTTGCATACTAAAAACTTTTTCAATGTGTCAAAAATACTTCTAATTTACCCTTTCACGGTGCACTGCCATTTTCCAATTTTGGTATTAAAATAGTGGACTCTGGGCAAACTCTTCATGATTCATCTGTCATCTTCTTCTTATTTGGTTTCTTCTTGCTTTTTTCGTGAACGGGCGCTATCAGTTGTGCCTGGTCATCTCTTAGTCATCATCATCATCAGCCTATATTGTTCCCACTGCTGGGACGCAGGCCTCCTCTCTATGAGAGGGAATGGGCTGTAATCCACCACGCGGGCCCAGTGCGGGTTGGTAGATGTCACATGTCTTCGAATTTTTAGTTCTAGGACATGCCGGTTTCCTCACGATGTTTTCCTTCACCGTTTTGAGAGCAGCGGTGATGAAATAAATTACACAAAGTTATGCGCCTGCCTGGGTTCGAACCTACGACTTACTGCTCGTATGTCGGGGCTGCTACCACTGGGCCACCGCTGCTCCTGGGCCACCGCTGCTCCTTAGTTGCTCTCTTAGTTGCCACGGCTTATTTCGAAATATTTATTTTATTTTTTAATTGTCTTTTTTTATTTTAGTATGGACACTTTTAACGTGCACGTCTTGCTACATCGTTCTCACATAATGTACCATCTCAACATGAATGATGTAATTAAGGTTTTTGTAACAAGATTCTGATTTACAAGAGTGTCCATGGAGTTTCTTGCCCATTCTTCTCCATAGAGATTTACGCTTTGGAATGGGTAACTACAGTACTTTCACAGTTATTATGTCTTGTGACTGGGACTGTAACTTCATTTTTATTGTTGTTTGACTATTCAAAAGTGCCTGTAATTGGCTTACTTGAAATAAATGAATTTGATTTGATTTGATTTCATCATTATAAATAAATTCAAAGTTTTAAACTTGATTGTCAAGTTTTAAGCTTCAATTACTCAATTTAGAAATCAGATCTAACTTAGACTTCTGCTTGCCTATAATCAGCTAATTCAATGACGAGAATACGAGTACTCGTACGTCATAACTGTCGCAATGACGACGTGGCTCGTATGTCCCATTCAACTCTGCTCCTTGTGTACAGGCGTGATATTACTGTGCCCCGCGACCTTCGTCCACGTGTAATTATTATAAAAATATTTAATTTAATGGGTTTTTATTTTTTTATTGCAAGGGACACTAATATTTTTCTAAAATAAACAAAACCTTAGTTGCTCCTTATAACACCAGTTATTATCTGCCAGTAAAAAATATCACCAAAATAGTTCCAGCCGTTTCGTAGATTAGCCGTAATAAACAGACAGACAGACGGGTACAGACAAAAATGTAAAAGAAAGTGGTTTTTATTTATGTACCGTATACTCTTTCATTTGCAGTAGAAAGCTAGTTTAGAAAAAAGCTGTTATTTGGAAATTATAAAACAGATACATAACAGTTACTGCAATGTTATATAATTGTATGGATGTTCCTATTTAAATTAACAGACCACGTAGTGAATTACAACTAGTCTTACCAAAAGGAATCGTATTACCCAGTATTAACTGGATTGTGGAGGTCAGACAGGCAGTCAGTTCATGTAAAATACTGGTATTCATCTGCATTCGGTAAGACTGGAAGCCGACCCCAAATAAAGTTGGGAAAAGGCTAGGCAGATTAAATTACAACTAAAACCACTAAAATGTTACCGTCAAACTTCAAAATCAATATCATTGTAATTTGACCGTGGGAAATGATGGATAGAAAATGAATGCCTTGAATATGAAGTTAATTAGTTCATATACAAAAGTCAGGATAATTATTTTGTCAAGGTCGAAATTTAGGTAAATGTTATAACAACTTAAGTTATGTTAGGAATTAATTTTTCTTGTTTGTGTATAATTTATGGGTCCATTGCCTTAGAGTTAGTATTTGTTAGGATTTTTAGAATTGTTTAGTTGGCTTTATGCTGAATTGCCTAGGTATACATTTAAGGTTACTGATGTAAAAAGAAAAAATACAAAGACGCCTATTATGGAGGCATACTTAATTAGGTTACCTACAGTTTCTAAAAGTTCTTAAGGGCGAAATTTCTAACTTTTGAAAAAACTATCACAATGAAAATGACCTCTCTTAAAACTACCTTAAAGTTTGTTTTCCATAGTAATTATATCTTAACTTAGCAACACAAATCCACCGTTCAAAAAATAAAACATTTGTTACATCAAAAAACAGGGCAAAAATGTGACACTTGACCGACATATTTCTTTCAACCAGCGTTAATGAGAGTTCGCTTTAACCAGTTAAGGGCACTACAGTTGTCATTATTTTAATGAACACCGACCCCCTCCCTTCTTCCCCTCTTCCTCCCTCAAACACCCTCTTATTACGGTAATGACTGTGTCAAATATTCATGGTGAACTAACGTAGGAGCGATATCGACTGCTTTCGGTTTTAAATGTGGACCTGGTTATTTTCAGCGGTTAGTTTGATAGTGTAACAGCTGTTTTTGTTCGTTTTGTCATGTAAAGAAAATAGAAGATACATCTTTGTGTTTTATATTAAAAGATAGAGTAGATATTTCTACTACATAGTTTGTAAGTTTATTTATGCCCTGGCTGGAGGCCTTACTCTTAAGGCATCCACAGGATAGTCCGGAATAGATTGAACTGCGAGATGACATACCAAAAAAACTATATGGGAAAGTATCATATGTAACTTACTAACTAATTCTGAATGTAAAAGAAAATAATGAAAGATAATATTTATGTTTGTTTCACTACTATCCCTACTAATATTATAAATATGAATGTAAGTTTGTTTGTTACGCTTTCACGCAAAAACTACTCATCCGATCATCATGAATCTTTGTACAAATATTTTGGGAGGTATTAGAAGTAACATAGGCTATATAACATTACGCTACGACCAATAGGAGCGGAACAGCAATGAAAAATGTTGCGAAAACGGGGAAAATGTGACGCAGACGAAGTTGCGCGGGACAGCTAGTCTATTATATAGTAGACGCATTTTAAATAGTGTCTAATAACTCGGCGTTTCTCATTAGTAAAATGAGATTTCGGAATTAGGCTAGTACTTTCCAAGATTTACTTCTTACATCCAAGCTCACAAACTTTATCCCTTCATCTATAGATTGTATAGACGACTATAATAAGAAACTTCTTACTTTTTAGAAATATCTTGTCTTTTACGGGAGATCCGTAACTCTTGTTGGTAGACCATAGTTAGAAAAAGTGCAAGAAAAATATTCTTCACCGTAGTTTAAGACTAACAAGAAAATAAAATACATTTTAGTTGACAAAAATTTTTTCAGACAAACCAGCGATAATGACAAAACGACAAACATTTCTGAATTTCCAATGCAGCACATAAATGCAGAAGAGCGAGCTATATCCACCGGTCTTTTGTGTACCGACAATAGCGCAAAGGCTTGTTAACAAACGATGGAGTGGTCGTAACTTCGATTCCTATCCCGGTCAACCATTGTGAGGAAGGCACTTCTAGTTAAAGTATGTCTAGCTGAGTTGGAGGCTTTGCTGGGTGTATTATAAGATTTATATATAAGCTAGGTCAGTGTTGCTTGGTTTTTGGGAGATATTTTATTCATAACTACCTGCTACCGGCGCCTTCATTCGTGTGGGAATTTTGTTTTTTCAGGGAAAAATTATAGCGGGTAACATCTTTGTTGTATACTATGTAAAGATTCCTCGTTGATCTAGTGACCGCAAAACCAACCTCAACGGTTGTATGAGGTTTGATTCTGGGGTCGGGTAGAGTGTAATTGGGTTTTTCCATCAAGAATTTCTTAGCATTCAACATGACTTTGGTTTTTCTGACTTTGGCTTGTTTGACTTTGGAATGTCTCCTATAATAATAAAAATAAGTAGGTGCTAGAATAAATACACTAGACAATATTGAAAATATTTATCCAAAAACTAATATTAACATTCCATCCAGACAAGTACACTATTGAAAATGTATTTGTAACTCCAAGGTAAACACTAGCAATATATTTACATGAAATAAGCAAATAATATATATTTATCATACGTCCTAAACGACCTTTAGATGTGTCTAGAGAAATGTCTAGGCATTTGTTTAAATAACCTATCTTGTGGAGTGACCGCGACGGGAATTTTTTGGTAGGTGTTTTGAAATGATGGGGTACAGGATCAAGGGTCTTGTGTGACAATTTATTTCATTATCATCATCATCAACAGCCTGTATTCGTCCACTACTGGACATAGGCCTCTCCCATGACACGCCATTGAGCACGATCCTCGGCCACTCTCATCCAGCTCTTACCAGCCGCCTTGCGAAGATCATCGCTCCACCGAGTCTGATGACGTCCTACGCTACGTTTACCGATCCGTGGTCTCCACTCAAGAACTCGTCTATCCCAACGGTTATCGGTTCTTCGGGTTATATGGCCGGCCCATTGCCACTTCAGCGTGCTTATGCGGTGGGCTATGTCGATAACCTTGGTTCTCTGTCGGATCACCTCGTTACGAATTCGATCTTTCAGATAAACCCCGAGCATAGCCCTTTCCATAGCACGTTGAGCGACTTTAAATTTGTGGACCAACCCTACCGTGAGTGTCCACGTTTCGGCACCGTACGATATGACGGGTAGGACGCACTGATTATAGACTCTCGTCTTTAGACTCTGTGGAATTGGCGATGTGAAGACTCGAGTTTCCCATACGCTGCTCAGCCCAGCTGTACTCTTCAGTTGTTTTTACCCAACTGCATAGTTTGCCCGAGGTAAACATACTCCTTAACAACCTCGAGAATACTGCTGCTAATTTATTTGAAGGATTGCTTTAAAGTTTTGGGAAAGTCGGAAGATTACCTGCCTGCCAGTCGAGTAATTCTAATCGAGTATATAGTGTGATCATTGGTAGTAGGTAGTAGTCTAAGCGCGACTGTTGAGCATGAGGTACTGGATTCGACTCCGGGGTCGGGCATAGTGTTATTCGGTTTTTCGATCAGGTTTTTGATTTTTTTATTCTTTTTCTCAGTAGCAGCCACGGAGTTAGGATTTGTGTCCGGCTGATGGCAATAGGCTCGCCCCTGTTACATGGGACTTAAATATAACTTGCGTAATGTAGGACTACTATTAGGAGTTTTGATTTGAGTTCGGTTGATGGCAATAGGCTCGCCCCTATTATATGGGACTGAAATATAACTTGCGAAAAAATAAAAATAATAAATTATAAACTTGCTTGAAATTAACTGGCGTGATGTTATGGTTTTTTAGTACCTCTTTAAATGATGGCTGGACTTTACGACAGATGAAATGGCTGGAAAGATGACTACTGAGATGACCACTTCTGGAGACATATGGAGGAAGAAGACCTGGTGCACAAACGCCAAATAAATGGAGAAAAGGACAGAAGAATCATGATTTGTTTTAATAACGACCTTTTACCATTAATATTCAATCTGAATTCGACTGAGAGGCTGTTAAATAGCTCCAGTTAACGAAAGCAAAATCAAACTATACTATGCCCTCTACTAGGACACAAGCCTAGTTACTGTCTAGTTACTTTATAAATAAAAAGAAATACCTACCTATTAAACATTCTACAAACTATATGTTATACCATAGCTCTAAAAATGCACTTAGATAAAACTAAAATGAGTTCTTCAACAGTTATTGCACGGCAGTTGGCAGCCAGCCACAGCAGCGCAAATATCAGGACCCAGTGCGTATGACATGCTACCCAATTTAGGGACCCGTGGAATTATTTAAATGTGCTATGCAGTTAGAGTGGTGACCATGATTTGTTTGAAATCTTGGACAGATGCGATACAAACCATGACCGTTTTGTCTTGAGGTACACGCTCACGCTTGATGAGATAGCAACTTCGCAAAAAGAAATTAGTGGAATTCCTTATATTGTGACACGGGTCACGGGACCCTGGGCTGAGCAGCTTAAGAAGCCATATGGTATTAACGCGAAGGCAACAAGTGACGAAGCCAGTCGTGTCGCAAGTCGCATCCCCTGATATCGTAAAGGTAACAATTTGAAAATGGAATTACTAAATCTACATTGTCATTGGATGTCGTTTAGAACATGCTGTGAAATTTCTAAAACAGTGTTGCTATTCGTTGGATCGTATAGTGCGATTACGCAATAGTTAGGCGTCAAAATTAGCTGAATTAGTTCGCGAATTGTTGCATTACAGCAATGTAATTAGATTGTGTGTTGCACATGTGGGTGGAACGCGTGGAAGCATCATTTGGAAATCAATGGACGGGAAAGTTTAGTGAGACTGCGTGTTCGGGGATATTATTTGGCACAATATTGCACGGATATTGACTAAATACATCGAATTGCACGAATATTGACTAAATATATCGATGTATTTAGTCCAGGCAAGGAACAGTGTTTACAACTTCATTATGAGCGGACTTATGACGCTGACAGCTGATCTTGAACGCGGTTTAATTGCGTTCAGTTTCACTGGTGTTTATCCTAACACTACATACCGTCATTAACCTAAACATATTTATATTCCCAAAATAGATTTAGATTTACATCTAAATTGTATGACATTCACTTTCTACTAAGACTTTGTAACATATTTTGATCTATAAGAGTGTCCATGGAGTTTCTTGCCAATTCTTCTCCATAGAGATCTACGGTACGGAATGGGCAACTACAGTACTTTCATAAGTTATAATGCCTTGTGACTGGGACTGTGGCTTTGCGTTTTATTTTGTTTTTTTTTTTTTACTTTCAAAAGTGCCTTTAATGGTCTAATTGAAATAAATGCTTTGACTTTGACTTTATTAATTAAAACAAGAACTTGCGCCACTTGCTTAAAATTTAAATGTACTTACTTTTGTCCCGACCTTTCAACATGGAGACCCTACGTTCTACAATAGTAGGCGTGCCAAAATGGTTTACATTGTTCTGTGCTTATGCACGTATCTCTGCCAGAAAGGTTTCAATTGAGTGCTTTTGTGCTGCTCATGTCGAAACTCAACATTTTATTACACGTATTGGTAAAAAGACTAAAAAGGTATTGTAGAATTCGGAGCATATTTTTAAATAATGTTGAAGTGAATGAAATATTAAATGTTCTTTTTATAGAAGGTAAATTTTGTGAGTTGTATTTGTACAAATGTGTCTAATGGGATTTCCAATTCGCAAAAATGACGAAATTTTATACAAAAATTTAATCCCATAGGGAACGAGAGATCCCTATTCTCTCAACGGGATCTCCCGTTGAGAGAATAGTGATCTCTAAACGCACCCTTTCACCGTCTACTGCATGACTTAGTACTCTCCCACTCTGCGCCACAACACTCTATCTACGCTTTCCATATCCAGGCTGACCCATCCTCCATAGTAAGGTCTTGGGTCTATCTATATTTTAACTAGTGTAAAACGTCTAACGTTAATCCAAAGTTAGGCTTGCTGTTTCGCGGTCCAGGGCTCGGTAGCAGCATTGGCCTCATTACCCTCTCGAGGGGATGAATTCTCAAAAATCCTTCCGTATTAACCTTGGTTCTTTAAAGAAACAAAGCAAAATCTCATGCTTATGTACTCAAAGCGGTGTGTTGTATAAATTAAAGATTTGGATTAAGTGAAGAGGGCGCATAGAACACGTGTAAGCTTTGGCTGAAAATAAACTAACTTCAAACTATACTTTACTGTCAGTTACACGATATGGAATATTCCGTGGGAGGTTCTTTTTTCTAACTTCTTTTATCATTCTCTTGGTAAATAATCTTGTTGTAAAAAAAACAAAGAAGGTTTGTTACTATTCGACAAAATACAAAACACGAGTAAGTAGATAATATGGAGTAAGTAGATAATGTGGTCGCAAGCGCCACTGCTGTGGTCTTGGGTTTGATTCCAAAGACAAAAAAAGTGTTATTGGATTTTTCAAACATGAATTTTCAATGGCTACCTGGAATTTTGATTTGTGCCCGGTATATGGCAATAAAATAAATGGGACTTAAGCATAACTGGTGACATGTGGGTGTACTTTAGCTATTTCTCTGCATAACACTCGAGGAATAAAGGCGCAAGGCACTATACCGACTCTTTTCGAATATTACAATACTTTATTCACAAAAAGCAAATGTAATGGGTTCGCATAAAGTATTGAATAATATTCGTTGTGAGCAATAATTCCTGTAGTTCAAAGAGCATCTATTATCTTTGAAAGAGTCGTGTCGTAGTCGTGTCGTCGTCGGCTCGATCGTGGCTCGTCTCGTTCTTTTCACGCACTAAATTAATGGTGGGGCTCACGCGAACGTTCTTTTTATGTAATGTTTTGGTGTGAGATGTAAGCGAGTTGCGGGTTTGTGATTATAAGTAGTTTTTTAAGTAGCTCTAGGCATATTTTTTTCCTACTCCTCCGCCATTATTTTCTGATTAAATTCGTTGCGGGATACAAGACAGTAAAATTCTTTCTCTGGGACTTCGTCGAGCTTCTAGGTCGCCACTGTTGATTCTGGCTTACAGAAGTTACAGTGATATAGGATTAGTGTAGCAGGCATTTCACATTGAAAAAAATGCTCTATAGCAGTACGAAGTTTCTTTCTAGTTTTTAAGAACCTACTACGCTTTCGAATACAGGCCATTAGCTTTTGATAGACCAACTTAATTAGAATTCACAGTTTACAGTTTTTGGAATAGATTTAATTGATATGAATAATTCGAGTTTGTAAGTCTACGACCTAAAGTCCAACATAAAATAACCTTTTTTTGTTTGCAACCACATAGTTTTTTCTGTATTAAATCTAATTCGTTTCTTTGTTTTTGTTTCAGGTATGTACTTTTTCATCTACACTTGATCACAAATGTTAAATGAGTAAGTACCGATTAATTAATTATAATAAACCGTTTTCTATTAGGTGTTGAGGGCTTCTCAGCACAAGGCAGCAATATCCTTAGAACCTTTCAAAATTTGTTTTTTTTTTTTTAAATTTTATGGATATAAAAAAAACCCACTGCATCTTATGTATTGCGCCGAATCCGGCAAGGAGTCGGAGGTTTTTTACCATGGCGTATAAGAGCGTGTACCATTCAGTGACTGTCACAGAAATATGTCTGTAAATTTCAACATGTTTGACTTGTTAATATTATGCTGTCAGGACTTTATAGCATTTAATTTAATTTATATTTAATGACTCGTTTCGTATTTTTAAAGAAAAGTTCGATGAAAGCTTTATAGGATAATAAGGTCGTCTTGCTAATGTGTATTTGTTCAGGGTCTATTCGGAATGGAAGGTCTGGTAAAGGTTGTAACTTGGGTTGATAAAAGTAGTTTTAGGTGCTTGGTTTTGTAATGACGTATTTTCTTCTTCGACTTGAACCTGCTGCCTCTGCAACTGTTGCAGAGTTTAAAACTACATAAAGTGACCTATTAATTAAATTCAAAGACCAAAGAAAAGATGGTTGGTCCTCCTGAAGGATGATAATATGGTGGGCGTCCTTTCTTGTAGTAAGGAAGAAGAAGACATGCTGCGCCAACCCCTAATAAATTGGGATAAGGTCGGGGATACAAAATTAATTAAATCGAGGTTTTTTAGACTGCTGCCCAAGGACTGCAAAATGTTGAACAGTATTTTGTTCCACAATCCAGTAAAACATATAGTACTCGTAGTAATGTAACAATCAACAACAGCTGCAGAGCAATAATGCAACGAATTTCACTAATTTCGATTGTTTGCCAATCGAGTAACGTAATCCCGCTTGCATACATTTTTGGACTTCCCATTGCGATGCCGTTCAATAATTCAGAATTTCGTACAAAATTGGAACAATTTGTTTTCTGTAAATAGCGACACAGGCATTTTATGTTTTAATATTGAATGCATTCCATATTAGCTAAAATAACAGGAATCTGCCATGGTATTCACATTTATTAATTAATGTATTTCGTATATAATACCCGCAAAACAGTAGGAGATATTTGGATAATTCGTTGTGCATTGAACAGTCTGAATGTACCATTCATTCATGAAACCTCAGCTGCGCATTAATTAATACATCCATTGCTACGTAGCTAGGCCTTGGTATAATTATAATGTAGTGTATTGTATTACGAGTTTTGTATTTAAATAATTTGGAAGTTTATTGATGGATTGGTAAGTGGTCAAAACAGTTTTTGTTTTATGTGTTTGTGACTACTACTCGGTGAAAATCTTGCTTCAGTTTTATGTCTATTCAGCTGAAATAATTCTAATAAATTATCTTGGTTCGCAAGGAGTGCTAAGGATTCAATCCACCACTTTTGTGCGACACCGTTATCACGACACAAAATTTCAATACTTACTAGATCCAAATGCATGAGACAACTTTAAGGTTTCACTGAGACAGTTTTTCTGTGACATTTTTTTATGGTCTCTCAACAGTACCTTTTTTAAATTTCATTTTTAAGAAAAGTAGCTAAACAAGTTCCTTCTTCCACCACGAGAGAATAACTTGTTTATTAATTTAAATCAAAATCAAAAGTCATTTATTCAAATTAGGCTGATAATCAGCACTTTTTGAACGTCAAAATTACAAAAGACAGTCCCCCAAAACGCCCGCCCTTCGCCACTTCCTAGTGTTTTAGCTGGGAAGAAGAAGTGGTGGAACAAACTCCCTAGAAACACATCTGTCTATTAGGTTAGAAGAACCAGATTCTATTTATAGTGTTCAAGTTTATAGATAATATAATAATTTATAAGATAATAATTTAAACATAAATGATTTATTTGCAATAGCAACATTTATGTGTTAAGTTTTAGTTTTTATGTACTGGTAACATTGGAAGATTAGAATTTTCTCTCTTGATGACACGGTATTTTTGCTCTTGTGTAATATTTTAATCTATTTTGGAAATACAGTCGACTGCTAAAAATCTACAAGCATTTTACTCTACAGAACTTAACCCACCACGCGGGCCCAGAACAGGTTGGTTTTCAACGAATGCACCCACTAATACATTAGGTACCTACACAATTACACCAACCCAACTGTGTGGAACAACCAGTAACTTGCACATTAACGCATCACCCCTTTGGGACCAAAATCCACTAGAAAATTAATTTCACGCTTCAATGTCGGCTAATTCGATGTCTGCTGTACCATATCTAGATGTTAATAGATCCTGGCTTAGTGCTGTTGTTAGTGGTAATGCTAATTAGGTTACATGGGTGGTAGTGTTTCCTTTGAGTAGTTTACTAGAACGGTTTGGTAACATAGAGGTGTGCCTTATAGTAATGCTAAGTCAGCATACAAAGTCTCTGACACTAGGTTAGGTTAGATACGCGATAAAGAAAGAAGACCCAATAGTATACTAAAACGCCAGTTATTTTTTAATCATGTTTAGAATGCAAGTCTATCGCCATCAAACGGACAGAAATCCCGACTCCGTGGCAGCTACTGGGAAATTTATGATGGAAAAGTAACTTTTTAGACCTATGTATCCTGCTTATGCGTATAAGTTTAATTAAAATCGGTACAGTAATTTCGAAAAATAAGGACTTGAAAGTTGGTATGAAATGCCGTACGGGCGTAAACGCTCTTAAGTGTGCGCAGCTCAAGGTACTGCTTATCAAGAAAAAGTGCATCGATATGTCAAACGAACTAAAATAAATGTACCAATACATTTATTTTAGTTCTGCATTTTCGCACCTGCACAGGGCCTCAAGTCTGCTATTACAATAGTGTCAGAATGGCCTATCATTGATTTCATAATTGTTGATTTTGACACGTTTGGTAATCTACTAATATAATGGCGTCATTATGACTTCACAATGGTCAACAACTGATACTCCATTGAAAGAAATGGCATAGAATTTGACAGACCATTATGAATTTAGCAAATTACGGACTTTTAGCAAAATGACAATGGGATCGTGTTGGAATGACGATGTTTATAAAAATAGCAGACTTGAGGCCCTGATGAGTTCGCTGAAGTGTATTAAGCAATCCAATGTTCAGCAGAAGACAAGAGGCCGTAGTGTGCCGTAGAGTCTAGTATCAGAAATTAAGGTCCGATAGGAATCATTTAAAAACTCGTTTTCTTATATCAGAGATAGAGATAAGTTACCAATTCACCGGTATACATATGAAACATGAAATACCGTTTCAAATAAACAAGAAACGTTAACTTATTACCCGCGTAGTCCTTTAGGGAAACTCGACAGGTACGAAGGAGTGCACACTAATGTCGTGCTCTACGAAACGTTCCCCTCAGCTCGTAATTTTGCTGCGTCATTCCCTTCTCAATTAATAAATTACCCATGCAGTACACCTTCACCAGTTACAAAAGACTGCCATGCGACTTCAAATACTATATGATAAATGACTGCTAACAAATGAATGAATGATTGCAAAAGTGAGAAGATCCACTTTCATGTGCTTTTGTAAAATTAAAACCCTCACTTGTCTGCCTGCTTACTTTGCCTATGGCAATATGCTCTCCCGTTGTTACATATGATGGACTTAAAGAGAGCTAGAGAAATGAAGTTGTATCTGTTGTACCTACTATTCTCCTAGTGGAGGTCATTTCATACAAACCTAAAAGCTTGACTTGCCCTTACACTCCTTCTTCTGAACAGTCTGCTTGCCTTTGGGCTTACCGTATTGTTGCCTTTAAACATGCCTCCATATCGTCGTTCATATTGAAATTACTTCTATGTAAAAAATGACAAGCTTACAGGAGAGTAAAAAACAGCATACTGGAAAAAAAAGATTGTGTGGTTTTATGAAACCACGGTAAAAGTGAAACTTTTTTTCACACTATAGACATTTAACTAAAAATTTTTGGAATAATATTCCATTAAGGGTATAAAACGTATAAAACGCGGAGTAGGGATAAAGTGAATGGCACTCTGACGAGCGCCTTTCACTTTATCCCTACTCCGCGGCCGAGTGTCACGAGACATGCAACACACAGACGAAAAAGTTTGTGACGATGTAATAAAAGTTTCACTTTAAAAATCTTTTAGGCATTAGGACGACTTAGCAGCTATGACATAGCTGCGTCAGATATTCCACTGAAAAGAATTTCAGCAGTGTCCTTTAGTCTGCTTTTAGTAATTATTTTTCGAGTCAGGGAAGGTGTTGAGGACAGCGGACAAATCTAGCAATGATAAAAACACACGATCACTACTAAGATTTATTGTCGGTATATCCACAGATTAAAACTATTACATTCACTAGTATTATTATCTAATACAACTATTATTCACTAGTTTCGGGCTAGGGGCTAGTTTCGGGCTAAGGATGGCTACAGTTCAATATTCTAACAAAACTCAACTTTTCTATTTAAACCTAGTGCACTCTTTCGTGTCTGGAAGCGAACAGAACGTTACATTAAAAATGTGGGCGGAAACAATTTGCTTTACAACCAACATCCGGTTCTAGAAGTTTCTAGAATGTTCAAACAGTTTCTTAAAGTGCTGCCTCGTAGTGTCGAGAAGCGAGTACTACGACATTCATTCATTATATTACAATAGCCATTCATAAAACAGCGCCTCCAGTGTCGAGAAGCGGGCATTAATCGATATTTATGCGTAAGCCATTCATTGATACCGAGCGCCATCTAGTGACCAAGATCACAAACAGAAAGACTTCTCAACCTCCTGCTTCCGCTACAAGACAACAGAGGACGCTACTTGTATATCAGTCACATTTCTCCCGCCGTGTACATACAACAATGTACATAATTTGTACCACTAGTGACTGGTATACACTTCACAATATCAACAATTGAATGCAATTAACAATTCAATGACTTAAAAGATAACAATTTAGTACATATACATACATAGATAGAGTTTAAGGGTAGCCACTCCAGAATCCTTGCTCTGCTATATATTAGATCAAATTGAAATAAAAAAAAACTCCTCCTGGTAGCAGAATCCTGGAGTGACGCCAAGAAAAGGAGACATATATGAGAACTTATTCTACTCTAAACAAGTGTCTACAAATACATGATGACAAGTAATGACAACTAAGTTCCTACTGGTATAACGACGAGACGTTTAACAGGACGGCGCATTACACCACTCTTGGTTTTGACGTCGACGACTCTTACGACACCATCTGCACCTGGGTACATACGTTCAACTCTCCCCTTTGGCCATATGTTTCTTGGTAAGTTTGGGTCCACTACGACAACCAAATCGCCCACCTAGACCGTATCGCCGCGTCCATGCGGCTCCCGCCGGTTTTGAAGCGTAGGCAGTACTTCGCGTACCCATCGTTGCCAAAATAAATCCGCTAGTCGTTGTGACGCTCTCCAATGTGAACGGCGTAGTTCATCCGGCCTTGTGAAAATCCCTGGCAACGGGACTTTAGAGGGCGCGCCGAGCAGAAAGTGGTTAGGCGTCAAAGCTTCTTCGTCGTCTGGGTTAACCGATACATGGGTCAAGGGTCGGGAATTGACCGTGTGTTCTACCTCTGTAAGAAGTGTGTGAAGCACGTCTTCATACGGATGCCGATCGATAAGTGTAGCATTCAATGCGGCCTTTACCGTGCGTACCAACCGTTCCCAGGCTCCGCCCATGAACGGCGCTCCTGGTGGAATGTAGCGCCAATCGATGTGACGTACCTCTGCTTCATGTCGAAGAGATTCTAGGGCGGCCTTACGGAGCTCAGCATCTGCCCCATGGAAATTGGTGCCGTTATCACTCCAAATGACTTCAGGACATCCACGACGTGCCATCATACGCCTCAACGCAAGTATAGCGGCATCCGTTGATAGCGAGGCGGCAACTTCTAAATGGACAGCACGCGTAGTTAGGCATGTGAACAATGCCACATAGCGCTTCTCGTGATGTCTCGCTACTGTGACGGAGAGTGGCCCGAAGTAGTCCAGTCCCGTGTGTGTGAATGGACGTTGATGGTGTGCCAGTCGACAGGGTGGTAAGTCGCCTGTCAGTGGCTCTGGCGGCACGGCTCGACGTAGTCTACAGGGTTGGCAGAACCTGATTACTGCACGGACGGACGGCCTTAAACGTAGAATCCAATAACGTTGTCGTATTTCATTCACGACGCATTCCACGCCGCTGTGGTGTAACTTTCGATGGATCCAGAGTATGTACAAGTGGCAGTAACGGTGATTGCCATCTAGTACTGCTGGTGACTGTGTTTCTCGTGATATTTCGGCTGCCGCTGCGATGCGCGAGCGTATTCTCAATATTTTGTGCTCATCGACTGTCAGAGATAATCGCTTCAACCGGCTGTCAGCTGGTACCGTTCTCCCGCCGGTGAGAAGGCGCAATTCATTTGCGAAACTTTCTTCCTGTATAGCACGAGTCCACAAGAGCTCGGCCCGACTTGTGTACTGGGTGCCAAGGGGTATGTAGACCGTCGGTGTTACGCTGAGATTGCGGCTCTGCACTCCGGGTCGCTTTCTCGTACCTTCTCGTTTCTTCACCGTCCAGTTCGGGTCGTCTACACAGACGCCTTTGTTGCGTTTGCGGGTGGTAGCTGTTGTGGTGTGAACTCGAAGTCTGTCGATGAATTGAAGAACGCGGGCCGTGGCTCGGATGAGTCGTAGCCAGGAAGAGAAACGTGTGACGTCAGGTAGTGCCTCTGTTAAGGTCGACCGTTCGTGAGCAGCAGCAATGATGACACGCTCCTCACCTGTGTCGACGTAGGGGTGTGAGCCTGTTTCCTGCGGCCAGGCGTTTTCGTTTTCATAGAGAAATGAAGGGCCGATGTACCAGCGGTGGCTTGCAGTGAAGTGAGTCGGTGTATCGCGAGTCGAGTCGTCGGCGACATTGTGAGCGGTGGGGACCCAGCGCCATTCTCTTCGCTCGGTGGTTTCTTCTAATTCTGCTACTCGGTGCGCGACGAATGGTTTGAAAGCTCGTGCGCCGGCGCGCAGCCACGCTAGCACCGTGCGCGAGTCGGACCAGAAGACTCGACGGTCGGCGCGACGATCGTGCTCTTCTTCCACGCAGCGTGCTAGTCGCCCGCCGAGCACAGCAGCCTGTAATTCAAGTCTAGGTATAGATGTGACCTTAAGGGGCGCGACGCGCCCTTTCGCTGCCGCGAGCGACACATTTACTTGCCCTATGCCGTTCACTGAACGCCAATATGCTGCCGCGGCATAGGCTCGTTCGCTCGCGTCCACGAATACGTGCAATTCTAGTCTAATCGAGTCATTATAACCCAGGTGACAGCGTGGAATACGAACGCCTTTCAGTGTCTGTAGAGCAATCAACCAGTCGTGCCATTTACGCTCTAGACTTTTAGGTAGGCGCTCGTCCCAACCGATTTTTAAACGCCAAGCGTCTTGCAATATGCCCTTAGCTTGTGTCGTAAACGGCGCGGCTAGTCCCAGTGGGTCATATAAGGACATTGTCGTTTTTAATAACTGACGTTTCGTAACCTGCTTGCTCAAATAAGAAGTGTCTACTTTCCTGAAGTTGAATCCTAAAGTGTCATCCTGTTGTCGCCAGATAAGACCGAGAATTTTCTCCTCCTTATTGAGCACAGTGTTCTCCACCACGGGCTCGGTAGCGAGACCAGCGACAGCGGCCGGGTCGTTGGACGCCCACTTCTGCAACACGAAGTTACCTCGCCGATGTACCGCGTCGACTGCTTTAGACACTCGGTTCGCTTCTTCTGCGTTGTCAAAGCTCTGTAAAAAATCATCCATATAATGATTCCGTACTATAGAATTCACTGCCTCAGGGTAGTCAGCCTCATGAACATGTGCGTTATAATTTTTAACGTAAATCGCAGTGCTCGGTGAAGATGTCGCACCAAACAATAACGCTTTCATTCTATATTCGATGGGCATTAAAGTCGTATCATCGCGCCATAGAAAACGAAGTGCGTCTCTGTCTTCTACTCTCACCGTTATGCGTAGAAACATATCTTTTATGTCTGCTGAAACGGCGACAGGTTTTTGCCTGAATCGCATTAACACGCCAAGGAGTGATTGTAGGAGATCAGGGCCCGTCAGAAGATAATCATTGAGGCACACTCCATGCGTGCGTGCCGCTGCGTCATACACAATTCTGACCTTACCTGGTTTAGATGGATTAATTACTGGAAAATGTGGCAAGTACCACTTGTACTCGCTAGATGGCGTTGGTACTAGTTCAGCATACTCATTTGATAGCAGTGCCTTCATCTGCTCTGAATATTTTTGTTTCAGAGTTGGGTCTTTGAGTAAATGGGATTCAGTGTTTTGTAGTCGACTGAGCGCGGAGGCGTAGTTGTCTGGAAAATACCTATTCTCATTCTTCCATAACAAGCCCGTCTCGTAACCACCTCCAGGCAGAGCGCGTGTAGTTTCCTCTAGTATGTTTAATGCTCTCACCTCTGGGTCTGCTTGCGGGCGACGTGGCTGCACTCCTAATGAGTCCATGCTAAAATGTTCTTGTATGAGTTTTTCAATAGATTCATCTGTACTTACATGACCGCAACGTTCTCCGATCTGTGGTAATACATATACTTTTGTCAGGCTGCAGGTTTTACCATGTAAAATCCAGCCGAGTGGTGTGCGTGACGCAACTGGTTGATCTTTTGTACCCACTCGTGCTTCAGAAGCGAGCAGGAGTGCCCAGTTGTCCTGGCCTATCAAGACAGTTGGTACGCCAGCGTCATATGCTAGCTGCTCGACTATGAGTGTCAGGTGCTCGAAGCCTGCCAGGTCATTAACGCGTATCGACTGGCCTGATAATTCAAGTCTGTCAATGGTTCTGGCTTCGATGTCAATGCCTTCGGTTGTGTATTTTCCTCGTATATTTACTTTGACTCGTTGCGAGTTCGTAGCGTCAATGCGCGCGCCTGCTACGGCCTCGATGTAAAATGGCTCATTTGGACCTTCTGCGCCTATCCGCTGCGCGTTGTCAGTAGTAAGTAGAGTTATTGTCGATCCATCGTCCAACAAAGCAAATGTGTCTACTTTATCGTTTGGTCCCGATAGTGTCACTGGCACTACTTTCAGCAAAACTTGGCTGTACGTGCGCGGCGTGCTTGTGTTATTGATGACGGCGTGCAGCTCGATGTCACCGCATGGCGCTGAGTCGTCCCGCGACGCTACGTGCCCGGTCGCTGTGACACGAGGACGCTCATCTGAGTCGTTTGCGGTGCCCGTTCCCCGTCTATTGTCACTGTGCAGTAGCCTGTGATGATAATGCTCGCAGTCTTGCACTTCACACTGCTTGCTTTTGCATCGATGCTTCCACGTCCGTCGGCTTAGGCACCTGAAACATAATTTATTTTTACGAGCAGTTTCCCATCTATCAGTTATCAACATTTTTTTAAAGTTAGAGCAGATAGTCACGCTACTACAATTACCGTTGCATACCACACACGGTGTTTTATCACTCTCTGCTATTCTAAATGTCTTGTGAGCCGGTTTTTGTGGACGGTCTCGTTTAGGTTCCACCTCTGCTGAGGCATGACGTGCATTGAGATCGGCCTCTCTATCGAGAAATCGTCCCAACACTACTAGGCCAGGCTCTGCGTCACCCGCAGCCATCTCATAATCGTACCACCGGCTCCTTAGCGTAACTGACAACTTTTCTGAGATTGCAGAAATCATCTCCGGGCTGTATAAATATTCTGTTCTTTTCAGAGCTTGCACCGCGGCAATAGCGTTTGTGACTTTCGATGCAAACACACATATATCTGTAGGGTTATCTGATACTTTAGGTAACTGACGTAATTTATTTAATTCGTAAGTTATTAATGCGTTGGGTCGTCCAAATCGAGATTCTAACCTTTGCATAATTTGAACGGCCGAGGATCCTAGGAATAGGCATTTAACTGCGTCTAACGCTGTCCCTCTCAAGGATTTTCTGAGACGGGCCAAATTACCTGCCTCTGTGTGAGTTGACGCAGACTCATTATACGCTGCTTTAAAATGCAGCCATTCGCCGGGATGGCCACTATAGGTAGGTAAATCAATTTCATACCTGCTGGCAGCGGGTTTTCCCCGCGCTACCTCTAACAATGCCTGAGTCAGTCCTTGCATCAGGCTCCCCTCGTCGCCACGTTGCGGCAAGGGCGGC
This sequence comes from Cerastis leucographa, assembly GCA_963082945.1. Lineage (NCBI taxonomy): Eukaryota > Metazoa > Arthropoda > Insecta > Lepidoptera > Noctuidae > Cerastis > Cerastis leucographa. The sequence goes on along the minus strand of OY720381.1, from coordinate 21,172,947 downwards.
GGCTCGGTGTTTGGCGTCATAGGTTGTGACTGCGGCGGGCGGATGTGGTCGCGGTGTTCACTAAGTGTGTCCGCGGCGTCCGTCTGACGTTTCGATGTTGCAGTCGAGCTACCCTCCAATAATTCTTCGTCTGCTGATTCTGCTTCCAAGAGCGCTAGCCTAGCGGCGGCGAGTTCCAATCTCGCTCGCGCCAACGCCTTCCTGTTGGTTCTCGTCTCGCCTCGTGGTTGTCTGTGTGGAGGTGTCGTCGCCCCAGGGCTGTGAGATTGGGGTTGGTCCGAATCTGTGACGGAATAGTTGGGCGGGTCTGTCGGTCCCACCGCTGTCGCCAATTCCGTGGAGACGGACTCGTCCCCTTCCGTGGCCGCTGTGTCGGGTTCATGCATACCGCGTGTCTTCACCATGTCGACGGTATTACATACACCACACTACCACTTTCACGTAATATTGAACCAAAGCTATACCTGCCCGAATCAGACTCGAAAGAACCAATGCCCGAATCCGGTTAGAAGGACCAATGTTGAGGACAGCGGACAAATCTAGCAATGATAAAAACACACGATCACTACTAAGATTTATTGTCGGTATATCCACAGATTAAAACTATTACATTCACTAGTATTATTATCTAATACAACTATTATTCACTAGTTTCGGGCTAGGGGCTAGTTTCGGGCTAAGGATGGCTACAGTTCAATATTCTAACAAAACTCAACTTTTCTATTTAAACCTAGTGCACTCTTTCGTGTCTGGAAGCGAACAGAACGTTACATTAAAAATGTGGGCGGAAACAATTTGCTTTACAACCAACATCCGGTTCTAGAAGTTTCTAGAATGTTCAAACAGTTTCTTAAAGTGCTGCCTCGTAGTGTCGAGAAGCGAGTACTACGACATTCATTCATTATATTACAATAGCCATTCATAAAACAGCGCCTCCAGTGTCGAGAAGCGGGCATTAATCGATATTTATGCGTAAGCCATTCATTGATACCGAGCGCCATCTAGTGACCAAGATCACAAACAGAAAGACTTCTCAACCTCCTGCTTCCGCTACAAGACAACAGAGGACGCTACTTGTATATCAGTCACAGAAGGTGCAGGCAAAATTGTTCACATGGCCAATTTTAATGTAGTTTTCATAGATAGAAAAAAGAGTCTTTCTTAATGAAAGACTCTTTACCGCTTATAAAACCAAAATGTCTTTTTAACTAATGTTTCCTAGCTAGTGTGTTCTATTATATATGCATTTTGAAATTTCCATAAATAATTATATAAACCTATGACCATCCATCCCTAAAAACAGGCCCAGGCCAGGGCCTCCAAACTATCTCCAACCAATATATTTCATTTACACACCATCTCATCTGCCTAGCCTTTTTCCCAAACTTTGTTGTGGTTAGCCTTCAGTCTAACCGGATGCAGCTGAGTAACAGTATTTTACATGAAGCGACTGCCTATCTGAACTCCACAACTCAATAACTGGGTATACCCCTTGGTAAGACTGGATGTCAGACTTTCGGCTTTATACTACTCGTAACGACTATCAAAGATCTACAGATGACAGCCGGGACCAACGGCTTAACTTGCTTTCCGAGGCATGGAGGAAACTCGGTATGTAAAGATGGCCACCCATCCACGGACCAACCTCGGCAATCACGGCAATCACGGCTTAACCTTGAAGATCGATCTAAGCAGCTGTTATTGTTTGGCCACGAGTTCACTTTTACGTACAAAATAAAATAAATAAAGTACTTGAAACTTAGAAAAAACAAATGTTGTTGAATTTCCATTTACAATAAATATATAAAAAAATCACGATCCTCGTGACTTGCTAGTTTATAGTATCTATATAAAAATAATAAGGTCGTTTATTTTACCATTTCCATAGCAAGTGACACACAGTGCCAACTAGTGCCGTCTTATAACTATTACAATCCTTTACTGTTGCGAAGCACGCAATGCAAACTTAGTATTGCGTTTGTAGAAACAAATTCCAACATAAAACGCAATGTAGTTTAAATAAGGGGTATAGTTTTGTGACCGCATGAAAGTTGGTTTTTGTTCAAACTGCGTTTCGTTTGAAGTTTTTTCTGTTTTTGAATTATTGCGGCATGGGCTGGTACGGAAATTACTAGAATGAATATTTTGTCTTTATTTTTCTAATAGAAGGAGATTCCATGAACTTATCTGTAGAAGTTATAAACTAATAAAGCAAGATCAATTACAAGATACTTTAAAGGTGTCTGGCGGTGGTTTTCCACCACACAAAATGTCTATGGCTATCTTAAGTAAAGATCATTATGATTTTGACAGTTTTGCAGATAAAAATAATTCAATGGGTCTGTAAGAATACTAGCTGTAAATGTATGGAGCCGTGTTTGCAATATCTGTACCGGTTTAACCGATCCTTTCCTGACTTCATCACCATCTGCTTAGCCTTTTCCAAACTATATTGAAGTCGACTTCTAGTTTAACCGGATGCAGCTGAATACTAGTATTTTACATGGAGCGACTGCCTATCTGACCTCCACAACCCTGTCAGTACTGGGTAATACGATACCCTTTGGTAAGACTCATTGACAAGCTGTAACAATTTACGACTGTCAAAGATTAAAAACTGACAGCTGACGTTGGACTCAGCTGTCAGTTTTTGTTGTTTAACGTGCTTTCCAAGGCACGCCCAAGTAAAAGCCGAACAATCACTAGGAAGTTCTTCTAATATGTAAGTAGTGTATGTATTTAGGTGTAGAATATAGTATATTCTATTCGATTATATCCAAACGTCCTTGATAATATTGTATTGCCAATTCGGTCAAATTGTTACAACACATACCTAGTTAATTTTGCTTCTATCACCACGCTAGGTAACGAGATTGCTGATCATAGAACTTTAGAATAATAGGGTTCCGCTTTTCAATCGCCTTAACGACACCCACAGGAAAGGTCCCGATCTTTCGACCCCATCTCAGAGAGTTTACCACTTACCATAATTTCGTAGTTGTAACCCGGCACAAACAGCCATAACATATTCGAAGTAACATCCCAAATATTACAAGTACACATATTACAGCGTACTACGCAAATACGCCGCGTACTTACGATTATGTAAATACGCAGCGTATAAACTAACTGAGCTAGGAGTAAGGGTGTGCCGGCTTAGTTTAAATACGCGAATTCTCGTTAGAGTCATTTTCTTAATGTGTATGTTTTATGTGGCATAAGTATATGAAGTGATATTTAAAGATTTGCATTTATCCGTAACTGGGTTTTAGCACAAGTGCAATTTGGAAATTATCCGACAGAAACGTTCTACTTAGATAAAAGTATCCATCCAAAATTTCAAGTATCTTTTCTTCTTTTACTTTTCTAAACATTGTAAAATTGGGTTAGTGACCAACTCGACACGTGAAACTTAAAATAGGATCACTTATTGTTTCGTCATCTGGACAAATCAAGATTTTAACGTGTGTCCAGATGATGAAATTTAAATTAAATTACTTTAATGTTTTTGTCAACTGGACACACCGAGTTTTTTTTGCAAAATATGGTACAGTCAGTAAGGACAAGTGCTACAAGCTGGCCCTGGACTGCGATAATTTCTATTAAAGTAACAATAAGTTCTTTTGCATAGGATAACCACAAATTGTGGATTGAATCAAAGATCAGTTCACACCAGCATCCCCGTTTGTCGCGAAACACTATTCTGACCTGACGAAGCCTCACATTAAAAGTCTTTATCCATAAAATCAGCTTCCAGCACCCTGTTTCTAATTCATCCCCCAATAACCCTTATTCAATCAAAGATAAGACAAACAAAACAGCGCGAATCAACACGAAGGTAATCTCCAATGCAAATAGACTCAAAACTCCGACAACTCACACAAACAAACGTCAGTTCTATCAATAAATAAAACCGTCACCAATTATTGATACAGCCTGATTTTCACCCCCTTTTTACCCTAGACTAGAGATGGTGAACCTTTCTAAATCTGAAAGTCAATTTAGTGAAAACATAGCGTTGTTTTTCCGGTCAAGAAGAACCTAATTATCTATAAAACATTTAGGAGAACTTAAAACTACTGGATGCGGAAAGCGGAGAACAGGGTGTTGAGGAGTAGCTTGGGAGGTGACTATGTCCAGCAATGTACTGCACCAGGTTAGGATGAAAACAAAAACTCAATACTCATAGTCATAAACCAGTTGAAAATAGTCTTATACTCAAAATAAGCCTCTGCCCCGTGCATCGCCGGTCCAGTGCTTTTCGCATCCATTGGACTCCCGCAACCCCCACCTGGGCATTTAAGTATACCTTCTAAATGAGTAGGACCAAATAAAAGCTACTCATATCGCTTAGTAAGCGATTTATAACACGCCAATATAATTAATTAGCTATCCGCCGCAACTTCGTCGCAACATTTTTCGTTGCCGCTCCGCTCCGTTTGGTCGTAGCGTGATGATATATAGCCTATATATAGCCTTCCTCAATAGATGGGCTATCTAAAACTTACAAATTTTTTCAAATCGGACAAGTAGTTCCTGATATAAGCGCGTTCAAGCAAACAAACGAACAAACTGTTTAGCTTTATTATTATCTATATAATAAAAATCAATTGCTGTTAGTTAGTCTCGCTAAAACTCGAGAACGGCTGGGCCGATTGAGCTGATTTTGGTTTAAAAATGTTTGTCGTAGTCCAGGGAAGTTTTAAAAGGAAAAAGGTAGGGTAGGGTAGGTAGGTAGGTAGGGTAGATAGGTAGGTAGGGTAGATAGGTAGGTAGGGTAGATAGGTAGGTAGGGTAGATAGGTAGGTAGGGTAGATAGAAAGGTAGGGTAAGGTTTGGTAGGGTATGGTATGGTAGGTACGTAGGTACGAAGGTAGGTAGGTAGGGTAGGGTAGGGTAGGGTGGGTAGGGTAGGGTAGAGTAGGTAGGTTCGTAGGTAGGTACGTAGGTAGGTACGTAGGTAGGTACGTAGGTAGGTACGTAGGTAGGTACGTAGGTAGGTACGTAGGTAGGTACGTAGGTAGGTACGTAGGTAGGTACGTAGGTAGGTACGTAGGTAGGTACGTAGGTAGGTACGTAGGTAGGTACGTAGGTAGGTACGTAGGTAGGTACGTAGGTAGGTACGTAGGTAGGTACGTAGGTAGGTACGTAGGTAGGTACGTAGGTAGGTACGTAGGTAGGTACGTAGGTAGGTACGTAGGTAGGTACGTAGGTAGGTACGTAGGTAGGTACGTAGGTAGGTACGTAGGTAGGTACGTAGGTAGGTACGTAGGTAGGTACGTAGGTAGGTACGTAGGTAGGTACGTAGGTAGGTACGTAGGTAGGTACGTAGGTAGGTACGTAGGTAGGTACGTAGGTAGGTACGTAGGTAGGTACGTAGGTAGGTACGTAGGTAGGTAGGGTAGGGTAGGAAAGGGTAGGGTAGGTAGGGTAGGGTATGGTAGGTAGGTAGATAGGGTAGGGTAGGAAAGGGTAGGGTAGGTAGGGTAGGGTATGGTAGGTAGGTAGATAGGGTAGGTAAAAAGTGCATTGCAACGCATGCCGGGGACAGCTAGTTAGATTATAAAACTATACGAGAGGTCTTGCCCTTATCCCAATTCATTTGGGGTCGGCGCAGCATGTCTTTTTCTTCCTTCCTTCTCTATTACTCGTCATCTCATCAGACACCTTCTTTCTTGCCATATCATCTTTCACGCAGTCTATCTATCCTTTATTTGGTCTTCCTCTGCTCTTATATAATATTAATGGTATTAATATTATTATAAGCCCCGCTTTTTTTTCCACGTGCCATATGTTCGACATCCCTGTTCGAGAAACGCCTTTAATACTAGGGGATGAAACAAAGGGCTATTGTTAGACAACCCACTTTTCAACTTTATCTCGCACGAAGTGATCGCATTGTAGTTAGGGGTGTCGACGATATAGTGAGTTTGAGTCACGAATCGATGTTTGTTTGTTCGTCATTATCGTCAGCTTTGCTGCGGAAAATTATGAGTGGGGATCATTAGCGCTTTTGATAATCACTGTTATTGCTTTGAAATGAGACAGCCGCTCATTTGTTGATAGTAGACAGTTGTTCAGTTACAAAACCTTTAATAAAAGCAATCCGATTGCGCACCACACTCGTTAGAAAAACGCCATGCATATGGTTATTTTTTTTAAATGCATAGCTATGGGCCAGCGAGTGTCAAGCACTTTAAGAACAATAATCAAAAAAAAACAATGCAAATATCAAATCATCATCTTCATCTTTCTACCTTCATCCCATGTTATTTGTGGTTGGCACAACACGTTTTTTCTTCCATTCCTCCCTGTCGATCGCCAAGCTATAATACGCTCCTTTTTACTACATATCTTTCATCACACAATCAATCCACCTTTTATTTGGTCTTCCTCTCACACTCCATCCATTTACATTTATATTCGGGATTAAATATAATGAGCACCAAAAAATACTTTGAGATCCTAAGCTACGTTACCAAAAAAAAAACTAAACACCAAAAAAATTGTATTCAAAGACCAAATATAGTAAATGATCACCAAATTTTGTGGCAAGAAGAACTTAGGAAGCAAGTGCGAGCAAAGCGAGCTCGGGATATTGGGCACCCCGACTCGGACAGGTTAGGTTCGAAGGGGATGGCGGGGTCTAGTGAGCGAGCGGAGCGAGCGAACTAAGACCCCGACATCCCCTTCGTGTTAGGTTACTTTAAACCCTGCAGAGAGAAATAGGACCCCCGCGTAGCGGGGCTCCGTCGACTACGCCTTAGTTCGGAGCTGTGATTTTCAGGTTTTTAATTCTGGTGATCATTTACTATTTCTGGTGATCATTTACTATTTCTGGTGATCATTTACTATTTTAGGCAGTATAAAAATGTTTTTTAAGGTTATATTTACTTTATCTGGTGTTATGTTAAACATAAGCCTTTATATTCATCACTCTTAGATATTACGAAAACTATCAACTATTTGCCTATTTTAAGATATAAACCAGACAATGTTCCCTAGAATTAAAATAAAGTCTGTAATACTTCTAACGTCTCCCACAAAATCTGTCTTGGTACTTGGAAACCCTTTACATAGTTTCACGAAAAGGTCCGTTTCGCTTAACAAAACTAAACTGATCTAAATAATTCTGATATCAAAATATTAGATCAAAAGTATATCTATGCCTCTATTATTTTTTTGTAAAAACTTATCTAATTTGTCTGATAGTCGTCTGAACATGGCGGTAAAAACGGGCTTTTTTTCGGGTTTTTGGATTGTCATAATTCTTTTAGTGATTATGTTTTGAAAAAAAAGGAAATGATAGGGGCATTTATTAATAAGACCTAGATTTTTGCAAAAAAAAATCATTGCTCTAGACGCATTATCGACGAAGAAAACAGTGGAATACCTCCGTTTGTATGGAGAAAGACCCACTTGATATCCATCTATCGTGTCCTGCGGGTCTTGTTGTTTGTTCATTACAGGAACTGATGGACGCTACAGAAGGCGCCAAAGTAGTTGATTCAGTTCTTGGCTGACACAATGTAGATGCCATCAAGACGCTATGAACGAGAACAACTACATCATTGAATGAATGCATCTCTATATAGATAGCCACCAGCAATTTTCATTACGCGTCTAATCAAGAAACCGATTGCAATTCCAGCAGCGATCCGGTGGAACAGGCGGGTTGTTAGCCAGACTTTTACTTATTGTGGTGCTGGGGACGATCAATTTGTCGCTCGATCGGCCCCGACGGACAAAGATTGCTTTTTTAAAGATACACTTGGTACAGCGAGTTCAATAGTTGGAATTCTTGGCAGGGTCGAAGTTTATTTAGTTGCTGTGCAGGTTGGCAGCGTTTAAGATACGGAATCTTTGTAACGGGGAGTTGAAAATGTTCTGGATTTGTTATTTTTTTATTAGTTTCTCGCAGCGGTATGTAGTTGGGCGTAGTTGTGGGGAATGTGGTGTCGTTTTAATAAACATACCATTACGCCTGTAATCCCCGAAGGGTTAGTCAGAATTGTACCTAATAGTACACCCACACACCTGTTGACTAGTAAACGTTTACTAACTGTATAAGGTCGTTTTTGAAGCTTGTGCGGATCATTGCTTATCAGTCATTGCGTTTGAAGTAGACAAAATTTGCAAACCTCTTAAGTAGTGGATTACAAATTTTCTTTAAAATCCTTTGGATTGTGATTGAAAGTGTGTTACGCAATCAGGATGCTGGTTGTTCCACTTAATTTACCAAGAAGCAATCTTAACGATCTCATTTCGATATCTACAGGAAACCAAAGCATGAACCAGCAGAATTATGTTTTACTAGCTTCTGCCCACGGCTTCGCCCGCGTTTTTTCGGTAATTGTCCCACGGGATCACACTACCAGAATAAAAAGTATCCTTTGTATATTTTGGACTATTATCTATCCCTATGCCAAATTTCATCCAGATCCATTCAGTAGTTTTTAAGTGAACAAGTAACAAACATCCATACTTACAAACTTTCGCGCTTATAATATTAGTAGGATTTCAATTTGAATGATTGAATGCAAATGCATACAATTACTCAAATAATCTTCTTCTTCTCAGCGTGTCGATGGCAATCTAAATTGTGTCGGCCCAGAACTGAGCCACTAGTTTGGCGCTCTCTGCAGCGTCCATCAGTTCCTGTAATGAACAAACAGCAGGACACGCAGGACTCGATATTAAGTGCCGCATCGTTTGCGGGGCAGCACCACATTTACACTCCAGGGCAGAATCACTCCTGCCAGGGCTGTGGGTTGTTCGAAAGAGATACCGCGGCCCTGGAACACAAAGGGCTAAGAAGGAACATGGGTGGGTTTTAGTCAGTCAAGTCTGACACTCCCTCCCGCTCCGCCCAGAGCCGGAGAAGTCATTTGATGATTTCCGATCCGCAAAAAAAAAAAAAAAAAAGGCAGAATCACTAATGAATCTCCACCTGAACAGGTTTTCCTTGCTGCAACCAACCTGGGTCCGAAGTCTTTTTAAAGACTTCCAGGTCAGCCATGGCCACTCATGTCCAGGTGGGAGACTCTCAGCAGGTGGAACGAATGGGTTAGGTAAAGATGCGCCACCACGCCACAGTTTTTTGAAGTGTGTCACCCCACTCACTGGCGAGCGGTCTTCGGAGCGACTTAAATAATTAACTCATGCAACGCAATATTGAACCAAGTCTTGTGTTCGACTGCCTCGTTCCAATTTCTAAGTACATTTCAGCGTCCTTAGACTCAATAGGCAAGTCCTATTTGCGGCTCAATTCCTTAAGTAAAGTCACTTCGCTCAGCGACTTGGCTTGAGTATCTCCTAGTACGAGTATGTGCCTTTCGGACTGGTACGTTTAAATCCAGCGGTGTTTACTCCTGTAATGGATTGGTAGAATATGGTACTGGCTGGACGTTGAATGGTCTGGTTCTAAATTAAATGCCTGTTTAATAGTCGATTGGTTATTTTTGGTTATTAAGTAAATATTATGATCAATTAACCACCCTTGGCTCGACTCCGATTAAATGGGACTTAAAAAGGCAACTAGATAAATGCGGCTATACCATTAGGTACGCCTTTGCTTAACCTTTCAGAGAAACTGACAAGATGATAAGTTTTTATAAACCATAATAGGAACCGAATCCCTTCTTCAAGTTTAAAGAGCTTTTCTGATTTGTGTGATTAATCAGTGCTATACAAAATTGTCATGTCGCTAAATTACTGAAGTTTTTGCTAGTTACCCACAGTAAAAAAGATTTTTTTTTGTTCAATATAGTTTCGCTTTATTTCCATCCATTTTTGTTCGGATATTAATCCTTTTTATAGTTGAATCCGGAATTTTTTGGACCTTATCAAGTATCCTTGAAAATTTACGAAAGTTAAAAAGAAAAAGCAATACATATTTAACTCTACTCTATCTAAAAAGCAAAAATATAAAATAAAAAAAAAAACATTTTTTTAACAGTTTAACACACTTTTTGCGTAACATTTGTTCGACCTCAGTGCCAGAACCGACACCGCATGACTGACAACAGATTACCGTGATTGGTGGGCCTCCCGAGGGTGATATCCTAACTGTTTTTTCTTAGGAAACTAGGATATTGTCGATATGTAAGTTTGTATTAAGAATTATGTTAGGGGATAATCCTATTTTTTTTTCTTAGTCCGTCGGGTAGTTTATTGAAAAGTATTGGACACGTATTTTTTCTTTTTTCACGTGGTCATAAAATTACGGAGATATATTGAGTTGAAATGGCGCATGACGTCACATGTAGGTAAGTTTTATACCTTCTTGTGACGCAGTGAGCCCCCACTCTCCAACTTTAATGAGTTTTAACTAAGAGATTTTTTGATATTTTGATAAAACAAGATATTTTGTGTCTAATATTTTTGTATTACCTGTCTGACGGACAAAATAGAATGTCGTTTTCTTTACCCAGTCCGATCCCCTATTATCGCTTGCACGTTTCATCCTTTTCAAATTTTACACATGAAAAGATTTAGTCTTAAATTTTATCCGTTCTAGAATGAATCTGTAAAAGCAAGGCTGAGAATCGTTAGTTTTTGAACGTCAATGTGATTTAATAATAATAATTTTATATTTATTTATATTTTGATAGATATTTATAGCATATTGAAATATTAGTTTTGGTATGTTATATATCCTGTTATACTTAAGTATTATTTTCAGATAAATATGTACCGCTGTTTGTCTCTGCATCACCCAAAGGTTGACTGGTAGAAAATGCCAATGGCATTAAGTACGCCTCTGTCCTTTGTGCTTGAAGTGTTAAATAAATTTAAAATTTCCACCTCTTACCAGAGGCTGAAGCCCTAGCACTCGCGCGCGGTGTAAACGTAACGTAAACACGTCGTTTTTTGTATAGACAATACAAATTATTCTATTGAATTTTAGGTAAATTGTTTGCAACAAGGACGATCAGTATCATCCATAGATATGAATAAATTCTTAAACTTTACGAAAATGTTATTAGTGAACGTAAATACATTACGTTTACATCGGGCATTCGTGCTAGGACTTCAGTTACTAGCTTTTGGGCTTGCGAAAAGTAGCGCACCAAACTTACCAGAAACACATCCGTGTGTCAAATTAAAAACAAATCTCTTTGTCTCTAGTCGCGTGTTCAATTTCGTATTTCAGACAGAAATTATAACTTCTTTTACGTCCAAATAGTCGTCAATCAATGACATAAAAATACCCTAATAAAGAATCAAATAGTAAAACGTTTACAGAAAAGAAATTCCGTCAAGAAAATGACACACCCGTAATAAATGATGTTGTGCGTGACTTTCAAAAAATGGTGATAGGTAACGCAAGCTGTCGGATCGGGGATGAATAACTGACGTTGTTTAGTTTAAGCATGCCATTTTTAGTTTTTTTTTTTATTCAGCGCCCTAGAATTTTGAGGAATGTTTGACGGTTGTCACGCACGCAGCAAAGTTACGCTAGGTCTAATGCAAAAATGTGTATTTTTATAATGGTTTCATTTTGTTCCAAATTTACTCAAATTATAAATTATAAAGCAGCATTTTTATCAAAATAATATTCAACGTCAGTTAGTGTTAACTAAACTAAAATGTTGACATTTCTGAGTGGCACAAAGAAAATACAGGCAAACATCTCCAGGGAAAATAGAACGTACGGAAAAGCGAACGCAGGCGTATAAATAAAATACTTACTGCTTAAAGTAGCATCAATTTCTACATTAAAAATGCAATGAAATTTCAGTGTAGTCGATTGTCTTACGGAAGGCATCTGCATGGCAAAGAGGAAGTATTCCAGTCGACGAGGATTTTAAAATATGTATAGTGAAAAATTTATGCCTCTTCCAGTCTGCTCAAAGATAGTGTACGGCGTATGTAGAAAATGCTGTACTCATATCGAATTATGCATAGAATGTAAAAAGAAAATGTTTGGACGTTCCGTTAGCTGTTTTTCTTTCTACGTTAGTCAGGGTTTTTATATTAAAATGTCTGTGCGTTCATGTGCTTCTGCAAAGGCTCGAGTATTACGCCTTTTTCTTGAATGGTTAATAGTCGAAACATGATGTTTATCTTCGAGTATTTTGCTACGCAGGAAATAGAATAAAATAACTTATACGTGATGTCTGTCTCCTTAGAAACATGGGTTTTTATTTCATGAAGGAAAACGCAAAGATGAATGAGAAGAAAATACAACATATTGCCAACTCATCACCTAAACGTCAACGACGTACCTCCAAACAGCTAAACCGGAAAAAGCCGCATACAATTTCTTTCATAACGCAATTCCGTAAGCAATACACTCATACACACAATTCACCTCACGCCAAAAAAAAAGTATTCAAACGCCCCATTTACGCCAAATGCTACCTCAGCGCAACGGCGGCCATTTTTCATCCGATTTCGTGCGAACACGATCGAACACGAACGTTAGGCAATATGTTCCGTATGTCATACAAATAAAACAAGTCGGGTGATAAACTACAGTCATTTTCGTTCGTGAAGAGGTGTACATTCGTCATGAAGCCTTGGCTCACTTTTCATCCCGATCCCTTATCGTGGGAGACTGTGTAACTGACTCACGTAAGCTTCAGGAAATCTGTAGGAGGTAAAGATGCTGGAACGAGTTGTCATCGAATTTGAATTAAGAGCGTTTACACCTTTTGGCATTTCATACAAACTTTCAAGTCCTTAATTTCTGAAATGACTGAACCGAACTTAATTAAATTTCACACGCTTAAGCAGGATACAAAGATCTAAAAAGTTACTAAAAACATTTTCGAAATGTCTTAAAAAAAAAAAGATATTGTAAATTTCTGTTTATATGTATAACTAGCTGTTCCCGGCATGCGTTGCAATGCACATTTTCCTACCTACCTACCCTATTCTACCTACCTACCTACCTACCCTACCCTACCCTACTGTTGTGAAGGAGCGGAGTCTTTAAATACAGGCATTATTTGCTTAAATGAAGACTCCAAACCCAAAATTGTTTGTTTATTATTTTTGGACACAATAAACGTTTATTATTATTATTATTACCCTACCTACCTACCCTACCCTATCCTTTGTCCGTCTCCTGGTTCTATGCTACCTCCCCACCAATTTTCAGCCTAATCAGTTCAGCCGTTCTTGAGTTATAAATAGTGTAACTAACACGACTTTCTTTTATATATATAGATTTGTAATCGCTCTAATTGAGCTATAACACTATTTTTTAGAAAATGTTTTAGTAACTTTTTAGAACTATGCATGCTCCTTATGCGTATGAAGTTTCATCAAAATCGCTTCAGTCGTTTCGGAAAATAAGGACTTGAAAGTTTTTATGAAATGACATAAGGCGTAAACGTTCTTAAGAATGTAGACTTGTTGACGATGCGGGGTTTTCATGGAAATAGGTAGGGGATCGGACTGGGTAAAGAAAACGACATTCTATTTTGTCCGTCAGACAGGTAATACAAAAATATTAGACACGTATTTTTTGTTTTATCAAAATATCAAAAAAATACTTAGTTAGAACTCATTAAAGTTGGAGAGTGGGGGCTTACTACGTCACAAGTAGGTATAAAACTTACCTACATGTGACGTCATGCGCCATTTCAACTCAATATATCTCCGTAATTTTATGACCACGTGAAAAAAGAAAAAATACGTGTCCAATACTTTTCAATAAACTACCCGACGGACAAAGAAAAATTTTTTTTCTTTGGCAAATAGGATTATCCCCTATTTCATTATTCTTTGAGGAGCTCGTCACTAAATAGCAATAGCCGCTCGCGTCGATCTTCAAGTTTGGCCACGCTTTACATACCGAGTTTCCAGTAGCCAGTCGCAGTGGCCCTGACAACAGTCTTACCAAGGAGTATCGAGCGAGCGATAGAAGTTCTTTGTAGCACTGTAGGTTTAAAGAATATCGAATGTTGTTTTTTGTTGTGGTTTTAAATTGCATGACGTTTCTTATTTATCTAAAGTTAAAAAAATATTCAGTTTAAAAACATAGTAATCACTGCAGATCCCATCAAAACTCAGTCTAGACGACTATTTCTAAATTACTCTAACAAATAAGCACGAAACAAAACAAACGCTATCTAAAACACAATAGCTACAATAAAATCCTTAAATTCAGACGCTTCTATAAAATATTTGAAGCATTATTTAAGTGGGATTTAGTCGTTAGCTAAACTACTATAATGTCCATTGTTCAAACGGTAGTTTCGTACAATTTCGCGGTACATTTGTGGCGGTGGAACTGTGCGGAGAACAGCGCTCCCTAGCGGCCAAAGTGTGGACTAGTCTGTAGGGAATTTGGACTTGTTTATCGCTGGTATTATGTGCTGTAATGTTCTCGTGTTGCAAGTTTTTGGGAGTTTAAAATTTTATAAATTCTGGTTGTTCTATAGTCTATTTGTGTGGTTTTGTCTAAGTGAAAAGTTAAGCTAAAAAGCAGGGTTTTATGGACGATTGCAAATTAAGTATTTTTAAGTTAGGTACTATTCACTACCTTCATGAGATATAGGTTTACGTACGTTTATCGTTATTGTTTTACCGTTACATGTTATCCGAATGAATGCTGGGTATTGTGTCTTGGTTATAAGACTTCCTAATTACAATCATAATGTACAGGGTACTTTCAGAACCGGTGTCATCGTTATGTTTGCATGTATTCAGGAAATCTGAGCTTAATAGGAGTAAATGCGTTGAAGGTATGAATACATAAGCATACGCAATGTTCACTTCTGGTTTTAAATTAAACAATCCGTATTTGACAAGAAGCTTTTGTCTCGTGCTTTACAGGCTGACATGGTTATTGCGATATTTTATTTTATTGGACGGAAGGGAAAATAGTTATAATTTAAAAAAGTTTTTCAAAATCATGTTATTCCACATTATTTTCTTGTTGACCTATTTTGCACCAATGCAAGCACAATAAGGAAATTCTTAGCAAAGCCATTTTTTTACAAGAGTTACTTGCCCGCACTTGAATCGTATATTTTCTAAGTAAGCTTCTTTGAGGGAGTTACTTATCCTGTAAGGAATTAACAATTTAGAATTTATCCGTGGAGCCTTGTAATAAGCAATTTAGGTAAATATTATTGTTATTAGTCTGCAAGCTTTCCTAAAATGAAAAAAAAAACTGCGGGTATATGCACATTATTATTTTCAGAAAATGAAGAGTACAAATACGTTCTTGGATAGGAAAAAGAGAAAAACAAAGAACGAAAATGCTATCCACTGCCAAAAGCACAGTGTGGTTTTCATGAAGTTTCGTAAACCGGCAGCGCCATCCCTCTGCTTCTCATGAGTGTCGTAATAGATGACTAATGGTGCTCGTCCGGAGGTTGGACACCATTTGTCATTATTACTTTATTTATGTACACACAGTAAACATCACAGGAAAAAAACTTAAAATAATATGAGTTCAAAGGTACTGCTCATTTCTGCCAGCAGACTTACGAGAGGATAAATGAAAAAGAAATTTAGACTATAGAGTGTGACAGAAGTCAGAAAGAAATGTTTAGTGCCTTACCTTTCTTATAGCTGGATTTAGGAGGATGGGATTTAAGGATGGATCTAAGGTGCGATCTACACGGTACGTTACTAAGGCTATTCCTTTATTTTGTTTAAAGAAAAGGCGATATCACTATGTTAGATATTTTCCCGAAGAATAACACTATCATCGCTTAAGTTCAAACACCACGTAATTCGAAAATAAATTTACGAACTTTAAAAGACTGTGAAAGAACTGAATAATTATATCTAAGTAACAGTAAAAATCCATTTTTGTATTTGTATTCACTTCGAATTACATATATGATGATATTGTATGATTGATTCTGCATTGACTGATTTGTAGGCTACTCAAACCAGTTTGTGTCAACTACGGCTTTATTATTTTTTTGTACCAGACAATCTTGATGGACAAGAGATTCTTTTGAACATCATATTAATAACTCGTTCCTGTTTTCAGGAATATCAGGTGAAAAATTGTTATTTTTCATTTTCATTGAAATTTCGATAGGCTTAATTTCTGTAGCTTCAAAAACTCATGCACATCATGAACGCCAGATGCTGTCAATAATAAAGTAGCGTCCAGCGAGTAATGATCGTTTATATCGTTCATGGACGTATCAGTTGGTCGAATAACTCATATTAATCATTTAAAGGCGGCGATGTATGAATTCATTAACTGTTTGAGCGTATCATCGTTTTTAATGAATTTTAAAGTCTTATTCCTGGAAATGTTTCACCATTTTCTGAAGGTACATAGGACATAAATTAAAAGTTCATATGTCTTTTTGTTATAAGCCTTAATTTAACTTGCCGTGTTAGTTAGTTAGTATGTATTGGTTAAATGTTGCAACTGAATTTTAAACCAGTTCCCACCAACCGATAGAGATGAAAGTTTGCACACACCTTTGGTTGACAATACATTTTTATGACAGGCTTTACTTAATCTTGCGCCAGGATCCTCTCCTCACGAGAGAACTCCTCAGTGGTTTATAGCGTGGGCACGAAATTTTGTATACGCGTTCAACTTTGATATCATCATCTTCTTGCCCTTGTCCCATTTTATTTGGGATCGGCGCAACACGTCTCTTTCCTCCATTCTCCTCTGTCATCATCATTTACTCATTTTTCCTTCATATCATTTTTCACACAATCCATCCATCTTTTCTTTGGTCTTCCTCTCCCTCTCCATCCATCCACACATTTATATTCATCACTCTTTTAGTTACATGTGTTCCATCCCTCCTCATCAAATGTCCATACCAACACAGACGACTCAAGGAAACCGAAGTGCACTTTTCCCCGTCATTACCATATTTTTTTGTTCTGGACCATATCTGGGAACATTCTAGTTACAGAGACATTGTAGCTCAAAGTTCTAACCTTTTCACAAGCTTTTTTTTTTTGTTATAATTTAACTTTATAACACCGTACTATTCAATGCATCCATAAGCACAATGCTTCGAATGCGTTACATTGAGTTCTACGTTTAACTTGATTTTCACCCAAAAAAATCGTTTCCCAGCAAACAAAATGCGTAGACTTACTTAGTTTGATATACAGAATGCTTGGTTGACGGCTTTGTGAAGGGTTGGTTTAAACCTTGTGTAAAGCCGACATTTTTATCATGACCTCATCCTGCAACCAGGATCGACTTCTCACGAGGGAACTCCTCAACGGATAATAGCGCGGACACGAAACTTTGTATACGCGTTGAATTTTGTTACTTAAACATGATTCCTATCATGAACTCATCCTGGCACCAGGACCGTCTTCTCACGAGGAATCTCTCTCAACTGTTAATATCACGGATACGGAAATTTGTACACGAGTTAATATTTGATAGATAAACATGATTTCATTTTTGATCATGATAGGTCATGTGAAAGTGTGTTAGCGATCATAAATAAAAATGTACCTAATATGTTTGTCCTGTAGTTTTCGCCTACACTCATCGATAAACGTCATGAGTTTAGGTCATATTATGTTATGGTACTTGCAAAAATTTTACTTGGGCACAAATATTGTATTAATCCGAAGTTTAGTTACCTGTTTTCATATAAATCAAATTGTATTGCAGCACAGTAGAGGAATCACAGTTGAATCACCACCACATTCCAATAACACAATTTTCTAAAAAAAACCTTTACTAAACCGAAAAATTGAAACACTTTGAATTTACGGTAGTTATTTTCAAAAATTCAAACCTACGGTAATAAAATATACCGGGAGCTTCACCGGGTTCACGCCGCACAAGATAGTCGATGTTTTACGGCTACGTCGGGCGAAAATTTAGAGCTATTTCAGACGGGGCTAGTGCATAGCGCGTATTGTATGTTATAATTTACGGATCGCTTTGTGAATTTGTGACTGCACCTCGTATTGTTGAAGTATTAGGCGGGCTTCAGACTGATGGGCTCTGTGGTGTGGGTGCTGTGTTTAGTATGCTTTGCAAGTCATACAGATAGTTTTAATGGAATGGCATCATGGATTTCCGTAAAGAACCTCTTCACGGAAACCCATCACAGTATCTAGGATTGGGTACAGAAAGCAGAATGCGCTCACAAAAATATGCACATGTAGAATATACGATAATGATCACGCTACGTTCATCTCATTACCCAAACTTGTACATGACACGCGTTTTGTCTATTTTCTTGCATTATATTTGACAGTTTTAGGCTATGTACAAAGTGAAAGGTAACTTGCTTAGCGGCTAGAGCCTAGCGAGTTACCTAGCGAGTAGCGAAGGGAAAGGAACGTTTTCGAATTTTTGCATCTGCCCGTACTGCGCGCTTGGCACCTTCGCTACCAAGTAACCATAATTACGTTAATTCTAGTGACTTAGATACTACTGGTACTAGTACTGGTACTAGGATCTAGACGCTAAACGAGGCTCTAGTCAGTGCGTATGTAGCCTTAGCGTTGAATGATGTCTCGTTGTGATGATTCGCTGTTTACGATTAGAACAGTGTGTTCGCGTTTGAATCTTTGGTTTAGAGGCCACTTGTTGAGGGTAATGTCCTCATGAATAGTAATGGCTGTCTGGCTGTAGTGGGGATGAAACCGATTACTGACTACTTTCTGAAAGTTTCAATTCAATATGGGTTTTGCGTCTGCGGGTAAAATTTAAGTGTGTTATGAAATGTTAAGTTTCATTTTCGGTAGTTTTAACACAGCATTAAATAAAAAAATAAAACATTTATATCAGTCAATAGGCAAAGCATTAGCATCATTTTAGTTTATACGTTCTCGCATGCCTGTTGTGGTTGTATGGATTTATCGAGATGTTGGATTACTACCATCTAGGCAAAAAGCACTGAAAAACATCAAAAGGCTGGCTGACGCTTTGGTTCTAGTAATATACAAGGTGTTGTTTTGCATCCTCGTCAAATTCAAGGGAATAACTATGCTAATGATTCTCGTCCCAAATCAATAATAAAATGGGTACGTAATTTTTCTTTTTTTTCTTTTTTACGGAAATTGGTAAGTGTGAACCACCCGTGTTTTAAACGCGGTCCGTCTGATTCTTGCCTAATAACCTCGCTTACACACATACAAACAATCTCAAACGTTTATTCGATAATTTCCTAGTCCCTAAACCACGCTAAGAGGGTTATTCTGAAATACAGACAAACTTAAATAACCAAAAAAATCAGAGTTAATTAATAATTAACTCGGTACCGTAATTTTAATTGATTATTTATGACTTTCTTGACCACCTCCTGAAATTTGACCAGGTTGCAAAACAACACCTTGTATATTATATTTTATATGCAGAGCTACAAAAATCTTTTGACCCATACATGACGTTGTTAAACGGTGCTTTTAGTAAATAATTATTTATTTTTTAAAATTATTAATTAATTTATACATTACTTCTTTATAAAGCCAAAAGAGACAGAAAACACAGCCGGGCAAGGTTAATATTAGTCAAAACCATATAATTATCCTAATAGAAAATTAAGTTTTAAAAGCAAAACATTGTCTATGAAAGAATATTCACTTCATGACTTAGGTGACAACTCATCCGCAAAATATTCATACCCCGCATTTCATACAAACTTTCAACTCCTTACTTTCCAAAATCCGATTTTAATGAAACTTCATTTGCATAAGCAGGAGACATAGGTCTAAAAAGTTACTATAACACATTTTCGAAAAGCAGTGTTAAAGCTAAAATAGACCAATTATATACTATCTATGGAAACGGAAATTTCCATTTATCTTTTTTTTAAAGATTTTAATAAATAAAATAAAATAAAATAAAATAATCTTTACTTCGGATAAGCAACATCCATATGGGTTAGTATACAAAAAGATAACTTATACCTATGTTAGTAAACTTATGTATCTATTTAGTTAACAGGTTGTTGTTCAAAATGCATCTTTGAACAACATGACCTAGCAAAGGAGAGTCGTACCTGTCTGCTACGGTCTTCAGAATGGAGTTGGAGCTGCCCCGCACTCTGCAGAGCAAAGAGGCAGATTTCTGTTTGACGATGGCGTGGAAGCCATCGACGTGTGCTTGCGCAAACATACCTGATGCACTGCAGAAACGGGGGAGCCCCATCAACATCCTGAACCCGTTATTATATTGCACCCGCAGGGCGCTGATAGCCCGCTGAGTATAGTTGGTCCACAGGCTGCACGTATAAAACACTTGGCAATAAGCTTTAAAAAGCGTTATTTCTACTTCCTTGCTACATCGTGCAAACCTGCGAGCCAACATGTTACATCGGACTGCCAGCGCCCTACGTTCCCTCTCAATGTCCACTTGGTCATTAAGGTCGTCAGTTACATAATGCCCTAAGTACTTGAACTGGTACACTCGCAATAAGTCATTCCCATTTAATTTAATCGGGGGCACATACTCAGGACATTTAACACCGCCAGCCCTAAAGACCAAGAACTCGCTTTTATTAACATTATAAACTAGGCCATGCTGTTGAGCATAGCGCTCACAACATTTGAGCAGCTCCCTTAGCGCCCTAACCGTAGGGCTCAGCAGCACCATATCGTCAGCATAGCTGATGTTGTTGACACTAACGTCATCAATGCGACATCCGATTTTCTTGCTGCTGAGCTCAACGATTAGGTCGTCTATATACAGGTTAAACAGTTTTGGTGACGTAATCCCTCCTTGTCTTACCCCACACTCTAACCCATACGACACAGACAGCCCATCGGCCCATCTCACACTGTTAGTTTGGTGATAGTACCAATACTGGAAGATACGCAACAGCTCCGTTGGCACTTTTCTCTCCCGCAGCTTTTTCCACAAAACCTCGTATGATACAAGGTCAAAAGCACGAGAGAGATCTAAAAAGCAAGCATACACAGGTGTTCGACGTTTGGTGTAGTATTGCACCGTATGTTTGAGGCCGAGAATCGCACTTTCAGTGCCAGTTTATGAAAATGTAGCCAGTTAATGAAAATGTTTGCTGCTTATGCGAATTAAGTTTCATTAAAATTGGTTCAGTCATTACGGAAAATAAGTATTTGTAAGTGTGTATGAAATGCCATAAGGCTAAACACTCTTAAGAAAACTCCTAAACAAATTTTTGTACAAGAGTTGTCAGAAGCGCCTGTTTCTAATCTTTTAAGACTGTATAACTAACTGAATAGCTCGGATTTTATTAGTTAGTGTATTGGCATTTGTATAAAACTTTGTCTAAGTAAACTTTAGTTTTGGAAAGCGAGGTTCTTGTTTGATTTTTCATCTTTGACAATGTTTTGAATGGGTGCCTTTTCGTCACGGGTGCAGCAGAAGTGACGTCATAAGAATATTATAGCTTCCTCTTTTTCTTTTTTTTTACGTGTCGATTAAACATAAATTGTATTCGATCAGTATGTAGCTAGCTACCTACACAGCTCTAACATTTGCTTCGATTAAATCCTGAAGTGGTTGAGCAGGATGAGTATGCCAGGACAGGGGCATATCCCGCAAACGGTCTTTACACTGGTATTCCGTTTGGGTTGGATCGAGTATTATAGGACCCACTTAGCCCCACTAAATCCCTCCCTCTAGGACCTAGAGAGATTTAGTGGGGCTAAATGGGTCGGCTGTAGGTATAGTATTTTAGGACCTTGAGTCTAGGTCCAAAAATACTATACCTACAGCTGCCAACTTTTGCCCGCAATCGATTTTTCTTGTTTAGTGCTGGGCCCACTTCCTCTTGTTTCAATAACGATCATGAGACTTTATTACTGCTCCACCTATCTTGTAAGTGTCTTGACTATGTGGGTGATTATCACATTCATCTTTAGTAGAAAAAACCAATTTAATTGGGTAGTCCATGATTAACCCTAGACGGTTACCTAAAGGCAGATTTATTATACTAGAAGATATGGAAAGTACGTAGTATACAAATTAAAATTGGTTTAGGGTAATCCTTGTTAGTAAAACCTATTTGTTTGAGCTTATCCATTAACCAACATTAATTAATTTACAATAATAAAATAACATAGGCACCTCAAATATTTTGATAATTACGATCAACTCGTGGTTAAATTAGTTCTTTCAATGAAGTTTAAAACTAGTAATGAAAACTAATATTTGCACGTCAATCAATTCACAAACAAAGGTAAATAATAAATTTGTTGATTATTTGATCGGTTTCATCGAATAAATAATAAAATGAATGTGAACTGCGAATGACAAACTAATTATCTTCAAACTTGGTCCATGAGTATATTAATAAAACTAATTAATTTACAAACATATTGATTAGTTAGGTTTATAATGCGATAGTTCAGTACCTTTATTTAAATAGATATATAATTTTGTGTTTGTGATACCTGACACCTGATTAAGCTGAGTACTTAAGGGCTGTCTATAAACAGTGTGACATTTCAAAGTACTTTTAAACTTATGTAGGTATAACATTGACGAATGAATTTTACGCTCCAAGAAACCATGCAAAAAATCTGAAGCTTTACTTAAAAATAAGTATAGCGATAAACACTGTTCTTGTCTTTGCTTCTTAAGTTGCAATGGAATAAATAAAAAAGGAACTTCGTGTCGCTGTCATCGTATTATTTAAAATTTCGTTGGCCATACATGGATACAGGTATACATACATGTCGGATCCGGTCATTAGTACGGACAAAATGAATCGAAAGCGCCGCCAAAGGTGGCATCAAGCGACCTACTTACCAGTCTACCCACACCTAAGCGCGCTTACTACAGAGTCGTGATGTTAAGAGCTCGCAGCGAGGAGGATAGTCAGTGTCTGATCGCGGCGGAGTCAAGACGTCCCGATACTACTAAATAGCGTTTGGCTGCAACACACACCACATGTGAAACCAAAACGCGGGCTATTGGAGCACGCTTGAAGATTCAAAACTTACTAATCGTAGTAATCTTTACTTTCCACTTTTACTTTTTGCCTGTAGGTATTCACTAATTGGTAAAACATCATAAATAAATTTTATCTTAAATGGCCAAGATATATGATTTTATTTTGAAAATAATAAACCTATCTATTTGGTATATTGATCAGATTGTCATCTGACATGATCTAATTACGAGTATAAAAAAAAACGGGTTGCACTCCGGGAGTGCCGGCAAAAGTGAAAACTTATAATGGTGGCGGTGGAATAAAACCAACGATGGATGACAAATAGGAGTTTATTCTCTTCACTTCAAACACTTGACAGACTTTAACAAACAAAGTTAGACTAAGGTTAAACCTATTAGTGGTCCTAGGGATGGACTGCGGGGCTATCCTATCCCTTCACCTCCTAGCTAGGCTGTTACTGAGGGCGACGGGGCCTCCGCTCAGGACAAGCTTATGACAACAGTAGTGACTGCGGGGCTATCGACCACTGTGCCTTCTAAGTAGCGAGTGCCTAGTTTCTCGGTGGAGCGAGTTTATATAGGCGGTTTCCACAGATTAGTGTGTGTCTTCACGATCTCATGCTTGTATGTAGTTGTAACCTTCGTTGACGTCACGACACTTCACACGTCGAATGTTAGATGTCGCTAGTAGTCTGTAGGTACCGTTATGATGAGGATATTATCGTCTTATCGATGATTGATCCTGTTTGTGTTGCGATCTACTCGGGTGGAGTAGTGTTGTGCACACACTCCGGTAGATGGCGTAAGGCGTCGTGTTATAAACTTGAATTAACGTTAACGTTGTGCATTTTTGATGTTTTGGAATGGTTAGGGAATAATTTTGCACATTTTTCAAATTTTCCAGTTTTAGAAACCCAAACTCAATGACAGATCAGAGTCATAAAGTTCAAATTCCTTCGCAACCTACGAGACCTGACGGTCACGTGTCCTGACGCGAGACTTGACGCGAGTTTAACTTTTTACCCATCACAAAAGTGCACAACGCCGCTAAAGAAGTTTTCACTGCAAAATTAAATGTCACTTATTTGTTTTGAAGCGACTCACCCACAAAACAATGTCTTTGATTTTACATAACCAATTCAGTCCGAGTACAAAAACAGGCCTCAACATTTTCCCAAACCATTAACAATAACAGAAAAACAAATAAAATATTTTCGCTCTCTCAACTATTGATACATTTCGGCCATTGTTTCCGCTAAACTACAACTATGACAAACGACGCCAATAAAAAAATAAAGGAAAACGTTAAATTTCCGAACAATGGCAATAATAACCGGAGGGGAATTGCGCAATCATCAGCCGAACATCGGACAGGCCGTGGCCGAGCCGATAGCGGTGGGGCCACGAATAGATAGGTATAAAAGAGGTTATTCCGATCTGAACTACCAGTCTGGCTAGTTCTGGAAATGGGGCGGACGGCAGCCATACATCCTTCGTAGGAGCGTCGAGTCGGCACCTCTGTCGCTGGTCGTCACCAGCTGGGCCTCGCACTTTTATAACATTGTAAATGTTTTCTTACCATTTGTTATGCTGCACCTACTATGTTTTCTCTCTGCATCACCCTAAAGTAGACTGGTAGAAAATGCCTAAGGCATTAAGTCCGCCTTTGTACAGTGTTTTTATACTTGTGCATAAAGTTTTAATAAATAAATAAACATTGCTGTGGCGCCCCTACTGAAATACTCACTGAAATACTCATAGCAACCACACACTCCAACGGGCCCGTCGGTTTGCTTCTATATGTTACAGCTAAATATGGCAGCAAAACGATGGGCTCATTTTAACGGGTCGAGGTATGGCCTCCGCGGCCAGGGGGCAAGCCCCGTGACCGCCAGCCGCGCCCCCCTAAGGGGGCGCAGCGATTAACATGTGTGAACGGCCCCACAGTCTGCCACCAGTGGTGACAATAGCACCTATTTTTCTCATCTACCAGCACTGGTGTGCGTGGTTGCGTTACATTCAGTCACATTTGCTGTTACCTCTGTCACCACTGTTGGCAGATGCTACTAGGTTATGAAAAACGAAAGTTACCTTATTCGTAAAGAATTTGCATCATAATATCACGCCTATAACCCTCGAAGGGTTGGCTAGAGCAGTAGGTACTATTGAACACCCATATTTTTGCGGTTAGTTTTTAGACCCAAGTAAGAAGTGTGAGCCAATCGTCATGAACTATCGTATCAAGCGCCCGCGTAGTTGCTGAAAAATAAACATTCTATATTGAACACATGACGTTATAATAAGTCTGTTTTCCTTTACAGCAGAGGTGTAGCGTAAGTATATACACACATGTCGGTGGTTATTTTATGCTTTGAGATGAGATTATTTCCATCAGCTGGTAACAGGCTAAAACTACGGGCTGATCAATCTGAAAAAAAAAACCCAATTACAAAACACTTTTTATTATTTTTAATAAAACTTCATGAGCACTAGCTCCACTAGTTCATCAATCCAAATTTCACGACCGCCATTTTTAAGGCCACCAACTCACGCCTCGCATAAAGCATTGAAGCGACTTGCTTCACATAGCCCCGGATTCCTACATTACGTGTATATTAATATTAAACAACAAGAATACGAGTAATCCACACAGACACCATTTAAATTACAAATACCTGTCATCATAATACGACCGTAACGTTAACCTATAAACTTAATAGTTCCTGTTTGTATAATTATAAGTTTACCCTGTTTGTTTTGTTTGAATCAATTTACATATCATCACGCTAGTAATCACCGAAGGTTAGGCAGAGTTCTACCTTAAAGTACACCCACATTTCGGCAGTTATGTTTAAGTCCCATGTAATAGGGGGCGAGCCTATTGCCATCAACCAGGCACAAATCCGGATTCCGTGGCTGCTGCTTGGAAATTCCTGATGGAAGAACCCAGTGTCACTTAGCCCGAACCGTAATACTTTCCCCGACCCGGGGATCGAACCCAATACCTCAAGCTCAGCTGTCGCGCTTGTAACCATTATACCAACAAGGCAGTCAAACATCACACACACACGTACACTTAACATTGTTATACAAGGTGTAGTTTTGCAACCTCGTCAAATTCAAGGAGGTAACTATGCTAATGATTCTCGTCTCGAATCAATAATAAAATAGGTAGGTAATTTTTCTTTTTTTTTTTTCTTTTTTACGGAAATCGGTAAGTGGGAACCACCCGTGTTTTAAACGCGGCCCGCTGGTTCTTGCCCTATAACCTCGCTTACACAAATACAAAAAATTTCAAACGTTTATTCGATAATTTCTTACTCCCTAAACCACGTTAAGGGGATTATTCTGAAATATTGTCAAACTTAAATAACCAAAAAAATCAGCGTTTATTAATAATTAACTAGGTACCGTAATTTTAATTGATTATTTATGTCTTTTGTGACCACCTCCTGAAATTTGACGAGGTTGCAAAACAACAGCTTGTATAAACACAAAATAGTATTAAAGCAACTTCCTGCTGGCGTACCATGACGTCTTTAAACATTATTGTTCCATTCTTATTCCAGAGTGAAAAAGAGACGGAGCTATACAGGTCGTCTAGCTCCATCTCTTTCACACTCTGGAATAGGAATGGAACAATAATGTTTTAAGCGTCATAGTAACCTCCCAGAAAGCCTTAAGACTCGCATTAATTAAATAAAAAACATAACGATTACTTCAAGTCCATACTATTGAAAAGTGCAAAGTACGCACAGATAAGAGCAGATTCTGCTATAAAGTTGCACTATCAAGACCATACTCGAATCACTTCGCTACTCTCATCCCGCGAGGCCATGAAATCCTGCAGCAGCATTAAAACATATATTTAAAAAAATTCGGACACTAAAATAGTACACTAACTGTATTTCTGTATTAATTTGTTTTGAAAATCATTGCTGCAAATTAGCCTAACGAGGCCAAGGTATTTTTTGCGCTGTCCTGTAACTTGGACTTAGTAGAACTAACAAATAAACTCAATATTTATTAATGTTTTCGAGTAGTAGCAATATCCGCAAAAATAGGTTGAATTTAAATAAACGAAACTGCTTTTCTACAATTCTAATTTCTTTTTGTAACTGCAGGCCAAATCTGAGGAAGAATCTTTATCAGAACATTCAAAAGTCACGAATGCAAAGCCATGGCCTAGCTTTGCGTCACAGAAAGGAAGTAGGCATCTGGCAATAACTTTAAATTAAAATATAAAATAATAGAACCAATCTTTTAGCTACTTTTATTCCCACTTACACCACAGGTTTTAGTGGTCACAAAATTAGTCTTATGCCGTAGAAATTTTAAATTAATAGCTTTATCACTGATAATCCTAGTCATGAACTCACCTTAAGTCGGACTAACCACGCCTACATTCCGCCCTGTTTGTTTATAAATTCACATGACATACAAACGCGTACTTTTCATCTGTCAGACCTTAGAATGCCCATTATACTCCAGTTTATGAAACGGCTTTCGAAGCGTTTCTTCGATAACGCCATTAAACACCGTAATCCCCTGATCGCAGCGGCCGCCCGTTACGAATCTTCGCGCATTAGTTCAGTACGCCGTCCGAAGCATACTCTCGTCACCCCCGATGATGCTATCACCCTCCTCCAGGAAAGTAGCAAAGAGACTAGTACTCTTAAAAAGTTTAGACACAAACCGCCGTCTTTCCGACCTCGCCGTCGAGGTCCGTTGCGACGTCCCGGTCTTTGCGCTCCCCGACCCTCGCTCGAGCCAGCCCGCGATGCTGTGCCAGTAGTTTTAAATCAGTCCCTAAATAATGATATCATTCAGATCCAGCCTGTCCCCATGCAGTCCTCCCCCAGCGAAGCCCTAAGCTGAGGCTCGTACCCCACAGGGGGTGCCCTTAGCGTGTAGTCACTTAGTTTGTAAGTTTTTATGCCCTGGCTGGAGGCCTTACTTTCAAGGCATCCACAGTATATTCCGGTTAAGCAGACGACAACCTCATAGGTTGAACTGCGAGACGCCATTCACAAAAAAAAAAAGTACTTTTCATCTGTCAAATTTGAAGTACTGTGAACTATTAATTAAATGACATCTTAAGCATTGATTGAAGCAGGATGCAACGATGGGTTTGACAAAGATAGGTAGCTGGAGGAGGTACCTTATTCGAAGATCCGCCAATTGCGGTCATGAAATTCTAGGAATACGATTTGGTGCATGTTTTCAACTGTTGTCATGGCAAAACAGTTCGATTAAATCCAAAAAATGGATTTCGTTTGGCTCTTAAAATATAAGTATGCGTTTTATGGAATTTCTCAGTAGCAGCCAAGGATTTTGAATTTGTGCATAGTTGATGGCAATAGGGTCGCCCTCTATTACAATGGGACTTGAACTAACTGCGTAATGAGCGTGTACATTTGGGTACACCTCTGCCTAAGCTTTACGGGATTACAAGATAATGGCAGAAGATTTAGAGACAGGAATCGAAGGTGGGTCTTATATTTTTGGAAGAATGTGTAATAGATAAGATAAGGAAGGAAAAATCAGAGACTTACAGTTTAGGTTTGATGTTTTCCTGTTGATTACCTGTTCACACTTACCACATTTTTGTAGGTACACATAGAAATGAAACATAAAATGTTTCTTTTTTAATTTTAATTTTGTCGCGGGTATTGATCTAACAACACCAGTAAACTCTCACACTATCACGTTTAGTTTAATTACGTATCTTAAATATAATGTCATTTCTTTATCCTCTACTCTTACAAGTCAACAAGCAAACAAAAGCGTATAAAAATATCCTCAGATTCACAACCTCGGCACTGAAAAGCTTTGTTCTTTTTTAATAAGCACTGGTCTCGGCTTTAATGTCGCCATTGTATGCGTAATTACGCATAGTCTTGTACTCGCTTTTACTTACTGGTTAATGACACTGTCTTATGTTACTGACTAGTAGTTATTTGGTTGTTACGGGATTGTGGGCTTTGAATCTGTGATAAGTGCTGATGTTGGCTACCCCTGACATTTGGACTAACGACCTTAGAGTTCAAAAGTAGCTGGAATAAACTGCGAAAGACGGACGACAGGTGTGGCGCAGCTTTGAAGACATTTCATTCAGCGGTGAACTATGATAGGCTGATTTGACCGGCAATAAACTTTTTTGAAATTGTTGACCTGCCCGATTGGATGCAGTTACCTTCCGGGTACGATCGTCCCATCAAACTATGGTAAAATTAAGATCATCAGCAGGAAAATGAGATTGTAAAATACAATATTTAAAATCTCATGATGGGTTCCCCCAACAAGATGCTATACTGAATAATAACTCTCTTAAACAGTGTTTACATCATCACAACATTCATCCCATATAACCACACAACTCCCCAGCCATCCATCTAAAAATCCACCGTCAAATCGTTTAGCAACAACACAGAAAACAGCTGATCAATACACTTCCCTCGGCGAAATCACTAAAAAAGTACATTAAATACAAAATATACGGTCTGGGTAAAGACGCGATCTTTTCTGTCACTCTTCCTTGTAGTGACACGTGAAATCAAAGCTCGTTTATCAACCGAACTGCTGTGCTTGGGGAAAAAACATCGCTTGACGTGTGATGAGACAGACGAGGCAGTAATACAAGTTTTTTTTTTGGAGTTTGAACTGTGTTGCGAGGTCGATCTATACAATATTAGGTTACTCACTAACTTTGCTATCTGTCTCTCTATCTATTATTTTTTCACGCTTTACCGGCTTGACAGGTTTCGATGACATTTTGCACACTAGAATATGATCTGGGTTAGGACATTTTTAGGATACTTTTTATCAGGCAGTTTCTGGGAAATAATTTCGAGCTCCATACCCGGCGAAGCCAAAGCCAAAAGTGTATAAAATACAAAGAAGAACGAATTATTTTTCGCCATTTTCTTCTTGCTTAAAAGGGTCACTGGTTCTGTTTCTTAGGTCCCATAAGATTCAGTTCGTGTCACATCAAACGTCTTGTTAGCCAATTAAAACCATACGCTTTGAGAGGTCACAGAAATGTATTAAATAAAAATTAGGTAATCAATTAGAAACAAGAGTTTGTACGTTCTAAGAAGGTACTTTTTTCTTTTTAAGTGAAAATGGGTAACTACCCTATAAAATTAAGACTGACAG
The DNA here is from genome assembly GCA_963082945.1 of Cerastis leucographa. Classification (NCBI taxonomy): domain Eukaryota; kingdom Metazoa; phylum Arthropoda; class Insecta; order Lepidoptera; family Noctuidae; genus Cerastis; species Cerastis leucographa. Next base: position 21,142,982 of record OY720381.1, on the reverse strand, counting down.
TTACAATCCACCTCGTTATTGGTCTATCAATGGCAATTTAATTTAATATGTGTTGTATGTTTTTTTTTAATGTAGATTGGTGGAATGGTCGCGGTTAAAAGATTTCTGCTCACTCTTCTTTTTTACTGGTTCTAGGAGATAGGGAACACAGACGTTGGCAGAGAATTCCATAATTTGGCTGTCCGCTATATGCATGTTTAGGAGAAGCTCTGAATACGACAGGTCGAGATATTGTCTTTTTATAGCAAAACCTAAAGATTAATTATATTTCACATAAATGCACATGTAGCATGGGCAATTATAAGACGTCGAACGGTTCGGGTTGGTCGTTTCCTATGGAGAAGAACCGGCAAGAAACTCCATGGTAACTCTTTTAAAATTATTTGGATTACAATGTTACCATCAGCCATTTCAATTCATCCATCCATTCCATTTCATTCAAAATCATTTTGTTTTCCATTTATAATTTTTTTCTTATGTTAATTTTTTCATATAATTTTATTTTTTGTTTATTTTGACCGGTGTGAGACTATACGTAGTTTTTCTTTTACTTTACTTCTAATTACACTTTCAGTCAAACTGAAGCTTCTGCCACCCACCTGTACGATACCGAAGCGGTTCAGTGGTTACATTCGTAGAGCCGCCTTGCTTACTTGGAGCGTCTGAAAAATTGTTTTGTCAGTAAATAAATGTTTGTTTACGTTCTCACCGGGTTCCTGAAGCCAGTGTCAGCGGTTCACGCCTCATAGGTTACAATGACTTTTTTTGTGATGGTTGTATGTTATTGGGTGCTTCTTGGTTGGTTAATTTTAGCTACGTTGCTTGTTGGAAAGAATTGTTTTTGATTATTTTGAATATTTGTAACAAAAATAAACTTTTAGTTTCGTAGCTTTTCCAGTTATGTTTCTTTCAAGCCTTGCCCCGCACTTCGAATTTCTCCTATGTCGTGGGGTTATATTTACAAAAACTTAACTCACATACAGAAACACCCAGACCCGGAACAGCTACCTGTAGACCTTTAGGGGTTTGAGGAACAGGGTTTAAAGTTTTTCATCTCTAATAGAAAAGGGAGGATCCCCCGACCAGACAGGTGTTATGCCTGGTGGGCAACTGCCCGCCAGTTCTCGACTTGTAGCATATTGATGTCAGTTCTTCCGTCATGTCATAGATGGCGCTGTAGGACTTTTTTTACAACAAAAAGTCCTACAGCGCCATCTATGACATGTTGCTTTTTGTAGGTCGCTACAGGCCATACAAATATTTGAACCGCGCGGGGATCGAACCTGCGACAATCAGCGCACTAGCCAATCGCTCAGCCACTATCGCAACCGTGCCGTCGAACTTGATGCAATAGAAATATTTACTTTAACTTATAGTATGAACGAGTTTTGAAATTAAAAAATACAGGTTTCTTAAAAACTAGACTGCTTCTGTAAGCAATACGAGTACTAACATAATCTGTGGAAAAATTCACGGATTGTAACACGAGTCGAGTGTAACTAGACAACAAGGTGGAACGAAGTTTATAGTGGTCGGAATTCCATCGGTTTTTTTTTTATTGAGTTCCTAGAGATGTGGCAAAGAAAGTTTAAAAAAAAAATTGAGGCTCGCGCCTTCTTGTTTTGTTTGAATTTCCTTTGGAATATTTTTTTTTTCGTTTATGAACAACTTTGAATTCGCCGAACTTATGTTGTGGCGGAATAGTGTGACATGTGTGCATCCATTAAACTCTCATTTGGTCAGTTCCCTTGTACATTGTGTACCACGAAATGAATAGTTTAGTTTAGTTTAGTTTATTTATTAATAATTATCAAAAATACATGTCAAGTTGTTTAGCAATAAAAATACAATAACAGCACAAATCATTAAAGGATCATACAATACATATTAGAGTGAAAATACAAATTATAATAAATTAAATTAAGAATTACTCGTGAAATATAATAACAATATCTAGACGAATCGTTTGTCAACAGAAAAATAAACATAATCAATTCAAATACCTAAAACCATTCTTTTCGGTCATAAAATGCGTGTTCGGTTAGCCAGCCTTTTAGTTTACGTTTGAAACCATTGTCAGACGTCGAACTCAAAATATCATCTGGGAGACGGTTGTATACCGCTGGACCCATTATATGTATCAACTTTCCAGACTTAGATAGGGTGTGTGGGAAACCAGCTAATTTATTTCTACCACGAGTACAGTAGTCATGCCTATCGCCACGTTTCCTATTGTTACGCCGACTGCTTTCCGAGAACATTCTAGGACTACGGTCGAGTCTAGAATGTTCCACGATGGAAGTGTCTAGAAAGCTCGAGAAAGTTCTGGACCTTTCTGGAACCTTCTAGAAGGATTGGTTCCACTATAGAGCCATCTAGAAGGTTCGGGAAGGTTGTAGAACTTTCTCGAAGGATGGGTTCCCCCTAAGGAACTACCTAGACATTCACGGAAGTTGTGGAAGTTTCTCGAACATGGGTCGGCCGTATAAATAGGCGACGGGTTAGCGGGAGTGAGTCAGTCTGATTTTGGCTACGAAACGAAGCGATCGAAGTGAACGACTAGTGCGATATCTAAGTGATTAAGTTTATGTGTTTGTGAAGTGTTTTAAACTGTTTTAAGTTAATTAAAGATTTTTCCCCAATTCTTCTCGCGGGTGTCGTTAAAGGCGACTAAGAGACTTTTGGGACCTATCACATATCGGTCCCACCGGTGTCGGGCAGCAGCGATACCGGTGTGAATCTACTGCGATTGCCAACCCGCCTGCTCAGCGTGGCAATTAGAGCGATCCCTTACCAATGGCAAGTCAACATGGACCACGGCCCCCAGTTCCCGGCCGCCCTGCTATTCCTGATCAAGGCGGCGGTCACGGTAACGGCAGGGCAGGGGGTGCGAAGAATCCCCGGGTTACGGAAGGCCGCCAAAAACAACTGACCTTGGCGACGTACAACGGACGCACGTTACGGCTCGACGAGCACCTGGCGCAACTCGAAGTCGAACTCGAGAAAATAAGGTGGCACGTTCTTGGGTTAAGCGAAGTCCGAAGAGAGGGGGAGGACACGGTAACTCTTGAATCAGGCCACCTTCTATACTTTCGAGAGGGAGACCAGCTGTCCCAGGGTGGCGTAGGATTCCTGGTGAATAAAGCTCTCTGTGAAAACGTTGTAGAAGTGTCGAGTGTGTCGAACAGGGTCGCGTACCTCGTAATTAAACTAACCGAGAGGTATAGCCTCAAGGTTGTGCAGGTTTACGCACCGACCTCGACGCACTCGGACGATGAGATGGAAGATGTGTTTGGAGATATCGAAGGCCTTACACTTCACCACCAGGGCCCACTACAATGTTGTCATGGAAGACTTCAACGCCAAAGTGGGAGTACAGAATTACAACGAATCGGTAGTAGGATCCCATGGTTATGGTAGCAGGAATCATAGGGGGCAAATGCTTGTCAACTTCCTCGAAAGGGAGGGGCTATTCTTGATGAATTCATTTTTCAAGAAACAGCCTCAAAGGAAGTGGACATGGCGGAGCCCCGACACTATGACTAAAAACGAGATCGATTTCATCATAACGGACAAGAAGCGTATATTCAGAGACGTCTCAGTGATCAATAGGTTTAATACTGGAAGTGATCATAGACTCGTGCGAGGATCTCTGAATATCGATTTCAAGCTTGAACGTGTCCGTTTGATGAAATCCAGGCTCCGACCAACCCTGCTCCAAACTATAGTGGGATCTGAAAAGTTCCAATCTAATTTGGAGAACCGATTCGCTGCCGTGGAAACCACAAATAGCGTTGACATTGACCAGGCCCTTAAGAATGTGGTCGGAATCCTCAGGGAGGAAGGTGTGAGATTTTGCGAATTGCGGCGTAGAGGCAGGAAGTCGAAGTTTTCGGAAGAAACGCTCAAGCTCATGGAGAAACGACGTGAACACCCACCAGTCACTACGTCAGAGTGGCATTCTCTAAACAGGAGAATTGGCAAACTTGTACGACGCGATCTCCGATGCTCCAACACTCGCTCAATAGAACGAGCGATTGAGAAAAATCGGGGATCGAAAGTGTTTGTCCAATCTCTTGGGAGAAGTCATCTGACGAAGCTGACCACTACAAGTGGAGTAGTCGTTTCTTCCGGGCCGGAGGTTCTTTCGGAAATTGAAAGCTTCTATAGTCAGCTATACGCTACGCGTGCATCTCAACCTGATCCCGAAAATGAGAAGTTCCGAGCTACATTAACACGCCACTTTACGGAAGACTTGCCAGAAGTCAACTTAGACGAAATTGCGATGGCTCTCAAACAGCTTAAAAACGGAAAAGCCCCTGGAGAAGACGGTATTACGACTGAGCTCCTGAAATCTGGTGGTAAACCTGTAATGAAGGAGCTCCAGAGCATTTTCAATACTGTTCTTTTTGATGGGAGAACTCCAGAGGCGTGGAGTAAGAGTGTTGTCGTGTTGTTTTTCAAAAAGGGTGATAAAACTCTTTTGAAGAACTACCGACCCATTTCGCTCTTGAGCCACGTCTATAAACTGTTTTCGAGAGTCATCACAAACCGTCTTGCGCGAAGACTCGACGAGTTTCAGCCTCCCGAACAGGCCGGGTTTCGATCGGGGTACGGCACCATAGACCACATCCATACAGTGCGGCAGATTATACAGAAAACAGAAGAGTATAATCGGCCCCTGTGCTTAGCGTTTGTGGACTATGAAAAGGCCTTTGACTCGATCGAAATCTGGTCGGTTCTGGAATCTCTGCAGCGATGCCAAGTCGATTGGCGATACATCCAAGTGCTGAGAGGTCTTTACAACGCCGCTACTATGGCCGTCCAAGTACAGAATCAGCAGTCTAAGCCTATTCCCTTGCATCGTGGTGTGAGACAAGGGGACGTTATATCCCCCAAATTGTTCACAAATGCATTGGAGGATATATTCAAGACGCTGGACTGGAAGGGGCGCGGCATAAATATAAACGGCGAGTACCTCTCACACTTGCGATTTGCAGATGATATCGTCATCGTGGCGGAAACGCTGCAAGATTTGCAACATATGCTGAATGGCCTAGTTGATTCTTCTCAACGCATTGGTCTCCGGATGAACCTAGATAAAACCAAGGTTATGTTCAATGAACATGTCAGTCCGGAACCAATTGCAGTTCAAGGCAGTATTCTCGAGGTTGTTAAGGAGTATGTTTACCTCGGGCAAACTATGCAGTTGGGTAAAAACAACTTCGAGAAAGAGGCCAACAGAAGAATACAGCTGGGCTGGGCAGCGTATGGGAAACTGCGTCGAGTCTTTACATCGCCAATTCCACAGAGTCTGAAGACGAGAGTCTATAATCAGTGCGTCCTACCCGTCATATCGTACGGTGCCGAAACGTGGACACTCACGGTAGGGTTGGTCCACAAATTTAAAGTCGCTCAACGTGCTATGGAAAGGGCTATGCTCGGGGTTTCTCTGAAAGATCGAGTTCGTAACGAGGTGATCCGACAGAGAACTAAGGTTATCGACATAGCCCACCGCATAAGCACGCTAAAGTGGCAATGGGCCGGCCATATAACCCGAAGAACCGATAACCGTTGGGGTAGACGAGTTCTTGAGTGGAGACCACGGATCGGTAAACGTAGCGTAGGAAGTCCTCAGACTCGGTGGAGCGATGATCTTTGTAAGGCGGCTGGCAAGAGCTGGATGAGAGTGGCCGAGGATCGTGCTCAGTGGCGTGTCATGGGAGAGGCCTATGTCCAGCAGTGGACGAATACAGGCTGATGATGATGATGATGAAAGATTTTTAGTGTTTATTTGGTAGTGTATTAATTTGTCCTATACCCAGCTCGTAACACTATATTCGTTTAAATGTTCCCTAACATATACCGCCGCCTGCAATATCACCATCGCGGGAACTGTCAGTATTTGTAATTTTTTTAAAAGTGGTCTCGCGGTTGCATCCCATTGCGACCGTGTAATGGCTCTTACGGCACGCTTCTGCATCCTGAAGGCTCACTCCCAATCCGCAGCACGGCCCCAGAACTCAACGCCGTACTGAAGGACTGAGTGTACCAACGCGAAATAACACCCTCTCAACATTTTACGCGGAAGCGTTTGCGCTAATCGCTCCAGAGCGAAGCATGCTCGTCCAAGTTTGCCGCACATTTTGTCAATATGCGGCCCCCAAGTGAGAGAACTGTCCAGTTCGAAGCCGACAAATGTAGTAACTTGCGCCTGTTCGACTACACTGCTTCCTACTCGAAGTGACAGTGGCGTACACGTTGGACCGGAAAGATTAACGTGCATGTAGTGGGTCTTGGTTGTGTTCAGTATCAAGCCGTTTATTTTTAACCAGTTATTAATTTTACCCACCACTAAGTTGAGTCTTTCCTGTAGCTTTTCCATCGACTGAGCGCACACGACCGCAGCCACATCGTCCGCGTACATAAAAACTTCCGCCTCACTTATTGCTTCAGGTAAGTCGTTTAACAATAGACTGAACATGATGTTAGAAAGGGAGGAGCCTTGTGGCACACCCTTAGTGATGTTGAGAGGGTCTGACCTAACTTTTCCGCTGTCGCCTATTACGACCTGCGATCTGCCCTTTAAGAAGTCAAGCAGCAACTCCAACGCTTTTCCTTCCAAACCAAGATGCTTCATCTTCAGTGCTAGCACACCGTGGTCCGCGACGTCGAAGGCTTTTGAGAGGTCGCAGAAGAGCACTGCTACCTGCTGTTTTTCCTCTCGAGCCTTCATAACATGGCGGATGACCGCACGTGTCAAGGATGTTGTTGATCGCCCCTTCCTATAGGCGAATTGCCGGTCAGTGAGGCAGTTAGTCTTTTGAAGAAAGCTAAGTAATCGGTCACATAGTCCGTTTTCAAATAAGGTCTTTGAAAACGGACTATGTGACCGACTGCTGGTATGATAGACACCGGCCGATAATTATTAACATCGCTCTTCTTGCCTTTGCCCTTATACAGCGGGGCCACCTTGATTTTTTTAAATGCACTCGGAAAGCATCCACTCCGCAGACACCTATTAAACAACACCGCTAGCACATTCGCAAGCGATACAGCCGCTGTATTCAGCAGCTCCACAGTGTATCATATAAATCTTTTGTTGGTTTGCATGCGATCCGCTTAGTAATGATACGGTATACCTCATTCGGTGAGAAGGGATGTAGCCAAACACACTGATTGGCGGTGGGTCGGGCTTCCAGAAGCATAGCCAGGGCTGTGTCCGGGTCTGCTTGAGGAGCGCCACATGATATAGCCGCATCGATGAATTTGGCATTGACCATATTTACCAATTCTTTTTTGGAGGGAAAAGATTTACCATCTGCTTGCTTCATACTCTCTGTGTAGTCTGACCTTGAATGATTTTTTCTACCCGATTCTGCGTTCACTACGTGCCACATACTTTTATTAGGGTTATTTGCTGTTTTAATATGGTGTATATAATACTTAGACCTCTTATTTCTAAGCATTTTGGAGTACTTTTCTTGGAGTTGATACGCAATCTCGTTTAAATATGGAAAGTATGGGTATTTACATATTATGCCCATCACTTCAAAAAACAAATACTTAGTGTTTAATATATCTTCGTCGACCCACGAGTTCTGTCTTTTTTTGTCCTACGCGTCTTATCGGAAAACAAACATCGACCTTGTTCTGTATAGTAATAATGATCGAGCGAGCTAAGTCGTCTGCACCCGGCCAGCGGTAAACCCCCGGCGGCAATATTTCAAGATTATTTTTTTAATTTTCCTATTTTCTTCAATTATTTTTAAATTACCGGATTTTTATACTAAACCTTCTTTTGAAATTGGTGACTTAGGTATAATTATTTTTAGATAACTGGGTGTAAAAATGTTAAGGAAAACTAAAATTTCGAGTGATATGACTAAAAGTTCATTCGGAAATATCAAGAAATCGTCTATGTAGAAGTTTAAGAAGGCTATTTTTCTCAAAATGTTTCTATGGCGGTCAACGTAAATATTATCCTGAAAATATCCTTATTATATGAGCTATCCACAGAGAACAAAAACTAAAAAAAACCTATTCGGAGGTACTCGATAAATATTCATTATTCCTGACGAAGGTGGAACGGGGCCGCTGGTAAAATCACAAACAATATCGTAATTATAACATAACCATTTCCCACAATTTCTGTCTAAAATTAGTTTCAAGCTTGGGTATCTGCGCCCCATCTAATATCGATACCAATACCGATACCGCTAACAATTCTTAGCGATAGATCCCTTTTTTCATGTTTTACTTTTTCATCCGTAACTAATATATAAGAAGTATCCATAAATATTTTTTCGAGTAGTTATCTCTCATTAGATTACTACTGAACTGAAGATTTGGACCATAACTTGCACAATTTTCATAATTCATAATTCTTCGCAATGTTCATAGTTTTATATGAACATGAAATGCGTATTTTATCGACAACAATGACCAAATTAGCGTTTAATGGATACACACAGGTCACACTATTACGCAACCATATAAATTAGTCGAATAGTAAGGTCATAAACGAAAAAAAAATATCTTTGAGAAATTTAAAAAAAAAAGTTGCGAGCGTCGCATTTTTTTAATCTTTCTTCTCTACTCCATTAGAAACTCAACAAAAAAAAAATAGTTCGTGGAGTCCCTCCGCGCGGAAGAAGTGAAACTTCGTAATACTACACGCATGCGTTCGAGTGGCACGCATTCACTCTCGCTCTGTCTCTTTCTATTCCCCCTCCATGGTAGCGCTAAACGTTTAACGCAACCTTGTTGGAAGTCGCATAGGAAGTTTCACTTCAAAAATACCATGATAATCCGACCACTATAAACTTCGTTCCACCTCATGAGTATTTTTCATCTAATTGCACTCGACTACGCACGACTTTGTTACATAACTAAGAAAAAAAACATTATTGTTTTTATTACTGTCTCTATAACCCTAAAGATAAAACTCGTCACGTCCACCGTGCTGAAACTGAAGTCTATTCATGAAAAAGAATGCTATTGAGCCATCACTTCACTGAGTCGTTGGGTCTCGACATCCTTGATAAATGAAACCTTCGTCCCAGTGACATTTGTTTGGAGCTAGATCATTGTGAAGCTTTGTTTGAGAGGGACTTATATTGACTTGTATCCTTTTATTGGAGAAATGAATAGGGTTCACTTGTCATCACTTTAATTGCAAAAGAGTAATTGCAGCCACATTTCACTAGTTACTTTTAAACAACATGTAATAGGGGCGAGCCCATTGCCAAGCCACTTAGTACATCACTACCGTAGTCTTATGAGAGCAGCGGTGGCCCAGTGGTGTCAGCCCCGACTTACGAGCAGCAAGCCGTGGGTTCGAACCCAGGCAGGCGCATTACTTCGTGTAATTTATTTAACCACTGCTGCTATCAAAAACATTGAAGGAAAACATCATGAGGAAACAGGCATGTCCTAGAACTAAAAATTCGAAGACATGTGACATCTACCAATACGCACTGGGCCCGCGTGGTGGATTACAGCCCACTCCCTCTCATAGATAGGTGGCCTGTTTCCCAGCAGTGTGAACATTATAGGCTGATGATGATGATGTAACCTTATAAACAGACTAGCTATTCCCCGTGACCTTCGTTCGGGTGAAATTATTACTTTCGGGGTTTGATAATTTCAAGGATTTAGTAAAGTACTAAGTGCATTCGTAGAGCAACATACGTTTAATATACGCAATACAAGGTGTTGTTGTGCATTCTCGTCAAAATTCAGGAAGTTGTCAGAAAATGCATAAATAATCAATTTAAATTACGGTACCTAGTTAATTATTAATAATTGCTGATTTTTTTGGTTGTTTAAATATTTTCAGTAAATCGGAATAACCCCTTTAACGTGGTTTAGGGAGTAAGATATTATGAAATAAACGTTTGAGATTGTTTTATATGTGTGTGAAAGCGCGGTTATAGTGCGAGAATCAGACACTGGTATTTCACACTTACCGATTTCCGTAAATAAGAAAAAAAAATACCTACACATTTTATTATTTATTGGGATCGAAAATCATTAGCATAGTTTGAATTTGACGAGCTTGCAAAACAACACCTTGTATAATATAGCACCTTTACCACTGGCTACCACGCGTATGTACATACCTAGATAATACAAATATACCCAAACACACCAATTAATAAATTACCACATTCAGCACAACAATCATTATCATGGTATCAACAAACTTCATTTATTATGGACAAGTGGTATGTAGTTGAATAAATAAAGCTTATATACTGCAGTGCAATGTGATCGTGCATCATTGATATGGAACATCAACAGTCGTTTGTGTTTGTGCGAGAATATTTAAACAGGATGTTCGGACTGGGGCAAGCTTCAGGTGGCGTACCATGACGTCTTAAAACATTATTGTTCCATTCTTATACAAGAGTGAAAAAGAGACGGAGCTAATAATGTTTTAAGCGTCATAGTAACCCCCCAGGTGTAAATAGGATTACGTCACGGTAGTATGCCCCAGGGAGGTTTGAAGATCTTGCGTTAACTATAACATAACATCACGCCTTTAATCCTCGAAGGTTTTGGCAGAGTGTACCTAATAGTTTTGCCAGGTTATGTTTAAGTTCCATCAACTGCACACAAATCCAGAGCAGCGGTGGCCCAGTGGTGGCAGCCCTGACTTACGAGCAGTAAGCCGTGGGTTCGAACCCAGGCAGGTTCAGAACTTTGTGTAATTTATTTCATCACCGCTGCTCTCAAAAACAGTGAAGGAAAACATCGTGAAACCGGCATGTCCTAGAACTAAATTCGAAGTCATGTGACATCTACCAACCCGCACTGGGCCCCTCATGGTGGATTACAGCCCACTCCCTCTCATAGAGAGGAGGCCTGTGTCCCAGCAGTGGGAACATTATAAAGGCTGACCAGTAATGTAATATGCCATGTCCTAGATGTGGCATGTGTGTAGCGATGTCCATGATACCAATGATTTTTCACGACTTTCAACGTAACCGTTAGTAAATGGCATCTTAGGTTTTTTGTTTTGAGACAATCCCAGCAAAGTATTTCCAAATCACTAAAACCTCTGTAAGCCAAAACAACAGTGGCGACCACCAGAAAAGCGGCGAGACAATGAAGCTTGATAATGTCCCGCAACGAAATTAATCAGAAAAGAATCGGCAACAGCAATCGGCAGAAGAGGCATTTAAGGTTAACTAAAAATTTTAGACAGTGTGATCGTCGTGCTCCTGACTAGACCATGGCCCAATTCCAGTAGTCTTCAAAGTGACTTGCATTTTAGAAGACAAAAAGCGCCGCTAACGCTACGATTTTTTTAATGTTTTTTAAACTTTTCCCCACACTAGAAATTTCTTTTGTATTGTGGGTGCGTTTACAAACATTTAAACTTACATTCACAAACAGCCAAGCCCGGAAAAACTAACTGAAGGTCATACAAATATTTGTTCCATGCGGGGATCGAACCCGCGACACGCAGCGCAGCAGCCGATGGCTTAGCCAGTGCGCCAACCGTGCCGTTAACCTAAAGATCAATTAATTGGCCAAGGTATATAAACTCGTCGTTTTCAACGCACAATCGTTTAAACGCATAAATACCTATGTAATAGTCAAAGCCAATACTTCAAAATATGCTCGACTTTTATTAGAAGTTAGAGTGAGCACTCAAATCCCGAAAGCAACGAGTCTCGGTATCCAATTTGGTCTAACAGCGATTGTTACCGTCGATGTATCGCGTTCCCAAATTTAATTGAAAAAGCAATCAGCGATGACAACCGGCTGGGGAGTTAACGCTTAAACTGTGGACTTTATTGATTTTGATAGGTACCTTTCTATTTCCAAATTGTTTTGAGCTTCGTTTTGCCCTCTTTTAATTGAGAAAGCGGGCCATGATTATTGTCTTGCCTAAGTTTTGTGGAAAATCGTTGAACATTATTTTGGTACTTTTTTTAAGAGGTGTACTAAAGAATGTAATGGCGCGAGATTGTTAGTGGTGACATGTTTGCAAGTTCACAAGTAGCTTAGGCTTGCGAAACTTTGTGGACTTGTTGAACAATGTAGAAACTTCACTATTCACTAGTATTTCTTGGAATATTTGTATATTATTACTATAAAGGGTGTAAAACACCTCTTAACGAAGCCGAAAGGCACTGGTTCTCCCTGTCATTGCGATCATTTTTTTGTTCTACACCATACCTGGGAACCTTCCAGTTACGGAGATATTAGGGGTCAAAGCTCCAACTTTTTGACAAGTATTTTTTTAAATACAAGTTTTTATTTTAAGATTTTTACTTTAAACACCTCCACGACCCCCGTACTATTCAATCCGTCCATCAGCACAATGTTTTGAGTGCGTTACATTGAGTTCTACCACAAATCATGATTTTACACCCCCCAAAAAAAAGTCGTTTCCCAGCAATAATTTTTGCGTAAAGTTACTTAGTTTCATGTACAGAATGCTTGGTTGACGGCTTCGTGATGAGGTGATTTACACGGTGTATACATAAGATCATTGGGTCTTTTGGTACTTGAATGATTTTGTCAGGAGGGCATTGTTGATATAGTATGACCACTTTAAGTGTGCAGTTCATGGTGGCGCTGCTTGTCAAGAAAATTTGAATCGATATGTCAAACTTGGTACATTTATTTTAGTTCTGTGTTTTCTCGCCTGCACAGATAAGTTGATTGAGTTGTAAACATTTGTATAACTATCTGAAATATGTGTACTGAAAATACAAGTTTTTTTTTAACCGTTGCCCCACTCTAGGAATTTCTCCTGTCTCGTGGGTGCGTTTACAAACATTTAAATCACATACACAAACAGCCAGACCCAGAACAACTATCTGTAGGCCATACGAATATTTGTTCCGTGCGGGGATCGAACCTGCGACACGTAGCGCAGCAGTCAATCGCTCAACCACTACACCATCCGTGCAGTCTTGAAGAGAAAATGGTGAAAATGGAAAGAGAAGATGGTGGCGCGAGTTCGGATTGATACTCGCGCCAAAAGATCTAGGTTTCTCTACCTTAAGTTTTGTTGAAATTCTTCGAAGTTATGTGTTTGCGTAATACATATGTCGGATCAAGTCATTATTACGGACAGAAAATGGCATTTATCGGCAAGCGCGCCAAAGGCGACCTACTTATCAGTCTACCCACACCTAAGCGCGCTTCTACAGAGTCGAGATGTTTCTAGTTCGCTGCAAGGAGGCCAGAAAGTGTCTGATCGCGACGGAGTCAAGACGTTCCCGGAACTGTATCCTGATTCATGGTGCCTAGTGTTATTGTGTTGGATTGTAAAATCAAGTAATTTGTTAGTTCGATAGAAACCGTGTACTGTGTCCGTGTCCACATGATAACCGAGTCTAACGAAATAAAATCACCTCACTACGACACATATTATATTTGTTATTCGTAATTCGTGTAAGTTTTAGGCTTTCTTGCGTGTTTGAAAGTTCACGACAAAGTAGGTTAGGCATGTGAAACTTATAGAAGATATTTTATCAAAGAATGCGAAAACTTCGCTACCGTATTTATAAGGTACAACCAAAACGAAACTACATACGTCCATGCTACAAAATCTGGTATTCCAATAAGATTTCAACAAAGAAACATAAACTTCGTAACTTAGTCTATTTCGAAACTATGTAACACACAGCAAAATGGCTGCACAATCATCACAAATCCGCCCACCCATCAGTTTCGCGGCCTCGTACAAAAGCTCCGTCCCTCAGCTATTTTATAAGAAGGGCGTAAGGCCTTAAAGTCATCGTAAACATGGCCCATGTCTCCTATACGTTGGGTAATGCGAAACACTGTGAGATATTCGCAATGATATGTTTCGGGATGCGGAAAATGGGGTAAGGATGTACCCCTTCGTTTAAGAGGATCATTTTGTTAGACTGAAGACAGCAATAGAGTTATCTATTACATACTATCTGTTGTCTGTGATTTTATTGCATCCATTGCATGTACATAAATAAAAAGAGCTATTCGTTAATCCAAGAGGTTTATCGAAATAAGTTAAGCAGTTTTAATAGGCTCCGAGACTTCTCTAAGTATATTTTTTTTTGCTTGGTTTCCATACGCACACTTGAAAAATTAATTCTTGCAAGTATTGACTAAACCAAAAAGGTATTCTCTTTGGTTTTCGTGTTCCAAAGATTGATGATCTGACGTTCATTGAATTGTAATTGGGACGATAATTGCAGAAACACATACTTTCCCTAAAAGATCTGTATTTCACCTTAGAGCTGACATTACTATTTTATTTTGAGTATTATACTCACATAAAACTACAATGCAATATATCTCTGACACTAGGATCTCTGTGAGAATGTCGTATAAATATTGCAGTAAGTCTGACTCCACAATCTTGAATCCCAGTGGTATAAACAAAACTTCTCCGGTTATGTAAAAGTGTGACGTAAGTTATAACTGTGTGGTAAGGAAAGCCTGATCTTTAATAACAACATTAATGTCTTTAATTTTTTATACAGGCATAACACGTTTAGTTTTACAGATTACAAACAAATCACAATAATACCAGCCCTTAACTGTGCCTCTGTAAGACAAAAGCCTCTTCTCATACTCAGAAGTTCTTTTTTAGTTCAGAAAGTTTGAATGCGTTAAAATATAAAACATGACAAGGAATGCATAATATAAAATGGACGACAAATGCACCCTTGTTACTTATTATTGGATCTTATACCTTTACTTGAATGGCTAATTTTTAAAAATAAGTATGCTTTTAACAGTGTACGCATGTACAGTTACTATTAACTTTTAATCTCTCTATATCATAAAAAATGAAGAAAACCAGTTATTGTACCAAAAACTGCTACCCATTGCGTTGCGTTGTTGTTGCATTGTTGTACTCTTATCAATCTTTCATTCACGACAAAACTCCTTTACCAACAAAAAAGATGCTCAAAAAACCCTTTAGTTAAATATTGCAAAACTCGTAAAAATCGTCCGCCTCCACCATTATAATTGTCAAGTCCCAATCTATCGCGTTTCGCCATCAAAGCCGGGTTCGAGTGGCCAACGTTTTATTGTTAGCAATATTCTGCCACACTTGGAGATGCTAATGTCAGCTGTATCTTTGTTGTGCGTGAATTGGTAAAGGAGATGACGATTGAGAAGTAAAGGCGGAAATATACTTACGTGTCGTGGCGTGTCGCGGTGCTTACTGTCGTGACGGTCAGTGTGCACACTAACGTGTCGTGTCGTGGCGTTATTTCTGAACAGTACTTAATAAATAGAATAGTGTTGCCAGGCGTCTCATTGATTTTGCAAGACAGTCCATAAGATAAAATACTTTTTTTTTATTTATACCTATAAAACAGCATCAATAATTAAAAAACATAACTACGTTTATTGTAATATTTCGTAATTTCTATGCGTCCAGCAAGTAATTGTATGATTGAAATAAAATTTACATTATATAATCCAATCGGACCTGGCAACACTAGCCACGAGCCACGCGCCAGTATAGAAACACATTTGCCTGTTCTGTCGTGTCGCGTCATAACCCCCTCCACCGCTCTGGCGCAATCGGCGGCGAGCAGTCGGCGCCACGACAGAACGCGTTGGGACCGACACGCCATGCAAATATGTCCCTAACCATATAAAATGTATGAAACCGATATGCTTCTGGCGCGTCACGACACGCCACGACACGTAAGTGTGTTTCCGCCTTAATTCGTTTATCTTTTTATTAATGAATAGAAGTCAACCATCCAGTTTCTGGAAAGAGGATCATCGACAAGTTTAGACAGGACCTTTAGGGAATGAATGTTCGTAAGTTTTACCGATGACAAATCTCTAAAGACACGCGACTTGTTTAAAAATATATTTTCTTTGGCTTTCTTTTTTTATTGAAGCCTCATGAACGCATACGAGTAAAGAAACGTTGTATATTGTAATTCGGATGATTCGACTTGTAACGGTGTTATAAATAAATAAATAAAGCAGTTTAAAAAAAAAAGAATATATTCAAATCAGGATACAGGTTTTTGTTATTTAGCTCCATCTAAATTTCTAGTGGTGACATAATGCTCATTATCAAGCTTTTAAAAATTAAACTATCAACTCATAACCAAACCATATGCACAGACATTTACAATAATTACACACACACACACACACTCAGAGTCTCAGACACACACGCACACAGGACATCATTTCCGTGGAAATTGTAATATTCCGTGCCGCTAAATGTTTTATAATGACACAGACATTTAAACTGTTTTGTTTATACCTCTTTGCGGTGCCCATGTTGTACATTGGTCGGCAAGTGGTAATGGCAGTGGTGTAAACTGGTCACAGTGGGCATTTTGGTTGTTCAGTGTAATTGCGTTTTTGTGTGTTTTTGTACTGTGCGTAAGTAATGGTCATTGATTTGAGGTTTGTATTGAAAGGCGATGTTCATTTTTGTTGCTGATGGATTTATATTAATAGATTGGTTTTCTTTGTATGTAAATACATTGATGTTATTGAAAACAATGTGCATAAAGGCTAGTATCCACACCATCGGAATCACATATGATATGTGGCACCAGATTTAATAAGATTCAGAAAACAGACGTCAGCGATCCGTCAACGTCTTGTTACCTTCCTTGACAACCTCCCAAGTCAATATGGCTACCCGCAACGACTTGACGTTCCGCCAGAGAGAATTATAGACTGCTTCTCTCTCGCCTGTGGTCACAGTTTTGTTTGCAATGTGAATCATATGAAGCCTTTTTGCAAAGGCGCCGACGAATAGATTGGTTTTCTTTGTATGTAAATACATGGATGTTATTGAAAGCAATGTGCATGTTTGTACCTGAATATTTTGATTACTAACGTAACAGGACATTACGCCTGTTATTCCTGAAGGGTTGGCAGAAGTGTCACTAAATAGTACATCCACAATTCGCCGGGTATGTTTAAGTGCTATGTGTGTGTGGCGAGCCTATTGCCATCAACCGGACACTAACTTAAAGTCCGTAGGAAAACTCAATAACACTTTACCCGACCTGGGAATCAAACTCGGGATCTCATGCCCAGCAGCCGCACATGCAGTCTTTGGACCATCGAGGCAGTATTTTGATTAATTTAATATGATAATTACTGACCGGAGACCTGGAAAGAATGGCACAGAAGGACCTAAAGAAAGAAGAAATAAACAGCTGCTAATGATGATGATGAATAAGATAATTGTTTCATTTATACCTGAAACAATTATTCATATAGAAAGCTAATTAAAACCGTTTTAACCGCCCGAACAAATTGGTGCCCCGGAACAAACTAAAACTCAAAGTCAAATTTAGTTCCAATTTCTCTAATTATTATCCAAATCAAAGTCAAAACTTTAAATGACCTTCAAAATAATGTCGCTTACTTTGATTGACAGATAATAACCGCAAAGTGCCGGCAAGTCAAGGAACTAAATCCGACTCCCGCACTCCCCTTAAACTTAAGGGGAAGATTTATAAAACAATGGTTAGACCTGTTGTCTTGTATGGTTCAGAATTTTGGGCCACAAATGGGGTGAATGAAAGGCATTTGCATGTGGCTGAGATGAGAATGCTAAGGGGGATGTGTGGTGTTCCACGAATGGATGAAATAAGTACTTAAGAGGCGTCTCAAAGTGGCGCCGGTGACTGAAAAGATGTCTTGTGTGGTAATCGGTTGTCGTGGAATGGGCATGTGATGCGGAGGAATGAGGAAAATGTCGTGAGGAAAGTTTTCAGTATGAATGTGGATGGGTATAAGAGTAGAGGAAGGCCAAAGAAACGATGGATGGACTGTGTAAAGAATGATATGGCAAGAAAGGAGGTATTTCATGAGAAGACAAGTAATAGGAAAGTATGGAAGAAGAAGATATGCTGCGCCGATGGGATGGGATGGGATAAGGGCAAGAGATTGATGATATAACCGCAAAGTGGGCTATTCTACAGTCGTTACAGTTTTTCTTCCTCGTGTTTGGACTTTAGCTTCATCTTTTTGTTATTTACAATTAAAAAGTTCTTGTAACTATAAGAAATCAATGCTTTTCGAAAATGACATAACATAATCTAATCCATCTATCTCATTGTAATTCCTGAAGAGTAAGCCAGCCAGAGGTGTTCCTACTAAATGGAGCATCCATAATTATTCACCAGTTATAATTTAAGTTGCATGTAATAGGGGGTGAACTTATTGCCAGCAACCGGGCACAAAGACACCGTGGCTGGTACTGACAAGTTTCCCAAACTGGGAATCGGACCCAGGACAGCCGGCTCAGCCGTCACACTTAAGTCTACCAGTCCAACAAGGCTATTCGCAAATTAAACTGTACAAAATTACGAAACAAAAACTAGAGACGTGACGGGAACAGGCAATTAATTGTTGATAAAAAGGGGACATCGTGTGACGTCACAGAAAAACGGTTGCCAGACCGGAGCCGCTGTGAATTATGGATACGTGTTCCGTACACATAGGGAATTTATTTTATTGCTGTTTTAAGACCTAGTGGATATTGCTACAATATACTTTAACAGATTGACACTTTAAAAGGAGGAATGTACAGATGTTTGAAAAAGGCTTTGAAAACGCAAAAAGAAAACATGGCATAAGTTTGTAAGTACGGTAAGCCGCAAGATAGTGGCAACAAAAACGGTATATGATGGCCTTTTATTCCGCTGAAGCTTTAACGCTTTAACGTTGGTGTCAACGTTATAGCGATAAGTACAACTGCCATTGTGAAAACAAATAATTTTAAATGACACATAGGGCATTTTTTTTTTTTTTTAAAAACTTCAGTATTCCATTAAGTCGTTAAGATTGGCCAAGAATAAGAAATTATGTCTTAAAAAAAATACTTTTAAATCTACCATATTTTTAACAAAAACAACCAAACGCAAACAGAACGCTGAAAGTAATAGAAACCTCGTTTCACGTATCAAAAAACAAGTACGAACACCTATCGGTTTTAGAGTCCCGCGCCCGTTGATACCCGTTCCTATTAAAAAGCAATCAAGGGCCGCTTCGTTAACCTAACCCCTGTTTGTACTTGCGCCGATCTCAAATGGATACCTTTCTATTACCCGCTTTTAAATTGCGAGTATATTGCTTTAGTTTTTCATCCTGTAATAGATTTTTGTTTTGTGTCTAGAGAAGATTGATTTTGTGCACAGTGTGCAAACATGTTTTTCTTGCAGTTTGATGTTTCGGTTTTTGTTTTGTTAGTTCTTTTAAAGCTTACCAGTTTATTGGATTGCTTTTGAATAACACAAGGTGTTGTTTTGCATCCTCGTCAAATTAAAGGAGGTAACTATGCTAATGATGCTCGACCCGAATCAATAATAAACTGGGTAGGTACTTTTGTTTTTATGGATTTACGGAAATCGCTAAGTGTGAACCACCCGTGTTTTAAACGCAGGCCGTCTGATTCTCGCCCTATAACCGCGCTTCCACAAATACAAACAATCTCAAACGATTATTCGATAATTTCTTATTCCCTAAACCAGGGAGGGTTATTCTGAAATAATGACAAACATAAACGACCAAAAAAAACAGTGTTTATTAATAATTAACTAGGAGCCGTAAATTTGATTGATTATTTATGTCTTGTATGACAACCTCCTAAATTTTGACGAGGATGCAAACCAACACCTTGTATAAACGTAATATTACAACTCGTTGGTCTAGTGATCCCAAGCCTGAATGCTGAGCATGAAGTCCTGGTCCTGGAGTCACGCAAATTGTTACTTGATTTTACCATAAGGAATTCTCGATTTGTGCCCGTTTGATGGCAATGCCTGTAGCCTTTCTCGATAAATGGACTATCTAACACTGAAAGATTTTTTCAAATAGGAACAGCAGTTCCTGAGATTAGCGCGTTCAAGCAAATAAATAAATACTTCAGCTTTATTACTAGATGTCAAGCGCAACTTCGTCTGCGTCACATTTTCCCTGTTTTAGCAACTTTTTTCATTGCTGCTCCGCTCCTATTGGTCGTAGCGTTATGATATATTAGCGTTTCTCGATAAATGGGCTATCTAACACTGAAATAATTTTTCAAATTGGACCAGTAGTTCCTGGGATTAGCGCGTTCAAGTAAACAAACAAACAAACTCATCAGCTTTATAATATTATATATTATAGATTAGATTGGGATAATTTTTGTAAACATAAACATAGAGAGGATTTCACCGCTGAAACTGACACCTATCAGCACATTTAAACCGCGTTAAGAGTTTTCATTGTCATATTTGCTGACAACCAGTCATACCAAGAGGTATCAAATTACCCAGAACTAACTGGGTTGTAGAGGTCAGATAGGCAGTCACTCCATGTAATGTGACTTCGACTGGAAGCCGACCCCTGGGTAGTTGGGCAGTTGATGATTTACTATGGAAAATTGACACTGACAGGACGTAAACACTGTTTGAACGGTGACATTCGCCCTTAAAAGTTAAGTCTAGTCACTAAAATGCTGAAAAGCATCTTCACTCCACCTCAACCAAACAATCATTACACCTAATTTACCTCATTTCTTAAAATCACCACAATTCAAAAGCATTCAAGTTCCTGAAAGTTTAATAGACGCGAAACGTTCGCGTGATGCTAGAGGTATTAATATTTCCCATCCGCTGACACTGCGAGAAAGCCAACTCTTTCATTGCACCAAGCAATTAAGTTGGTTCGTTAAATATTTACTAAGCCTGTACTGCGTTGCGCCAAAATTACTTAAAGTCTTATGATCATAGTTTGTATGCTTGGAATTCTCTGCATGAGGGTTGGCTAATTAAATAATGTGATTTTTCTAAAAGTGTTATGGGGTCATACGAATTTTGTATGTTTTTAGTGCACTAAAAGTAGACCATTCCATTTTGAAACTTAAAACGCTTTTAATTGTTTTTATGTTTGTCATTTATGACATAAATGCCAGTAATTTCTGAAGGGTTTGGCAGAGGTGAATGAATGTTGTTTATCAGTATTTAATAATTTGTTCACCTTTAATAAATAAACTATAGAGCAAGATGTTTGTTTCTAGTTCCAGTACTAACAGAAGTCATGTTTATGTATTGCTGATAACTATTAGCAATATACATGAACTTGACGTGTGTTAGTACTGTGTAGTACTTGTGTGAGTTATGTATATCAAAGTACTTGTTTTTCTACTAAACGATTGTATACCAATTAATTAATTGATATACATAACTAATCGATAAAGAAGGTGTGTGAATTAAATCCCGCCTGCCTGCCTGTAAAATGCGTTAGTGCATCTACTTCAACGAATAGGATACTTCATTCAATAGCTGTAAACGCCACCTCATAGCCAGTCCACTATAAAACTAACAGACGAATGCAACTGGTGTGAACATTCAAAGATAAAATAGCGGTAAAACCAATACTTAAAGTAAACCAAGCTCATTAAATCCCAAGCACTGTGAACCCAACACTTGTGACATTCGATCTCAGCATTTATCAGTCGTCTTTGAATATTGCCGACGCAATAAAAGCGGCCACTAGAGCGTTTGGTATTGCCTCTGAAAGAAACTGGAGAGTGTCTGAAGACTCGTTACCGATATTGCCTGTTTAGACTCTTTTTATGAAACGTCTGTCAGGCACATTGTTTTTGATTTTTTTTTCCGCTTCGAATTTAAACCGAGACTGACACATGTTTTTGAATTGAAACTTCTTATGCGACTTTCAACAAGTTTAACGCTACTATGGAGGGAGAATATATTCTAAAACTCACCAAGAGATGGCAGTATTATAAGATTTGTGACTACGTAGTTCTACTAGGTACGCAAGATGGCGTGCAAACAGTCATGCATTCGACTCTTCGGTGGAACCAGCCTTTGCTCAATTTCCATGATTAGAATAACCTCGATGAACTTATGTAATAAAAATAATACAACCAGGAAAACAACAAAATATTATTTAGAAGCTCAATAAAATAACGAGAGTGAATGCGTGGCACTCGAACGCTTGCGTGTAGTATTACGAAGTTTCACTTCTTCCGCGCGGAGGGACTCCACGCATTATTTTTTTTGTCTGTGGTTATTACTAAACTAGGTGTCAATTTTTTTTAAGCCGCTCATAGGCCTCTGATATAGCTTAAAATGCCATCGAGAAATTCCTCACGATGTTTTCCTTTACCGAATCTAGCGTTGTATAAAAAGTTTAGTTGACGTTGACAACATCAACTGAACTTTTTATACAGCTCGATGTGATTTTCATTTGTTTCTCAATTCAAGCTACTAATTTTGAGGTATCAACTTGCGACACTTTACACCAAGGCTACGAACACACTGACTGGTGGCTTACTTAGAGGAACGAACGTAACGCAACCAGTGCGTGCTTAGCGTCATCGCATCGTGTATCAAAGCGGCGCGCTGTGTCTACTCGCTAGGTTTTAGCTAGGCGCTAAGCTAGCCACCTGTCCGTGCATTCGTAGCCTATGTCTCTGGATATTCGTGGCATATCCTGACGGAGACACGAGATACAACTGCGCGTGTCGATTGTTTAAATGATTCGGAATTCACGTGACTATTGGTGCCAGATTGAACACCTCCATAAAAGTTACTATCGATATAATCGGCGCGAGGAATTCTGGTCACGCATCTTATGCGGGATTCGCCTCAGTATGCCATGTAATGTAGGATTTAAGACTACCTCGTTGGTTTAGTGGTCGCAAGCGCAACCGCAACCGCTGAGCATCAGATCCTGGGTTTGATTTCCAGGTTGGATTGGATTTGAGCCCGGTTGATAGCAATTGGCTCGCCCCCTATTACATGTCAACTACATATTACCAGCGAAATACATGATGTTGTTTTGCATCCTCGTCAACTTCAAGGAGGTAGCTATGCTAATGATTTTCGTCCCGAATCAATAATAAAATGGGTAGTTTTTTTTTTTCTTATTTACTGGTATCGGTATGTGTGAACCGCCCGTGTTTTAAACGCGGCCTGTTAGGTTCTTGCCCTATAAAATCTTTTACACACATACAAACAATCTCAAACGTTTAATTGATAATTATTTATTCCCTAAACCACGTTAATTAAGGGGGTTATTCTGAAATATTGACAATCTTAAACAACCAAAAAAATCAGCGTTTATTAATAATTAAGTAGGTAACGTAATTTTGTTTGATTATTTATGTATTTTGTGACCATCTCCTAAAATTTGACGAGGATGGGAAATAGTATGGCGGGCTTGTTCCAATAAAAAAAAACCATCTTATCTATCGTATATCGTATCTTTTGATTACGTTGGCTTAGAATATTGATTTTTTCACAGCTCAAAGGGACAGTAGACTTGAGTATTTGATATAAATTCCAGCTTGATACCTCCACGCGTTCCTGAGATAAAGGGTCTTGACAGACAGACAGACGGACAACAAAGTGATCCTATAAGGGTTCCGTTTTTTTCCTTTCGAGGTACAGAACCCTAAAAAAGGTGTATATTCTCCAGAATATCATTTCAAAATTCTAGGCACATGTTTCGCGACTTATATCTTAGCACGAACGTGTCATGCATTCTTTGAGGCACTGCTAATAGTGCTTGTTAAAGCAGGACTCCGGAAGTAGGCCGCTAACATAGAGAAAAAGAAACACAAAGATTTTAGTCCTCCAAAGCTTTTCAAAGGCTTCGCTTGCTCCTGAATTCCGGATAGTTATCTACAATCCTGTAGCTCGGCTCCTTTGAAAATGTGTTTTTTAGTGCCTTAATTTTTTTGTGTCGTCTTGCTTTTCTTTTGTTTTTGCTTGTGAACGTTTTCAAACCTTTTTACATGTGAAGTGATATGAAGCTCTTTGCTTACATCTATAGGGGTGCTGAATTTTTCATCCTTGCCTTGTTACGAAGATATTTTTTTTTTGTTTGCACCAAGTTTGGAATTACGTAGAGTTTTAATTTTGTTTTTATCTTTGTCAATCCTGTTTTATTAATTACGCTAAGTCAATGCCCAAGGTACTGTAGATTTCATCTTAAGTTTCGTGTAATTGGTAAGATGAGAATTTCATATTATCAACTCGCTTGCCCACTGTTGGTCATGAACTTCAACTTTCAAGCTGCACAACAGTAGTCCTCTGCGTTGTGCATCCAATCTGCCGACACCTGTTTTCTTTTTCTGTGTATATTTTTAGTTTTGCTATTGCTATTATTATTCTGGGTTATGGAGGTCAGATAGGCAGTCGCTACATGTAAAATATTTGTATTCAGATATATCCGGTTAGACTCGACGGCGACCCAAAAATAGTTAGGAAAAGACAACGTAGATGATGATTCTTAGTCATGCAGTTATGGAACTGGAGCGTCAGTCTAGTGGTCACAAGCACGACTGCTGAACAAGTAATTCTGAGCTCGAATCCTGGGTGTTGGATTTCTAAACATAACACAATATGTCAAATTGTTTATAACAGCCTCTATGGCGACGGGTGTTCTTGGTATCGTACGTGCTTTTAATAAATTCTATGTTAATCTTCGTTAATCGTTTGATTTAGCACATAATCCATCTTTGGGTTTAAGAAAATTTTACAGTAACAGTTATGGTGTCTGGATTTCGCTCGGTAAATAATAGTAATCTATACTAATATTATAAAGCTGAAGTGTTTGTTTCTTTGGTTGAACGCGCTAATCTCAGGAACAACTAGTCCGATTTGAAAAATTCTTTCAGTGTCAGATAGCTTATTTATCGAGAAATATAGCCTATATCATCACGCTTCGACCAAAAGGAGCGGAGCAGCAATGAAAATTGTTGCGAAAACGGGGAAAATGTGACGCAGACGAAGTTGCGCGGGACAGCTAGTAAGTTATACATGGAACTTAAATATAACTGGCGAAATATGGGAGTACTCTCCAGTACACCTTTGCCGAACACTTCAATGATTACAGGCATGATTTTGGATATTATTAAGTATTTAATCATCCTCGAATATAGGATCTTCTTCCATAGAACAAACTTCAATCCAATTCCACCTTTTAATTGCCCACATACAGTCCGTTTTCACCTGTACAGTGTACAGTAAGTGTAAACACCAACAACACACACCCAAAATTAGCGGAGTTTACGGATAATTTAATATAGGGGTAAATTAATGAAATCAGAGGGAAATATTTTGATATTTGACAACACAGCGCCACTCGACGATGTAGAGTACCTACTCGGGATGTTTACCTGCTATAACATTAATTAATGTTCCATTAAATTGTTTCGAATAATTTATTGTGTTATTTTTGTTAGGAGTAGGAGGCATAGATTATATTGTGTAGAGGGTTTTAGTAGATTGTAGTGTCGTTGAGTGCTTTAATAATTACAGCACCAAGGGTTGATCTTCAAAGTTACCAAGCTTGCCTAGGCTGTTGTGGATCATCCATCAACCATCATTACATTATATGGCGAATTTCGTCCGTGTCTCGGAAAGCACGTTAAGCTGTTGGGCCCGGCTGTCATTTGTAGATCTTGAACAATCAATCCGAGAAGTCAGAAGATGAATGTCTGACATCTGAGTCTTACTAAGCTGCACCCTGTTAGACTAAAAGTCTACCCTAATATAGTTTAGAAAAAAAACCTAGCAGGAAAGAACGGCTGCCTATCTGACCTTTGTGGTATCTAAAATTTTAGTTTACGCAAGAAGTTCCAACTTGCAATGATTGAAATCGACGACTTCTAATAACAGTGGATTATCACATTTGAAAAGTTGATATACAACATCTAGTTTGCTGTATGTACAATATAATTAGTGTGACAATGTTTCCGCAAATAGAAACATAATGTTACGAGGTCATGAACCGATAATCTGTCAATTACGCGCTAATCACGTGTTTGTAATTAACACATTGTGGTCAGTAACGTGTATTCGACTAATTATGTCTTTGCGACCTACCTGTGATGCACTATTCGAACAATATTCGAACTGTACTGAGTAATACATAATTTCCTTTTTTTTTCTTAAAAAAAAAACCTTTAGCCACACTAGGAATTGCTCCTGTATCGTGGGTGCGTCTACAAAGATTTAAACTCACAAACAGCCAGACCCGGAACAACTATCAGTAGGCCATAAAAATATTTGTTCCGTGCCGAGATTGAACCCGCGACACGTAGCGTAGCAGTCGATCGCTCAACTACTGCGCCAACCGTGCCGTAATTACCTAGAAAATACCTTAAAGGTTCGGTGAAAACAACACGGACATATTGAGGAGGTGGGTCTGGATATCTTCCATACAAATACTACTGAAGTCTCTGACAGTGCCGCCGGTGACCGCAGCAGGACTGCAGTTTTTCCTACCGTTTTAAGTTTACTTTGACTTCAAAAATGGCAATGCGTCGCGTTACTGCTACGGCGTAGCAGTAATCGCTACGGCGTAGTACGGCGTAGCTTAGAAATTAAATGGGCCGCGCTACGCTAGTAATACGGTTTAAATAAAAATCATTTCTTCCAACCTACAGCTTATAAATAAAAAGCCACTGCGCCCCAAACATAACACCATTTATCGGCCATACAGGTGTCAGTATAACAAAAAAAGGTATTTTCCCTCAGTTTTATAAGGACCGCACGTCTCAGGGTAAATTGTAGGGAAAAAGGTTCCGCCACGTAGTTTACTTACGGGGAATTATGGACGTGCATAAGTAACGTACTGCTGTATAGGGGAGAGTGGGGTATATCGAGCCTACTTCCGGGAAGTGGGGAGGAAAAGTTAATTATGTATGGGGACACATTTTGGGCACTGCTGGTGGTCTAATAATGATGTAAGGCTTTGTGGATAAATTATTTTTCTAAATTTTAACCGATAAGCCAGCTCTTTGCCCAGCGTTGGGATGGCGCTGGCTAAACAGTATCAGTACCAGTAAGTGAGAGAAGTAGTTAACACGTTGTGTACTTTATTGGTATGTTACAGCGATCCTATATAAGTTCTAGTAATAATTACTAGAACTGACTTTTATTCATATCAATCTTTTCATAACTAAAGTCAGAGCCCATTATTTTTATGTCGAAGCTTTCGTTTCTTATTTTTCAATAACTGTTAAATAAAATATTTATTTTACTATAGCTATACATATAAATCTCGGCGTTGGTTGTTCGGCTTTCCAAACTTATTTTCTTACTAGCTGCGCCCCGCGATTTCACCCGCGCCGACTGGGATAAAAAGTAGCCTATGCGTTAATCCAGCGTATAAGTAAGCAATCTACATACCAAACTTCATCCAAATCCATTCTGTCATTGAGGCGTGAAGGAGTGACAAACATACAAATACAACCACACACACACGCTCACTCACAAACTTTCGCCTTTATAATATTAGATAAATTTGATTATTGATTGTATAAATAACGAGTAACTGCACAATATTCGTGAAAGCAAAATAAATACTGTATCACTATACCAATCTTTATCCAGTACGTCAACATAATCGTTCCACATTACGATTACTCCATGATCTCCAACAATAAAAGTTGATTGTATCATTTTGTGATGCCAATAAAAACAACAATAATATAGCCACAGAAACCATCAAGCTTTTTCTTTTATCAAAACGTATCATTTGATATCTGAGCCCAAAATTATTGGAAATAAAAAAAAAACTGGTAATTTTTTTGTCTTTTCGTACGTAGGTATTTTTTCCAAGATTGGGTATGGAGAGCCGGTTTGTTTATATGAAGTAGTGCTACCATTTTTTTGGTAAAAAGGTTCGCGGAAATAGGAAAATGGATATTGTTTTGAACGGGGTAGGCCCTGTCAATACACTATTATTGATTGCTTAATTTTAAGAATCGGTGTAGATTAAGAATCGGTGGCGAGCAGTGGGCGCCACGACAGAACGCGTTGCGACACGACACGCCCTGCAAATATGTCCCTAACCAAGATGAAGTCAGATGGCGCTGCCGTCACGCAAATATTGAGCTCCTGATTATTAATTATTAAAAAAAGAAAAAGTCAATTTAGTAGTGATATGTATGTATTGTGATGAACAATAAAGTGTTAACATTCGCTGAAAGTGTTATCAAAGGCTAATTTACGAATTTAACAAAGTAATACTGTGTTGAAAATTCTAATCTCAAACTGAACAAAAACTATTAAACAACAAATAAAAACAGTGTGTGAACGTTATAGTAGTCGTATAAAGGGCATTGGTGTAGTTTAATATTCCAATAATTGATCTCAACCTCCAGCAAGTGTAAATAGATCAATAAAGTAATTAGCAAATAAATCTAAAAGTGCCGTATCATAGTGCGAAATCCAAAAGTGCAAGGAATCTTCACGGTTGTGCGAACCTAATAAAGGCGAAAATCCGGCGAGTGCGCAACTGTGCCAGTGCTACCAACATACCGACAAAATTTTTGGCGAAAGCGTTCCGGCGTCGAGCGCGGTGCGACTGCGGCGCATTGTGAGGTCACGCGACTAGTGGCGCCACCCCGGCCATATCAAGGAACTATTTTCGACAACAAGCTACTTTGTTACCCGGATTGATAAGTTAAGTTATAATTATAATTATGAATTTTCTTGAGAATATTACTTTCCGCCGAAGCCGAGTGCGAACACATTCGGATCCAACCCCTCCACATGACGATAGTGACGTTATTTCACAAAACATTAGAAGGCACCACTAGTAGCCTACCAGATATTTCATGCGACGAAGATTGCGATCAAATAAGAACACTGAAATTGGAAATTCAATCTCTCCAATCGCAATTAATTAGTGCTCATTCAGAGATAGAATTACTAAACCAGGAAAATAGTAAACTTAAATTGGCAAATGATGATTTGAGTAAGAAAAATCAGGTATACAAAGTAATCACAACGGGTAGCCCTGCAAAGACTACGAGAAATCAGAGTACGCCAAGGAAAAAAAATCCAACTAACAGCAAAACAAGGGGAACACAAACTCATACTTCCGATATTTTGAACTTCAGTATTGATAGCCATATAAACAAGTCGCAGAATATGAACAAAAAAATTGATGTGAAACCCCAACAACCTCCAAAAAAGAATAAGATATGTGTTCTCAGCACAGATACGAATCATCATGTCTTAACTACTGCACAAAGAATTTTATTGAACGATAAAGAAGAAATATGTCATTACCTAACCCCAAAGGTAGGATTAGAACGTCTTCTTGGAGGAATTGAATCGAAGTTGGCAGATTTTACAATAAAAGACTATTGCATAGTCCTTATAGGACAAGAAGACTTTAAAATAACAAAAGATTATCCCAAGATGATTAGTAACATTCGAAATGTTCTAAAAAACATTAAGCACACTAACGTAATATTGTGCTTTCCTACTTACATACTTAGGAGTAATAACAGCCTTTACAACGCTAGGATCGAAACATTTAACAACTTACTCTATTTAGATTTACTAGTCCACGAATACGCTTACCATCTGGACTCCAATAAGAACCTAACGGGGGATTTTAGTATGTTTAACAAAAAGACCGGATTAATAAATGATACTGCATTAAAGACAGTCTTTGAAGATGTCAAAGCGTTAATCGTTGACATAGACTTTACAAACAATACACCCAGTGAGAATATAGAAATAAAAGCTATACTATATGAAAATGAAAACAATAGTTGTAACGAAAATATGACAGGGTTTTTTCGTAACTAAATATATACACCTAATGCATCAAAACATCGCGGGATTATTAACAAAATCTGATGCAATGGCAGTGTGCTTAGAAGAGTTGGCAGAAAAAGGAAGCCCTGTGGACATCCTATGCATTACAGAGCATTTTATTATGGAAGGCTTTGAAAAGTATTTAACCATACCTAACTACCAGCTAGCAGCATGTTACAGCCGTAAAGAAAGTAAAAGAGGTGGAGCGTGCATCCTAACAAGGAGTGGACACCAATTTAGGGAATTAAAGCAAATTGCTAGAATATCAGAGACTGGTGTTTTTGAGTGTTGCGCCATTGAGTTAATTAACTACAAGACAGTTATTGTTTGTATTTATAGAGTCCCGAAAATTAATAATACTAATATATGCATGGAAAAATTACATTTAATTTTACAAGAACTTACTAAAAAGACTTTTAAAAATATTATCGTCGCAGGAGATTTTAACATAGATATCCTAAGAAGATCTTATCAATCAATAGATTTTGAATGTTTGCTATTGAACTATAATTTAAAATTGTCCGTTAATGAACCCACCAGACTTAAAAGTAAAACATGTATAGACAACATTGCGCATAACTTTAACAGACCCTGTAAAACACAAATACTAGAATTTGCACTGTCAGATCACACAGCGCAATTAGTAAAGTTACCTGTGCAAAATCATTTACCTATTAGACATTGGCGTATAAAGAAACGTAATTATAGTGAAGAAAATATTATTAAATTTAAAGATTGTCTACGTAATTTGTCATTTTCTGATATTTATGAAACAAGTGACCCCAACATAGCCTATAACGCTTTTATAGAAACACTCTCGCTGTTCTATTGTTTGTGCTTTCCTAATGAAAATGTAACCATACACTCAACAAAAAAGTCATCGTGGATATCACGTGGGATCAAAATATGCAGTAAAAAGAAGCGACAACTTTTGTGGATATACAGACGAATTCCTAACGAAACAAATAAAATAAAGTTGACCCAGTACTCTAAACAATTAAAAAAAATTACAAAGCTGACACAATTTGCCCAAAATAGTTACAAAATAAAAACATCAGATAACAAATCCAAGACCAGTTGGAAAATAATTAATGAATCAAAGCAAAACGTCCCTAGACATCCTATAACAAAAATAAAACATGACAGTAACATTATAACAAATCCTCAAAAAATAGCGGATGCTTTTAATAGATATTTTATTGAAAAAGTTGTCCCAATACCAGAATCAGGACATAACGTTACCTCGCAAATTGTAAATAGCGAAAAATCGTTTTTCATGCCCCCGTGCCTAGGACAGGACGTAATAAAAATAATTAACTCACTAAAAAATACAAATAGCGTTGGTCATGATGGAATATCAACAAAAATTCTTAAATCAGTTTCTGCAGAAATATGTATGCATATAAGTCATCTAATTAATTTAACCATAAGTGCGGGCATCTTTCCGGATTCTTTAAAAAAATCTATAGTTAAACCATTGTTTAAAAAGGGAAACAAAGATGACATAGAAAATTACAGACCAATCGCAATTATGAGTGTTATCTCGAAAATCTATGAAAAATTTATATACAAAGAATTAAGTAAATTTTTGGAAAAAAATAATCTATTAGTGAACGAGCAGAAAGGATTTAGAGAACACCAAACTATTAGTATGGCACTTTATGACTTTTTACATAAAGTTATGCTAAATGTGGATAAGACCAACCCAGTTTGCACAATATTCTGTTATATGACCCAAGCGTTTGATTATGTTAGGCATGATATTCTCTTAGATAAAATGGAGGCATACGGTGTAAGAGGCAACGTCCTAAATCTATTTAAATCATATTTAGACAATAGAACGCAACTCACAGAAATATCCTCAATAAATACTAAAACTAAACGTGAAGAAATATTCCAATCACATGAACGTGTAATTAAGTATGGAGTTCCTCAAGGTAGTGTGTTGGGCCCTCCACTATTCATATTGTATATAAATGACCTACCTAAATCTGTTGATCAACCTGTGACCCTCTTTGCTGACGACAGTACCATAACAATACAATGCGATACTAAAGATAAATATAAAAGTGACATTAATAATTCTCTTATATCAATAATAAAATATTTGGATAATAATAATTTAAAAATAAACCTCAATAAAACGAATATTATGCATTTCAGTCAACGCTTACCAACTTTATCTGATCTTAAGGTCCAATATAATGACAAAATAATTGAGGAAGTCAACACTGCTAAATTTCTCGGTGTGATTATTGACAAAAAATTAAATTGGAAAGCACATGTTGAAACTTTAACCAAAAAAATTAGTAACTCTTCCTATGCCCTACACAAGTTAGTTTCTGTGCTAAACACTGACGCATTGCTAATAGCTTACCATGGCCTAGTTTCATCGCATCTAAGGTATGGAATTATCCTTTGGGGTAATTCGACTGACAAGGATATACCTTTCAAAGCCCAAAAACGGTGCATTAGGACGATGTTTAAATTAGATTCGATGGATAGTTGTAAACCATTTTTCATTAAGTACAACATACTGCAGCATTAATGCGAAAAAGTGTATTCTGCATGGCGCCCTTATTATTTAATAAACTTCCAAAGGGATGGAGGGAACTAAGCGCACACATTCTAAAGAAGCGGCTAAAAGTGTATCTAGTTGGGAAAGCATACTACAGTATTTTAGAATTTTTAAATGACAAAATGTAATATTAATATTTTTATAATTTTTGCAATTTATAATTACAATTTAATTTATGTTTATAATTTAATTTTTGTTTGTATGAGAATTTAAAATGTTTTATTTGTAATGACTTTTCCTACCTATTGTATATTTGTATGCCACAAAGGCCGAACATGATGGATCTTTTTTGTTTATGAACAACCTGCATGCCTTGTATGTATACTCATGTTTCCACAAATAAATGTCTTGTCTTGTCTTGTCTTGTCTTGTCTTGCTTGTTTTAGCAATAGTACAACGAAGACTGGACAGGAAAAACGGTGTAAAAGTTTTTTTTGGTATATTTGATTGACCTATGGTATATCAACAAGTTGGGTTAGATCGATATTGTAAATGCAATCAGTCTATTACCATTCTCCTTTACAAACTTATTTCTGGTCGCTTAGTGCTTTCACGTTGCGACTATTATTGTTAAAAAAAGATCAATTACATTATAAATATGATAGTGAGAAATATGCTATATTTATATATTTTTTTTTCACTTAAAATATCTTAGTGACTGAAGGGCGGGCGTTTTGTCTCTCTTGTAAGCTTTGACGTTCAAAAAGGACTAATTTAACAGCCTAATTTGAATAAATGGCTTTTGATTTTGACCCTGAAACCCAAACCTACCACAACCTGTCAAACAAAAACTCAAACAACTCAATCAAAAGTCTACAACTTTCTAAATTAAAGTAAAAACCACCCATTTTTTCGCCCTTTATACGCTCCACAATTGATTCGAAGGCTTTCGTCAACTAAGCAAGGCAAAGTTAAAGTTAAATTAACGAGTTCAGAATAACCACGGCTTTTAGAACAAACAAACAAGGGTCATTAATCATAAAACTAAGACCCAAGGGTTCTGTACACTTAATTATTGAATAGAATTCTAAACAACTTTGATTCTAATAGCTGGGCTTAGTTTTTATTTGGGGCGTTCTCGTTGTTTGTGTAAAGTTGTGTTTTGTTTATATACTGTGTTTAAACAATGACATAAACATTTTTATAATAACATTGGCATAATTTATTTTTATACATTATGATAAATGGAATGATAGACTAGATTTCCAGCAGTTTGAATGAAAAAGACATAACGCATAACACAACGCCCTTATCTCCTGAAGGGGTAGGCAAAGGTGAACATAATCTAATAGTACCTCCACGCACACTTCAAATTACAATTCAAATATCATTGTCAACTAAGCAGATACGTATACAATTTTTTGACGCAGTTGGGCACAGATTTATCTCAAGACAGAACAGGGAGTATCGAGGCAGGAAGATCTTATTAACTTATCTAGGTAGGAAAGCTCTAATTAACAGTCGCCCCGGCCCGGGTATCGATCTTAATACACATCCGGTAAAGACCCCAAGATATAATTAAATCCTACTTAGTCACTTTTTCATTTTCATTCATCCACTGATTTAGATGAAACAATATACAACCGGATAATGTTTTTTGTGATAATCAAAATCAATACAATTTTGTGACAGTTGTGTAAATAGGTGTATGTCAATATCCGTAATAAAAAAAAAATACAAATTCCATTCAATTTCAATTAAAATTGGAGCAGTTGAATCCCATGCCGTTTTGTCCTCGATATAATCTTTGACAGTATAGTAGGCTTTCTGGAAAGGTTTGCGTTTTATAAAAGATTTGAATTTATAAAGGCTTAGTTCTTGAATGTGGCTTGGTAGTTTATTATAAAAACGTATACATTGGCATCTTAAAGATCCCCCCCTATTTTTGAGCCTTGTTATGGGTGCTATGAGTATGTTTATTTCTTGTATTTATATACAGAATATCACTTTATTTCTTAAACAGCTTCATATTTTTGTGGGCAAAGAAAACGTTTTTATAAATATACTGAGAAGGAACAGCAAAACTATATTAATCTCCTTAAAATTTTCTTCAAGAGAGTGTCTCGCACTCAATTTATAAATTGATCGAACAGCCCTTTTCTGCAAAACAAAGATGGTCTGAATATCGGCGGCCTCCCCCACAACAGAATGTCGTACGACATTACGCTATGAAAATAACTCGACATGTCTCTACATCGGTTAAATTACGAATTTTTACTAACTGCGTAAGCTGCGGAGCTCAGCTTCTGTGACAATTTTCTATTGGTGGGCCCCACTGAAGCTTAGCGTCTAAAGTTAAGTTTAAGAACACCGTGTTATCTTCAGGATTCAACTCTTCGTCCTTTCTTTGAAAGATGGGTAGGCGTTTAGTGTAGGACAAACTTGCATCGATACTCTTGCGTAATCACATCTTTCCAGCTCATCGTATAATAATCAGTTTAATTTACAGAGTTTCTAAATTTTAAACTTTTAAGTGTCTATTCTAAGTTATTTTTTGATTATTTTTATTGATAATTCTTTACAATGTTACGTAAAATATATGTACGCCGATACTTACGGCTAAACATGATTGGACGATGTAATTATCTTGCATGCTTTTGTATGTATACAATGTTTAAACAAATAAAGAAATCTTATCTTATCGCTGTGCTGGCGCTGCCACTGTGGTAGCGGACCTCAAGCGACGTAAATATAACCTTTGTGGTAACTATATTTTCAAGCGGTTTGAGTTTGGGACTCTTGGGCCGTGGGGTCCGAGTGTTCACAGCCTTTTTAAGGGAATTTCCAAACGCCTAGTTGACGCTTCCCCTGACCCAAGGGTTGGGTTTTACCTTGGCCAGAGGCTAAGTATTGCCATACAACATGGCGACGCCGCCAGTCTCTATGGCTCGCTACCAGCTGACAGCGTTGCGGAGGGGTTTTTTGACGCAATTTTATAATTTGTTGTTATTTTAGCTATGTAATTATGTAATTTTAATTGCTGTAATGTATATAGTTATTGATCGAAATAAAAATATCTTGATATCTTTGATCGTTAGGTGTGCCCTCCCCGGACTCACTCGAGCCCACTTTTCTCATGTTTACTCTGAGAAATCTGAGCTCACACATACCGCATAGTTCAATAGCTTTACTGTTTACAATATGACTGACTTAGAATTTTTTGAACTGACCGACTCAATTAAGATTGCCATCGACACACAAAGAAGAAGATCGAACATCAAAACTGTTACTAACAGCAATATTTCCTTGTTACAGACTAAATCACGCTCTCGCCGGGCTAAGGCCCTGGTGGTGGCATGCATGCAACGTTGCGTTACACGCTGCATGTTGCGCGCTTGTTGCGCGAGCGTGCGTCACTATTGCGAGGTTGCAACGACCGTTCGCTGCGCTTGCGGCGGTGTTGTTCGCAGTTCACCCCGTACATACTGAGGCGGTGAGTAGTTTACCTATATTTCTATACGAAAAAGGTATTACAAAAATAACAAGTGCAGCAAAAGGAGTAAACCTGTATGTTTAAGAAACTTCACATTCTTGCTTTTATGTCATTTGAAACATATACTGCCAACGCTTTTAGTCCTAAAGTAAAAAAACCACCCACAGATCTGAGTTAGCATATTCTTGTCTATAGCTTCAGCTTCCAAATCAATATGTTACTTAACATTTATTTACCTACGAAAAGTGCCAGACAAACCTAAAATAATCTTCTTAATCCGGCCGAAACAGATTTAGGAACATTATAAAAGGTCAATGACTCGGCTTTTTCATTAAGGTAAATGTCAAAGCCAGAAAAAGCTGACTAAATCCGGTTAGACTGGACTTAGGGTTTATTTATATCAAAAACACATTTAAGGGTCGATGGGTCTGACAAACTTAGGTGGGAAACAAACTGACAGAAAGATCTCAGAACTTAAAGATAGATTTTTCCTTGAAAGAAAAATGATGGCGAGTGTCACCAAAAATCATTACGGTACATAACATATTAATAGTAACGGTACGTGTTCTAAACATCACTAAACCGCATTTTTAGAGCTGTGCTGAGCTGTTTAGTGTCAATATTTCCCGAAAATTCTTGATCAAGGTTTAGATGTGCTGATCGAGTTCAGTTTAATTGGAGAAATTCGCACTTAGACAGTCAATTTTTTTTTTTATGATTTCCAAATTCACATTTTGAACGAACAGTATCTGTGTGATGTATTTGTCTTAAGTGGTATCTAATAGTTCGTGCTATCTTAGTATCGAACTCATCATATTTGCCTCATCAATTTAGAAGCGCAATTGTAAAAAATAAATGAAATCACTTTCACATTACACATACACATACATACATACTTTCATATTATTATTACATATTTCTATTGGTTAATTATTTATGGATATAATAATAATATGTTTCTCTTTTCGGCAGGTAGCCGGAGTTGTGGGCAGAGCAGATGTATTAGCTTGTATATTCTTTTTATCGTCGCTCCTTGTGTATCATAGGTAAGTAAATTATTTTCTCACTTCAGCTTCATTTTCCATTAGCCATCGAGATGATAAATTATATTAACTTTTCCCGTATACAACATCCTTTTCATCGCATATTTATAAAAAATCTTTCTTGTATGAGTATTTATTTTAAATTCATAATTATAGATATGAGAAATACTAATAAAGTCACTTATTTTTCAAAAACATTGTTCCGACTGGATTGCCCATAGCCAAAAATGTCGACCTATTTAACTTAAGATTTTTTCTTAAATAGTTTTTTTACAAGTACATTTATATGATGTAGATTATATGCAATAAACCTTCTAACATTAACATCGGCATACGGCATAATAATAATATTTCGCATTTTGCTCATTTAAAATGTACTGAAAAATCGTTCGAGCGTTCATTTTACATTACGTAAATATTAATTTTGCCGAAGATTTATTTCACGAAGTACTTAGTAAATGTGTTTCAGTTAAACATATCGTATATTTCATGACAAGTATAGCCTCTTAAGTTTTTTGCGCAATGAGTACCAGTATTTTAATCCTTTACTAGTGAGCATTTGTTATGCTCTGACAAGCAGTACGTACCTCTGAAATTGGAACTTTGGAGTGTGAGATTGACAACATCATCTAAAACGTATTCCCAGGAAAATTACTTCGTGAAATCCTCAACGCTTGGTTGGTTTATCGCTCTGTATACTCCAAAGCAGCTGATATAGATTTACGATTAACTTAATTCTCGATCAGGATCCAAATTGAAACATAAGAGAGAATATAATCAACCACCTCATTTCCGTTACGCGCCTTTCAATGCCCTATCCTAATAAATATACCATATAAAACCATGACTATTCTTTCTAGGCCTACGAGTAACAAGAAGTGTGTATGGCTGAGTGTGGTGCTTGGAGCTCTCAGTATGCTGGCCAAAGAGACCGGCATCATGATATTTATACTCAATCTTGCGTTCGATTTTTATAGATGTTGGCCGTTTGTTAAAAGGTATTGTAACAGATTTTAATCTTTTATGAAATTCTTTACCTTGATGGGCAAAGTTTATGTTTTGGAAAAATTGTCTTGCCCGCTTTCTAGGTTAATATTTTCCGTCCTAATAGCAAAGATAAGTTGTTGTCTTTTAAAGTTTGTTGGTTAATTCAGCAGAAGACTTCATCATAATTTTATTTACTTAGTAAAGCATTATCTTGAGCTAGACTCCACACAAAGTTGACATGATTAATAAAGTTTAAAACCCAGTAAAAAAACAGTAATTGGACCTAGTTTAAAACAATTTTTCTGTTCGACAAAGTATACATTTAGAACTGTATGCCCCACAATACTTGAACAGAATGAGGTTCATTATGAACCTGGAACCTTCTGGTCGTAGTTCGCAGACTACTTGTTGGACACTTGTAACTTTTATTTGCTTCTCATTTGTGGGAGTACTTGTAGCTTTTTTTGCTCAGCAACTGTACTAGCTTAATAAGAGATAGACAAAATTGCTATAGACAGTCTGCGTGTTGTAATGATGCTTGTAAGAGATTTCTTTTTCTAATAGGTTCTAGGTTTAATGCTAGGTTATTTATGTGTTTTTTTATGAAGTGTTCACTATCTTAGAAGTTTGCGTGCTGTTTTCATTCTAATTATCATTTCGGTGTATGCCGTTTATCGTGCATCAAATTAATACTATTTTTCTCTACGTTGTTTATTTTACGGCTGTTAAACCAAAACCAATAAATTAAATAAATATAAATAAATTAAATAAATGTAAATATATTAAAAATAAATAAATAATATAAATTATAATTTGCAATTGGAAATAAATTTTCATTTTTGCAAACTCCTTTTTGCTAAATTGTAACTAATTGGTAATATTTTAGTCCGAAAAACTAGCGTATTCATTTATAAACGTTAACCTGCTTATACAGGGTGTAACGGAAAGGGTATATACATCCTTAAGGGTGTGCTACAGACCATCAAACTGAACATGTTTCTCATCATAAAAAAATGTTTGCAGCAAAAAAAAAAATCAGCTGCCTATACATTTGGGTCGAATAGGTATTGCAATTTTCTATGGGGAAGCACATATTTTTTTTGCTGCAAGTTTTTTTTTATGATGAGAAACATGTTCAGTTTGATGATCTGTAGCACACCCTTAAGGATGTATATACCCTTTCCGTTACACCCTGTATAGTTATTTGTTGACGATAAAAATACTATTAATGAACAACGAAATTTTAATTTGTTATGAAAACATTTCGGTAAATACATACTATTTAATCTACCAACATGCCAACATATTCACTGCAAGACCTATGTTAAAGTTATGTAGAACCTTAAATTTGTAGAATATAAAATTATAATTAACTGCACAAAAAGCTAACTATAAATCATGGTGTGACAAATTATTGCATACTTATCAATGACATTTGTAACGGGATATTTACCATAGTTAACTATTCTATTATTTTTATCCCGTTACAAATGTTATTGTGATAGTGTTAGTGACCATGTCATTATCCATACTATCCATATCCATACTTCCATACTAATATAATAAATGCGAATGTCACTGTGTTTGTTTGTTTGTATGTTTGTTACCTTTTCACGACTAAATGGCTGATCGGATCTTAATGAAATTTGGTAGGAAGATAGATTTCAACCGGGGGAAGGACATAGGCTATATATCATCACGCTACGACCAATAGGAGCGGAACAGCAATGAAAAATGTTGCGAAAACTGGGAAAATGTGACGCAGACGAAGTAGCGCGGGACAGCTAGTTATTAATAATTACTGTTCGATCGATTAACTTAAGTAAAATTTCAGGTCACTATGTTCATTAAAAATCGAGAAGAAATGCACTGGGTTGTCGCTACGGACTATAAAGGTGGTGGTCTCCTTAGCACTACTAGTCTGCTTGAGGCTAGCTCTACTGCAAGGCACTTGGCCTTCGTTTTCACCACAGGACAACCCTGCTGCTTTTCATCCTAGTTTTTTTGTAAGGTAAAGTTTTTTTCTAGGAAAGTATTATTTTGTTTCTCTACAAAGCGTTGTTTTGCATCTTCGTCAAATTTAAGGCTAATGATTCTCGACCCGAATCAATAATAAAATGGGTAGGTATTTTTTCTTTATTTTTCTTTTTTACCGAAATCGGTCAGTGTGAACCACCCCTGTTTTAAGCGCTGCCCGTCTGATCTTCGCCTTATAACCTCGCTTACACACAACCTCAAACGTTTATTCGATAATTCATTATTCCCTAAACCACGTTAAGGGGATTATTCCGATATACTGACAAACTTAAACAACAAAAAATCAGCGTTTATTAATAATTAACTAGGTAGCGTAATTTAAATTGATTATTTAAAGTCAAAGTCAAATTTTTATTGCGAACTAACTTTATGTCTTTGTGACAACCTCCTTAATTTTGAAAAGGATGCAAAACAACACCTTGTATATATTATTATAATCTTAATTCTTCACAACTGGCCAAAACATCATATTTTAAATTAATTTCTTCTATTTGTGTGCATGAATTATTGTGTTTTTATTATTTATGCATTAAAGCATAACAGAAAAATCCAGATACTGTTTACTTATAAGTCGTGGCCAGTTTATTATTATCTCATGATCCTCACAAAAAATATTTCTTTCAGATTGATGACATTCTGCTACCTAGCAGCGTTAAACTGGTGGTTACTCCTGTGTCCGTGGACACTCAGTCACGACTGGCAGATGGGGTCAGTGCCTCTCATCACCAGTGGGTGGGATCCCAGGAACCTGCTCACTTGTGCAGCCTTTGGGGCGCTGTTGCTACTGTGCTATCGGTTTATTGCTGATTTAGAAGTAAGTACAAGTTTACG
This sequence comes from Cerastis leucographa, assembly GCA_963082945.1. NCBI lineage: Eukaryota > Metazoa > Arthropoda > Insecta > Lepidoptera > Noctuidae > Cerastis > Cerastis leucographa. The sequence goes on along the minus strand of OY720381.1, from coordinate 21,102,476 downwards.
TATGTAGTTTTTAGTATCGATTCTGTCTTATAATGCCTCTTTGACTACTGAGTCAAGGGTGGCTGCAGCGGCCGTGACAATGCGGGTTCGATTTTCAAGTCGAGTCAACAGTTTTATGGTTGGTTTCGAGAACTGCACCCCGTTAACGGCAATACCCTCACTCCTACGGTTTTGGTGAAAATAGTGAGACTAGAAGGTGGCATAAAAACGTACGGCGGCGGCGGTACGTTTGTGTATTGTATAATTTAGCTCCCTCTATTATTATTTTTTTGCACATTGCTGAAATGTCATTTCAAATTGTCAAAATAGTAAAATTTGCTTCTAAATACTGTGGAAGCTGCACTTAACACATTTTTACAATAGTGGAAACAGCGTTGATTTTGGCTAGACGCCTATACCATTTTGATCTTTGATGTTAAAGGTCATCACCTTTTAAGCTATACAAAAACAGTTTAGGGGAAGTTGTTTGTTATCATGAGGACAATCACGTGTTCAGGTATCGGTCACTAATTACCAGTCATCCTATCCATATACAAAGCGTGGCCATGTATTGGAAATGTACAAGCTTCAAATAATTTTCAAAAAAAATTGAATTCTAATTCTATACAAAACTACATATATGAAATTAAATATTTGATTTCTTCCCCAATAGGTACAGAAGCACACGCCAGCGGTGATCGGTCTACTCCTAATGGTCCTACCCTTTGTGCCAGCAAGCAATCTATTGGTAACAGTGGGATTTGTAATTGCCGAGCGGGTGCTCTATATACCGAGGTAAAATGTTTTATACTTCCTTCATACAACCCAGCACCCAGCTATATTGCTGTTTGATTACTTTTGTTCCAGTTTTCAATAGGGTTTTCAATTGAAGAGTTTTCTTTGTGAATGGATGTAATTTTCCTTTTTTTTGATAATAGTTTTCATACAAAAATTTGCTTTTATTATAAAATATTTTCAGCATAATATTATTTCCCAATTAAATAATAATAATCTTTTAATAATTCTCAGTTAACGGGTTTTTATTATGTGAAAATAATATTAAAATATATAGTGTTTAGCTTTAAATATTTTTTATTTCACCACATGAACGCCATCTGACTTTTCATTGATTTTTTTGCCACCGACTTCCGAAAGTAAAGTTATATTCCACATTTAGTGTTTTATTTCGAACTGTTACTTTAATCTATAATATTTTAAACATTTTGTTTCGTCACATAAACATAAAAATAAAACAAATTAAATTGGTTCTGTACGAGGCCAAAAGGCCCCTGATCGCCTAGATTGGCGCAACCCGGGTCAATAAGTCCGGTCCCTCCAGAAACCTACCAGTCTCTCCAGTCACCTGTTGAAACTCACTATATTCTTTCTTTCAGCGTCGGCAGCGTTATAATAACAGCATACGGTGTCCAACTGATGTGGTGTTCCAAGCCTGGCACTAAAATGTTCCTGGCAGTCGGTCTGGCAGTGTTGGCTGCCAGTGGAGTGGCACGGACACATCGGAGGAATGCCGAATGGCGGGATCGAGCCACTTTGTTGAGGTGAGCCTTAAGGAATATTGCAAGACGGAAACTGTCTTTTGATTGATGGTTATCATGTGATGGAACGTTATGTTGTGGATAGATTCTACTCCTTCGAATTAAGAAAAAGCACTATAAAATTCTCAATTTTTATTGTATGCGGAACTTGAGTTTCATTAAGGCACGAATTGAAGGCAACCGCAACTCTCAGCCAGTTGCTACTAGCCACCCTGCAAAAATCGTCGCTCCACCGAGCCTAAGGGCGTCCCACCTTACGCTTGCCGATTCGCGGTCTCCACTCAGAAACATGAATGGTCATCGGTTTTACGGCTAATACAAGCGGCCCATTGCCACTTCATCTTACTTATTCTGTTAGCTATGTCGACTACTCTGGTTCTCTGTTGGATCACCTCGTTCCGTAGAATATTTACGCTCATACCTTACCTTATATACCTTGCATTATAGGACGTTCGCTTAAACTCGCTTAGGTGCATGAAGCGGGTGGACACCGACAAAATATCCGTAGAAATCCAGTCGTATGCTCCCGCGCCCGACTGCGTCTTTTAGCGCTGTTTATATTATTTTCAATACCGACTACCGTATTTCGATTACCGCCTGGTCTCTGACGCCTTTATAGCATTTACATTACTAAATTGCCAAAATAACTACCAAAAAATGAAATTAAATTTTTTTAATTTAATTTTTATTTCATGCTTTTTAAACTTATATTGTTTTATCTTAGCCTTGACTGTCCCAATACTGGGCATAGGCCTCCCCCATTGCTTTCACTTTTCTCGGTGTTGCGTGTCATCTCGCCAATTAACGAAAACAGCAAAATTAAAAATAAAAACTTTCTGGGGGGAGGGGGGGTTAGCACCCACCCCCCCTGGCAATGCCCATGGTGACAAGTGACATGATTTCAAATTTCGAATCGATCAGACCTGTGGTAATTGTTAATTTCCCTTCAACTAGAAAAGAGGTGATGGCCTTTAAACGGTTGATAAGATTTTATCGAAACATAGCTAAGAACACTCTCGATTAAAACACCTTTCAAACGAAACCAATATTATCAAAATCAGTTCATCCGTTTAGGAGCTACGATACCACAGACAGACACACAGATATACACGTCAAACTAATAACACCCCTCTTTTTTGGTCGGGGGTTAAAAACAGACCAAGGACGTAGATTAAACTTATTGGTCTTTAGCTAAGAAACATCAGTTCAAAACAAGAGCCTCATTTAATTACAATTTCGATCTTATAAAGTTCCATCATCATTAAAACTTGACCATTCACCTCGACAGATGTGCTAAACATCGATAACAATAATTACAAATAACGACAAGATATTTGTCTAGCCTAAACCTTCGAAGTTCTATCGATATTTCGAGACCTTAATACAGCGTAAGGACTTAGGACACTTACTTCTAAATTTGAGACCTTGAGAACTATTTAATTGGTGACAAATTGTTACTGTAAGCCCACGAGTCGGCGGCAAAGTTGATAGTTAGAGAAATATATTGGTTTTGTTTGAGACCTATTTTATGTTTCAAGGGAAGCTGCTTTGATGATTTTTTAGGGGTATAAGGAACAGGGTGTAAAGTTCCTCGAAACTCCATAGAAAAGGGAGGATCCTCCGGCCAGACAGGTGTTATGTCTGGCGGGCAACTGCCCGATAGTTGTATATAGTATATACTGAAGTCGATGTAAACTTTACTTGCGACTTCTAGGAAATTGATGTTAGTTCCTCCGTCGTATCATAGATGGCGCTGTAGTACTTTTTGTAGTATGTTGCTTTTTGTGGTCGCTACATCACTCCCCCCCCGGAGACCGGAGGTCGATGGTCGAATGAGTCATTTTTTAGGTATTTAGCCGTGCCAGTTGGAAGTCTTGTTGCCGTATTGTTCACGGTAAGTCGGAACAGTCTGCGGTGGTGAGGCGAACCCCAGTGAGTCGGGGCCGGCGCTGCGTTTGCTCCAGTGAGTCGGACGTGGTACAGCGCCGCGATGTGGCAGACAGCTAGAGTGGTGTCGACCGGGAGGTAGAAGCTCTCGACCGGCTGAAAGTGCAGTGTGCTGTGCCATGGTCGCTTGATGAGAGGCTGAGGGCTGGCCAGGAATGCGCTTCCGCTGCATGCTGGTGGTCAGGAATACCCATTTGAAGCTGGCTGGCTGTGAGACTCGCTGCTCGAAAGCTGGAGGAAGTGATGTTGATGACGTCACGTTGCTCGAAGGCTGCGCTGACGTCCATTTCGGGGTCACCAGTTTAGGGGTATGAGGAACAGGGTGTAAAGTTCTTCATACCCTTTAGAAAAGGGGGGATCCTCCGACCAGACAGGTGTTATGTCTGGTGGGCAACTGCCGGATAGTTGTTATCGGGTTACTCTATATATACTGAAGTCGTGATAAATTCAAGTCCAACCACAGTACAAACACCCCGAACAACCTTCAAAGCGTTTGATATCATCGCGAGCATCTCAGATCTCATTCAAGACGTAACTTCATAAAATACTCCGTAATGAAATATCGGTTATATTAAATTCTGTTGCCGGTTTATGAGTCCATTCAATTTTCTATAGAACACGATTTTAGAGCTTGTTTATGGGGGAGTAAATGCTTCGGCTATGTCGGTTTAAAAGGTTCATTTAAATTGAAATACCGATGGAACCTTATGAGATTTTAGATGGTTTTATTTTATGTGTCACGTTTCACGTACTATTTTTAATCTATTTTAACAAAAGCTTAAGCTGTTAGTCTTCTGTATATGATAAATAAATAAGATAAACATCCTATATTTTTAGCATTTTCCATGCTAAGCTTTTACGCTGCAACCTGTTTTATATTTTATTAATTCTGTGACGCAAATGCCCATTTTGAAGATGGCTGTATGACATTGTTTCAGAAATTGTCTAATATGTACATAATTGTTTCTCTTTTGTACAAGGACTTACCTATTACAGTGTACATAGTTTAAAGTAAGTTTCTATTTTCTCCTTGTCTTGTACTTACAAACTACATAAACAAGTATTGCCATACTTCCAACCAACCTGTTTTAAATAGTTCCAAGTTGAGTAGGTACTTGTATAAAGTGAGTGGGTGCACGTAGCGCCAACTTTATACAGGGTGGCCAGTTATCCAGCAAAGTTTTCGGCTCCGAAAACTCAATGCATTCGGAGTGCAAGATAAACTTCTATAACGACTCCTTCAGAGCCGACCGTTTCAGGTCTCCCCTCTTGTTTAAATGGATCCCATAGATTCCAAACTAAGTTAACTCATAAAGTACAAATAGATTTTGCAGATATTGTGCTCCGAGGATTACCCTTTGTTCCAGGTCTCTTTGTAAATCTATTTATAAACGAAGTTGATTTACATTTCAATCCGACTGAATCTACTTAATCTCTTAATCACCCGAAAGAAAACACCTCTTTTGGGATCGGATTTCGGTCGCTCGCTACGAGCCAATTATCTCGCTTCTATCTTTTGCTTTGATTTAAGTAAACATTTAGGATTAGGAATTTAATACTTTTTAAAACTGCGTGACAAATAGCGCTAATTTAGAACAAAAACATTCCAAAGTTCGCACTACCATTAGTTTAAACAAGCACAATTTTACCCACAAATCGTTTTCCCTAAACACTAATAACTTTCACAAGGAAACACCTCCAAATGTTCATTTCCAAAAACATTAAAGAGAAATGTATTAAACATGACACAAAATGGTAACCACGATTTACAAGTCTTGCAATATTCGCTCTACGGTCGCCGCATTCGGGCGTAAATTACCTCCAAATGTGTTTTGTTTGTTACAGGGCGGATTTAGTGACTTTGCCGCAGAACGCTAAACTGCACTACAACTTGGCAAACTTTCTACGCGAGACAGAGCAACAAGACAGCGCCATCAAACATTACAAAGAAGCTTTGAGGTAACAAAGCCGTTTGCCTTAACGCGAACTATTGCGGGTCGAGTTCAGCAAAGTTTATTAAGCTATTCGTCATGTATGCGAGATATTTAACCGGAGAATTGAGCTTTAAGTAAAGCTAACTTTATATCAAGCAAAACTTTGTTGAAATAATACAAGTGCATGGAATAGCGAACAGTTTGGAAGTGTGTATGTGTGTGTGTGTGTAAACTTAGACACCTACTCGTATGACAGTCGATTGTTCCCCAAATGCACAGTCGAATGAATGCTGCCGGGTGCAATCAAACTGTGTGCTAATCTTCTTTGATTGCCTTGAAGTAGCCTTATTGCTGATTTACGTAGACGTGTCGCGAAGCGCGGCGCGTCGGGCATAACGCAGCCGGCATTAAATTCAAACATATAGCGATGTATGAGATATCGTTTACGGAGAAGCGGTTTGACGCGCGTGTGTTTGAGAAGTAAGCGTTGCCCGTGGCGTTATGTCTCATGGACAAATACAAGCACATGGAAGCTAGTAACAAAAAGTAATATTTTAAAGCATAAAAAAAAAACAAAACATACACAAAAATAACAATCTTACTGACTATGATTTGATCCATCTTGTATCTGATGGCGACATTAGCTCCGATTTAGACCACACGCCAAAAGGTCTATTTGCAAAACAAACGACTAAACATGCTCTGTTGACTTTTTTTACCAACAAAGTCACGATTCTCACAACTTCTATCTTCCCCAGGTTATGGCCAAGCTACGCCAGTGCTCACAACAACATTGGGACGCTAGTCTCAGGGATGGATAACGCCGAGCACCATTTCTTACAAGCCATCAAGTTCAATAAGTACCACGTGAACGCACACTATAATCTCGGCAAACTTTATAAGTAAGTGAGAAGTGTTAAACCACTGTTTAACTGCAGTTTTGTATCTCTCTTTCGCCTTGAAATCAACCATAAGGTTATCTTAAAAATATCACCTTAAGAGGGGACTCTAGTGGGCCTTTCTCCATACAAACGTATTCCGCTGTTTTCTTCGTGGCTAATGCGTCTAGAGCAATTATTATTTCCAAAAAATCTAGGTCTTATTAATACATGCCCCTATCATTTCCTTTTTTTTTCAAAACATAATCACTAAAAGAATTATGACAATCCAAAAACCCCAAAAAAAAGCCCGTTTTTACCGCCATGTTTAGACAGTTACCTTCTCGAATTTGACGAGATTGCAAAACAACAGCTTGTATATATCTCTTAATGAACACATATTCGTAACTGAGTGATGGAGTGTTATTATGTTTCAATATAAAACTTGGATTACAGAAACTTTATGGGACTTACCTAAAGTAAAAAGAAAATAAACTTGGTGAAGATATTTTCTAAGAAATGATAATCTACTGTATTATTGGTCTTAAGGCCATAATTAACCAAACAGAGCGTACACACAAAGTATATAATGTAGATAAATATGGCCTATTACACCTCCTAACCTGTCTACCAGTTTATTAAAACGAGCAATATCTTCCAGGAAAAGTGGCAAGATGCACCAAGCCATATCAATGCTGGAGAAATGCATATGGCTGCAGCCAAGGTTTGTGCAAGCCCATGTAGAGCTGCTGACCCTGAAGACCGAGAATGAGAAGCAACGGATACTGATGAGGCTGGTGGATCTGGAGCCGAGCAACTGGGAACATTATGTGCTGTACGGTGACTGGTTGAGAAGTAGAGGTAAGCATTAAATAGTTCAGCGTAACTTGCTCTTGTCTCTTGGTCATTTTCCCGCAAAGTTTTATTGGGTTTTGCCATTAAGATTTGAGCCCAATTGATGGCAATTGGCTTGCTCTCTATTACATGATATTTATAACATAACTGGTGAAATGTGGGTGCTATTAGGTACACGTCTTCCTAACTCTTCAGGGATTATTGACGTGATGTTATGTTTTGTAATGTTCTCACAAAAGAAAAGACATAAAAATGTCTGTAGTATCACAGCCATGATTATGGTATTTAGTTGCATCCGGTGAAACTGCAAGCCGATAAACAATAATTGTGAGCCCAGGCAGATAATGAACGTTTGCTATTTGTTTTTTAGTTAAATTCTCCTAAACAAGACCATAATTTTCAGGTTTACCAGCGCCAGCCGCAAAATACTACCTTGAAGCCACAAGACTGAGTTTTAGGTATCGAGGTGCTGAACGGAATGTTAGAGGAGACCTGATATCTTTCAGGTATACAGCGCTGATGTACCGGTCACTAGGGCAGAAGTCTAGGACTCTGCAGTTGTTAACAAGGTTAGTACCCGCGACACGCAGAGCAGCAGCCAACCGCTCAGCCACTGAGCCAACTGTGCTGTCAAATTCTGTCCGTAGGTGGTCCGCTGCGTTAGACAACTGCGGTGGGTCTGTTTATTAAGATAGGGTCAAACCGAATATAGGTATTCCAGCAGTACATTATCTGTCAAAGTCCAGTACGCTCAATTTACCCGCACCTTTGTATTGGTAAATCAAAGTAAGAGTATCGTTTTGTGGCCCAGACCTTTATAGAAAGACGTATCCGCGCGGAATCCGTCGCGGATGGGCTTGACTCTTCTTATTTTTTCTTCTTGTTCCCTTAGGTGGCACACGTGGCGGCGGGGCTGGCCGAGTGCAGCAGCAGCACACATGTACTTGAGAGACTGGCGACTCAAAATGGAGTTGGAAGGCCGAGCGCAATTATACTCTAAGGCCGTAAATCCTACAGTGAGTAACTAGTTTTGTTATCATTTTTTTTTTTGGACACATCTGTTTATTTTTACGATTTTCTGCAGCGAAATTTGTCATGTATTCGTCTGTAAAGTGACCCGTATTTAAAGTCATTTAGGTGTATTTGAAACCCATCAAAATCTCTATATTTACTTCTATCAATGATACCATCTCTCGTCATTGCCATATCTGCCCGGAATCACCGGTACAGATGTCCCCCCTTTTTTCTGCCACCATACCATGCCATCTATAATACCAAAACCCCAATAAATGCCATCTATAATAAAAAAACCTAAATAAATAAATAAAATAAAATATAACCAATGGTTATTTCACTTGCAAGTTCTAAACATCGAATTTCTAGTGTCAGCATTATTTTAGACATAACAGTTTACGATGAGACTCTGACAGTATTCGACAATGTTGATCTAAATACAAACGTTCCAGTAGTTCAAGTCTACTATGTAGCATCAAATGAAGCTGTTAAACCAACAGATGTGCCACTAGATTCACTTGTATGTACATAGAGAGACACAGGTGGCTGGTGGATGCCAGTCGAAGTTAAAGCTATCAAAGATAGCGTTGGTATTAAAAGGAGTTGATTGAAACAAACTTGTTGAACAAGTAAAGTAAAGTCTAAGAAATTCAGTCAGTTTTGGAAGTCTACAAACAAGCTTAAGCCAAAGGCGAATCTCCCAGCCAGTGTGGAGGGGATTAGTACTCCCCGTGATGTGGCTAACCTATTTAGGAATTATTTTAGAGTGGAACCACTTTTGAAATCGGAAGCGGGCGACATAGTGCTTGATGCTGGGAGGTTCGGTGACCCCTCGGTTAAAATTACTTGTGCGGAGGTTGATAAGGTAATTAAGCAGATGACCAGAGGGAAGTCACCGGGGCACGACGGTCTCAGCATCGAGCATCTGCAAAATGCGGGTGTTCATCTGCCCAGGGTCCTATCCATGTTGTTTACTTTCTGTCTTCGTCATAACTACCTACCAGACGATCTTATGAAGACCATAGTAGTACCTATAATTAAAAATAAGACTGGTGACGCATCAGAAAAGGGAAATTATAGACCCATATCTCTGGCTACGATCTTGGGTAAGGTGCTGGATGGTGTGCTTAACAGACATTTAAGCCAACATGTCTCTCTGCATGACGCTCAGTTCGGATTCCGACCTGGGCTGTCCACTGAATCTGCAGTACTGTGTCTTAAGCACACTGTCCGGTACTATACTGACCGAGGAACACCAGTATACGCCTGCTTCCTAGACTTGTCGAAAGCATTTGACATGGTATCATACAATGTTCTGTGGAGGAAGATGAGACTTAACACCGGGCTGCCTGTAGAGATCATCAACTTATTTAGATACTGGTATGATAACCAAAACAATTTTGTCAGGTGGATGGGCGAATGCTCGGATGAATATAGGATGGAGTGTGGAGTAAGGCAGGGGGGATTAACTTCACCTACTCTATTTAATTTATATGTAAATGGACTGATTGAGGAGCTCAGCAGTGCTGGTGTCGGTTGTTCAGTGGATGGTGTTTGTGCGAACAATATTAGCTATGCTGATGACATGGTGCTGCTGGGCCCCTCAATCAGTTCCGTGAGGTCGCTATTGTCCATATGTGAACGGTATTCAGTGGCCCATGGGCTCAAGTACAATGTTCAGAAGAGCGAGCTGCTAGTTTTTAAGGCTGGGTCTAAAACCTACCCTGTTCCTCCGACGGCACTAAATGGAACCGTTCTACAGCAAGTGTCCAAATTTAAGTACTTGGGTCACTGGGTCAATGAGAATCAAAGTGATGATATGGACATGGATAGGGAGCGCAGGGCATTGTCGGTAAGGGGTAATATGCTGTCTCGCAGGTTTGCGCGATGCTCACGTGATGTAAAAGTCACACTATTTAAAAGCTATTGCCAAACGTTATACACGTGCAACCTGTGGAGCAATTACACTAAAAAATCCTGCAATGCCCTGCGCGTCCAGTATAACAACGCGTTCAGGGGTTTGTTGGGGCTCCCATGGCGGTGCAGTGCCTCCGGCATGTTCGCCGACCACAGCACGGACGGCTTCCAGGCGGTGCTACGCATAAGAACGGCGTCCCTGCGGTCCCGGATAAAAAGTAGCACCAACACACTTCTGAGCGTGGTGTCGGACAGAGTGGACAGCCAAATCCTGAGGCATTGGTCGCTCATGCATGTCCAAAGTAATATTAATTTTAAATTTTACTAACATAGCTTTAAGTACCTGTCTGCCTACTAACATAATATGGACTTATATCTCATTTAATGTGTGCTAGTCTGAAATAAATATTTTCTATTCTATTCTATTCTATTCTAAAATTTATTTGCATAGATTATAGGTACATAAAATAAGGCGTAGCAATAATATACCTCCACCTTATTTTACGGCATTCAAAGTTTAATGATTTTTTAACTAAATTGAAAATAGAATAAAATAACGGTTTACAGTTAATACAAGGTCATTGTAGACTACATAGAATTTGAACCGGAGGGCCAGGATAAGTGGCAATCAGTTTCGAAGCGTTTTGTATTTCTAAAACGGCTTTCTATGTGGTTGACATTAGATATTGACGTGGCTTATATCATGCATGCTCATACATTTTTGACTTTTCCTTCATGTTAATTTGTCAATCATCTCTGGAAAGTTCTATATGTAAAAGTTTTTTTTTTTTGTTTGAATAATTACTTAAACAGATAATATGTTAAAACATGTTATTCTTTCACAGAAATCGACAAAATGCTTCGACCACACACAGCTAGCGGTCGGTTCAAAAGAAGAGCGAATACCACAGAAAGAAGAAAAAAATAAAACTCTGAACACAAAAAGTGATAACAAAACGTCAAGTGATAAAAAAGACAGTGACAGTAGATCGTGCGGGACCAAAAAACGTAACTTATCAGTTTCGTCGCAGATAAAAACAACACACAATAAATCTGAGATTGGACTAAAAGACAAAAAGTGTACCTTGCATAGGAAAGATAAGAAAAAGGGCAACGGTGTCATAGCAAGCATCGGTGCGCCACTAGCTGAGCATATACTTATGAAAACGTATTAATTTAATCACTTTTATATCTTTTGAGAGAAGCAATCTAGACTGGAGACCACTTCAAACTGATTGGAAATAAAAACACTTATTTTGAATGTGAGAAATAAAAAAAAAACATTTGAAGTTTCGTGTTGAATATAATCATTTTCGAACCAACAACACAATTGATAAAATTGCTAGTTACCGAAACGAAGCGATAGCAGTCGAATAACAATACAAGTAAATTGAAAGACATTTACAATTCCAGTCCTGCTTGCTTGTCTTTACAAATAAAATTTGATACCTCAAGTGATTTAAGTGACGAAACAGTGTGTGAATTGATTACGTGACTATTTATAATGTTACAAGGATAATTTGGCGCTCAAATGACGTTGACTAAAAAGTGCTCCCAGTAACCACTTGGTAAAATTTTGTGGCTTGTGTTGAAAAACAAGATGCCGCCGATATGGCCACGCGCCAAAAGATCCTTGTACAGCTATATCCGTCTGTTTTGGAAGGTGATATTTTGAGCGTGACTTTCATTTGAACTAGAAGACGCTTGGCAGTTTTGTTAAAACGAGTTAGTTTTAGATACGCCGACAATATCGCAAGATGTAGCATAAGCGAGGATCTTCCATTTTGGAAACTTCCAGAACAAAATGGACGTCTCGAAAATGGATGTGTTTAGATAGATAACTAATTTAAACGATGTGTAGTGATAATGAAACGAGAAACAATCTATTTTTGTCAGAGTGTGAGGGGTGATTTATATGAAATGAAAATGCACAAAATTTTTACGCTAGCATTAGATATTTGTAACGATAGTGGTCAACTGTTTGAATATTTGAGGATTTATCGTTTAGTCAGTGTTTTTTTTTTTTTTCCTCATCATTGCTATAAACCACTAAACTGAAAACCTAATTTCATGTGACTGTTTGTAATTTGCCTAACATATTAACGAAAAATTTGTAATACAGTTAATACTGTAATTTATTTTAAAACTAATAGTTTTTATCTTTGAAGGGTGATATCAGTTTTTTTTTTTTTAGTATTTTTAGGGTTTATACTAAAGGCTAAGGATTGTGCCACAGCTAGTTAACAGTTAGACAGACGATTGTGAAACGATAAACAATGAAATTGATGATCATCTATCAACATTTACAGACAAAATAGTGGCTAAGAATTCTGCTGTTGACAGTAATGCAAAAGTGACAAACAATGTCGGAGGAAAAGAAAAGTGCCTGTAAGTGCCCCGGTCAAATTGAAATAAATAGTTTGAGTTTGATAACAAATAAAAAAATAAAATAAAGTAGTATTATCAAAAACAGAATATTAACATAAAAACAAAAAACAAAAATGAAAAATTTGCATCAACAAAAGTCGTAGAACTGAAGTGGAATGGAAATGAAATTGTTCGATTGACGAAAACGGCAATGGCATAACCCATATAATTATTAATATGTATAATTTGGATACATTTCTAAAAACAATACTAGTATTCAAGGTGTTGGTTGCACCCTGCCAGGGCTGCGGGTTGTTCGAAAGAGATACCGCGGCCCTGGAACACAAAGGGCAAAGAAGGAACATGGATGGGTTTTAGTCAGTACAAGTCTGACACTCCGCCCAGAGCGGGAGAAGTCATTTGATGATTTCCCATCGGTAAAAAAAAAGGTGTTGGTTGCATACTCGTCAAATTCAAGGAGGTAACCATGTTAATGATTCTCGACCAGAATCAATAATAAAATAGGTAGGTAACAATAATAATTTTTAATAATTAACTAGGTACCGTAAATTATATTGATTATTTATGTCTTTTTTGACAAAATCCTGAACTTTGACGAAGATGCAAAACAATACCTTGTAGTATAAACAATAGAAGTGAAAAATAACTAGAATGGTTTTGTAGAAACTATGTATCAAAAAGAGACTTATCAATGAATCAGTTGATAATAATTCTTTCGAAGAGAATTAATCAGTTACAAGCAACGAATAAATAAAAGAAAATACGAGTTAACTTGATAAGTTCTAACCTGTAACGATCCAGAACATTCTGCACATGTTCAGAATAATATGAAAGCTAACATCATTGCTGTTAACAGCAGAATAATAACGAGAGATCTCATATAACAATAAGATGTAAATAATATTTATAAGAATAGACTTTGGCACGTGACAATGCTTTGAATGTACTGAGAATAAACAATTGAATTATATTTGTGTGGTTTCATTTTTGTTCTCTTTATTAATAGAGAGGTGCTATCATAAATACAAACTATTTTTTCTTTTTATTTATGTAATGTTATCTCTTTTTGGATCCAATTTTTCTTTCATTTTCCCTTGAGTTAACTCGAGTGTAGTTATTATTATTATCTGCTATAATCGTCAGTGGCGAGTCCAACTGCCAAGTCTGTGCTGGACGTGATATGGGGACAATTTGTGTCCTCAATCCTAAAATATAAAAATAATAAAGTATGTGATACTTACCCTTAAGGGGGTTGCCGGTAAATAGGTAGGGGTTCGTAAATAACAGTTTATTAGTAAGGCATACTTATTATTTATTCGCCTTAAAACTCCGTAGAGAGCAGCGGTGGCCCAATGGTGGCAGTCCCGACTATCGAGCAGTGAGACGTGGGTTCGAACCCAGGCAGGCGCATTACTTTGGGTAATTTATTTCATCACCGCTGCCCTAAAAAACGGTGAAGGAAAACATCGTGACGAAACCGGCATATCCTAGAACTAAAAATTCGAAGACATGTGACATCTACCAACCCACACTGGGCCCGCGTAGTGGATTATAGCCCACTCCCTCTCATAGAGAGGAGGCCTGTGTCCCAGCAGGGGGAACATTATAGGCTAATGATGATAACTCCGTGGCCACTTCATGTCTTGATTGCTTGATTGATTGTTTGAGTAACAGAAATGGTACAACTGGCCTGGAGCGTATCCGATGTGGTGATAGTTCCCGCTTCCATCCACACAGCTCCAGTTCCAGGTTCTTAACTTAAGATGGTATTAAGAGTAGGGTAAGCTTATATCTCTCTGTAGCAGTGAATCATCTCCGACCGTCTCCTTTGACGCCGGGAACCACGACGTTGCAAAAGGGCTGTAAGGTTAAACTAGAATCCTCGAAGTCCAGACAAAAATGGAGGCATAAGCGAAGCTGTTGAAACAATGGTTCATAGGTTCAAAGGCCACAAGTAAAAAAAAAACGATTTCTTTATTTCTTCTCTTGTAACGAATTTAAAGTTCATGCAGTGGCTACTGATAAATATTAATATTAGCCAGTCAGTAATAGCTTAGTTGAGTATAACACATTAAATATTGCCCCTCGTAAAGGCTCCTTAACGCACCGCCACCTTTTATTCGAGTGTATAACGTGAGGTCGACACACGGAAGCGCGATTAACGCTTGTGCGACAAAACTGTACTGCGACTCACTATAGGTCGAATGCACGCTTGTGCGACAAACTGTAGCTCGACATCACCCTAGTGCGACAAACTGAAGATCGACATCACGGTAGTGCGACAAACACTTGTGCGACATTATCATGCTACTAAATAATCACAAACATTGCCAAAACAACACGATTGAACAAAGAAAACCCATCGAACAAATAGCTTTGATATCTCAGTAAGATTTCCCAACGTATCAACACCTGACTAGTTCCCACTGACACCATCTAATAATACTGCTAATCTTTTAGATTGAATCTCGCAATAATGGAATCGTAGAACTTGCAACAAGTGGGGAGTTGCTTTCTCTACAAAATTCTACTTTATATCTGTTGGTCAAGGTTGGGTTTTAAATGAGAGGGGGAGAATGGGTTTTTATGCAGCCGTTTAGGATTTCTCTGTGTTGAGTGGAGCGCATTTTATTGGAGTTCTAGCCATACTGATGGGTATTGAACTTATTTAACTAGACTAGTCATGAAGTTCGATACAATATGACTGGACTTTCCAAAGAGATATAAATCTAGGTAGTTAATAAAAATAACAAAAACTCCGTGTAATAAGATATTTCATTTGATTTGATTTAAAAGTTACATTATTCATATTTAAATCTACTGTCAACAAATTTGCTTATAAACGTAAGTGATTTAAAAACGAGTGGAAACCTTTTCGGGCCAAAAAGCATCAGTTAATCATTTTGCATTTTTGTGTACCAAACATAGCATTGCAACACGCCTGTAATCCCCGCAGGATTAGGCAGAGGTATACATACATATTATTACTCTCTCATTTCGTAAATTATGTGTAAGTCCCATATAAGGGGCGAGTCTATAGTTATCAGACGGGCAAAACTCCGGACTACTACTGAAAAACATACAGACACTGCTACTGAAAAACTCCTGATGTAAAAACTCAATATCACATTGCCTGACCAGGGAATCAGACCCAGTACGTCATTTTAAATCCCCGACCAAAAAAGAGTGGTGTTATAAGCTTGACGTGTGTGTCTGTCTGTGGCATCGTAGCTTCTAAACGGATGAACCGATTTTGATAAAATTGGTGTCGTTTGAAAGTTGTTTTAATCGAGAGTGTTCTAAGTTATGTTTTGATAAAATCTGCTCAGCCGTTTGAAGGTCATCACCTCTCTTTTAGTTGGTGAAGGTATATAAACAATTTCTACGGGTCTGTTCGATTCGGAATTTGAATTCTTGTCACTTGTCACCATAGGCATCGCCGGGGAGCCCTCCCCATCCATTTTTTTTTTAAATTTATAAATTTCCTTTTTTTCCTTAATTAGCAAGAAGAGGTGCAACACCGAGAAAAGTTGAAGGAATGGGAGGAGATCTATGCTTGGGAGTGGGACAATCAAAGATAAGAAATATTATTTAAGTTTAAAAAGCATGAAATAAAAATTGATTGCGCTTTTGACCCCAACACCGACGAGCTAAATAAAATCAATAATTGATCAGAGATACTTTCTTCATCGTCTGTTGTCGTTTCCAAGACAAACCAACCATTTAAACTGTCCCCTTGTCTTGTACCTACAGTTAGTCCGACATTGTTGTACAAACTTGGAGCTCGAGAACGTGTGTTCGATATAAAACAAGGAACTTCTAATGCCGCTGAACTACGAGTTGCAAACCGTCCGAACAGAATTTAGTTCACCTGTTTAAATATACAGGGAGTCTTTGAGATTAAAGTTGCGCTGGTGAGTTTAGTCTTAGGATGTTAACAAAAGAAATTCAATATTAAAAATACTCATTTTAGTTAGTATAATAATTTTACAGCGTATAATAAAAATATGTGGTCATATTTCAGGGTGTGATTCAGAACAGCAAACTGAACACAAAAAAATAACTGCTGTTCCACATTTGGGTCGAGTAGGTATTGTAGTTTTATACTAGACAGTAAATTTCTTTTTCGCCATTTTAATGGTGGACCCACGGAGAAAGAGGTTCAGTTTGATGGTGGTTCCCACTGCTGTGACATAAGCTTTTACCCTGTGTGAGGTACCGGACAGACGTCCACCACGCGGGCCCAGGTCAATGGTTAATGGATGTCACGCGTTTTTAGGGGTGTTAGGGCATGCAAGGCGGTTTCCTCACGAGGTTTTCCGATCTTTGAAAACATTGATGTTCGTCCTTTTTAAGAGGACGATTTAATTACCCTGTTTCAGTAGTACTGAAAAAGGATTGTTCGGTTATAATTACAGATCGACTGACCATACTTACCACTTTATCCCCTAAAACTGCGTTATTTTACCGATATGTAGAGTAAATGGGAAACTAACTGTTACTGTTAGCCTGTGTCATCCCACTGCTGGCCAAAGGCCTCTCCCCGTGACTTCCAAATCCTTGTTTCAAGGGCTAAAATAGACCACTGGTCATTAGTTCTGTCCAGCTCGTCCCGCCATTTCCTGCGATGTTTTCCGCGTCGTCTTTTGACTGTGTTAGGGCTCTACATCGGAAACTTATCTTACAAAATAGACTAGGTTCACAGGTAGTTTAATTAAGCTAAGATTTGAATTCAAGTGTCTCATTAAAACCTTTTTCTTTTCTTTTTCTCATAGTTAGTGTCTAACCTGTCAGAGCATTAATTCCTCCCGGTCCTCTGAGTTGAGCCGTCGAGAAATATCTGTCAGGTATCATGTTTGGTTTCCTTACGATGTTTTCCTTCCCCGAAGCTACTTCTAATATAAATCAAATCAATCAAATCAAAATCATTTATTTCAAGTAGGCCATTTACAGGCACTTTTGAATAGTCAAACAACAATAAAAATGAAGCTACAGTCCCAGTCACAAGACATAATATCTGTGAAATAACTGTAGTTGCCCATTCCAAAGCGTCGATCTCTATGGAGAAGATTGGGCAAGAAACTCCATGAACACACTTTTAAATCAGAATCTTGTTACAAAAACCTTGGTTACATCATTCATGTTGAGATGGTACATTATGTGAGAACGATGTAGCAAGACGTGCACGTTAAAAGTGTCCAGAGTAAAAACAAAAAAGACTATTAAAAGATAAAATATTTAGTTCGAAATGAGCCGTGGCAGCTAAGCGATGACCAGGCACAACTGATAGCGCCCGTTCACGAACATGACAATATGGACCCGAAAAATCCACGGTGCGTTCCTTGGGTTCGCAACTGTGACCTATGATTTGGAAGTCCGACGGTCACACACCAGCATATCACTGTTTTTTTTTTTTTAAAACACGATCAAATTTGATTAAGTTTCTGTTGCGTCAACAAAGATATTTTTGTCACCTTTTTTTTACTGCAGCACATAACTTTCCCTGCCACTCTATTGCAACTTCTACCAACACTAAAACCACTAGAGGCGACCGACACAAAAATGCAATAAACAGTTAACTCATTAAACAGTTGACGAACACCGAAGCGCTGATCAAAGTTTAAATTACACAGAATAGTTTCACGTTCGTGTCGCCGCCACTCTCTGACTAATCCTTGGTAATCA
Organism: Cerastis leucographa; assembly: GCA_963082945.1. Lineage (NCBI taxonomy): Eukaryota > Metazoa > Arthropoda > Insecta > Lepidoptera > Noctuidae > Cerastis > Cerastis leucographa. Next base: position 21,084,323 of record OY720381.1, on the reverse strand, counting down.
CCACTTTTACTCTTCACTCCTTAATTGAAAATTTGTTGCGAGTTATGTTGGTGATGGACGAAGTTCGATGTACACTTTAATGGGGTTTTGTGTTTAGAGACGCTTCCGTATATTTTAAGTTGAGAGCGTTGAGAGGTTAATGTGTTGTGTCCTGTGTCTTGGATAGAAGTATTGCCGCATGGAGAGAAGCCTTGACTAGCCTATAGATTGTATAGGCATGTTGAATTTGTAGGTTATACAAGGTGTTGTTTTGCATCCTCGTCAAATTCAAGGAGGTAACAATGCTAATGATTCTCGTCCCTAATCAATAATAACGTACGTAATTTTTATATTTTTTCTTATTTACGGAAATCGGTAAGTGCGAACCACTCGTGTGTTAAACGCGACCCGTCTGATTCTCGCCCTATAACCACGCTTCCCCAACACCAACAATCTCACGACGTTTGTTCGATAATTTCTTATTCCCTAAACCACGTTAAAGGGGTTATTCTGAAATGCTGACAAACATAAACAACCTAAAAAATCAGCGTTTATTAATAATTAATTAGGCGCCGTAATTTTAATTTATTATTTATCTCTTGTGTGACAACCTCCTGAATTTTGACGCAGAGCAATTTCCTATAGTAAAACATTCCATGTTGTGTTTAAGTACTAACATCGTAAGTTTCTAAATACTTATTTGTAAATACTTATGCGTAAAGAGTGTTATAATACATAGTTTGGTATACCATGGGCACAGATTGAATCATGCAAAAAAACTATTCCCAACCTAAAACATAGCGCATCATAACCCTGAAGAGTTAGGCAGAGATGTACTTTATAAGTACTGGGTGTACTTGTAAAGTATATTTCGCCAGTTATATTTAATTCACATGTAATATGGGACGGGCCTATTGCCATAAACCTAGCACGAATCTATAATCCAAGAAAGAGCACTACTAATAGCTTATGCATCTCTTTACACTGCTCTATTATTTCCCCTAATATCAATATGGACCTAAGTGGAGTGCACTTAATAGTAAAACGATATGAACTATTGTTGAATGGAAAGCACGCTGCGCCAGTACACACGTATATCTTAAAAGGTTGCGAGAAGCGATGAAGAACACATTCGTTTTAAGATTCATAGTGAAATTAAAAAAACGGCCAAGTGCGAGAAGGGCTCGCGCACGAAGGGTTCCGTACCTTTATTTATTAAAACGAGCAAAAACTCACTTTTTTGTATGTATTTTATTCTGTTTCTAGTATTTGTTGTTATAGCGGTAACAGAAATACATAATCTGTAGAAATTTCAACTGGCTAACTATCACGGTTCATGAGATACAGCCTGGTGACAGACGGACGGACGGACGGATAGACAGCGAAGTATCAGTAATAGGGTCCCGTTTGACCCTTTGACTTTTAACAAACTTGCTTGTTCTATAGATAAAAGGAATGGAATTGAACTCACGAATTGATGATAATCATTTTTAGTAATATATAATCTAAATGAAACCTTCATAGAGAATTTGGCTGGTAACAATCAAAAATAAAAGTAAATGACAGCTGACAAGTTTGAAGTAAAATTCAAGGAGGTTACTATGTACCGGAAGAGGTCCGAAAGGGCCGATGCCTGCCAGGGCTGCGGGTTGTTCGAAAGAGATACCGCGGCCCTGGAACACAAAGGGCTTAGAAGGAACATGGATGGGTTTTAGTCAGTCAAGTCTGACACTCCCTCCCGCTCCCAGAGCGGGAGAAGTCACTTGATGATTTCCCATTTTCAAAAAAAAAAAAAAGGAGGTTACTATGTTAATGATTCTCGTCCCGAATCAATAATAAAATGGGTAGGTAATTTTTATTTTTTCATTTATTTACGGAAATCGGTAAGTGTGAACCATCCGTGTTTTAAACGCGGCTCGTCTGATTCTCGCCCTATAACCGCGCTTCCACACATACAAACAATCTCAAACGTTTTTTCGATAATTTCTTATTCTCGAAACCACGTTAAGGGGGTTATTCTGAAATACTGACAAACATAAACAACCAAAACAATCCGCGATTATTAATAATAAACTAGGTACCGTAATTTTAATTGATTATTTATGTCTTTCGTGACAACCTCCTGAATTTTGACGAGGATGCAAAACAACACCTTGTATGTATGTATTAAGTTAGAAATTAGTCACTAAGAACAATGTTTGAACATTGACACGCCTGTAATCCTCTTATAGTAAGGTGTAGGTGTATGTGTATTTTTCTCGACAAATTACACAATAAATAAATAACAACGTTCAATCTGTGGCGGGACGTCGATGTCCTACGGTAATTTATCAATGGCGTAGCTCGCATAGCATAGTAGTATTGCGTGCTACGCCGTAGCATGAAGGATTTTGCGTAAGCATTCTAAACTCTAAATAATGTGTGTTATTGTTATTAACAATTTAAAATCATTATAGGTTAATAAAATAATGTATTAAAAAAATAATATTTTAGATATATATTACTAGCATAGGCTAGTTATTATTAACGGCACGGTATTATTATTATTAGTAGTTATTATTTATTGACGGCACGGTTGGCGCAGTGGTTGAGCGATCGACTGCTACGCTGCGTGTCGCGGGTTCGATCCCCGCACGGAACAATTATCTGTATGGCCTACAGATAGTTGTTCCGGGTCTGGCTGTTTGTGTATGTGAGTTTAAATGTTTGTAAACGCACCCACAATACAGGAGAAATTCCTAGTGTGGGGCAACGTTTTTTTAAAAAAAAAAAAAAAAAAAAAAAAAAAAAAAAAAAAAAAAAAAATTTAGATATAAAATTATATATTACGCTACTATACTATATTATTTTTTGCTAAAATATTATTTTTCACTAGCATAGGCTAGTAATATATTTCTAAAATATTATTTTTTTCCCACGGCTTCGCACGCGTGGAGTTCGATCACTGTCCCACGGGATTGTACTATCGGGATAAAAATTATCCTATGTGTTCATCAAGGTTATAAACTACCCCTGCCAAATTTAACCAACACGTGCCAAATTTCATCCAAATCCGTTCAGTAGTTTTCGCGTGAAAGAGTAACAAACATCCATCCATCCATCCAACCAATCATCCATACTTACAAACTTTTGCGTTTATAATACTAGTAGAATTTGCTTAACTACAAGTAGAACTAATAAAAGTAAAATGAATATAGACATCTTCAATTAATCGATTAAGGCTATTAATGAACGTGGAATGTAAAGCACGAATCTGCTGCCACACGCACACCTTAATGCCTGCATTGAGACAGATGTGAGAAGATTCTGAGGTGTTAGGTTGGAGGCTGAGGTAGTAGGGAGCGAGCTTATTGTCATCAACCATGCAGAAATACAGATTTCTGGCTGCTACAACAAAAACAGTTCATAACATAATAACATCATGGTTCTATTTCCCAGAACGGTTAATTAAGCAGAGTTGTACAGTCGGCATCAAAAGTCGGTTACCACTTATAAATATTACACCAAGTTTTGTGCTGGTCAGTGTGATCTGATGTTGTATTGTTTTGCGAATTTGTGTAACCATTGATGAAAATACTGTTATGTCTTTTACTCCAGTCTGTTAATATGGATCGTTCTAAAACTAAGACGTCTTATAATTTATGATATGTACAGCGAATTTTGCTGCTGACCGTACCATAGTTACCTACAAAATATAGCCACATAAAAATCCAAAATTCAGGCTACCTTTGAGAGATTTCTACACGGATAACCCAATATCACCTTGCCTGACCAGGGAGTTTAACCCAAGACCACCACATCATCATCAGCCTAGTGTTTCCTAACTATGTTGGGATCGGCTTCCAGTCTAACCGAATGCAACAGAGTAACAGTATTTTACATGGAGCGACAGCCTATCACACCTCCATAACCCAGTTAGTACTGGGTAATACGATACCCCTTGGTAAGACTGGTTGTCAGACTTTCGGGCCACTTACTACCTGTAACGACTGTCAAAGATCTACAAATGACACCCGAGACCAACGGCTTAACATGCTTTCCGAGGCACTGAGGAAACTCGAGCTATGTGATAGGTGGTCACCCATCCACGGGCTAACCTAAGTAGGCTAGGTTTAACCTAAACATTGACCCGAGCTCCCCCCAAGGCGAACAAATGCTTAGCAAAAGCAAAAATTAACTCTAAGGGAACCTACAACAAGTATTCGTACATCAACGTCCCAACTAATTCCTTGAGGAATGAAAGCGATGCATCTCTGCAGGGTGCGGGGGGAGCACAAAGAGCGCCCGACAATCGCCTTACGCAAACATTGCCGGTTTTAGTCCACGCTCACAACTATGCCCGCGTTCCAAAGCAGCAATGCATTGAAATGTTTTGTTGGAGCGTGGAATTCTTCAAGAGGTTCCCTGTGAACGGTATTTTTGTATACTATATTTTTGATTGTGTGTCTTTTGTGCGATATGAGGCATGTTATGAGATGTGGTGTGGTGTTAGATGCTCTTTTGTTTGAAGAAAATATATGACGTGTTATGATAGTTGACAGGATTGATAATAATGTTGAAGATTATTTTTTCTCTTGGTGTGCTTAAAAGTCTTTTTTTACGGATGGAAGTCATCTAATGTTACCATCTTCTGCTAAGCAGTTATGCTAGCGAAAGACATGGTGGAACGTGAGAGAGGGAGAGCCTCACGTCCCAGCGGAGTGGAAGGTTCCACTCCACCCAGAGCAGGAGGGGTCATCTTACCGTCCACAGGCCCACGCCTACGGTGGCCCCCGACGCCCAACGCGTCTCCCGCGGCGACTGGGACGTGAGGCTCTCCCTCTCTCACGTTCCACCATGTCTTTCGCTAGCATAACTGCTTAGCAGAAGATGGTAACGGCTACCCATTCCCTCTCGCTCCAGACCATGAATTGAACCATAGCCGGACGCGAGAGGTCGCGTCTGGCTATGGTTGACACGGCGTCGCTCAGACCAAGCGGAGCAGACCTCCATAGTGTGCTCCACCGTGATCTCCGGGAGATTCTCACAGTGGTGACACCTGGGCGTTTCCTCCTGATTTGGTGCAGGAACCTCCCGAAACAACCGTGTACGGCGAGGACCTGCGTCAGGCGGAAGGTGAGGGCACCATAGTGCTTCTCCACTTCTCAAAAGGGACTTATACTATTGTGGCGTGTCCTGCACGGGGTCGCAACAGTCGTTCTCTCCATGTCGCCAAAAGATTGCGCTGGATGACTGTCCGCCGAGCGGCAATTTGCCGCGGCAGCGGAGTTTCCCCCCGGCGTAGTGCCTCCGCGCGCCATTCGTGCAGGCGCGCCAGGACTATCGCCTCCAGGTACAATGGCGGCAATCCGGCAAAGATCGCCGCCTCGCAAGAGTTCGTGCGGTACCCTGAAGCCTGGGTCGACTACCAAAAAACTTATTAATTATAATCAATTAATGGTTGCCATAAATATAATATTTTATAGTTTGAATTCTCAAAAGGAAGCGAAATAATTCAAGCATCATTCATTTCTCTAAAGCCTAGTTTGTATTTAGTTTCCGTATTTAACCGATTGAGACGATTTTGAAGACCCTTAACGAAGCCGAAAGAAAGACTTGCCTTTCGGCGGAGAGACTAATATCTTCTCGTCATTGCGATATTTTTTTTTTGTACATCAGTATGTCAAAAGAGACCTGGTATGGACCAGTGTCCACACCTGGGAACCTTCTAGTTATGGAGGTATTGAAGTTCAAAGTTCAAACTTTTTCAATAGTTTTTAATGTTATTAATTTACTTTACGACCTATTACTTTACTTTACGACGAATGCTGAGAGTACCCTGGACAGCGAAACGCACCAATGCATCCATTTTAGCCCAGCTCCAAATTAAAACTCGCTTGTCCACCATATGCCAACAACGCATCCTGTCATATTTTGGCCACACGGTGCGTAGAGGCGACGAAAGTCTGGAAAAATTGATAGTGGTTGGAAACACCGAAGGCAAGAGATCGCGCGGTCGTTCACCAACAAGATGGACCGATCAAGTCAAACACTCGTCGTCCTCCAAATTCTACACGGTCATAAGAGACGCGATGGACAGAAACCGATGGAAGCAGATCATCCGCTCCCGATGCAACCCTCAGGCTGACCACGATCCTCAGATATGAGGGATCGACCCAAGAGAGAGACTTTACTTTAAATACCTCCCCTGTACTATTCAATGCATCCATCAGCACAATGTTTTGAGTGCGTTATATTGATTCCTACCGAAAAGCGTGATTTTTGACCCCAAAAAAAACTCGTTTCCCAGAAATATTTTTTTGCTCAGAGTTGCTTAATCTGACGTACAGAGTGCTTGGTTGAAGGCTTGAAGCGTGCATTTAAACCTTGTATACATACTTTCTCACCTACCTGTCTAAACTTTAAATATGCTGTAAATAAACAACAACAAAAAACATGTAACATTAATTTTATTTGCTTAAGCGATGTGAAGTGTTACAAATTAACAACCTCGATCACGTTTCTAACAGTCATTAAGGAAACAAGTATTAAATGGCGAGACAAGTAAATAAAACTGGCCGTACATAGAACAGTTACGAGGACGGTAGTTGCGCGTCACGATATTACTACCGTAAGAATCAACACTGAATCAATGCTGTGCACCACGGACTGCGAGTGTGGCTCTCTGGATCAAACTATGCCTCACCATGGGAAGTGTCCCAGATGACAATTTACCTGCACCCTTGACGACTTAAATAATGTCTCTGACGCTGCAATAAATGTGGCCACCCTCTGGGCCAAACTTATGATATGGTAGTAACATCGATACAACTTGAAGAAGCTGGTGTTGTAAACGTGTACGGAGAGGCTTTGGACAAGCGCCTCTCCTAAACTACTTCATGGCACCCTGTCCTGTAAGTGGGTCCATATTGGCTCACCTAAAGTTCTTTACCCGAAATTGTTCTTCCTAATGATTTGTAATCCGAATGATCACTCTTCCTAAAATTTTTCATCCTAAAGTTTTCAATTCATACTGTTTGTAGTGCTACCGGCGATGTTCATAACACTCATGTTTCCGAAAATTGTAATTAATAATATCACTAATGTAAATATATTTAAACTCCTACTGTTTTTTATCATAACGCTTTTATCCCTTAATATAATTACCGTAATATTTTCACTCAAACTCAGAAAGTAACATTTACGAAGTGTAATAAAAAATATATGTGGGTAGAAGATGACAGTTATAGTGCCCCCACTATGAAAAAAATACTTAGAAAAATTTCGCAACCAATTTCGAGGTAGCAGTACTTGGTCACAGTTCTAACCTAACCTAACCTATGGATATCTTTGCAGGTACACAGCGCTATAAATAAAATTAAAGAACACGCTTTAATTAATAAAAAAGAAATCTAAACAAAAAAGATATGACTTTGAATAATAGTGTAAAAGACGGTTATGTTGAGAAAATATAGGAAAACAAATAAAAGTATAATAGATGTTTATTGCTACTGACATTATGAAGTTGAATGCTTCGGAATTATGAACATTAGAGACAGAGTAGTTAGGAATTGTGATTGTTAGGATGAAAAATGTTAGGAAGAACATTTTCGGATTTCCAATTATCGGAGTTGAAAATTTAGGTGAACTTTGGCGCACCCACTGTAAGTTAGTGAATTAACACGAAATTATTATAAAATTATTGAAATCGTTAAGGTTATAATAATTTCATGCTTCAACATTTTCGTTTTTCTATTGGGTTCTAGTGCTAGTCCAAAAACACCCCCCTCTCTCTTTTTTTTTTTTGTGTATTTAGTGCCTTGGTGTCAGAGTTTTTATGCTACTCATAAGTCTCTGGCTTGGCTTTACATGCCGCCAAAATATCTCACAGGCATGCAGGTCACCTCGCGATGTTTACCTTCGGCGATGCATGTGTTAAAAAAAAAACCAATAGGTACGCTCATGACACCGAAAAATTAGAGGGTCGTGTCATAGGTTCAAACTCACGATTTATGATTTGGCAGTTCGACAGTCACACCACTAGGCTATCACTGCTGAAACCCCGCTAAAACATCACTTAAACTTGTACAGATAGTAACAGGTACAGGTAGCACAGGTAGTGATAGTTTGGTATCAGAGTTTCATTCGCATTCTCACAACATGTAGGCAAGCATATTATAAGTTGGGATGATAAAAGTGTTTTTTTGACTTTCAAAAGTGCCTGTAATGGACTAATTGAAATAAATACTTTAAGTTTGAGTTTGTGAATTTACTTGTGCAAATCTAAGAGAAAACTGCTCTCCGCTTCCGTGGTGATACATTATTATGAGGACTGAACTGACGATACTCCTAGCCAGCAAGAAAATTGCATTATATTTCTATCTAAGTCTACTCATTGTTTTTTTTTTTTCTTTCTTAAAACGTTGCACCACACTAGGAATTTCTCCTGTGTCGTGGGTGCGTTTACAAACATTAGGCCATACAAATATTTGTTCCGTGCGGGGATCGAACCCGCGACACGCAGCGCAGCAGTCGATCGCTCAGCCACTGCGCCAACCGTGCCGTCAAACGCATCACAATTACGTCCAATTCCAAAAACTTCCAGAATAAGCCTTCCAAAAATTTAAAACGACACCGTTGCATGCCTACCGGCCATAACAACGGGGGCGCCACTGTCTTCGCAGTAAACGGAAACGATTTATTATAATAATTTCCGTTAAAATGGCTGCTCTTCGTTTAAGGCTGTGCGTTCGCGTGAGGTACCGTGGGAACTTGTGCATGAATGATGGTGATGTCTCCAAAAGGATTAAGGTAATAATGCGGATTAAAATCTGTGTAATTGTGTTATCGTTAGCGTTAATTGTATTCATGAGGGGAGTTTTTCATGGTAATTATTCTATTATAATTCAGTTTATGAATAAAAAGGGATTTCTCTAACGTATACGTATTTTCATCATCACCCCAAAATCGGGCATTCCATAATCTTCACTAAAATCAAAATCACTTTACCAGATGAGTGCTAATAATGGTCTCTCTCAGAGCGTTTGAATTTCAGAAAGTAGCGATTTTCGACACGGGAAATATAAAGGAATCTGCCCACTTTACCGTACCACACTATGGCCGTGCTATGAACATATCAAGCGAAAAAAACACACAAAACTATCATCATCACCATCATCAGCCTATAATGTTCCCACTGTCGGACACCGGCCTCCCCTCTATGAGAGGGAATGAGATGTAATCCACCACGCGACCCCAGGGCGGGTTGGTAGATGTCACAAGTCTTCGAATTTTCAGTTCTAGGACATGCTGGTTTCCTCACAATGTTTTCCTTCACCGTTTTTGAGAGCAGCGTTAATGAAATAAATTACACAAAGTAATGCGCCTACCTGGGTTCGAACCTTCGACTTACTGCTCGTAAGTCGGGGCTGCCACCACTGGGCCACCGCTGCTCTACGTGCATGGTACGTGACTCATACTTTTAAATTCAAAGAATGTTGGGTTTTAACCGCATATGATGACCGTTCTAAGCCCGTTATAAACGGATGTAATGCTGTTGATCATACGTTCATAGTGGCCTTAGTGGTCCCTAGGTATTTTTTTCCATACATGGTACATTCTTAGCACCTTCTATGCAGCACGGCACGGCAGACTCCTTTTTAGTGCGCAGTCAATGTGCTAAGACACGTTCCTGATGTAACGAAAAGCCGGAGAAAGATACCAATAGCGTAAAACACTGTCTGAAGCATACTAACTAAGTATCGTGCACAGACACACAGAAACTTATAATTTTACCAGGAGCTTTCGTCCATTTCTTTATTTTGTCCTTGATCCAAAATATAATGTTCCTGTCGCCAATCTTCATTGTTCGCGTGCCGTATCATGGGAACTTAGCATGAACGTCGGGAATGTCTCCGCGAAAGATAATCAGCTCGTAAACAAGATTACAATCTCTGTAGATTGATAAGATATTCTGATTAGAAGTAATTGGGTTAGAATGGTATTGTTGGACATGTAGCTTGATTGTGTTTGTGGTAGGAAATTGATATTAAAAAAAAAAAAAAAACTAAGTGTTATCGAGTTCATTTTCGACTACCATACCATCATGGAAACCAGGGCAAAGATTAAGGCATATTTTATCAGCGATAATAATAACGGCAACGTCCAAAATGTATTTGATTGACATTAGCTACCGAATAGCTCATATTAATCCTATTGAAATTCGTTCTGGAAATACAAAACGCTTTATCACCGATGTCAAAATTTGAAATTAAGCTAAACAAAACTATTGCACGTTGGCACGTCTACGTCAATCAGCGCGTCCTTAGACGCAAAGGTCTCCCTAGACTCTTCCATTTGTCAGAGGTCTCTTATCTCTAGCCCAAAAAAAAAGTAACCATTGCATAGAAAAATTACGTTTGCAATATACTTAGGTGACAAATTATTAAAACCTTCCAGCGAATTGTTTCAAGAAAATCACGTTCTTTCTCTTAACATGCAACTAAGATTAAGCACCCCACTTGATTACATCTCCACCCACGAGAACGAACAAGTAATAAAAGCAAAGGCACATTCAAAACATATATTTCAGCTGAAACACACCACAAGTATCTGTTGCGAAGTTAACAAGAAAATTAGCAATGCATTACGTGTTGCAAGCTCCTTCGCTGAAAAAGAACTGCATTTCAAGGAGATTTGTTGAATATTTCCATATATTTGTTTGGTTTCTATCTTGATATGGTAATAGGGATCTGTTGCTTTAATAAATACAGATGGTTTTTCTTTGGAAAGTTATTGAAAGGTTATTAGTTGAAGAGTCAATACTAAAGAATAATGTTTTGTTTTCTTTGGTAATATTGTGACGTGTTGTTTATAAACACAAGAAAAAATAATAATTTTCTTCTCTATTTTTCTGACAAAAGTTTCTGTTTTGTTTTTTCTTCAGATAAAAACGGCTTAACTCAAATTACTATAAACAATGGATTTGAGAAAAAGCTTAGGCTAAAATTGCCTCGACTAAATCTTATTTTAGCAAACCAACAAAAATTAACTTGTTTAAGTTTATAGCATATTCTTTCAAAAAATACATAAATTGAAACGAAAACCTTTGTTTAGTTAGACAAAAGACACAAAAAACATATTTGGTTTTATTTAACATCAACTATTTAAAGCTTACACGATGTTGCAAAATTTAAACGAACTCTTTCAACCTTAGCAATCAGAACAGACCGATCTTATCAACTTGTAATAAACATTACATTCTATAACCGGCATCTCGGCATCGAACCGAACTCGTGTACTTACCGGTTTACCGGTTAAGCAGACGATTACGATTCGTGACGATCACAACCCTATTTGTAAGGCACATTACACATAAGACGCTGTACGACAACGCAACGTAATACGATAAACGAGCGATTTTGTGAAGCTAAGTATTTACATGAGGTTTATGAAAACGTGGATACAAGTAGGGTGCCATGAAGGTTTCTTTTTATGAGACTGTTTCGTGTATTTACCTAGTACTTGAACAAGCATATCTTCACTTACTAGAAGTGTAAGAAAATGTTTGAGAAGTAGTAGGTACTACATATTTGGTGCACTTAGTCCCCGTGAAGGCCGCAGGTATTTGCTGGATGAAGAAGCACTTGATCGGTTGGTGTAGCCATACTTGGAGGAAGTTTATGGCCAGCAGTGGCCGTCTTTCAGCTGAAACTCTGACAACGACCAACCCATTTGCTAAGTGCGATGACTATTACCGCAACAATAAGGCTGAGGTCTCATTAGTGTGTTGTTGCATCATCAATTTTTTCCATACATTTTCATATATTTTTAGTGACGCGCACGCCGTTTTAACGGATCGACGAATGAGAGACAAGGCGGAGACGGAGGCTTGATGTGCTGCGCTGTCGAAGCTCCGGTGTGACGACGGACAGTTCTTAATCCAATCTAGGGAGACATCTAAAATATTTTATTGATTCTAAGTTTGTTTCGGCGGTGGTATAAAAAAGCAACAATAGAACACGTTTGTTCAGATCAATTGTCGAATGAAGACTAAAATCCATATTTAGATACTGCGTTAGTGCGCTGTGATAAAAGGCTTATTTACCGACCACAACAAATAACAACACACATTGACCGCCCAATACAACAATTAAACATTCACAAAGGTTCAAATAAACCCTCACAACCAACAATTCTACCTTCACATTCCGTTCGCAGACAAAGATTAACTCGGTTCGTAGACATAAAACAACGTCAACATCCACTCTAATGTGCAAATCCCTTAAGGCGAAGTCAGCTCCGGGTCATTAAAGGTTACATCGGCGGATTTAAAAGAGATCTCGGATCCACTCGGTATGGGGAAATGGAAATGCACTTAATGCATACGTAATCAAATTATCCTGCGGTACACCTAGTAGCGGGGCGTGGGTTACACTGTTGTGTAAGCTCTGCTCTTGACGTCTAAATGTTGGAAAAGCACAGAAAACACAATGAATAAGAAAGAGTTTTCATCACTCTTGCACAGGACAACTTTTGTTTTTAATTAACAAAAAAAAACAAATTAATATAAAAAAGGAAACATCATCTGCCTAGCCTTTTCCCTAATGATCTCAGATAGATACAACTGAGCACAGACTGCCTATCTGACCTCCAAAACCCAGCAACTGGATAATACGATAACCCTTGGTAAGACTGGATTTCAGACTTTGGCTTCTGACTACTCATAACGACTGTCAAAGATCTACAAATGACAGCCGGGACCAACGGCTTAACGTGCTTTCCGAGGCACGGAGGACACTAGGTATGAAATTATGGTCACCCATCCACGGACCAACCTCGGCCAGCACGGCATAACCTTAAGGATCGATCCGGACGGCCACGAGCTCCTAAGAAAAATAGTTGTTATAACCCAATATTTGGAGTTTTCAGATCAGTAGTCAGTCTCTGTGAAATACTGGTATTTAGAGCATTAGGTTAGACTAGAAGACGATCCTAATCAAAGATCTACAAACCACAGCTCGGGCCAACGGCTTAACGTGCCTTCCGAGGCACGTAGGTAACTCGGTATGTCATTATGGTCACCCATCCACGGACCAACCTCGGCAAGCACGGCTTAAACTTAAAAATCGCCCCGTGCCGCTGTTATTATTTAGCCACAATTCACACAATACGCTTTGGTGTGACGTATTCCCCGGGTACATAACGCGGCGTCGCTGGGAACAGCCTGTCAGTTACTAATGAGGGCCTGGTGGCCTGAGAACACCACTTTTTATCACATTTTTATACGTCACACAAAAATATAACCTGTGTTAACGTGCCCTGAATGCAAATGGAGAAATTTTCTAATGCATTTACCGCGATTTAAACGGTGAAAATGCAAGTAAACTCAAGAATATTTTGCAAACTAGTAAATGTTAATTTCTTGTTAATTAAAAATTTGTAGGTAAGACCTGACTCAAATTAATTTATGACCTCGCTATGCGATAGGAAACATAGAAACAGTAAGGTATTTTTAAAGTAAAAATGTAATGAAGCATTGCTTTTCAACGTAGCCTGACATAATAAAAAGTAATTCAAGTTTAATCTAGGTTTGAGCTTTAGTTTTGAAAATGTTATACTAATACAAGTATTATGTTGAATTACATGCCTTCCAAACATTTACCCAAAGTAAAACTAATCATGAAGTGGTTTGCCAGAATTTCTATACAAATAATTAAGAAGAAAAAAATATTATCTTGTAAACCCCTCGCCCCACTGTACTCACCTGTATAAATTCACAACATTAACGTTTCAAACATTAAAACGCTGCAATCCTCCGAAAAGATAATTAATATCGTAGTGTGCAAAATATTTCCACTTACGTCACATGCAAAATTTTGTGAAACACTACAAGCGTGCATTTCAAGAGATCTCGACTTGATTTATCAACGTGAAAGCGCTCTTTAACGCTTTTTTTAACTCTGCATTATTTTTGAGCTGCAAAATAGCAGGATTTATAGTTTCAACAGTCCAGCTTTTTGAGCGCTTGAAATTTGAAGAGATAGAACTTTATTTTAGGTGATATTATACCTACAATGGAAAGTTTAAGTTGGTAGATATTTTCGAACTTGCCCGTACCGTGTTTAGAGCAGTCAGAGTCTCTTTTCTATAGTAGGCTCCATATGTGTGCATGAAGCAATTGTTTGAAGCTCTCTAGATCATTTTGAATTCTAGAATTCTTCAAATCACCGTTTGCAAAATTTACGACCACAAACAATATACCTTATACAACCTGTTTTTTTAGATATATATCCCATAACTCTAGAGTATTTTGTAGGTAAAAATAATACTAAAACTCCTAGAATAGGTGGTCCAAAAATGCATAGTTTCGGAGATATCATCAATCATAATTTATTAGGTTAAAAATTATCACCATAATTATGACGAATCTTTACTTTTGCGAGGTTGCCGAACTTCGCAGTAGTGTAGTAAAATAGTAGTAGTTTCATTGATAAATACGAGTAATTCTTTTTATTCAAACCAATAATTCATATTTGAAGCTATGAAAACGCGAAAAAACAAAAAAAAAAAAGTTTGATTGAAACATAATTCATATGCCAGTTGATTATTTGATATGGTCTCAATCATATCCTAGAGTTAAGGGATATAAAAAAAAACAGGTTGTATAAGTAAATAAATCGAAAATTCATTTTTAAAAGTACACTTTAAATGCAAAAAGGACTTACAAACTCGGCAAAAACCGGATCCACGTGTGTAAAACCGCGGACGCAAACTTATGAATAAATAAATAAGCTTAAAAAATTCCAAATAACTTCGTGTAAAACGCAACGAAGTTTGGGAAAAAAAAGTAAAAAACGTCGATCCTACGGAGCGCGGGAAAAATCAGCGTAATTCGGACGTAAGATTTGCATTTTTGATTACTTAAATCGTAACGAGAAAGGTCTTGGATTTAAGGTTTTTTTGGACATTCTTCTTCAAATAGTTATATTTTTAAATAAAAGCTTTTTGTTAATTGTTTTATCAGCGGCATTGATGACAGATTAAGCACTCTATCTTTCTTCATAGGTTGAAGTAAGATAGCACCCTAGATTTTAGAATTTGATGCCACGTGGTCTTCAGATACGGAAAACATAATATAAAGCTGTTTCATTTTCTGAAGGCACACCTTTTTTGAAGTGTGTCAACCTAAGTCAGTCCCATTCTTTTTAAATTTTCCGATAATTGTCAGTCATAGAATACTATTTTGTCTAGACCTTTAGGAATGTTGTTCTCGCTTTTTGTGCAAATTCATGTAGAAATAACAGCAACTAGAAACTTTATTTAACAGAAAAAATATTATCCTACGTGATATTTCACGTATATTTAGTCCATTTATCGCCATCATAGTTAATTAATCACCTTACTAACAGGCGTTCTATTTCAAAGCGTTGCAGGAAATTACCGCTCCGCTCTTTTGTTTCAAATGATTTGATACTTCGAGATAACGGCCGAAGAAATGTAGGGGTTCATTAGTCAATGAATGAGGTAGCTATGGGTAGCTTTGTTTCCTTGATTTGACCGGTATACGAAGTAACAAGTAACAATTGCTATAGTTTTTACAGTAGTTCATTGCATGACCTTTGACTGAGACATGTTCCTATCCCTGTCTTACACTTCTCTTCTCTCTCTCTTCTTCAAACGTTGTCCATCCAATGCTGAGTGTAGGTCTTCAAATCTCTTCACTATTGGCGATTTTGTGTCATATTTATCTGGTTTCTTCTGACCACTTAGTTCTCATATTCCTTTGTCTCGTCTGTGGTCGCCGCTTCAGCACTATCTCCCCCTTCCTACACATGTAGTTGGCGTCAAAGCCACATTGACCAAAATAATGGTTAGTCAAAGAAACTGTTACGTGATTTTTCAGATCTTCTTCAGGACTGACTTACTGTTTCCCTACTCCGAGGGTTTGATTCTCGCAGCAGAACGGATGGATCACTGGCCACAAAGACTCATGGGTAATAATTACCTGAATGGTTACAATTGCTTCTTAAATCTGTATTGTTTTAATGTTACTCTAGTATGGGAAAGACACGGAGCTATAGAGGATGTCTAGCGCCTTCTTTACCACTCTGGACTAAGATTAAAACAGTACAGACATCTTAAAGTCATGGTAGGCTCCCTGAAACCGCTTACAGGGGAAAAAGAGTCAAATTATTTATGGCCAGTACCATAAATTATTTGACTCTTTTTCTTAATTTATAGTTATTGTGCATTTTTTTCGACTAAGCAAACAACTGATTTATAGTGAGAATGACTATTCATCGTTTTATTATTTTATAAGACAAGAACGGTATTTGTTAATGATGAGAGATTATTCAATTTATTTTTAGTTGCGTTTGAATTGTTCCGAGATTGATGAGTTAATTACCTGAGAATGTATTAAATTTTCTTTTAAATCATGATACTACAAGCCGGAAAATTGAGATGGTTATTTTATCAGGATTCTTAGAAAATTAATTGTTTAAGCGTTTGCATTTTTCACGTCTAGGAATTTCTCTAGAATTATTTTGATTCAGTATATTTATTTATAGCATGCAGCGGTTTTTTACGGTTCTTTTACCCTGGAGAAATATCCAGGTTTTTTTTTATTTACATGAACCTACTAAATGGTAAAAATAAAACAATTTATAGTTTAAAACAGTGGTTATAGACACACACACGAAAAACGACTTCAGAGTCTGCTAATTGTTAAATAGATAGATGATATAATAAATAAGTTTCCTTGTGGTAGTAGACAGAACTCCAAAACGTCACCAGATTTATAATAAGATTGTTTAAATTCTCATTTATTTGGAGGGACTGTAACCCAGTCACAGAAAAGAGAGCTGCAAATATAAATAAAACAAGTAATGCTGAAAATGAAAACCGACACTAAAGTTAGCAAAATAATGTCCTCCTGATCAATTCGCCAAAAAACGCTCCACCCTCAAACCTAAACCAGCAAACTTCCAAAAAACGGCAGCACGAGACTCCGCACCAAAAAATAAAATAAACAGCGGTTTTCCATCTTTTTTTAAGTTCATCAAAAATGCAAAACTTTATGAAAATGTATGCAGCACTGTGCGTTGGTCTCGCTGTCTCGCCTCGACAGAAAAGCTCGAACGTTTGTGATGCAGATCGCGGCGTCCTATTGAGAGTTGTTTCAGCTGAGTGTATCGGTTTGTAGCGGTGTGTGAGCGAGAATGTGTGAAACAGTTAAGCCTATTTGACTTTAAAAACAGTAGGTAGGTAAAGTAAACGGTAAGGTAGGTATATTTTTCTCAGAGATGGGTTGTTATGCCACTGAACGTATGCAGCACGTCTAAATTGCGTTTTTCATATTATCTTTTCACGCGCCGAAGACAATTCGACGGCACGGTTGGCGCAACGGTTGGCGCAGTGGCTGAGCGATCGACTGCTGCGCTGCGTGTCGCGGGTTCGAACCTCGCACGGAACAAATATTCGTATGACCTACAGAAAGTTGTTCCGGGTCTGGCTGAATGTTTATGTGACTTTAAATGTTTGTAAACGCACCCAAGATACAGGAGAAATTCCTAGTGTGGGGCAACGTAATATAAAAAAAAAAACAAAAATTCTCGACGACTTGGACATAACTATAATTTCCTCCATGACTGGATTCCGCTTACGAGACGGACGACATATTATGCAATTATGGACAGCTACGTACTTCTCCTCTCGCAATTTTCTGACGACTTGCGGAGACGACCGCCACACGCTTTGTTTTGCATGCACAGGTTAACTAAACCGGTTAACCCAGGAAATACCCAAAATAAAACCGACTTCTAAAACAAAAAACAGTGAAAAATTAGGTACTTTGTTTCAGAAGTCGGTGACTTTTGTTTCGTTGATTCAGTTTTTTTGCCACCGACTGCTGAAGCTGAAGTTATTTTTCACTGTTTTGTGTTTTTATAGTGGATTTTATTTTTTGACATTGGATCACCTCAGGAGTATATACCTATAGGCTTGCGAAAAAAAAGTAAATTTTTGAAAATCGGTCCATAATTGGCCGAGAAACCAGTGAACAGACATAAAAAACATGTGAGTTACCTTGATATACTGAATACATCTACGTAACCCTTTCGAGTGTACGCGTGATGTTATACAACATAACATCACGCGTACGCGTACGCGTGATTGCGTAAACAATGTATATTTATGCGATAGCAACAATCGCGGTTGTTTTACTGTCATTTTTTTAAAAGTTCCATTGTCTGTCTCCGAAACTCATCGTCAGATCTATATGAAATTTAAATGGGACCATTTTGGAATAAACCCCAAAGACCCAAAAAAATTTTGGAAATCCGTTAATATATGAAGGTGTTATGCGCGAACATACAAAAAAATATACAAACATCCGAATTGATAACCTCCTCCTTTTGGGAGCCGGTTAAAAATATCGAAATTCTTATATCTTCAGGTCACCTGTACAAGTGAGGAAACCTGCACCGTTTTGCGACATACACGCTCCAGATTACTTTGACAGTTTACGTGCACATGTAAACTTGTCAGGTACACCCTAGCGTGTACGGCTTCCTCAAGAGCAGCCAATGTCATGTCTTAAACGTCCTTGAGCCTAAACGCGATCAGCATGAGCGCGTTTAGGCATTGCTGAAATTTAAAACCTCACAAAGATACTTGATTATATTCTACTGAATTTGCCATCTGTAAGAATTAAATTAGTAAATTGCACTTAAAACGCGGAAAGACTTTAGATTTCAGCCAAACCATAAGCTGAAGCGCCTGCAGTTCAGGTTAATAAGATGAGTTTAAGCAATAACGTCAGGTTGGCTTGCACCATCTGGCCTGGCTTACTAGAGGACAAGATCTTGCTTATTAAAACCACACTGATTATACTTAAATAATCATTCTCAGACAAGACAAAATACAAGCCCAATCCAGACTTAGCGCGTAGTGGGCTACATATCTGCTACGGCGTAGCAAGCGTAGCTGTGATTTTGCTACGCCGTAGCAAGACGCTCACGCGATGCGATCTTTATTACACTATTATTATTATTACTAGCCTGTATCGTCCCACTGCTGGGCAAAGGCCTCCCTCCATTCCTTCCAACGGTCGCGATTCTGTGCTGCTTCTTTCCAATTCTCAAGGAAAACATTCAGTTCGTCCCGCCATTACACTATTATTATATATGATTATTTTTTTTGGCTAATGTTAAACATGAAAGCTAAACAAACATATTTTGTTATCACATAAAATTAACTTTCAACTTGCAGTTCTATTTGAGTAGCTCTGTGAGTAAAAAAGTAGTATTTATTTTTTGATGGAACTGTCATAATATATATCATCTTGACTACCTCCAAGTCGTCTGGGACCTAAGTATTTTTATTTGAAATTTCTTTGAAGATAAATTATTTTATATTCAAAGTAAATACGTGTTATGTATTATTCAAATAGTGAGGCTGATCCAAATGTTTGTAGGTAAAGTAAGCAAATGTTAGCTTTGATAATGGATTTTATTATTTATATAAAATCTTATGTTAATGCATAACATTATTAGACCTCTTAATAATATCTCAAATGTATTTTTTTGAACACATAAGAAAAAAATAACTGGTACAATAACGCGAGAGTCAGGTTTTTTATTCCATGGGTCTTGTGTTCAATCATTTCATCGATGAGAATATGAGGTCCTAGATTATATTGTGTCAACGTATATAGGATACAACTATTGTATCTCTCAGAGCCGTTTCTCTTGACGACTAATTAGTCAGTAAAATTGGCACAATTATTTGAACAATGGTATCAATGCTAATAATATAATTTGAGAATCACTACATTTAATATTTTCACGCCTTATCAAACTGCTGAACGGATTTAAATGAAATTGCGCATGGCATATGGGGTGGTCGGTGTTCAGGCCTAGCTTTTATTTCACATTTTGATAGCTATACAAAACATGTCAACAAAGATCATTGACCTTAGTTTAGTTTCCACTGCTGCTGAACAATAATGTTGATTTTCGGCTTGAGTAAAAAGATGTTCAAGAAATTTAACTGTATATTTGATCACCATTTTGTAACCAAATATCAATAAGTATTGTAAAAGCTGGTCTCTTGAAATAAAAAAAAAACAATCTACAACGATAAAGCATTAAAACAAGAGTAAAAACAAAACAAACAATCTGATTATTTTTACTTTGACATCTACGAGTATGTCTTTATAACTTCGAATTGAGATAACCAATAAGACAAAACAATAAACCTTAAGAATACTCAAACCATTTATACTATTGGCCAAAGATCAACCAGCTAAACCCACCTGATAATTGAACCAAAAAAGACCAACTGTCCTGTTTAAAGCTAGCGTTTTGTATCCACGCTTTTCGGACCGTGTAAGCCGGTCCTTAATATTTTCATAGAGGATCCCGCCAGGAATTACTTGGATCCGTGCCAACCACGGCTGGCTACAATTAGCCTTTCGTACTACCGTCTATTGCATACCAAATTACGATACAAAGACTTAGGACAAGTCAGGAAAAAAGTTTCGGATCCGAGGTACAGTTACTAGAATTAATATGTATGACCTCAGCAATTTTTACAAGTGATTTTCTGCTTCTGTATGGACTGCAATAACTGCAATTTCATGTTGCAACAGTCACAGTATTTTACAAGACAACATTTTTATGAAATAGGTTTTATCTAAAAGAAAAAACATTTTATTCCCAAGAAAATCGCTTTTGAATTTAGGTATGTGTTTAAATGTAGGTTCTCGTGACTGTACAACTTTTGTTCAGCGTAGCCGTTCTACGGATTATCTCGTGGAAAAGTTCTTTTTTTGAAAAAACTTTTTTTTTATTGCAGCGTTTTTCGGAAAGTTCGGTTATTAATTGATCGGTGCGGTAGTAAAGTTGGGCTTAATGTCGGGGTATTGAGTTCTTTTTTTACATGAGATTAACGTAAGTGGCCAGTGTTTTAGTTCGTGGCTTACTTATGGAAATTAGTCCTCAGAACTTGTCCTCATAGTGTTATTTTTTTAAAACATGCAGAAATACGCGATCATGCCTTATTCACTTTTGATAATTAAAGTTAATAAAGCCCATAAACACGTTTATTGAATGACACTCATATCATACCACAAAAATGAAAACATAATAGAACATCACGTATATAATCCTGGAAGGGTTACTCAGAAGTGGGATATACACTCACATTTTGCCAATTATTTTTAAGTGCCAGTAATAGGGGTGAGCTTATTGTTTTAGCATCCATTTACACTTTGTCCGACCCGGGAATCAAACCCAAGATCTTATACTCAACAGTCCTGACTTTAAGACCAAAGAAAACTAAAAATAAAAACCAAAAAAACCGTTCGCCAACTTATAATAACTGCACGAAAAATTTGATCAAGCGAAATTTAAGCACACGTATCACTCGATTAAATTATAAATCTATAAGACACAGTCAGCGAGCACAAAAAGTACCGTATTGGCACCATGCCACGGCCTGTTGGTACGTATACTAAATGCTATATTTTATACCCCCGTCCCCCGACCTCCTGCACTTACGACCTGTCAGGTTTTTAATTTACTTCGGCATTCTAGATTTATATGTTCGTGCTTTTTGTGTTTTTTATTGGGATGCTGATTTTGTGAATTACTTTTGTTGAAATCATTCGATTTTAACATGCTTTTATTAGCTTCACCTTTAACTAAATAATTTAAAAAAATCTTAAAAATTTTGGCTTTTTTTTTTGTTTTCCGTTTTATGTTTAATTTGGATGACAATGCATGGTAAGCTAAGTGACGTCATTTTAAATCCAATTCGGCAGACTTTCAAAGATGGCGGCTTCGTATTTTTTATGCATTCTCATGATATGGGTTTCAAAAGATACCCAAGGGTCTGCTGAGAAGAATACGAGAAATGAAATGAGTAAATGACTTAAGCGTGTTTTTTGGTTTTTTCTTAACTATAATTTTTATTATTTGAAATTTATATGAGTTGTGGTGGTTCAGTAAAAACAGCTTCAACTTGATTGTTGAAGAAAATCAAAGATTCGGGCCCTGTTAAGCACTTTGGTGGCCTGCAAAATCATTGAAAAAACATATTTTTTAAAACGAGAAATTGGAAAAAGAAGTGTTATCCCGCAATCCGCAATGGCCCGCGTAGTGGATTATAGCTCAATCTTTCTCATATTCAACGCTTTAACTTATTTTAACAAAGTTAATAATATTCGAATTTTTAAACTGACATGGTCACTAACACTATTAATAACACTTGCAACGGGATATTTACCATGTGTATTATTTGTTTCGAGTTCCCGATATTGCGCCGAAATATCGGGAACTCGAAACAAATAATACACATGGTAAATATCCCGTTGCAAGTGTTATTAATAATATTCGAATTATTTTATAATATCCGTAAATGGAGATTCAAATAATTATCTATAAATATCTCAATAAACATTAATGCCAGTAAATAAAAATTCCAATGAATCATAATATTGAAAAACAAGTATAGTTCGTAAATTTCAAACTGAACGAATTTATTGAATAAAAATATTGAAAGCTGTTTACCACCACAGATCAGTTCATAAAAAGTTATTTAATTTTAAAAAACAAAAGCAAAATAAATGTGATTGCATCCGTCCTTCTGTTAATAATCTAAATACATTTTTTTTTTCATTTAAATACAATTTCAAATAAATATTTCAGAACTTTCAACTCTAGACATACACACATTGACATTATATCACAACAAGAAGACAAAGTTCCCTCTTAAAAAATCACTAGAAACAACAAACTTAAGAACAAATGGTGAAAGGGTGAAAAAAAACTGGTCACAATCCTTAATAAATTATCTCGTCACTTCCAAAAGCGTTAAAATGTCCTTGCAAACACTAAGCTTCAAACAATCGAATTTAAACCCTACGCACCAGACGATAGAGTCTTTAACAACTGCAAAATCAAGTTGGCAGAAACACATATCAAACTGAAGACGTTACAACTCAAGTGTCAATGGAAATAGAAGTTTACCTGTTTGTAACAAGGTATGTTTTAGCTCGAAAGTAAAGTTATTGGTTCGTTCGTTCCAAAGGATTCAACTAGCGCAACAATTTATGTGTTTGCCTAAGTTGGGTCTTTGCGGATCATTATTTTTATTTAGTTCTCCCGTTTGAGGTCGATCTTTAGACCTCTTGTGGGTTCAGTAGCAGGTTTTAGGAGTAAAGTTTTTATGTTACTTTTACCTCACTAAAAATAAAAAAAAGGTAGGTTAGAAGGTAATAGGTCGTGCTGATTGGCAGGATAGTATTAAAATAGTTTGACTTTGCAAATGTTTTTTTTTTTATAAAATTGGAAACCTTGTTGAATTAAACTGTTCATGGTTAGTTTTTTAAGTGAATCTTCTAATGCGACTTCCAACAAGGTTGCGTTAAACGTTTAACGCTACCATGTAGGGGGTATGAAAGCACTGTTGCGTTAAACGTTCAATGCTCCTGGGGACGGGGAATAGAAAGAAACAGAGCGAGAGTGAATGCGTGGCACTCGAAGTTTCACTTCATCCGCGCGGAGGGACTCCACGCACTATTTTTTTAGTTTTTTACTATATGATATTTTATATTATGATATTCATCAAATTATTAACAAACACCACTGATGTTGATTAATATTTTTATCTAATTTATCTCACACACAACATAACATCACGCCTGTAATTCCCGAAGGGTTAGGTAGAGGTACGTAAAAAGTACACACACATTTTGCTAGTTAAAGCAAGATAGAATCTTTCGGGTCGAGCCTATTACCATCATCCGGGCACAAATTCAGACTCCGTAGCTGCTACTGAGTTTGTGATGGTAAAACTCAATAAAACTTTGCCTGAGCCAAGAATCAAACTCAGGACTTCATGCTCAGCAGCCGCGCTTGCAGTTACTAGACCAACGAGGCAGCCATCAATATAAAATTATTTAATAAATAAAGTTGAAGTTTTACAAACGTCTTGAATACTTACAACTACAAAAACGTATATCAAAGCAAGCATTAATTCTTTTAACTTCAAACGTCATCAGATTAAAAGGTCGAACCATTCTTGGAAACCAACCATCAAAGACTAAAATATACACGTTACCCCGTACATAAAGGGGTCATTCATTAGAACCCCCGCTTAAAGTCTCTTAAAAAATCTTTGCTATAAAGTTTTTAATTTCTTTGAGTGAACATGTAAAGTGTTTGACTTTCGACTAGACCTTATGTCACAGGGGATAAAGACGATATTTCAATGCTAGTATTATAATGTTCCATATGTTTGCTAAATATAGGAATCATTGCCGTGTAAACGGTTTCTTTCAACGGTGTTTTGGGTTCCGTACAGAGACGTGAGCTTAAATAATAATAAATTAATTTGAATTTGGAATTTACTTTTTCATGCACGTTTCATATTTAACTTTACTTTTTTAAATTTATTTATAATAAATTGGTATCATCTAAAAATGTATCATAAAATTTATGAAACCTATGCGTATTTGCAGCCTAAGCAATTAATCCCTTGCATCTAGCTAACCGCCTACTCTTTTTCAATAGTAAATCACTAATGCGCATAGATCCCCACAAGATCATTAGGTTTCCGATTTGTCCTACTTCTTATAACTTGGAAGTTAACGTATAAAGCGATGCACTTTAAGTTTTATGTTTTGAAAATAATACATAAGTAATCGGACTTTCTTTAAAATGTTGCCCTACTTCACTTAACGATACAATTAAGCTACGTATAGGGTGTTTGTATATATTCCACTTAAATGTATTGGTTTATAATTTAATGAACTATGCACACTTCGAATATGCGTTTTTATGAACCTCCATCTTTTTGATACATTATAATAACTCATATTTAATGTTTATGTCACGGATACAACTGCATAGTTTAGAATCAAACTGACTTGATTAAAAGTTACATACATAATTTATTTATTTATTATTTATTTATTTATTTATATATCGTAGTTAGGTGTGATTTTATTCCATTAGACTCGGTCGCCATGTGGGCAGAACATGGGTTTCGTTCCATGAGAACACACACTACACAGCTTTTATCGAACTAACAAATTACTTGAAATTACTATCCAACACAATAACACTAGGCACCATGAATCGGAGAACAGTTTCGGGACGTCTTGACTCCGCCGCTGTCAGACACTCACTGTCCTGCAGCGAGCAAGAAACATCACGACTCCGTAAAAGCGCGCTTAGGTGGGGGTAGACTGGTAAGTAGGTCGAGTGATGACACCTTTGGCGCGCTTTCGATTCATTCTCTGTCCGTACTAATGTTACATATAGGTATGTTACACTGGAACGCCACACTTAGCAATTACACCAATGAAGCACAAGAATAACTGCACATATTCAGCTGTTGATCTTGATGAAGGCCGGCAGCGGCGGTGGATCACACTCACTCACGGAGCGTCAGGTAACCTCTCCTACATCGCTCGGCAATAAACTCCATGTTGCCCACATTATTATTAGAAGTCACGTAGCAAATACAATCTTATTTGTTTAATCTGAAAAAGTTAAAAATCCACGTCGTTGTCGTCGTTGTCTTTAACCGTTTGGAACAAAAACTAACCACTGGCAACAAAAAAAACACAAGTTACAAATTCCCCCACCATTTACATCTGGCACGGAACCCATTAATTTATTCTTCAAGAACTTAACTATTTTTTAATGGCCGCTGTATTTCCACCTCAGCCTCTCGCTTTGGCTCTAATACACCGTGCCTTGCACAGTAATTAAAAAATATTATTCAAGAAAAACCAATGGGCAAGGGAAACTTCTCATTTGTTTGCAGTTTGTAAGTACACGGAATGAGATTCTAAATTAAATGGATTTTGGTGTGTTTTTAGGTGGTTTGAAGACAGTTTTTTGAGTGTGAAAGAGAATAAATTTGTGAGGTACTATCTACTTCTTGGTAACAAGCAGAAGGACTAAATAATAATTTTAATTAAACCGTCAATTTTTTTTTCCTGCACAAATTTTTAATTTTAAGCAGGATACAATGTTTCTTTACGTCTGCCTAGCCTTTTCCTAGAAATGTGAGAGCCGGCTTCCAGTGTAACTGGGTGCAGCTGTTTACTAGTATTGACATGAGATCTTATCTGAACTTCGATAAGTACCTCTTGGTAAGACTGACCGTCGGACTTTCTAGCTCCTAACTGCCCGTAACGACTATCAAAAATCTACAAAAGATAGCTGGTCAACCTGCCTGTCTGTATTAATTTCTCCCAAAGCATTATAACACCTGTACTAAACTTAACCCCGTATTTCAAAACACTTTTTCCCCGGGACAAAATTTGAAAAACTTGAACAAAAATATTAAAATAGGTTTTACTTATTTCTGAAACTTAGTACAGCGGTAGTGAAACTAGGTAGGTTACGTTGGCGGTTCGAACCTGGCCGAATAACAAACTTATACCGTAATGTAGCCGAATATGGCTGTACACGGAAATTGAATCCAGAACTTAGCGATACTCCTGCACGCCAAGTTTGATCATAGAGATGATAAATCACAGTTTTGTTGTGGACTATGGTTTAAGTAAGTGTTTTATTGAATTTCTACGATATTTTTAGCGTATTTACCGAACTTTTAAATGCCTTTTTGAATCATCTTTTGAAGCGAATCTACATTATCAAACTTTTGAGGTCCAAGTAATTTTTTTAGACGTATGTACCTTATCACATCATTAATTAGGGTCCTTTTACCCCAAACAACTGGTCCTTCTGTTCAGATCAGTTTTATCGATTTCACAAGATCTGCCATCACTTTATCTTCATCATCTTTTGAAGGCCAAATTGTAAAAAAAAAAAACTATGAACAATATCAATTTCAATCTAGGCATCTATCTTTTGCAGCTCTTTGTTCTCTTGACTAGAAATCAATTTTAATTAACACACACAGGCAAACACTTATTTAAAATGTCATCCCTAGTGCCCAAAAGCAAGTCCCTGTCGTACTCTCCTAACCGCGTTTCGACCCACGCTTCAAATTCTCAGTATTATACTATAGATTTTACCTACTTTACGTACTTATAACGTCCACCATCCTCTGTGAAAGCTGGAATTCCGGTCGCTCCCTAAAAGAATTCCATTGCAACTGGAACGCGCTTTAAAATTCAACGGGTTGCGCTTTCAACCAAAATAAAGAAATAAAACTCTTGGGATGTATTGTAAGTATTCAAGGTACTTTATACGACCCGTGATTTTATTATATTGCATCTTTAAGGAAGATGTTATCTCATAACGATGGAACTTCTTAATAAAACCGGCGAGATCCTTGAAGGACCAATGTTTGATTAGCTCGTTGGGCAGAAATAAAAGTGGACTGTATAATATTATATAGGCTTGGTGTATTGCCGATTAGATTACAATAATGAACTGTCCCGGACAAACGTAAAATAATTTCGAAAACGTAGAAAGGCTTGAAAAATTCGTACCAAATATAAACGAATTGATATTTCTCTGATTAGGTACTTCATACAGAAGCATTGAATTTGTGTAATAGGGGATTGTGTGTAAACGGACTATGAGATCATTGCTGTTATCAACATAATGAGCTTATTCTTTATTTATGTTTTCATTTTTAGAAAACGTTGCCCGTTGTTTTCTCCTAAATCATGGATACGTTTACAAAATTTAAACTCACAAACACAAACAGCCAGCCCCGTAACAACTATCTGTATAGGCCATACAATTATTTGTTCCATGCGGAGATCAAACCCCCCGCGACACGCAGCACAACAGTCAATTGCTCAGCACCGTCACCAACCGTGCCGAAATTATGACTGTTTTGCAAGTAACCTTAAGGCACTTGCTGCCCAAATTCTCTGTAGGCACCGATATTTTGTTTTAACCAGTTTCTATCTTATTTCCGTTTTTTTTTCTGCACGACCAACCAAGCCAAACCTGAGTTCCATACAAATGTATTTATCACAAACATGAGCAGATACGAATGGATTCACAGAAAATCTTACATGTTGATGCGTGTGAATACCGTCGCCGATGACCCAGTTCCATATAACAGTGTGTCGATTATTGAGGGGCTGTGGCTACCAGACGTTATGGTTTTGTCTGGACGTGTCGGGTCAGGAGGCAAATAAAATGGTCCTTGGTGTTGCAGATAAACATTTGGCTTTCTGACGTTGGAGATTCCTGAAACTAAGCATACAGTGTATTAGTTATCTGCCAGTGTTGATAATGAAGTATTATTTAATTGTTAAATGTATTAAAGACAAAAAACAATTTGATTGGGAATCTTGCGAATGGAATCGTGCTGTTTTTTACCGAAATCAATTGTAGATGTTTTCTCTTTCTTTGTAAATGAGAAACCTAGTGAAGAGCCATTTTTATAACTAGTGATTTCCAATTAACACATTATATTATTCCTAGAACTTGCCACTTGTTTCCTTTTTAATCCCCTATTCTCAAAAAGCGAAAATGGAGGCACACCCTAGAATAACAAAATAAGACTTCTGTAATGACATAACATATCATCACGTCTCCAATCCTTTAAGAGTTAGGCAGAGGTTCATGGCAATACACCCACATTTCGCTATTTACGTGTAAACCATCACCAATGATCATAATAAAAAATCCCCTTCCTTTCTTTCAAAATAGTTACAGCACTAAACAATTGGCACAGATGACAACATTTTTGTCAATTTTATTTTTACTTTCGTATATATAAAAATTTTTATTTACCGTTTTTTTGTGAATGTGTGGACATTGTAAGCCTTTGTAAATTCTTAGTTTTTTTTTTTTTTGCTTTATCCTGTTCTACCTTTTGTAGTAAGCAACGACTTACTGTCGGGCCTACGCAGTGTACTCCCATGCTTAAGTACTAACGCTGTAAAATAGAAATATTGTTAAACCAAATGCTTTTAAAAGAGTAACCATGGAGTTTTTTGCCGGTTCTTTTCCATAGGAAACGATCGACCCGAGCCGTGCACCTTTTTGTCGACGTTTTATTAGTGCCCATGTAGGCCTATGTAAAATAAAATATTTTGATTTGGTTTTGATTTTTAAACGTAAAAAGCCTCCTGAAGTAATCACATGAATGATAGTTCCCCCTACTGATTAGGAATTCGTCACAATATTTTCATGGTAATTCGGCTCACTATTGTAACGAAAACTTTTTGCCTCATTATGGTTTCTTTTGAATTGTTGATTTATACGTTTAGTTTATTCATATTAGAAACTTGGCGATTTTTCTTAGTATTGTGATGATAAGTTATAGCTGTGTATAGCTAAAGTTGCAGTTTTTACTTCTTTCTTTCTGTTTTTGGCCGTGATATCGTTTTTCTGACCCGCGGTTACAAACCAGGCCTGGGGGGTACTATGACGCTTAAAACATTATTGTTCCATTTCTATTCCAGAGTGGGAAAGAGATAGAGCTAGACGACCTGTACAGCTCCGTCTCTTTTTCACTCTGGAATGAGAATGGAACAATTATGTTTTAAGACGTCATGGTACGCCACCAGGGCTTGCGTAGTAGGTTAGCCCACTCCCAGACGGCAGGCCTGTGTCCAAAGAGTTGGCCTGGTGAATTTTATGTGACTTATTATAAAAGATAATTAAAACCGGCAGAATCTATTACATACTAGCTGTGCCCGCGACTTCGTCCGCGTGGAATTAGATTATTTCTAAAATAGAAGTAGCCTAAGTTACTCCTTATTACATCTGCTATCTGCCAAAGTCTGACAGTCGTATAAAAATCGGTCCAGCCGTTCCAGAGATTAGTCGGAACGAACAGACACACAGATAAAAAATATAAAAAATGTTGTTTTGGAATGTGTACATTTATATGCAAGTAGGTTATTTTAATTTTACAAACAGACACTACAATTTTATTTGTTTGTATAGTATGCATAGAAAGAATCAAGGATAATAAAACCAAACTTTTTTTTTTTTTAATTTCATCATCATATTTTGAGAATTTACGCATTAGTTTCACCCTTCAATTTACGTAAAATAACAAAATAACAGTAGTAAGCCGTGGGTTCGAACCCAGGCAGGCGCATTACTTTGTGTAATTTATTTCATCACCGCTGCTCTCAAAACGGTGAAGGAAAACATCGTGAGGAAACCGGCATGTCCTAGAACTAAAAATTCGAATCCATGTGACATCTACCAAACCGCACTGGGTGTGCGTGGTGGTTAGAAGCGTGAGCTTTTAGAGGGAGTGGTCCCTCTCATTGACAGGAGGCCGTGTCCCAGCAGTGGAAACATCAAAGGCTATGATGATGATGTGTGCATTTAAACGATTGTGCGTTGAATACTTGACGACTTTATTATACCTTCGCCAATTAATTGACCAATAGGTTAATTGTCGAGTTAGTGGCGCTTTTTATTAACCGACTTCTAAAAAAGGAGGAGGTTCTCAATTCGGATGTTTGTATTTTTTTTTTTTTTTATTGTTTGTTCGGGCATAACTCCGTTGTTTGCCAACCGATTTGAAAAGTTCTTCTTTTGTTGGAAAGTGTATACTTTCCAAATGGTCGGGATCTGATGATGGAATCTTGGCGAAATCGAGGGAACTCTTCAAATTTTATAGGAAAACGTACAGCGATTTTGGTATCGCTGCCTGTTTGGTGATAGCCTGTCTCTTGGATTCATCATCAGATCTGATGATGAATCCAAGAGACAGGCTTCGGAACTCCATAACAAGGCAATGTATCTTAGCCTTGTTTGGGCTTATTGGAATTGTAACGATATGCACTTTCCAGGTGTACCACTAATAAGTCAAAAAAATGTTTTTTTTTTCTTTTTTAACCGACTTCCATAAGGAGGAGGTTTTCAATTCGATTAGTACTTTTTTTTATGTATGTACACCGATTACACTGAGATTTATGATCCGATTTGCGTGAATCTTCTTAAGTTTGATGCGGAATAGTTGCCATTTGGTCCCATAAAAATTGATATAGTTTGGCCATGTAGTTTTAATTTTATAAACATTTTTTTTTATGTAAATTTTTCACGTATGTACACCTATTTCTCCGTGATTACTGGACCGATTTAGATAATTTTTCATTCATTTGGTAGAGAAAGCTTGCCCGGTGGACCCATATGAATTTTATTAGTTTTTGCTCAGGTACTTTTTGAGTCATCCTCTTTTTTATACATTTTGTCCTTTGTTGTATGTATGGACGATGTGCTGGTGTCTAGTTACAATGTAAAACTTCTACTTGGAAAGGATTAAAGTGAGATACCACAACTGAAAAGGCTAAAATAAAAACTTTTTTACAAAAAAAAATAACCGACTTCCAAAAAAACACTCAAAAGTGGCAAATAATTTTAGTTTCGGAAGTCGGTGGCAAAAAAGTAAATGAAACAAACAAGTCACCGACTTCCGAAACTAAAATTATTTGCCACTTTTGAGTGTTTTTTGTCTTCTAAACTCTAAGGTCACTGTGGAGACTACTGGAATTGTGCCATGGTCTAGTTGGGAGCACCACAGTCACACTGAGCACAGTGAGCACTGAGCAGTGAGAACATTATATTCTGATGATGATGAATAACATAACGCGTATAACCCCTAAGGGTGAGGCAAAGACGCTTTATAATATACCAATATATTGCCAATTTTATAAAAAGAATAACTCCCTGGGACTTACGTAACATTAGCCTGCGAAAACGCCGATTTCAAACCTACTATTAAAGATTTTAACAAACAACATAAACACAAACATTGTACTATTAACGACACTCAATTTAAATTAGTACAAATCGCTTAGGGGTCAAAATGACACCCCAGCACCCCACAACACCCCAACTACAATTATTGTGGACACAACGGCACTTTACTGCCGTTCAAACCACTAATGGCTGCAAGATTCGTTTAATGGGTCTTACGTCTTTGTAAATTGTATGGTATGGATTGCAATGGATTTATGGGGCGTTAAAGGGGAATGGGGTAGTGTTGGCGATGTGGCTTTGAGTTAGTGGCTCACGAAAATAAAAGTCGGGACCTTTGATTCAAAATACCATTGTATGTAATGTAATGTAATTCGCCTCATTTTCCTAATGACCACGAATCACGATGAGTAACTTAACTATGGGAAGTGAAGCAGAAATCTTCCACGATATTAAGCTATACAATATCTCCCTACAGTTTCGTTTCAGTGTCCTACAGTTCTTTACCAACCTACAGTTGGAGCATGTCAAGAATCAAATGCTCATTGAATGTAGCAAGTTCAAGCCCATTATTAGAATGCTAATTACACTTGTTTCGCAAATTACATGTAAAAGTTTTTATAACACATTTGCTCGTAAAGGGTCTCTTATTGCACCGAGTTCAGTATCGTAATGTATCTCATTACGCACTAGTGCTGTAATGTAAAGTAAAACGCACGCCTTATCAAAATGCTCTGTCTAAAACGAACGGTACTTTTTTAAATCTTACCAAAGAGTTTTTATGTCAGAAAAGTTGTCAACATTTTATGAATAAAATCAACTTGGGAGATAAAAAATAATAAATAAACATTTAATTTTTTAATTTAATCAATTTTGACCATAAACTATCTGTAACAAAACTCAAAAATATTAATTTACTTTATTAGTAATACTGGCTGTTTCTGTGCCCTTGCCTTAAAAAAAAAGCGCTAATGCGCGCGCAACGCTAATTTCATAATTTGTGAACAAGTAAAAATTATTCCGCGCGCTTTTTCTTTTCGCTGTTTTGTTTTTATTTGAAAATGTCGTCCGACTTTTATTTATTTCCTCGCAAATATGTTATAAAACGTCGTATGACATACGTGCGCTTTGATAATTACAGCCTCTGCTTTCTTGATAGCCCTCGCCTACGGCTCGGGCTAGCAATATCGCCTCGGCTGTAATTTTCAACTTACCGCACTTATATCATAATGTACTATTACATGTTTCAAATCTTAATTCAACTTAATTATCACTTAAGTTTATTACAAATGGGTTAAGGTGGTAAGTAAACAGAGCTATTTGTCTAACAAAAATATGTGAGAGAAAACTTGAATTCAAAAAGTTTCGAGCATTTAGCCAGTTATTATATTAGTGTTAGTATTTTTTGTCAACAGTCCAACTTCAGTGCTGCAGAGATCGTTAGCCAAAAAGGTAATTAAGAAAGTGCAATCCCAAAAATATTTTGTAGCAAGTTTTAATGTGATTAAATTAAAAGGCTTGCAGTAAGAAAATAATTCTTAAAAATTTATTAATAATTTGTGTCGACATGACGGCACGGTTGGCGCAATGGCTGAGCGAGTAAATAAACAAGCAATATATTTAAATAAATAATGAATGAATAGATAGACTTGAATACATAATATTAATGTAATAAGTAAGCGGAATAAAATAATTATTAGGATATAAAATAAAAAGAAATTATAATAATTGTATTTTTTTCTGCTTTCTCATGTTATTTAAAAAAAAATTGAGAAAAGCACTCTTCCTCTCTCTACTTATTTAAAAACTGCTGTGCCCGACAGGGTCCATAATTGTGTCTATTATTATTTTTATTTTTTGACTACCTGATAAAGACGGAAACATACTTACGTGTCGTGGCGTGTCGTGTCGCGCCAGAAGCAAATCGGTTTCACAATGAAGGCAATAAATGATTTGATTTTGATTTGATCGTCTGCTGCGCTGCGTGTTGCAGGTTCGATAAAAGAACACGGAACAAGTATTTGTATGGCCTACAGATGTTGCCTGTTCCGGGTCTGGCTGTAAAAGAAAAGAAAATATTAATATTATTCTATTATAGTTTTTTGCTAGCCAACGCACTTTTGGGCAAAGACCTTTTTGTGTGCGTTTGTGTGCGTGTGTATATGGTCTTTAGGTGGTGTGTGTACGGAGAGAAATGATACACTGCGGAAGTCCAATATTACTTTACTTATTAACTTGTTACGACATTACAAGGAGTAGTTAATTAGGATGGGAGCGCGTCTATAGCTTACGGTGGTTACGGGCGAACTGTGGTCGCTGAGCGCTGCACTTACGACGAATACAAAACTGATGTGTCAGCGCTCCTACACTATTCCTCCCCTTTTTTTAAAAAAACAAAAGGTTTTTTGCGATTGTTAGTGCCTTATGACACCATAAACGTATATATATTAAAAAACTAAAATTTGTGACGAACAAAATCAATCTTAGAAATAATATAGGTAATAAAAAGTTGGATGTCTTTAATAGGATAACCCTGTATCACAGATGGCATGAGATCAGACACAAAAAATAATGGGTTTATGTGTTAATTATCAAGATAACCAGTTAAACGCTATTATTACAAGTACTCTAGTACTACTAGTATCTATACATACAATACACAAATATATAAAAATTGAAGTGTCTGTTTGTAATATTGAAAGAATCGATTTTTACTACTTGCATATGAATGTATATACGGTACATATACCAAAATAACATTTGCCTGTGCGTCTGTTTGTTCCGGCTAATTTCTGGAACTGCTGGACCGATTTTGACGGGACTTTCACTGGCAGATAGCTGATGCAATAAGGAGTAACTTAGGCCACTTTTATTTTGGAAAAAAAACTATTTCCACGAAGGACGAAGTCGCGGGCACAGCTAGTTATTAAAAATATAATACAATATTCTTTGCCATGTTTTTTCCAACATAAACGTAGACACTTTAAAAGAAAATTTTAAAATTTTCAACGCAGATAAATCACGATTAAAATGCAGCAAAAACAAGAATCTTCCTGCAACGACATAAAAACTTTATCACGGCCAGTCCTCTGTTTGCAAACTTTGTGACCTACGCAAGCACATTTAAGCTCCTCGTACTTAAGTTCTAAAGCTTATTAAGTTACCTTTAAGCTGTCGCCGTTTAGGGTGTCGGTAGTTCCCTTGCCGGAATTATGGTTGAGTTATGCATTGTCGGGTTGATCTTGTGATTTGAAAGTGGGGTCTTGGGTATGATCCCTGGTTGGACAAAGGATTATTGATTTTTTGCTGAGGGTGTAAGGGAACACCGGGACAAAAACATTTATCATGGATTCTTGATACGATTCTAGACCTAATAACATGAATTTAGAAGCTTACTAAAAAAAACCTATTGCATACTTTTTGACTGTGAAACTTAACACTTTTGTATTATCGTATTATAACGTGTGTGTTTGAGTAACATAATCTACTCTTTTTTATATAGTACTAGCTGTCCCGCGCAACTTCGTCTGCGTCAAATTTTCCCCGTTTTCGCAACATTTTTCATTGCTGCTCCGCTCCTATTGGTCGTAGCGTGATGATATATAGCCTATGTCCTTCCCCAGGTTGAAATCTATCTTCTTGCCAAATTTCATTAAGATCCGATCAGCCGTTTAGTCGTGAAAAGGTAACAAACAAACAAACAAACAAACATACAAACAAACAAACATACAAACAAACAAACAGAGTGACATTCGCATTTATAATATTAGTATGGACTAGCTGTCCCGCGCAACTTCGTCTGCGTCACTTTTTCCCCATTTTCGCAACATTTTGCATTGCTGCTCCGCTCCTATTGGTCGTAGCGTGATGATATATATCCTATGTCCTTCCCCAGGTGGAAATCTATCTTCTTGCCAAATTTCATTAAGATCCGATCAGCTGTTTAGTCGTGAAAAGGTAACAAACAAACAGAGTGACATTCGCATTGATTTTTGAGATTCATCATCTTCCTGTTCTTGTCCCATTTTATTTGGGGTCGGCACAACACGTCTTTTTCCTCCATTCTCCTCTGTCATTCGTCATGTTATCATTTACTCCTTTTTCCTTCATATCATTTTTCACACAATCCAACGATCTTTTCTTTGGTCTTCCTCTCCCTCTCCATCCATCCATGTTTATATTCATCATTCATCCACATTTAGATTTTAAGATTAAAATAGCAAATTATGTGTATTAGCCACGCTTCTGCCTACCGCATCATTGATTACAGCCGTGATGTTATATGTCACTGCAGGTATATTTACACAGAGAAAACCACTATCTAAAAAAGAGCCCTTACAAACATAAAACCACTATTTACATTCCAAAGGCTGTCGCAACATTCAAAATATTTTACCCGTTACGATTATAGCCTAAGATTTAGACCATAAACAGTAGATAAAGCTAAGTTAGGCTAAACTCGGGTGAGTCTAACCTAGTTATAGCTCGTCGTAACCGCTAACGCCTCAACGTCGTCGTTTAGGAATAGGGTCGCACCTCGTTTAGTCCTTGGAGGCTAGGACCTATTTGATTATGTGATTAGAGTTTATCTTACGGACTGTTGGACAAATATATTGCGTGCCTGACATTTGGTTCAGTTCATTACTGTTCCTTATCACTAACAGTAGGTGACACCTAAACGTATGCCTAAACAAAATGAGGTGTTGAATGTCAGCTTCAACTGCAGTGCAGAGCGTTGATAAATCCAATAGCGCATCGTTATGAAAGTTTCTTGTACGTAATAATGAAGTTTAGGTCTGTTTGTACGGAAATATAATTAAATGGTAGTGGTGGCTTTAAGCAGCTTACTTAGCTGTCTTGTGGTTAGGTATCATTAGCCAGTACCTGGTCCCATTACTATCACTTTTTGAAGAAGCATTTGTTGTTATAAACCTTTAAGACTCACCATGGTTTGTCTACGTAAGTGACAACCTGGAAGCTGAAAATCAAAATCTTTATGTATTGGATAACCCCGCGACAATTATTATAATGCTGCCAGTTGACAAGCTTTCGCTCTTCTACCGCAACATGTAAATTGTAACCTAAAATAAATGTACTTGAAGCACTTTTTTTTACGTTATCCCTAGGTATGTGGATGCAAAGTCATTACGTTCTAGTTAAAATATACCCACCGTAGCCGCGGTCCATAAGCATATGAATTTATAATAAATTGGATACTAAGCCTTCCACACGGGGCTTAAGCTACTGAATTTATTCAGAAATACTACCCTCGGACAAAAGGACCACCGGAGTTAAAGTGTTTGGAAGTGGCTTCTGTTCTGTTCTTTCAACTCTCGGATAGTGTTCGTCTTTTTAAACTAGTGTAGTTTAGCCAACCTGTGTGGAATTCACTGCCGGCTTCTCTGTTTTCTGATCACTATAATCTGAATCTACTCAAAGTTCGAGTGAATCGGTTTCTTAAAGGCAAGCGTGCTCCACTCTTGGCTGAATCATCGCTTCACATGAGGCGAGTTAAGGCCGAACGCAAGTATTAAAAAAAAAACATGTTTTTTTAAACCTGCACCGCCCTATATCTGTTTAACCTTGTTATCAGACGTCTGCTCTTTCGTCAATAGATTTCCGATGTGTAACATCGATATCTGGAGGACCTATGTTTATCTAATATGTTCCTCAATCAACTAGTCTGCCGGTTTAACAACCTCTAAAATCAGTGAATTCGAACCCAGGCTGGGGCCTAATTTTGTGAATTTTATTTCATAACAACGGCTTTCAAAGGTAAAGGAAATTTGAATGTTCTAAGACCAAAAATTGACATCTAGTAACACCCTCGGGACCCGCGTCGTGGATTACAGTGCACTCCATCTCAATAGAGGCCCAGCAGTCAGTGGTAATATTAAAGGCTATGTTTTTCGTTAAATGTAACAAGAACCTTTTCCCAACAATGTCAGAAACTAGGAATAGACCTATAAAAAGTCAGTATAAGAACTTGCTGAATGTTGAGAGATGTAATACTGCTTTGCTCAAAAAAAGTGTTATTAGTATGGGCCCAATCATTTTTAATAAATTACCCAATATTATTACAAATGACACATTACAAAATTTTAAAAAGAGACTGACTTCATTATTAATTGCAAAATGTTATTATTCAGTAAATGACTTTTTAAACGACACAGACTTATCTATTGAATAATATAATGTATAATATAAAGATTTCATTAATACTACTCAATTTTTTTTGTCTTCATTTATTCTGATTTTACATATTTTTTTTATTTTTCAAATGTACCTAAATGGTGTGTTTGTTTTAATTTAACCGATTTTGTATATTTTAATTAATATTAACATACTTATTGATGTCATTATTTAAATTTGTATGATTTTATTCCAAGTAGTAGATTTTAAAATTATGTTTTCTTTTATGTGGAATGCAATATTAACCGACTAGTACTTTAACTCGAAACCATTATTTCAATTAAGTTATAAATTTCTTTAATGTTTGCATGCCTAATTTATGGTAAATTGTACAAAGCTCACCAATTTTACTTTTTACACCTTATTTTATGTACCTACAATTTATGCAAATAAATTTTACTTTACTTTACTTTCTATAACAGATATTTTTAATGTCATTATATTTTTTTTACTAACATGATTTTTAGACGTGTTTTTTGTTTTAATTTTCAGTGCTAATGTACCCAATTTTAATCATATAATTGACTCGTAAGTGGAATTTTAAACCTTAAGACCCGTGTTTTAGATTTTAATGTAAAATTTCAATACAGTATAAAACAAATACTTGAAATAAAATTTGTGTGAACTTCTTAAATGCTATAATTTAATCCTTGCCGCTTCTAGCAACTTTATCTCCACTACCGACGAACGCATCATTAACGAGAAAACAATGGGTCGTGTCGACACCACTGACCGCCACTTACAAGCTAAAAAACTTACCACTTTGTTGCTTACATGGCTTCTAATAGCTCTATGTTGTCATCATTATATGTTTTAGTTTCTTAGGCAAGTTTGAGGTTTAAAAATTTGTTTTTTGTACTTGAATTTTTGATTTTTGTATACAGACTCTTTTTGGCGCAGTGGTAACGATAATTCGTACAGTATACGCTCAGTTCACCAGTTGTGTTGGTCGTATAAAAAAAAACCAAGCTTTTATCACCAACCAGATTTTAATATATTATAACCTGGACACGCTTTGCCATGGGTGACCTGGAAGTCTTTAAATAGACTCCGGACACAGGTTGACTGAAGCAAGGAAAACCTGTGCAGGTGGATTCATGGATGACTCTGCCCTGGAGTGCAAATGTGGTGTTGCTCCACAAACGATGGGACAGTTGATACCGTGTCCTACCTGTCCTGTTGTTTTTACATCAAAAGAGCTAGTGGACGCTATTGAAAGTACCAAACTTGTCGCCAAATTTTGGGCTGGGTCAATTTAAATTGTCATCGACACCCTAAGAAGAAGAAGATATTAATGTGGGACTGTCATTAGATGGACCACTTTTACGTTTAATTTTCTAATTACAAATCAGCTACTTTTGGTCAGGTTTAATATTCATTTTCATTCATTGTTTTTGGTATGTAGTTAAGTAACCACTCATGTTTTTGTTTAACAGTTTCCACCAAGTCCAAATAAGGAAGTCGCGACGTACAAATGAAATCAAAACAAACAGAACCGAATACAACATGTTAGTATAATACGGTGCACGTCGTTTGAGACCTTTCTGTAGGTGTCTTAATGTTACCGTGACGAATTACAGTCCAAATGAATGGGAATAGGTATTAAAGCGGCTGCCTATTCTCGGTTGTGGGTGGGAGAATTGAGTAAAACTTTTGTCCAGCTTCTTGTAAGAATAAAAACGTTACACCTTTAAAATGGTTGCTTTGCGTATACATATTTTCAATATATCATCTTATTTTTTTGCTTAAAGGAAATCCACAGTTACCTACTTATGCCTTGTTAACTACCACATCAACAAATATGTGTTTTAACTTTAAGATATCGCAACTCCGGCCCCCAAGATACAAACGCAGCCTCATTACGACGACGACGACGACGACGATTACTCATAGCGCTAAGTTAGATTAAGAAAATGTTTGTATCAATGGCTTAATGAATTTATTATTATTTTAATAAGTGCCCAGTCTATACTCTGGCTTAATAAAAGTAACATAACACCTAGCACCTATGACACCTGTATTTTTAGGAAAGGTTATGCACATGTCATCGACACCTTACAAACAGACACAAACGAGATATATTTTGTTTAGATCTAAACCAGCTAACAATTACTAACCCAAAAGTAAGAAGTCTCTGGGTATGATGATAAGATATCTCACCCGGAGACTTCTTACTTTTGTTACCGTTTTATGTAGTAGTGTGATTTCAAAAGATAAAATAAATTACATTACAAGAAAACAGTGGCTGGTCCTTTTGGCGACGTCCTTTTTTGACTGAATGTAGTCGCCTCTTGTGACTTTCATACCTGTAAGTGATCACGACTTCCCTTGATACTTAACGAAGGCTTTTAGCGTTGTGTTCCGTTGAGCGCGTCATAGATTCAAGTATTTTGTCTCTTGAGACAAAGGCA
Organism: Cerastis leucographa; assembly: GCA_963082945.1. NCBI lineage: Eukaryota > Metazoa > Arthropoda > Insecta > Lepidoptera > Noctuidae > Cerastis > Cerastis leucographa. The sequence goes on along the minus strand of OY720381.1, from coordinate 21,044,086 downwards.
CACGTTAACTTCCAATAAAATACATTGTTTTTCATCACTGACTACCTACTTAGAGAGTGCAATCAGGAACACTGGTGAAAGTGGTTTTAAGTATTGAAGTTGGAAGTCCCTTATACCGTACCTACCCTTAATCAACCCCTGAAAACATATACACGCTATTGTTTTGCATCCTCGTCAAATTCAAGGAGGTAGGGATGTGAAAAAATAATCGATTATTGTAAAAATCGATTAAAAATCGATTTTCCCCCCCCAAATAATCGATTTTTATAAACGATTTTTATATTACGAAAAATCGATTAATAATCGATTTTTTTTTTGTACTGCCGATTTATTTCCCTCCAGCAACCCCGACATTTAGTCCGAACTTCGGAACCAGAATGACTATTAGGTCCATCACTATAACATTAACGCCATCTGCGCGTCTACATGGCAGCCCTTCTGTGCTTTGGAAAAACTTTCACTAGATGGCGTTAGTCAATGAACTATACTATTTTATCGACATTCGTTTATGTCATATGTCATTATTGATGAAGCAGGAAGAATATAGAAGAATTTGATAAAGCTGTGATTAATATAACTTTTATTTTTATGTATAATTATTATTCATGTTGATTATTCGCAAACTTTAATTTGTGTTGATTATTTTTATATTTGGAATTTGTGATGTGTGTTTTTAATTTATTATAGCTGTGATTAATATAACTTTTTTTTAATATACTGAGGAAAAAATCGATTATTATAAAAAATCGATTATTTTATTAAGAAAAATCGATTATTCATTAATCGATTTATCATGCTAAGAAAAAAAATCGATTAAATAATAATCGATTTTTTATGTAGAAGGTCACATCCCTACAAGGAGGTAACTTTGTTAATGATTCTCGTCCCGAATCAATAATAAAATGTGTAGGTAATTTTTAGAATTCGGTAAATGTGAACCACCCTTGGGGTTATTTTGAAAGACTGACAAACAAAAAAAAATAGTGTTTATTAGTTATTAACTAGGTACCGTAATTTATGATTATTTATGTCTTTAAATAGTTAATTTTGCCGAGGATCCAAAACAACACCTTGTATAGTCACCTTAAAATTTAAAAAATATGCATACATTATAACAGTTTGCGTTATTGCGTCTTCTTTTATTTAAATAACACATAAGGAACAATAGTCTGCCACATTTCTTAACTCATTGCAAAAATATTGATTGCTGTGCAAAATAAAGAATATTATAAAGCTGAAAAGTTTATTAGTTTGTTTGCTTGAACGTGGTAATCTCAGGAAGTACTGGTCCGATTTAAAAAAAATCTTCTTTCAGTATTTGATAGCCCATTAATCGAGGAAGGCTATAGGCTATATAATTATCATCACACTACGACCAATAGGAGCGGAGCAGCAATGAAACATGTTGCGAAAACGGGGAAAATGTGACGCAGACTAAGTTGCGCGGAACAGCTAGAAAAGAATATTCTATCCATGAAAATGCAAAGTGGAACTGAACGTTAGTCTCTTCTTACCAATTATTTATCCTTCCATCATAATTATAGTGTAAGAAAAACATGTCATTCTCCTTAAACACTTGCTAAATACTTAAAACTCCGTTCTAAAATAAAACAACAGTCAACAAGTACTCACCAAGTAAGTATCAACCCTTTATTTTAACAACAACGTAGGTAATCCGATCACAACTCCACACTCATATTATATTACTTACAACACCATTATAATTATAAGGGGTGATACTAAATTAAGACGAAATCCTTAGAAACTACCATATTATTATTAATTTTCATCGTCAGTAGTCACTTGGGAGGGCAGATAAGTGAGTTTAACACTTATGAGAAACCTTGTTTAAGAGAATTAGTTGGTCCCTAGATTCGCCATGTTGGGAAGGGTGGGTACTTAATGGCTGTGTTGGACGAGGTTGTTAGATTTTTTTATAGGTTGTCTCATAAGAAAGTAAGCTTAAAAACATTAGCTTACCAGCAACAAGTTAATACTTAGTGCTGCAACTGCAACATTATTGTCTATTTTTAAACCCGACCAAAGAAGGGGGGTGTTATAAGTTTGAAGTGTTTATCTGTGTGTCTGTCTGTAGCATCGTAGCTCCTAAACGGATGAAACGATTTTGATAAAATTGGTGTCGTTTGAAAGGTGTTTTAATTGAGATTGTTCTAAGCAATGTTTAGAGAAAACCTGCTAAGCAATTTGAAGGTCATCACCTCTTTTCTAGTTGATGAAGCGACATAAACAACGGGTCTGATCGATTCGAAATTTGAATTCTTGTCACTTGTCACCTTGGGCATCTTCAGTGGGGGAGGCTGCACACACCCCCTCTCCCCTAAAAGCTCAGAATTGTTTTCGTTAATTAGCGAAAAGAAGCGCTACACCGAAAAAAGTAAAAGGAATGGGAGGAGACCTATGCCCAGGAGTGGGACAGTCAAGGCTGAGAAAAAATAATTTGATTTTAAAAAAGATGAAATAAAAATTAAATTCAAAATTTAAAAAACCCCCGAAAGAAAAATCTCTAAAAAACCAAAAATACAATTTACCCAAGCGTTGTAGCGTCGAAGGTTTCTGACGCTACGACGCATGGATTAGTTTTATATTTAATTTGGATACATTTTTAATTTAATTTTTTATTTCTTGAGTCCGCTTGCACCACCAATCACTAAATAAGTACTTTGAACTATGCTATATCGATGATATGCTTAGTGTTATGTAATGAAAAAATTAATATATATGAGTGAATTAGTGGCATGATAACATGGACTGGGCTGGCAATGTCTGCCTTATGCTCCATGAGCTGTGGGCCGAAGTAGCAGACTTCGATGGCGGGGCGAGCTTTATAAAAACAAGTACCGGTGGGCCATATTAGCTCTGCATCGAAAGATCTTAAGTCCCGGAGACAGGGCTTTGCCCAGCAGTGGGGTGACGAAGGCTAACAGTAATAGTAAGTAGCATGGACCAAGATAGACCATTCTGCAACAGACTCTATCTCTATCAGAATAAATCCCATTGTTAGAAAATTATTGCTCCTTTGATCCAAAACATTCAAAAATATCGTTCTGTTAATTGTTAGTGCTGTAATTATTATGATACTAAATCGACTAATCGTTTGTTCGGTGCAACCGCTGTAATGTCCAGGTGACTATAGTTACCCAATAATTTTTCCGGTCAAGTGTCCAGGTAACCATAGTTACCCATTTGTACTGCGTTCGAATTGTTCCAAAAAAACGTTCTAAAAAATGTCAGCTGTCGAGAATATCAGGACAAATTTATTCTCTGTGTTGCTCTATTAAATTACGCGTCAAACGCTCAAAACCCCAGTGTCCAAGTCGGCATATTTGTTGAGTCGAGTTTAAGTGGTAACGAGAAATTAATGATCGTGAAATTACTATTGTTACTGTTTAATATAAAACGATCGATCCTTGATTGTTTGCAAAATATGGTTTTGGCACCCATTTGGGAATTATTCTGGATATTAAATGGTTACGACTTGATGAATATATCACTGATGTGGCCCAATAAAGAGGCTAAAGGAAAATAGCCCGGCTAACCTAACCTAAGTAATCACTAATTTATTTCAATCGCAGTGACAGATTTTGGTATGTGGGTTGTGACTGAACAGGCTGCAAAGTTAAGTCAATAGTGTGCTGATCGCTTTCAGTAGCAATAGTGAAATTTGCTCTAAATAAGCGGATTTCTTCTCCAAACTAAGGAAGGCAGTAGATAATAAAATAAGGCTTCCATTCGATCAGTTGACACAGCAATCGTGACTGCACCACGCACGAACTCGCGCGAAAATAGACGAATATAAACGAAGAGTTTTCAATAGCCTTCGTTGGTTCAGAAATGCATTGGTGAAACCGTGTTCCTTCCTTTGTCATGTATATTTTTGGAGTTGGAAAGATATTTTATTTTAAATGTATGAGATCTGTTTAAGACATTTTACTATCAATATTTTGTAAGAGCAAACACTGAAACTAATTTACCTACATTTAAAAACTAAAAAGATTTATAAAGATATAATATCTAGTAGTAATATCTAGTTTTTCACCATATCAGAGGTCGAACTCCCTTTAAACAGAGTGGAAGCGCATCATACTGAACCCCCCAGATAGAAACTTTTCACCGAAAATTACAAAAAGAACAGTTATCCATACATTTTGACCGTGTAGGTGGTGAAAATTTTCAGATTGATGTACTTAATTAAAGCTGTACAGAAATGTTTTGCCACGAGAACAAAATATACGTTATCATCATCAGCCTATAATGTTCCCTTAGTTGGGACACAGGCCTTCTCTCTATGAGAGGGAGTGGGCTGTAATCCGCAACGCGGGCCCAGTGCGGGTTGGTACTCGTAGATGTCACATGTCTTCGAATTTTTAGTTCCAGGACATGCCGGTTTCCTCACGACGTTTTCCTTCACCGTTTTTGAGTGCAGCGGTGATGAAATGAATTACACAAAGTAATGCGCCTGCCTGGGTTTGAACCCCCACGGCTTACTTCTCGTAAGTCGGGGCTGCCATCCATTGTATTATTACTTTAAAAACAATTAACAGTCATACTCCATATCTTCGCAAAAAAACAAATCATTCGATTCAAACACTCCTTCTATCCGGAGAACCGCAGATACACTCAATTGTATCCGTTCGATGTTCAATTAGTCGATTAGTTCGCGCACATCGGTAATCGGTCCTTGTAGCGTCGCTATTAGCGTTTAGCGTGCGAAACAGCCAGATAGCTCGATAGCTACAATGTAATTAGCGTGCTGTTTATTAATTGCTCGTGACGATTTCATTCCAGAAGGTAAAAATAGATCCTTAGTTATATAGAAAATATGTAGTACTTACTAGCCGACATTTGTCCTCGTGAAATTATTATTTTAAAATATTACTTCTAGGAAATCTATCATTATGAATCGGTTTTTGTTAACAATTTCAAGCAGTAAATGAGAAAAATAACTTAAGCTTCAGAATTTGGTGACTTCTCTTTCATTGATTCAGTTTTTGCCACCGGCTTCTGAAGCTAAAGTTTTACATTTTGTGTTTTTTTTTTTTGAAAGTCGGTTTTATATTCTGCAAAAAACATTTTTTATTTTCCGACATTTAGTTGTAATAGCCTATATTCGCTATGCATTTATTTTACATTGTTAACAATACATGTCATTTGCATTATGAGGCCTATCGATAATAAAAGACCCTGGAAGATTATTTCGCGCGCATCGGTATCGATCCTTGAAGCGACGCTATCAGCGTGTCAAACAGACAGCTAAATTGATATGTGCTTAGCGCGTTGTTTATTGTATGTGACAATTTGATGCCAGAAACCATAGGTTAAAAGCGATCAGGATATTTAAACCGTATAAGGGTCTACCAGTGTAAATTGACCAGTTCTACAACAGTGATGACACTGACACGGTTGTTCGTCGCATAAATGAGCTGATTGCGTTTAATTTCTTAGGTGAAATAAGCCCAAAGCGAGTCTACTAAAACAAAAGTTAGACTAAAGCATGACATGCTAAGTTACGCTTAGCTTTGTATCCAGTAAAAGCTTACTAGGAAATAGGCTGTACTACTAAACACAGACAGCCTATTGTTAGCCTACCCCATTCAATTTTCACCAAAAACTTTTCCTGCACATCACAAAACTCCGCGTTACGGATACACTCCAGATAGCGGTGTCTAAACCTAAAGACTAAAGTTCCACACAATTGTACAGCTCACAGGTAAAACTACTGCCAGACTAATAGTTTGTACATTTGCCCTGTGGAACCCTGAGGCTGTTTGCGAAGTCGGGTAAGCGGGTTCTGACTGCGTTTTGAATAAAATTCGCGAGTGTAAAGTGTTTCGTGGAGCTGGCGACTGTAAATGTGGTCGTTTTGCTATTGGTTGGTTTCAGTAGTGCGAATGGACGGTTATTTTGACTATGTGTTTATTTTAAGGTCACTAAGAGAAATTGGAAAGGTTCTGGAAAGAGATTTGTTGCCATCGCGGATTTATCCTGAATGAGACTGACCGTCGAGCTTGGTACAAGCAAAGCGAGGAGGCTTCGCTTAGCTTGTACCAAGTTGACAAGTTGTTGTTGAGTTTGAGTTGTACCAAGTTGTTGTTGTTTTGTTGTAGGCGGGTTATACCCCGCACTGAGTGAAGTCGGGCTGTGGATGATGATGATGAAGAGAATTTTACTTCCGATATCCAAACAATTTTATGGCTGGAACTTGTGAAATAATAAGCTTGGGGTGGTTGATTATTTTACTTTTCGAACGTAATTTCTACCGATCTATTAGGAAGATGTGATGTAACTAAACTTTTCTGGCTGATAGAAACACGATAACTTTTCGGAATCATTAATTGGGTCTTGATATTTAAACCTCTTTTCTGAATCGACCTTCCTATTAATCTTTAATACTCTTGTTACTGGACAGGTATCTTTTGGGCATGCTCGTTTCATCCTAGACCTCATTGGCTTTCCATCAGGCGAGATCTAGGTCAAAAACAGGGCCCAGTAGATACCTAATAAAAAAAAACTTTTATTACGCTATTTTAAATATCTACAGAATTGCTGCTTTAGTCGCAATTGCAAGTTACGTTGTAGGTTAGTAAATGTGTGCTGAACTTTAAGAATATTTCTCAAAAGTTAAACACAAGTGTGTGGTGCAGTGATACCTCTTTCTAAAGCTTAGACTCTCTCAGAACTAGGTCTTATGATATCGGCTGCGAACATAAAGACCATGAAGTATGTAGGGGTTTCGTTTTGGGTAGATTCATAATATTTTGTTCAAGTCTCGTGTTTAGTAAATAAAGAATAATACAATAAATGTATTATTCTTTATTTCATTTATTTCATCAGGAGCTTGTGGCTAACTAATAATAGCCACACGGGTAGATCTTCAAGGTTAAGTAGTGCTTGCCGAGGTTGGTCTGTGGATCGGTGACACATACCGTACATACCGAGTTTCCCCCGTGCCTCGGAAAGCATGTTAAGCCGTTGGTCCCGGCTGTCATTTGTAGATCTTTGACAGTCGTTACGACTAGTCAGAAGCCGAAAGTCTGACATGGATGTCAGTCTTACCAAGAGGTATCGTATTACCCGGTTTCTGGGTTGTGGAGGTCAGATAGGGAGTCGCTTCATATAAAATACTGATACTCAGCTGCATTCGGTAAGACTGGAAGCTGACCCAAACAAAGTTTGGTAAAAGGCTAGGCAGATGTTGAATAAATAGTGGGAAGGACTTTTCCATCGATATTAGCATAAAGCCGTAAGATTACAAGACAAGAGGATCATAGACAGTTTTCCACAAAACAACATCATGCTGCGTTTCCTTGAAGGGTTAGGCAGAAGGATACCTCTAGTACCTACACTCAAATTTTGGCATCGGGGATGAACCTATTGTCATCAAACGGGCAGGAAAACAAACTCCGAGCTGCTACTGAAAATACCTCTTACACTTCACTTAACCTAAATTTTCTACACCTGCCGTAATCCACTTTCAATACACACATATGGTGATGTTACCACACAATATAACGTAACAAAAAAAACAACATATCCACCTAAAACTGCCAACCAATGACAGAATGATACATCGACTGGCAAGCGCGCATCATATGCCAATGCCATGATATGCCACGCATCTGCCATTCTTATTTTTTCCGTCACTCCTGACCTTACACGATGAATAAAACATTTCTGACCTCAATATCTACGAGAATATTGAATGTTACTCAGATCGAGGAACGAATCATTCGATATTTTCCTTGTCATACGAAGGCGGTATTCGTAACGATCTTTTTGCCTTTGTGTTACATTTATGATGGTTTTTTAACCCAGAAGAGGGATTATTTTTTTGTGATTTTTGATGTTATGATAGTAAGAAAAGTATCAATACCATTCTTTATACGGATACTAATATGTATTAATGTTCTAATGTGTATGTGGATGGGTATAAGAAGACCAAAAAAACGATGGATGGACTGTATGAAGGATGATATGACTTGAAAAGAGGTGTCTGATGAGATGACGAGCAATAGAGAAGTATGGAAGAAGAAATGAATTAGGATAAATGAATTAGGATAAATGAATTAGGATAAATGAATTAGGATATATGAATTAGGATAAATGAATTAGGATAAATGAATTAGGATAACCTCATTCATTTGGGGTCGGCGCAGCTTTTCTAAGCGCAAGAAATGACAGCAAGATACGTATTTGATAAAAAAAAACTATTTTGAACTGTTACAGTCAGTTTTGAATTTCAAGACGCAAGTCGGGAAGTTATGTGCTCGTTCCAAAGCGTTGATTCGGACTACGAAGAAGTGCAAAATTGCATGGTTACTGCAACAATTTATTAACGAAAGTCAGAAATATGTTTTCTACTTTACCGACCATAACTGTCCGAAGTAAGAGAAAGTATCAGAACAAAGAACTTGAATGAGCGACTTTTTAATAAAATCTGAGAAAAATAATGATAGTCGTTATTTCAAAAAAATACTCATAAAATCTATTTCAGTTCAAAACTCTATCAAATTACTACTTATAACTAAAGCCAGACGCATAAAAAAAACTCAAACTCCGCTAACAATCTCATGTAGAGTCACAATATAAAGTTCTAAACCACCCGATGTAAGATAGAGCACGTACAAGCCAATAAAGTTTTATTATAACAAGTCTGCAGACGTTATACTAAACTCTACAGTTCTAAACGCGAAATTGTTGAGTCTCCGGTGAGCGCGAAGGCGCAAAGCAGAGGAAATAGTATGTAAACGCAGTGCTCGCGCTTGGTGCTGCGTTTGTGTGGGCAAGTTTACTTGACTACGAGTTGGAATAAGGAAGTGGTGTAACTTGACTATTCCATGGCAAATGTATGCGTTTTTTTTTTAATAACAAAAATTTTATATTTTAATTTTGAGTCTGAATAGATAAATAAATTATATAAATAAAATATTCCTTTAAAGGTGAGACTGAGATGAGAGGAGGAGGAGAAGAGGAGCTCGTGGCTAAATAATAACAGCCGCCCGGGTCGATCTTTAAGGTCAAGCCGTGCTTGCCGAGGTTGGTCCGTGGATGGGTGACCATCATTACATACCGAGTTTCCTCCGTGCCTCGGAAAGCACGTTAAGCCGTTGGTCCCGGCTGTCATTTGTAGATCTTTGACAGTCGTTACGAGTAGTCAGAAGCCAAAAAAAAAGTCTGACATCCAGTCTTACCAAGGGGTATCGTATTACCCAGTTACTGGGTTGTGGAGGTCAGATAGGCAGTCGCTTCATGTAAAATACTGGTACTCAGCTGCATCCGGTTAGACTGGAAGCCGACCCCAAGAGAGTTTGGGAAAAGGCTAGGCAGATGAGATGAAAGGTGAGACTGAGATGGCTAATAGCGTCGACTTTAAATACTTAGAAAATTAATTAACAGTTTAACACTCCTAGAGTGAGTGAGCGAGTGAGGGTTGTAAGTCTTAATTACGGATTCAGGCAGACACTTTACTCTGTTTGTTTCGTCACTGCTTTCAAATTATTATTTAAAATATCATGAGAAAAACTACAAAATCACCACGCGGGGTGGATTATAACAGTCCACTCACTCTCACAAAGAGAGAGTTTTTAGTCGAAGTACTTAAATTACCTTAACTTTTTACAAAACTTTGTATCTTAACTTTACCACAAAAGCCAACAGCAAATCAAGACAACAAATAACCTTAATCAAGTACAGCATTTTTCATCAAAAACACTAGTTGCTTTACCAACACATTCTTCAAGATTTTCAAACTTTTACAATTATTTCAGGCGTCATCTATCACGTCAGGCTGACAAGATACAGTCAAAACGAAACTCGTTTGAAAATGTGTGAAAGATTTGGAACAAAAATTGTTTGGATTTTAAGATAACTTAACCCGTTCGAGTGATGTATTGAGATGGAATATTTGAGTAGGTTTGACGTAGGTATGTTTATTTGAGTAGGATGAGACAATCTGGGGAATGTGGGCATAGTGGTTTGTTTGATTTTCTAATGGTATTTTTTGCGTAGGATGTTCTTGTGTACAATAGATCTAAAAAAAAAAACAAGTAAGAACTTGGATTTCATTTTTAGATTTTACTTTGCGATATATTTTATATCTTACTAGTTAAATTTAAATTTCTCAATAGCGGCCACGGATTCTATATTTGTGTCCGGTTGATGGCATTAGGCTGGCCCCTTATTACATTAGACTTGAACATAAATGTCGTAAGGTGCACTATTTAATTAGGGTACAATCTGCTTTACTCTACGGGGATTTTAGGTGTGATGCTAGGTTATCAAAAGTGATCAGAAAACATAATATCTATGATTATTACGGTCAAGTACAGTTTTGTGTGACTGACGTTTACCTTCTGTATCGCATGTATACAAACAGACAGATGACAAAACAATAAAACTTTGAAAAGAATGCAAAAAAAACTGAATTTAATAGCATTCTTGAGTTCAACTAGTGAAATAAATAAAATAGAATAAGGGTAATCCAAGGATACCATATTTTTTTTGTTTGTAGATATATAGTTAGTTCCAATAAGTTTTCCTGAATGAAAAGTTAACGATAAGTGATATACCATAAGAATATAACACTGAAGAAAAATGAAAAAAAAAACACTAATCGCAGGCCAGTAACTAAACGCAGCACAACGTTTCAAAAGTGGGGGAACTTATAACACTGACTTACCCCACTTTATTCCTTTCGGTATAGCAGGATCGTGCCAAATGAGTATTGTAGCCTACTCTCTTGTGTTTCTTCTGCTTGACAGATAATCTGAGACTATTTTCTTTGCAGAAACTAATAAAATAATTTAGGAAAACATCTAGATTTACGGGTTTGAGTTTCCAATAGAATAAAAAGCAATGTGAACTATTTGTTCATGATTCTTCAATCTTAAAAGCTTTTTTTACAGTGTGATTAGTACCTTACCTGCTGTCAGAGTCTTTATGCCGCCTATGGGCCTCTGAATTGGCTTTACATGCCGTCGAAAAATATCTCTCAAGCATGCTGGTTTCGTCACGATGTTTGCCTTTTCCAAAACAAGCGATAATTATGCATCATTGCCCACGTTCTTTTTTTGATTGAATTTCCTCGTGGATAACTTAAAAATATGTTTTTCTAACTTTTCAACCAGTATTTTCAATTCCGAATAGCCTGAATTATCGTAGATTGTAAGCTGCAATGGCCCTGATGGGCCCCATAGGCACGTTTAAGCCGTTTTCTTTAATTTAAACATCAATACTGACAGTCTAAATTGCGAGAACTTATAAGCGAGTAAGAACGTAACGTAAAACACTTTATAAATTGCATTTAGGGCGCAAAAGAAATGTGTACGTGCTATGTTCAGATTGAAAAAGACTGATAGTTGTGCTCCGTTATTTAAAAAATATAATCTTCTTACGTTGCCATGTATGTACATATATGAGACAGCAGTATTTGTGAAATGTAACCGTCACTTATTTCAAACATTTAGATCCAAACGACGCAACAACGATATATGTGCTGCTCCACATAACACTGCACTCTACTCAAAAAGTTTTTTCGGTATGGCACCCAAGATCTATAATAAGCTGCCTACAGAAATAAAAGTACTAGACGACATAGGTAATTTCAAAAAGGCTCTTTTTAAACTACTGGTAGATAAAACATATTATACAATAGACGAGTTCTTATCTGAAAATTTTAATATTAATTGATAATGTCAGAATGTTGTTGTTATATTTATCTTATTTACAATTTTGACATACTTACTTGACTGATTTGGATTTTAATATAATGATTTGACATGATAGACAAATATTGAATTTAATGTAATAACTTATTTTATTTAATCTGTTAAATGTAATGAATAATATTATTATAACGTATTGTTTGTACGCCCTGTGGGTAGAATGTAGTGATACCAGTAAAGATTTGGCCTAAGCTTGTTAACACCTGTAATTATCGACACCTACATTGACAAATAAATGGATTTGATTTGATTTGATTTATATTTATATGATTTTCAAAACAATAGAAAAGTGAAAAGCCCTTATTACATTTCTGAGATATCATTTTACTTGTACAAAAACCTTTTTTTACAATAATGCTAGCAGCAGACGTATAATATTAAAAGTTTCTTTCAGATCAAAAGTGTTCATTCTCCGAGGAACAAAATTGAAATTTTATTGAATTTATATTGATGTTCATTTTTACTGGAACTAAACTAATAATGTCAATCCCACACATATTCCAACGTCTCTATCGTGTTTTTAAATGAAATAACAGTCATGTTACATCAAACTTTATTGTTTGATACAATAGGGGATCGGACTGGGTAAAGAAAACGACATTCTATTTTGTCCGTCAGACAGGTAATACAAAAATATTAGACACGTATTTTTTGTTTTATCAAAATATCAAAAAAATACTTAGTTAGAACTTATTAAAGTTGGAGAGTGGGGGCTTACTACGTCACAAGTGGGTATAAAACTTACCTACATGTGACGTCATGCGCCATTTCAACTCAATATATCTCCGTAATTTTTTGACCACGTGAAAAAAGAAAAAATACTTGTCCAATACTTTTCAATAAACTACCCGACGGACAAAGAAAAAAAAATAGGATTATCCCCTAAACATTTAGGCTCACAGACCTACAAAATGTAATGAAAGTTTAAAACATGACGTTATGAACGCAACATAAAAACAAAAAATAATTCATCTACATCGGCGAGATTGCAATTTAATTACATGAGTTCAACAAAACATATATGCCTACAAATAGAACATCTTTTTTTGACATAGTACATGCCTCGCATGTTCACCTAAGTATGTAACCGACTTTATACTGAAACGTTTATTTTCATAAGATTTATTAAACTTGATTCTTTCATCTCTCCCGCGTATGTATGAGCGTTCTCTGAACTCAACTTAGGATTTATTGCTTGTGAAACATTTTGTACAATAGATATGATTATTTATAGTACAAGATTACTTTTTCATGTTTCTTTGGCTACAAGGTTTTGTTTTAATTTTAAAAAACATACGTTACATCTTTTCATCTCATTCTTGTAATATTCAAAGGGTAAAATATAAGTGTAAAGCACACTCATAATTCGCCAGTTATGTTTAAGTCTCATGTAATAGAGCTCGAACCTATTGCCATCAACCGGGCTCAAATCCAGACTCCGGCTGTTATTAAGAAATTCCTGATGAAAAAACCCAATAACACTTTGTTCGACCAAGGAATCGAACTCAAGATCTAACGGCTACCAGTAACACTTCTGGCTCCTAAACCAACGAGGCACTCATTATGTACTGAAAATCTGCGTATACAAAAAAAATATTTTAGTTGATTGTTCTACCACGGGAATTTTATAATACTTGCTGTGCCCGCGACGTCGTCCGCGTAGTATTAGATTATTTCTAAAATAGAAGTAACCTAAGTTAATCCTTATTACATCAGCTATCTGCCGGTGAAAGTCCCATTAAAATCGGTCCAGCCGTTCCAGAGATTAGCCGGAACAAACAGACAGACTGACAGACACAAAAATTTAAAAAATGTTATTTTGGTATATGTACCGTATATACATTCATATGCATGTAGTAAAAAGTTATTGGTTATTTTAATATTTCAAACAGACACTTCAATTGTATTTATTTGCATTGTATTATAGATGTATAGATATAGATGTATAGATAATTATGGTTACTATTAATTTCACCACTTTTAGGTACAGGTTTACAAAAGATAGCAAACAATACAAATCATAATTGTAAATTCAAACTATTAATTTACAACGGGTTTTGTGTTAACGGCTTTTAACTTTTAAAATGGCTATTATGAGTGGCGATAAATTTGTCGCGCGCACTGTGTACACGGATGTAGAAGTAATAGAAGAGTCTGTGTACATTTGAATGATGATTTCAATACATGAATGACGGATCCGAACAAAGCCATAGCGCTTTGTTCTTGCACTTAATGTGCATATTGCCAGTATGTGAAATTCACAGCCGGCTTCTCTGTTCCTTGATCATCAATCTGGATGATTTCAAGTTTGAGTCAATCGGTTTCTTCTAGGCAAGCTCCACCCAAGGCCACATCATTATATCAGGCGAGTTGTGCCGATTGAAGTGTTGTAGCCTATTTAGTATAATCATTAAAAAAAAAACATGAAACAAAAAAAGAGTAGAGTAAGACACCCGTAATCCCATAATGATCGACTTTTTCAACCACAAACTAATCTATTTTTTTTTTGGTGGAATTCATTCATTATCGAAATTAAGAGCGTTTACGCCTTACGACATTTCATACAAACTTTCAAGTCGTTATTTTCCGAAATGACTTAACTGATTTTGATGAAACTTCGTACACATAAGCAGGATACACAGATCTAAAAAGTTACTAAAAAACATTTTCGAAAAATAGTGTTACAGTTAAATTAGATCAAATTTAAATTTTCTATACAAACAGAAAATTCCAATTATCTCTTGTTTTAAAACACATTTTGAAAATATTTTTTAGTAACTTTTTAGACCTATGTATCCTGCTTATGCGTATAAAGTTTCACTTAAATCGGTTCAGTCATTTCGGAAAAAAACTACTTGAAAGTTTGTATGAAAAGCGGTAAGGAATAAACGCTCTTAAGTGAGTAACTTGATCGAGTCGAAATGACCACATTTGTCGCACTTGGCTTTGACGCAATGTCGAGTAACTTCGTTCAAACCGAAACGAGGCGAAAATAACATCAGCCTGTAAACCCCGAAAGGTTAGGCAGAGGTGTACTTAATATAGTACACCCACATTTATTTATTAATTTGGATCTCCAACAAAGAATACACATATACAATGTAGGTGACAATCATGCAAGCGGTTCTTTTACGTTCCTTCAATTACAGGAGACCACAGCATGCACATAATATATCTAGGTGTTTACAGTGTACATTTTGCCAGTTATGTTTCAGTCCTATGTAATAGGGGGCGAGTCTATTGCAAACAGTAGGGCAAAAATCGCGCTGATCGTATCATTCTGATTATGTGCGTGTGGCTGCAAATGAGGAATTCCTGATGAAAAAGCCCATTACACTGCCTGACCCTGGTATCGAACTGAGGGCTTCATGCTCAACAGTTGGCTTGCAACCACTCGCCCAATGAGGCAACTCCGAATTGCTCGGTCTATAATCCCTTATGTTGCTAGATCGTGCTTGTAGCGGTCTGCTAAAGTCCGCATCCGATTACGTTATTCCCTTAAAAGCCACTGCAGGTCACGTTCGGTTGTCAGAAGCTCCCGTACTTCCAGTAGCTCCTTTACATCTTCGTTTTTAGAAGCGCATCCGAATCCATTTGCATCGGCCACTCGGCATATTTCGCGAACATTCGGGCCCCGTTTGTCACCGCGCTCGAACATTTACGTTGCACGCTGAATTGTAAAATATTATCTGATCATTTTAATTTGTTACCAGTTGTGGAATTTTTATTTTAGTTACTGTAGGAATAAGGGACTATTTTGCAGAAATTATACTGATGACTATTGTGAATTCATAGGAACAACAGGACAACAAACACGTCAACTTCTTAGTTATATCATCATTATCTGCCTAGCTAGCCTTTTCCAAACTATGTTGAACAATATTACTTTAAAACGGAATTTTGTTCTAGATAGTATGCTGTTAGAACCTGCCTATAGGCCAGAAAGACTAGTTGTAACTTTTCTACTTAACCTAGAATAAGTCAAGAGAAATTACTCACAATAGCATACCGGGACAGGAAGGTAAAAATGTTGTTGCGTCTACCTCAAGTAACACGGCGACAAGAGCAAAAAGATGATGAATCTACATTTGCGTAGATATTCAATTCTTTGACGTTTCTGAGGGAGGTTTATTTCCAAAAGCAACAACACCCTAAGGCCCTCAATCGCACGAACTCGACCAAGATCAACAAACATATCGTAGAAACAGCACGATACCTGAAGATACCTTCCAAACACAGGAGTTATCTAGTTCAGCCGCTTATTTGCTGTTCAAACATCGAACTATCGACACACGGTAACTGTGCACAAATATTTGACATCAATACACGAACGAACACACGACAATGTTCAACAAACAGATACAACTTTTTTCATATATTGAAAACAAACTAGTTGAGTGGTTAGGCGAAGAATATTGAGATTTTTTTTAGAATGGGATGTTTGTTTTATTGGGGATAGGGAAAGATCAAATAAAAAATGTCGTGGTTTATACTATTTCCAGTTCAAAATATTTTCTTTATTACAAAGTAATTCTAACAAAAAATGAATGTCTCAATGGTTCGTGTTAATCAATCAACATTTGTCTACATGGTTTCATTGTCATTGCAGATAATGTAGTATTCCTGAAAAAGTTTTAAGAAACACTACACTTTTATTTAAAACTTTGCGCCACATTTAGAATTTCTCATGTATCATGGATGCGTTCACATGTTTGTAAAACAAATACATATACAAATATTTGTTCCGTGCGGGGATCGCACCCACGACACGCAGCACAGCAGCCAATCGCCCAGCCGCTGCGCCGTGCCGTGAATTACCGGCAATCACAATAATTTGAAAGCGCACATGGATGAAGAGAGCCCAGAGTGCTCTCTTCATCCATGGCTCAGTGCTAACAGGTCCGACTTAGGAGTTGTCGGTTGTAGGTTCAAACTCAGACATCAGGCGCGGTACTTTGTGTAATTAATTTCATCGCCACTGCCCTCAAAAAGGTGAAGGAAAACATCAAGAGGAAACCGGCATGTCCTAGAACCAGAAATTAAAAGAAATGAGACTTCTAAAAACCAGCAATGGGCAAACATGGTATATATGAGCCCACTTCCTCCCACAGAGGGGAGGCTTGTGCCCCAAACGGTGGGAAAAATATAGGCTGATTAATCCATATGCTTTATGCTCATGGACATGCATATTATATGGTTAACCTTAGGTCTTTACGTTTTTTTTATTTGTTGATGAGCATAACCAGATATTCTATCGGGATAATATTTATTAGAATAAAAAACGAGTTGCACTCCGGGGGTGCCGGCAGAAGTGAAAACTTGAAAATTAACGTTGTGCATTTTTGATATAATAGGAATGGTTAGGGAATTATTTTGCACGAATTGCTTTAATTATCAGTATATAAGTACTATAATTTATGTGGTAAAATACAATATTCATTTATTGCGCTATCGTACACAAACATGACAATCCGTCTTACGAATTTTACCTCTTTGGAGAAACCGAAGGTTTTGTTTGTGCATAAGATAATTATCCAGTTTTGGAAACCCAAACTCAATGACAGATGTCATAAAGTTCAAATTTCTTCGTAACCTAATGTCAATCCGTCTTACGAATTTTAGATGTGACGATCTGACGCGAGTTAACATTTTATACCCATCACAAAAGTGCACAACGCCGCTAAAGAAGTTTTCACTTCAAAACCCATTGCTGTCAGAAAAAAAACCTACCCTTTTACTAGTTTTGCAGCAACCAAAGTAAGTACGAGTATATAAATAGCAATCACAATTATGTATGTTCAAAAAGAGTAAAATCTTTTTTGTAAATGTACGAGAGGTACATATTAATTGAACAGTCATCAGCAGGTACCGTGTTACCGAATAAATGAACTCCAAAACTTTCCATTAACAATACAGAAAGTAATTAATTATTGAGATTGCATGAAGTGTATGACGCCCCCGTGGGTTTCAATTGATTTTAGAGGAGCTACACACATGTTTGGGCTAGGAAGACGAAAAATATTTAGTTATACGGTTGGGAAAAACCAGCCACCCACCACTCAGCTTAGCTCGAATTGTTCTGAGCCGACTCGAGTGTGTTTTAGGGAAAGTAGATGTAGATGAATTTTGCTTGAAAGGCACTAGCCGCATGAAAGTCGAAGATGTATAGTGATCAGGGACCGATTAATCGGCTAAAAAGGTTAACCGATAAGACTCATCATCTGCCAAGCCTTTTCCAAAACTTTCTTGGTCGGCTTCCAGTCTAACCGAATGCTGCTGAGTACCAGTATTTTACATGAAGCGACTGCCTATCTGACCTCCACAACCCGCAGTAACTGGGTAATACGATACTCCTTAGTAAAACTGGATGTCAGACTTTTGGCTTCTGACTACTCGTAACTACTGTCAAAGATCTACAAATGATGAATGAATTTCCGAGGCACGGAGGATACTCGGTATCTAATTATGGTCACCCATCCATGGACCAAACTCGGCAAGTACGGCTTATCCTTAAAGATTGATCCGTGCGGCTGTTATTATTTAGCCATGAGCTCCTCGTTTAGACCTGTAACCCATATGTTTGAATAACCATCATATGGATGGACCCTTATAAATCATCATCATATTCTTGCCCTTGTCCCATTCTACCTGGGGTCGGCGTATCACATTTAAACCTTGTAAATATGGGTAGATTTAAATTTGACTAATTAACCAGAATGAAAGAGAGAAAGAACAGAGTGCGAACTAATTCCGTCATCATCTTGCTTATTGCGTGAACCGGTTATGGTAGGCTCATTAACCCTATAACACGGGTTACGCAAATTACAGTGTGGGCAGTTGCTTTAACCGAAAATCGAAAATGCGTGGGGGTTCATTAATCTTAGTTAAAAATTGTATTAAATTTAAGTGTCGAAGCGATATTGTTGATCTATCGGTTGAGCATAATATTGAACTGTCTTGTGTTGAGCTGGATAAGCATATAATAGTGTGCGTTTACAGACCCCCAAATTATCAAAACTACTCCTTATTTGAGTCAGTAATGGAAGATGCTTTAGCAAAACTTGCAACAGGTAAAAAATCTCTGGTTATCTGTGGTGACTTTAATATTAATATTTTAGACAAAAATTCTAATACTAGTAGATTATTACACCTTTTTAAATCATTTAATTTGTTAAACGTGTTTTCGGAACCAACCCGAATTACTACAAATACTGCTACATGTATTGATAATGTTTTTTGTTGTTGCGACTACTTAGATAAATCAATTGTAAATTACCTCCCTTCTGATCACAGTGGGCAAACCGTTGTTTTCGAGTCATACACACCATTACAAAAAATCCAGATAAACTCTAGACAAATAACGCCCAGCAATTTGAATAAATTTAATAATAACTTAATTAGTAATTTAGGCATTCCGGGCCATATAATTGAAAATGCAAATAAATTTTATGAGGAATTCTTTTCGGTAGTTCACGTAGAGTTCAATAACACATTAAAAATGAAAACAAAATCTATTTACCCTAAGTTTATGTTCAGTGACTGGGCCACTAAGGGTATTAGGATAAGTAGGGAGCGATTGTTTGAGTTGTACGGCCTTAAGCCTTACATCAACTCGGAAACTTTTAATAAATATGTTGCAACCTATTCTAAAATCTTTAAAAACACTTGCAAAGTAGCCAAAGCCTTATTCATTAGCAACAAGATTAAGTCCGCCGATAACAAAATAAAGACGGTTTGGAAAATTATCAACAATGAAACTAATAGAAATAAAAAATGTAATAATGATATCAGACTAGAGACTTCACGTTGTCTTCTAAGCTCTAAAAACGAAGTAGCTCAAGAATTTGTAGATTTCTTTACCAATATCCCACTTAAAACTACCGAAACCTTAAATTCCTCACCCTTGCTTTCTATTCATTTATTAAAAGCGAACGTTTCAGCCTGTCCGGTTGAGTTTCAATTTAAGCATATAAACCCCATAGCAGTCATTAAAGCTTTTAAGGAAATCAAAATCAAATTAACAGAAGATCTATGGGGATTGTCTATTAAAGTGTGTCAAGCTATTATTGACACTATAGCACCGTACTTGGCTTTAATTTTTAATTTGTGTGTGGACCAAGGAGTCTTCCCAGACCTTATGAAATACAGCAAGGTAATACCACTTTTCAAATCTGGGGACAGTAAAGATACGAATAATTATAGACCCATATCCGTGCTGCCGGTTTTCAGCAAGGTGTTTGAAAAGGTAATGCTTAATCAAATGCTCACCCACTTTAACACCAACAAAATCTTACACGAGAAACAGTATGGTTTCACCAAGGGACGTTGTACAACTGACGCCGGTGTCACTTTATTAAAACACATATATACTGCGTGGGAAGAGGCACAAGATGCCATAGGAATCTTCTGTGACCTCTCGAAGGCATTTGATTGTGTAAATCACCAAACCTTGCTCTTGAAACTTGAGCATTACGGCTTAGGTAAACTTGCGCTCAGTTTAGTAAAATCGTATTTGAATGATAGACAGCAGCAAGTACAGGTAAACGGTGTAAATTCAATGGCTTTGAAAGTAAAAATGGGTGTACCACAAGGTTCGATATTGGGTCCTTTCCTCTTTTTTAGTATATATTAATGACCTTCCCCATTTATTTAAAAACCAACCACAAATGGTGTTGTTTGCGGACGATACTTCGTTAATATTTAAGATAAACAGACGTGCCACAAACCTGGACGATGTAAATAACGCTCTAATGCAGGTCCATAAATGGTTTACCGCAAATAATTTAGTATTAAATGGGAAAAAAACTAAGTGCATAAGATTTTCTCTACCAAATGTCAAAAGTAGTGACTGTGACATAGTATTGAATCAAGAGAAACTTGAATTTGTCGATGAAACTGTTTTCTTAGGGATCACGCTCGACTCAAGGCTACAATGGGGTCCTCATTTAACATCTCTTGCAGGACGGCTGAGTTCAGCAGCATATGCTGTCAGAAAAATCCGTCAATTTACTGATGTAGATACCGCGAGGATAGTGTATTTTAGTTATTTTCATAGTATTATGTCATACGGTATTTTACTATGGGGATGGGCTGCAGACATCGAGTCTATATTTATTCTGCAGAAAAGAGCTATCAGAGCCATATATAATCTACGTAGGCGCGATTCTCTAAGAGAACTGTTCAAGGAAATTAACATCATGACGGTACCTTGTCAATACATCTATGAAAACATCATGTACGTTAGAAAAAATCTGCATTTATTTAGTAAAAGAGGTGACCGGCACCACTATAATACTAGAAACAGAGACCAACTAGTTCAGCCAGGTTTCAGGTTAGCTAAAGTAGACTCATCTTTCATGGGGTACTGTTTAAAATGTTACAATAAAATACCTCCCCACATTCTCCAACTGAATGAAACGAAATTTAAATCTTGCATAAAACGCACACTATGTAGGCAAGCATATTATAAGTTGGGGGATTATATTGATGATAAAAATGCTTGGCTCAATGCTGGTCCTGCTCCACAACCATAGGGGCAATCGGAATCATCAGAATTAGAAAGTGAAGTTGTTGTGAAAGCTGCAGAAGATTCTAAAAATATATTTGCATTGTATAGATTCAATCTCTTAATATTATATAATTGCATAGCACATGTGTGAGTACCATGTACTGTAAAGCCACCATTTAATGAGTACCTAAATCTTTCATTGACGCGAAATTACCCTGGTGGTTGAGTGAATGTCATGCTCACTTAAATGTCACGCTGATGGTGGCGGGTGTGTCGGGTCGTTTAGTTCCCTTCAAAATGGTTGAGTTGAATGATGGCTGATACATGCGTCATGTTCGTGAACGGGCGCTGTCAGTTGTGACTGGTCATCTCTTAGCTGCCACGGTTTATTTTAATTACTTTATTTTTTAATTACTGATTTAATCTTTTACTCTGGACGCTCTTAACTTGCCCGTATTTCTACATTGTTCTCACATATTTGTAAATCTTAACATGAATGTAGGGTGGTGTGGATGACCGAAAAAAATAATCTTCCGTCTTGAAAACTTCTTTTTATTATATAAATCACCTTAAAAACAGTGGAGTCGACTTTTTCCTCCTAGTTAGCTTGCCATACTCCCTTTCCCGCTCCCACTCACACTCTCTCATTCACTCATTGCTGCGTTCACACTTGATTAGTTTTTTAAAATTTATGGTGCGTTCCGAATAAACATCCTACAACTCGGCCATTCTGCTTTCAGTCTGCCCTCAGACTGACTCTAATACAATAAGATAAACTGAGCTGAATAAAGTTTACACACTAAGTTTCTTTAAAAATCTATGAGGTTTAGAACTAAACTAACAAAACATGTTTCTAAACAATAACAAAAATGAACTTAAAACTAAATTAATCCTTACTTATAATACTCTCACACAGCCAGGCATTCACTCCTTCAACAATACTCCAGCACCTAAGTATTATCTAGGTAAAATCTTACTTACTACTTAAATGTAGGTACATTTGTTGCACAGATTTACTATTATGGTTAGTTACAAGGTAGGTATTTTAATTCTTTGTTTATAATTACAGATAGCTAGGCATTTTAAGTTACACTTACTAAACTTTTGAACTTTATACTAGTACTCATTTACATCTTACAATGATATAAAATAAATGATACAATTAAATAGTTTGCTTGTTATGATACAACAACCTATCAACATTACTCACTTTATTACATAACAAATAGAATGGTAAGTTAGCTGTGTTCAACGGTAAGTTTGCAATATCAATTATTACTTTCATAATTTATGAATGAAATAAGTTAAAATGTTAACAAGACATCTTTGAATTAAGGCCATCTTTTCATAAAATCTACTCCTGTAGTGGTGTTTTTAGGTCCCTCTTTACTGTTGTCTAATTTCCTAACTTCATACCTATCTTTTCCCATATCTTTTACTACTTTATAGGGTCCAAAGAATTTTTGTTTTAATTTCAATGCATTTCCAAATTGAGTTCTTTGTATTGCTATGAGATCCCCTATTTTATATTTCTGTCCTTCCTTCCTTTTACTATTAAAATTTCTTCTGTTTTCTTCTTGAATTTTTAATATCTGAGCTTTTGCTTCTTTCCTTAAATCATCTCTTTTGTCTATGAATTCTCTTCTATTTTGTTCTTCTAAATATTCTAATATTTTCATGTCTTCTTTAAGCCTCATTTTAGTCCCTGTTAATAATTCAAAAGGTGATGTTTGGATGGATCTTTGATATGAGCTATTTATTACCCTCTGAACTTTACTGACATGTTTGTACCACAGTGCAGGTTCTTCAATGCACATCTTGGTCAGTACGGAGATAATTATTCGATTCATTCTTTCGGCTTGACCGTTTCCACGAGGTATTCCTGTTGTTATTGTAATATGCTCTATTCCCTCTTCCTGACAATAATCTTCAAACTCTTTTCCTGTGAATGCTGTTCCTCTGTCAGTCACTATACGTCTGGGGTTTCCATAATCTTTTTGATGGATCTTTAATTTATCAACCGTTTCCTTTGCTGTAACAGTTTTAACTGGGTATATCCATACAAACTTTGTGTATCCATCTATGACAGTTAAGATATGGTTATACATCTTCTTGGTAGCATCCAAAGGTCCTAAATGATCACAATGAAGTGTATCTAATGGCAGTTCTCCTTTTGGTATAGGGTTTAAAAATCCTTCTTTCCTTCCTGTACTCCTGCTAGCTAGTAGACAGGGCACACATGCAGATATTACCTTTTCAATTTTATTATCTAACTTGGAAATGTAATAATCTTGTTCTACTATGTCTCTAATTTTCTTTTTTCCAAAATGTCCAATACTGTGAGCTCTTCTAATAATTTCCAGATCCATTAATTCTGGAACAACCAATTTCTTTTCTTCACCTTTGTAGATAACATCATTTTCAAGCACATAGTCTTCATACTTATTTTCTTTGAGAACTTCTTTAATTGCCTTCAATCCTGCATCTTCTTCTTGAGCGTTCTGTATGCGAACATGGAGTTCATTTTGAATAATGCATATATTTCGACTTAAAGCGTCAACATGTTGCATCTTGTCACCAGGTCTGTGCACAATAGTGTAGTTAAAATCTTGCAGGTACATAATCCATCGGGCTACTTTAGCCGAGACATCTTTTTTTGTTAAAGTCTTCTGGAAAGCTTGACAATCAGTGATTATGGTAAATGGAATTCCTATAAGGTATCTACGAAACTTTTTCACGCCTTCTATCACCGCTAGTGCTTCCAGTTCATAACTGCACCACTTTTGCTGAGTTTCACCAGTCTTTCTGCTCATGTAATGAACAGGGTGCATGCTACCATCTGTAGAATCCTTTTGCATCAGTACCGCAGCATATCCGTACTTGCAGGCATCTGTATGAAGTTCTGTCTTTAATTGTGGATCGAATATCTTTAAAACAGGTTCACAACATAGAAATTGTTTTAATTTCATAAAAGCATTTCTTTGATCTTCTTCAAAGTAGAATTCTTTCTTCTTTAACAGGTCACTTAGAGGTCGCGCTACCATAGCATAATTTGGAACAAATTTTCGAAAGTATGAGGTTAATCCAATGAAACTTTGAACTTCTTTAAGATTTTTTGGCACTGGAAATTTTTGCACAGCTTCCGTTTTCTCTTTTGAAGGCTGCACTGTTCCATTGCATACTACATGACCTAGGTATTCTACCGATCTTTGTAGTAACTGTGTCTTCTTCCAATTTATCTCGAGACCATACTCTGCAGCTACCTTCAGTACCTCTTCAAGTCTTTGGACTGCCTGGTGTTCGTCTTCAGCCAGGATAATTAGGTCATCAATGAAAATGAGTAGAACTCCTCTTCTTACAAAGTCGGTGAAAATAATGTTGATATATCTAGTAAAGAATTTGGGACAAATTGATAAGCCAAAAGGTGCTCGTAGGAATTCAAACTGACCTTCTGGGTTGCTGGTCACAAACGCAGTATATTTTATTGAGTCCTCATCTACTGGTAAATGGAAAAATCCATTCTTTAAATCTAAAGTGCTAAACACCCTAGCTGTACACAATTTATCTATGTGATCATTGATTACCGGCAAGGGATATTCATCTCTCACCATCTTCTGGTTTATCTTCCTGTAATCAACACAGATTCTTGTACTTCCATCTTTCTTCTTCACCAAAACGAGGGGACTGGCATATTCCGAATAGCTAGGACGTATGATGCCATTAACTAACCACTCTTCTATTTGATGTTTTACAATCACTTCCTCTTGCAAAGCTAGACGCCGTGGACGCTGTACTACTGGTATGTCATCTTTCAATACTATTTTTAATTTTATTGGGGCTTCTTTCGTCTTTAAAGGTTTGTAATTATCTATTATAGTTTGGACTTGAATTGGTAAATCACTTTCATCAGTGCCACTGGAAAGTAAACACTGTAAATACGAACTATCATAACACTGAGGCCTTATCTCAATGATACCTTTGTTAATCATAGTGATAGTATTAACTAGAAAAGTTTGCCCCAGGATAACTGCATACGGAATGACACCTTTAGGCACTACATGAAAACAAACCTCATAACAATGACAATCTATTATCAACTTAATGTTAAACTTACCTATTGAATACACCTTACTTGAACCAAGACCGGTTAATAACATCCTGTCAGATTCACATTTGACTGATAACATCGTAAACACATCGTAGGATATTAGATTTAGGTCGCTACCCGTATCTATTAAACACTTTACTGTGATACCGCCTATGATAACACTTTTAACTGATTTATTCACTGGATTGTTATTGTTTACATTTAGAACACTACTACTGTGATTATTACTTTGACATTGGCAACAACTTTGACACTGATGGATTATTTTCCCGTTTGACATTAGCGTGCTATCTCGTTCACTCTCCGTTCCGTTATCTATTCCTAGGGATTGATTCTGAGCGAACATGGAACGTGCCTTGGAGTTAGCTCCGCCTCCGCTGCTTCCGCCATCATTCCGACTCGTCGATGGTTCGCCTTTCGATTTTCCGCTTACGCCGTTTGACACGTCACCTTCTTGACATTCGGTACCAATATGGCCGAATTGGTTACATTTGAAGCACTTGGTACCTTTTTTGCATGAACTCGCTAAATGACCTCTTTCCCCGCACTTGAAACAACGATAAACTTTATCACTTGCGTTTTCCTTGACGTTAGTGTCGTCTGCTTTAGCTTGCCTTGAGGATTCGCGACACTCACGCTGCTTGTCCGTCGTACTGCGTGAATTTCCTCGTTTCACCATCTTCTGCTTCATAGCTTCATATTGTGCCAACTTTTCCTTAAGAACCGCATATGTCGTAATACCATACAGACCAATTTTATTCTGCTCATAATCGGCAATCCCGTCTATTATATATTGGATCGAAACGTAGTCGGCGAACTTAGCCCTTTTGCCAAGCTCCTTCATGATGAGCATATATTGGTAATAGCTCTCATTGTTACGTTTTTTACGAGCCGCCATGATTTCATGCATTTGCTTGGTATTTATCGAATCTGGAAATTCCTTTAACAGGGCGTTCCTCAAATCTTCGTATGATCTGAATGGTTTTTCCGTTCGTAACCATAACTCAGCAGTTCCTGTAAGCGATCTTCTGGCTATGATGAGTTTTTGTTGAGCCGTCCAACCGAAGATTTCGGCATTGTCTTCGATGTCTTGTGACCACTTCGAAGACGAGTAGGTCATGTCTTCACCATTGAATTTAATTATGGTGTCTACCATACCATATTGCAAGGGTTGAATTTTTGCTTCCATGGTATCGTCTTTTTCCATGATGTCTTCGTAAAATACAACTTATTTTCCACCGGCGCGAGCGCGTGTTTTTTCGTAATGGCCGCCGTCGTTGTACCGGTGTTTTTTCTTCTTAACTTTCTTCGTCTTATACACCTTTATTATTACGGTCTATCCCGGACGAGGCTGTAGGGTGGTGTGGATGACCGAAAAAAATAATCTTCCGTCTTGAAAACTTCTTTTTATTATATAAATCACCTTAAAAACAGTGGAGTCGACTTTTTCCTCCTAGTTAGCTTGCCATACTCCCTTTCCCGCTCCCACTCACACTCTCTCATTCACTCATTGCTGCGTTCACACTTGATTAGTTTTTTAAAATTTATGGTGCGTTCCGAATAAACATCCTACATGAATGATGTAACCAAGATTTTGTAACATATTTTGATTTAAAAGAGTGTCCATGGAGTTTCTTGCCCGTTCTTCTCCATAGAGATCTACGCTACGGAATGGGCAACTACAGTACTTTCACAAGTTATTATGCCTTGTGACTGGGACTGTAGCTTCGCGTTTTATTTTGTTTTTTTTTACTTTCAAAAGTGCCTGTAATGGTCTAATTGAAATATATGCTTTGACTTTGACTTTGACTTTGTTATTAACCTTTACTCGAGGGGTTTTCCCTGACCCTGAAAATAACCCGATTGATCTCTACAAGGTGTTGTTTTGCATTCTCGTCAAATTCAAGGAGGTACATATGCTAATGATTCTCGTCCCGAATCAATAATAAAATGGGTAGGTAATTTTTATTGTTTTTCTTATTATCAGAAATCGGTAAGTGTGAACCACCCGTGTTTTAAACGCGGTCCGTCTTGTTCTCACCCTATAACCTAGGTTACACACATACAAACAATATCAAACATTTATTCGATAATTTCTTGTTCGCTAAACCACGGTAAGGCGGTTATTCTGAAATATTGACAAAACTAAACAACCAAAAAAATCAGCGTTTATTAAGGTACCGTAATTATAGTTGATTATTTATGTATTTTGTGACCACCTGCTGAAATTTGACGAGGATGCAAAACAACATCTTGTATATGGGTAACTTTTTCGGCCTTTGACAGTGATACTTTCGGGGGGGGTTACTATGACCTCTTAAAACATTATTGTTCTAGAGTGAGAAAGAGATGGAGCTAGACGACCTGCATAGCTCCGTCTTTCCCACTCTGGAATAAGACTGAGACAATAATGTTTTAAGACGTCATGGTTGGCCACTAGGTCAGATTTATTATTCAATACAGTTACTACTAGTATAGTTATTACTTCCGAATATTTCCACTATCCGTAACCAAAATTCATGCTTTGGTCGTGGAGTTGCAGACGCCAGCCCATTATACATTGCTTCTGTAGCGACCTACATAAAGTAACTTACTACAAAAAGTACTACAGTGCCATCTATGACACGACGGAAGAACTTACATCAATTTCCTACATCTCGCAAGCAAAGTTTACATCGACTTAAGACTATATAGAGAAACCCGACAACACCTGTCTGTTCGGAGGATCCTCCCTTTTCTAAGGAGTATCGAGGAACTTTACACCCTATTCCTCATACCTACTTTTAACTTCCAAACCGAAAGTGCAAACCCGTCTAGTGTATAGCATCTCTTTGACTATACACCTACATGAGTGTGTGGGCTATATTGAAACACGAGTGCTTCAACCCACGTGGTTTAACCGTAAACAGTTCTCTTGAAAGTAATTTATAGAATAGAAAAATTTTATTTCAGACCGGAGTCCATAGGGTTAGTAACAATTATACTTAAATTCTAGTGTTAGTAGGTTACAGACATATGAAAAATGCACAATTAAAATTCAGCGTGAAGCCGCATCCACCTCCGCATCATCGGAGAATCCCACCGATCAGCGAATACACTGAGAATACTGTTGGTGCTGCCGCGAACACGGGTCATCAGGGATGCACACCTATTCCTAATAATTGCGGCAAAACTATTAATATTATTTTCTGCGAACATCCCTGACGCACTGCTACGCCAAGGCAGCCGCAGCAGCATTCTCAGTGCATTATTATATTGAACGCGTAGGTCGCTGTATGCCCGCTGAGTGAAGTTGACCCAAAGGCTGCACGTATAGAAAGACTGGCAGTAAGCTCTGAAAAGCGTTACTTTAACTGGTTTCGTACAACGTGCAAACCTGCGGGCCAGCATGTTACAACGGACAGCCAGCGACCTACGTTCCCTTTCAATATCACAATTATCTTTAAGATCTTCAGTGATCCAGTGGCCCAAATATTTAAACTTGTCCACTCTTCGCAGTGGTTCACCACAAAGTGAGTACTGTCGAGTAGGAATACACGAATATGTCACACTGCCTGCTTTAAAAACCATTAGTTCACTCTTTGTGACGTTATATTTGAGCCCATGATTCACCGCATAATATTCACATATAGCGACCAGTCGCCTCAGAGCACCGATCGATGGGCTCAGCAACACCATATCGTCAGCATAACTAATATTGTTAATGCACACCCCATCAATATGACATCCGACATTGGTGCTGCTGAGCTCAAGGATTAGCTGGTTAATGTATAGGTTGAAGAGCCGGGGTGAGCTGAGCCCCCCTTGCCTCACCCCGCACTCCAACGAATACACGTCCGAGTGCGAACCATTCCACTTCACACTATTGCTTCGCACTACTGCTTTATATTTACTAAGCATACAGTTCAGCACGAGACTTGTTTTAAAAATAGGTATATTTAATTACTGTACTCCTCCACAAAAACTCATTTTTACGGTTCCGTACCCAAAGGATCAAACGGGACGCTATTACTGAGACTTCGCTGTCCGTCCGTCCGTCCATCCGTCTGTCACCAGGCTGTATCTCATGAGCCGTGATAGTTAGCCCGATGAAATTTCAACAGATTATGTATTTCTGTTGATGCTAAAACAACAAATACTAAAAACAGAATAAAATAAATATTTAAGGGGGCTCCCATACAAAAAAAGTGGCTTGAAATTTTTTTGGCTCGTTTTTATTATTGGAACGGAACTCTTCGTCCGCGAGTCCGACTCGCACCTGGCAGGTTTTTTACTAATGAATGTATTTTTTACAAGCTTTTTATTAGTTTCACCTGTATTTTTGTTTGTAATCGATTCCTTTGGGCGCGATTTCGACCCACTTTGAACGGCCAGATTTCGTTCAAACTTTGTAGGCTTATCGTGGACCGATGACAATACATTAATTTGATAAAATTATTCCATTTTTCAATTCACAAAATAAGGTTTGTTAATTTATATAATTTTCAACAATAGTCGATAAGGCAGGAATTGATGTTAATTTTAAATTTCAAACATTATTTTAAACCAATTTATCTAATATTAGGAAATTTTAGAATACCAAAGAAAATTTTTAATCCAACAGAGCAAATAATAGTTTTAAATAAATAATAGTTTAAAAGAACTAAAAAAAACATGCTTTTTCTAGAAAACCGAACTAAAAATAGAAAATAAATTTGAATAAATTTAAAGAAAAAAATCGTGGGGTGAATGGTGTTAATAGTTATATAGTACATTACACACCTAGGGCAGTAAAGTAAAAAATGCACCCCACGCTTTTTTTCTTAATTTGCATGTTTTTTAGTTTTTTTAAACTATTATTTTTGAAGCCAAGACGCAGACTTGAAGTTTAAATATTTGTAGGGCCTACAGATAGTTGTTCCGGGTCTGACTGTTTGTGTATGTGAGTTTAAATCTTTGTAAACGCACCCACGATACAGGAGAAATGTCCAGAGTGGAGCGACGTTTAAAAAAAAAAAAAGAAAAAAATGCCCACATCTGTACAAGAAAAAATCTTGTAGAATTTTTATCCGCTCATTTCACTGCCTTAAAATTATGGAAGTACTTATGCATACATAAAAACACACCTTTGTTCCAAAGAAGTCTGTAGAATCTACAGAGCGCTACCTACTACGATGTTCATGCATCTGAAGTCTTAGCACGAGCGCGATGTGTAAACGTAATGTTAATACGCCGTTCGTAATTAAAAATACTCGTTTCACACAGAATTTACTCATCTATAGATGATACTGATTGTGCTTGTTGCAAACAATTTGACTAATATACTATTACTATACGATAACAGTATTTTCAATTCAAAAACCGACGTATTTACGTTACGTTTATACCACGCGGTCATTCTAGGGCCTCAGTTGCTGGAACATCGTAACAGGTAGCGCTCTAGCCTCTGGTAAAACACGCACTCCAGTTCTGTTGTGAGTTACTACACACTTGACCTTTTTCAGAAAGGTCTAGTGTGTAGTAGTCCTATCTGATGAATATCACCAATAAGGACACTTTCTAGGGCGTACCTTCCAGCGTTTCACTCATATCGCATATTTCAACTGCAAAGTCCCAAAAAAAGTATTAATAATACCATTTTTCATGAACTGTAGGTAAAATAAGCTATTCATAACCTTGATTCTAAGCTAAAGTTAAAACACAACTCATTCCTAATTTCCAAAAGGAAAGAGGTAGCTCGATTTTGCTCGTAGATGAGCGTAACTTTAACGTGCTAAAAGACAGAGACAACATGATTAGGTGCTAGAACATGTTCTATAGTTAAAACTTCCTACAAGAAAGAGACAGCACGATAGCCGGTTGGTGCAATAATATCCGTTACATCATATCATTCCGACTTGAGACCTAAGTGTTCCTATTACACTTTCCATCAACTTTTCACGGAATGGAGCCGCATGCCGCGGTCCTATTCTGTGCGGTATATTTTAAGTTAAATTCTGTTCTTTCTGTGTTGAGCTACTACTTTGAATTAACTCCCTTAGATCCCTTAAGGGTTCATAAATGCTGAAATAGATTATTATTAAATATGATTAGGGGTTGATAAATACTAGATTCATAGATTAAGGTATTTCTAATTTAAATATAGGCAAAAGCAGTCAAGTTTATAATTAACTAGTACAGGAACTGGTGCACGCTAATGAAGGCGCCAAACTTTTGGCTCAGTTCTGGGCAGTTTACAATTTAGATTGTCAAAGAAGAAGTAGAATAAAGGATTAAGGGGAAGAAGAAAAATAATGAAGATCAGATTAGGTTGATAACAAGAGTAAAAAAAACACGATAAACTTTTTTTTTTAGTTTGCCTGAACTATCTGATCATTTGCTCTATCTTAAAGTATTGACTGCGTGCAGCCAATATCTACTTTTTTTATATCTTCAACAATGATAACTTTATAATCTTGACTAATGGCTCTCGTCCAGTTCAGAACTAGTCTTAAAATGAGTAAATTATAAAGATAATCAAAGTACATTTTACTTACCACACAAACTTAAATCGCCTCCAGAATATAACCAGGAAAAATAAATTACCTTCTGGAGTAGCATAATTCCACCGTGTGCATCCAGAATAAGGATGCGGAGGAAACATTACTAAAGTGCATTCTCATCGTTCCTATCTTTTGTGTTAAGCGGGAGGAAGACTAACAACTGTTGGTTCTCGTATATACACAGGCTTTTTATTTACTGCTCGCGGTTAGGTTAGAGGTAATGCGTTGAATATTTTGATAGCAGAGTGAGTTTTTGTACGTACGTACGTACTTATACACTATAAAAAAATATTCCATTTAAATGTTTTTTTTTTTTTGTGGATGGCATCTCGCAGTTCAACCTATGAGGTTGTCGTCTGCTTAACCGGACTATCCTGTGGGTGCCTTAAGAGTAAGGCCTCCAGCCAGGGCATTAAAACTTACAAACTAAGCGACTGCACGCTAAGGACCCCCCTTGTGGGGTACGAACCTCGGCTTAGGGCGTCGCTGGAGGAGGACTGCATGGGGACAGGCTGGATCTGAATGGTATCATTATTTAGGGGCATGGACCGGGACGTCGCGACGGACCTCGACGGCGAGGTCGGAAAGACGGCGGTTTGAGTCGGAACTTTTTAAGAGTGCTAGTCTCTTTGCTACTCTCCTGGAGGAGGGTGATAGTATCATCTGGAGTGACGAGGGTATGCCTAGGACGGCGTACTGTACTAATGCGCGAGGGTTCGTAACGGGCGGCCGCTGCGATCAGGGGATTACGGTGTTTAATGGCGTTATCGAAGAAACGCTTCGAAAGACGTTTCATAAACTGAAGGACGGTGGGCATTCTAAGGTCTACGTGTAGACGGTCATTACGGACATAAAAAGAAGCTCCCGTGACTCTACGTAAGAACCGGTTCTGTAAGCTTTGCATCCTATGGATGTACTTAGGCTTGGTGTGAGCGTACACGACGCAAGCGTACGTCATAATGGGGCGGATCACCGCGGTATAAAGGCGCAACTTGTACTTGAGTGACAACTTGCTTTTTGCCGAAATCATGAAATGAAGCCTACCCATAGCAAAGGCAGCTAGGTCGTGAGCTGCTTTGATGTGCGCCGCGAAAGACAGGTGGTTGTCAAGTAAGACTCCTAAGTACTTGCATTTAAATGAATGGATTGTTGTTTTTTTATACTGTTTGAAAGTGTTGGCTCATACATAACATCACGACATCCACATTTTGCCAGTTATGTATTAAGTCCCATGTAATAGGAAGTGAACCTATTTGTTGTGAAGTGTTGACTCGTTTTACCGAAAAGAGATTTAGTGCTGATTGTTGTTATAATCCGTGAAGAAATAGTACATTATGGTACTAGTGTGTAATGTTGGTGATTACCGCTGAGGCGCCATTGAGACCCGAGCCGTTAGGTGAGGGTCTCAATGGTTAAGAGAGCCGAGGACGGTAATCACCAATACACACGTGTATCATACGACGTTTTTCAACACACTTGTGAATAAAATAACAATAAAAACTCATTTTATTTAGTAGATAATAGATATTTTTCCTTGGAGTTTTCAGGTAGTAAACTTTCCATAACGTTAAGGGCTTCACATATCGGGTTTATATCGGGCGGTGTACAGCATAAATCATTTTCTTCGTAACTAGTACCTACTTGTAGACATTTTTATGAATAAATAACTATAATTTCAACAGTGAAAACGAGTTGTGAAAAATGATTCGCTATGGCGGGAAGAATTCATCAGTTTTCCTATGCGCGTGCATTACGATCAGCCACAAACTAAAGGGATGAGGATTTTTTTTTGTTTTCCGAGCATAGGGTTTGCGCTTATTCTGCCACGTACAAAATGGGGAATTTAAAGTTTTCTTTTATTACAGAGAAAACAAAAGTTATATTTGAGTGAAAGTTTTATTTATTAAACACGAACGAGTTAAAATTATCTATTTAAATAAGAAGTTGCATGAAATGAGCAAGCAATAGATTGAAACGATCTTTTTTTGAATAAAAACTTTTTTAAGAACAAAGCACCTCAACCAATAAAATTAAAAAAAAAAACTATAACTCACTAGTGAGTTATAGCAATGAAAAAGTCACAGTTTGATAATGGGTGTCATTCTGTGCCTAATTGCAGTGACCATAAAGCCACTTTATGAGCAAGTGTGTTGAAAATGAAATTTACATACGCGTATTGTGAACTGCACTCTGAATGAAGACAAAGAACACAGAATATTATGACACTATTCTTTAACATAACATCGCACCTGTAATGCCAAAGGGGTAAGCAGAGGTGTGCTAGCCATAAGTACACCCACATTTCGCAAATTCTGTTAAAGTCCCGTGAAATATGGCGCAAGCATGTTGCCATCAACCGGGCACAGATCCAGACTCCGTGGCTGCTCCTGATAAATTCCTGATGTGAAAAACCCAATAACAATTTGCCAATTAGACCAATGTGGCAGTTCCCTTACCATTTCCTATTTCTTGACCTATCCTTACAATTTAAAAAATCACACTAAGTACTCAATACATTGTATTCTACGTCTCAAAAAGGCAAATCCTTTTAATCTTTTCTGCACTAAAACCAAAACTAAAAAGACAACACGTCTAAAGCGCAGTTTACTTTATTTCACGAGCGTCCCGTCGCGTCCCGTTTCGTCACGTCACGTCGCGTCGCGTCCGTCGCCGAAAAACGTCAGTTTGGTGGCCGGGATGGACAACATGGCACGCTACTTTGTATGGAGCAAGAAATAGTGGGGAATAGGGGATAATCCAATTTTTTTTTCTTTGTCCGTCGGGTGGTTTATTGAAAAGTATTGGACACGTATTTTTTCTTTTTTCACGTGATCATAAAATTACGGAGATATATTGAGTTGAAATGGCGCATGACGTCACATGTAGGTAAGTTTTATATCTACTTGTGACGTAGTAAGCCCCCACTCTCCAACTTTAATGAGTTTTAACTAAGTAATTTTTTGATATTTTGATAAAACAAAAAATACGTGTGTAATATTTTTGTATTACCTGTCTGACGGACAAAATAGAATGTCGTTTTCTTTACCCAGTCCGCACCCCTATTGTGAACGTTTGAGTGCCTTTACGCCAAGCACCCATGGATCGGGTGTTGTTCGTTTGAAATCGTTGTAGCTTTGTCAATTAAAGCTAAATGTTTGTTTGATATGCGAGACAAGAGAAGAGATATAGATGGAGCGATGTTGGGCTTTTCCCCCAACGACCGGGTGAGAAGCGCGAGATTTACGTACATTGCAAAAAATGTAATGAACAGAAAGTGAAAGTGAGCGGGCCACATATTCTGTACTGGGTCGAAGATGGCGGACGAAAGTGCTGGGGTGGAGAACGCGGACAGGACGGAGGAATGTGAGAAGACTACCGTCTAGGTGGACAGAACATCTTAGAACAGTGGTTGGAAGAAACTGGACAGCCATGACACATAACCACCACAAAAGAGTTTTGGTAGGGAATGAAATTAGTCTTCACTTCACTTTTTTGAGAACACAAAATACTTAAAATAAAAAATGCTTTTACATATTGATGTTTTCAATGTATTTTAGTATTTTATACAGATTAACAATATACAAAAAATACAAAATACTGTTAACTAGTTTCACAACAAAAACCAATATTTGTATATTTTTGTTATTCGTCACAGATTCGTTGTCTATCGTTATAAATAAAAATCTGCATCAATTACACACAGTACAAACATCAATGTAAACGTCCGGCTAACGAACTAAAATATTGTTTATTTTACAAATATGATGTCATGAAGCAACTTTTGTACCTTCAGTAGGCCGCACATCACTGCTAATATCTTTAGCTGGCCTAGCGTAAGGCCCGATTCCTATAAAACAGATAAGAACGTTGCAGTGTGGAAACATGCAAGATTCAACCCAACCAATCACAGGAGAGACAGACAGACACGATGTGGATTTCAACTAATTGATAAGGAGAACACTGTTGATTCTCGCTCTTCACTTCTCTGTTCGGCGCGCTTCCACTTTGGTGTAGTATGGCTGCTATTCCACTGGAGTTATACGAGCAAGTGTCTAAAAGTAACCAATAATATTGCTAATAAATCATTATATCACAGCTTGGGTTTAAGGTCACATACCTTAAACCCAAGCTGAAATGAAATAAATTTTTGTTATTTCTTGCTTTCTGGATAGTTCATTTCATGCGCTCTCGTGGAAACACAGCGTAACAAAGAGTTTGAATAGTAACGGAGGCCAGCCTATGCTGATTTATTACTACTATTTATCACTTATGGGCTGTGCGGCCTACCATAATTATATCTACAAGCCTACGTGTATATACAGTCACGAACAATAATATGGTTCTCTGCCCTTTCTCCGAAAAAAGTTTGCAAGATTTTCACTTGCTAACTAACGTTTCGCAGAATTTTATTTCGCCGAATAATCATTTGCCAACTTATCATATCATTTTGTTTTATTTCCCAACCTCACAGTTACCAACTGTACGTTTGGTCTGATTTTCATAATGACACTTTTTAAAATGCCAACTTTTCCCCTGGCACCACTCCCATGAAAAGGTAATTCAGCGTTCTTGAGAAAAACCAATTATTGTAAACTAACCTCAAAGCATTTTACATTCGCCTAAAAAACGTAGTCGACGTAGCCGCGCTACGTGGGGCTCCTATTTCTGTCTGCAGGGTTTACAGTAACCTAACACGAAGGGAATGTCGGGGTCTTAGTTCGCTCGCTCCGATCGCTCACTAGACCCCGCCATCCCCTTCGAACCTAACCTGTCCGAGTCGGGGTGCCCCAAGTCCACAAAATCTGCTGGTAGCAAAGTAACATTGCCTATTGTACACACATACAATCAGTGGGGCTACATTGGGGATTTTTAGGTTGTTTTAAAAACGGTATGTTTGACAAATGATAAATGTTCCAAACGTTTTATGTCATTATAATAATCAGCTTAACAATAATTCTACCAAATGAAACGTTGTTATACAAAAATTTGCTAATCGTTAGTTGTCAAAGTGAAACATCGGCGAGACGTTGGTTGGCAAGTAAAAATCGGACAAACAATTTTCTGCGAAAAGGCAGGACACCCAATAATATGTATACACTTAGCAAAATTGAAAAGTGATTTACTCGTGAAATTACGGTTTCTACGTTGAGATAAGACCTATTTCGTAATAGTATGGCTTCCAAAATTCCTTGTTCGTGAAAACGTAAAACCTTAATCAATACAGTACGAGAAAATCAGTTTTAAAAGTTGCTGCGTGTATACATATTATTATACGTGACTGTACATGACCACTACAAATTTTGGTTTTCCCAATTAGCCCTAAATACCCGCCATCAAAACTACTAATTATGTACTTGTTATGTATATTTCCGCTAAACCACGGACAGAGTTGATGCCAAATTACTACAATATTCCATCAAAATTATTTCGTATTCATTAACCAACAGTTATTTAATATACCAACTAAGCAGAAATAAGCAAAACGTTTCCAGGGAATAGTAATTACATACTAATAAAGCTTTCAAATAATTTAGGAACTAAATAATGCATGACAACCACAATATTGTGGTCAAATAAATGGAGCATAGGGTTTCTAAATATTCAGGGTGTATCAAATGAAAAAT
Organism: Cerastis leucographa; assembly: GCA_963082945.1. Lineage (NCBI taxonomy): Eukaryota > Metazoa > Arthropoda > Insecta > Lepidoptera > Noctuidae > Cerastis > Cerastis leucographa. Next base: position 21,006,584 of record OY720381.1, on the reverse strand, counting down.
ATATTTTGTGTGCAAAACGGATTTTACGCTACAGATGCATCCTGTATGGCGTAAAAGCTCTCAATTTTAAAACTCAATAGTTTATTTATCAATTGTAACGTCGAAAAAAACCTAGCACCCTATTTTTTAGAATTCAGAAACATAAAAAAACCGGCCATATATTTATTTTATTCTGTTTTTGGTATTTGTTTTTATAGCATCAACATAAATACATAATCTATAGAAAGTTCAGCTAGCTACCTATCACGGTTCATGAGATACAGCCTGGTGACAGACGGACGGACAGCGAAGTCTCAGTAATAGGGTCACGTTTCACCCTTTGGGTACGGAACCCTAAAAACGGATAAGGTAGGTAAAAAATATTTTTTTACATTGTTATCATAAATCAATTGCCAAGGATGATGTAACTCCAAACGCGAAAATTAGTGCTGCCCTTGACAGGATATGGAGCTGTGTCTCAAACTATGTGTGACCCCCTATCCTGCTATCTCTGCCCCAAAACACGCAGACATGGACACGTCTGCACTGCAACCAACGATACAGTAGTAATGGCGAAGTTTACAGCCAACACAATTTGAAGAAGAAGAAACAACAAAACAGATTTTCTACACAGGTGTTTTCCAATCCCTATACCAAAATTGATACTAATTAAACCAACACTGACATAACTCTAACGTGGGAAACCAATCCACAATCCACGGAACACAAGTTAGAATCTACGACCGTCATTTACAGCGTCAAACCCGCACAGATATTGCGCCAACTTCGTCCAATCTAAAGCGATCAAAGAAAAATATGAGCCAGAAATATTCGATAAGCAACGTACTAACATACCAATATACGGCTGCAATGTATCACTAAAGCAATAAAGAGAAGAAAGCCGTTAGTGTCTAAATAACGAAATAAAATATTCAATGGCTTGGAAATGGGCACACATTATTTGTGCCTAACGTTCCTTGTAACTTTAACTTTGGGCAAAAATCTGCGCGTCGGACACATACGGACTGGTGGAGTGGCTAACGTTTTATTTTTTAAAGAAATGAAGGATCTGTTAAGATTTCTATGTTCTTATTTTTATTAAAATCCTTATCTAGTCCCATTTTCAGATAGGTATTTTATCATGAAATCATTTTCGTTGTTGGCGTCGGTTACAACATTTCTCGCACTCACTGTTTTTCCTTGGTCTGCGCGATTCCCTGCCAGTTCTTGACTCAGTATATTATGATTCTTATAATCTTGGTGCCCAGTCATTTATGTAATAAGAGCTTGAAGACGACTCCGCTACTGAATGTCGAAGTTTGAAATGTCGACGTATGTTAGTTCTAAAGTACAGGATCTCGATGTACGCCAGTTCGAAAGTTCACTGGAGCGAAGTATGCAAGGCCGACGTATCGTTAGTTAGAAACCCTAAATCATAGTCGACGTAGCCCCGCTATGCGGGGCTCCTATTTCTGTCTGCAGGGTTTACAGTAACCTAACACGAAGGGGATGTCGGGGTCTTAGTTCGCTCGCTCCGCTCGCTCACTAGACCCCACCATCCCCTTCGAACCTAACCTGTCCGAGTCGGGGTGCCCCAAGTCCAGAGCTCGCTTCGCTCGCTCTTTAACAATTATGCTTTCTAACTAACGATACGTCGGCCTTGCATACTTCGGTCCAGTGTACTTTCGAACTGGCGTACATCGAGATCTTGTACTTTAGAACTAACATACGTCGACATTTTAAACTTCGACATTCAGTAGCGGAGTGCTTGAAGACATAAGGTTTGTATTGAGACACTACACACACCAGCTGTACTGTAGGTACACTTATAAAAATAAACTTTTATTAGTATAGGTAAGTATTTTTATTCATGCCTAAGCTTACCCTTGCATATCTCAGTAGCTTCCCAAACAGTACCAAAGTATGTAGCGGCAGTAAGCTAAGGGTGGAAGTGTGAAATAACAACAGAATGGCCGTTAGCCGCGCCCGCGGTCCGAAACGATACTACTTTTTTCATTACCTACGCAACCTGCGGTGGCTAGGGAAAACGCGATTCCAGAGGGCAATATTTTGTTCAGCATGGAAAGTTTTTGTTTCAAGTTTACCTATCAGACAGGTTTTTAAAAAACATAGGCAATCTTAAAATACTGGTATTCAACTGTTACACTGGAATCCGACCCTAACATATTTGGGAAAAGGCTAGGCAGCTGATGATGATAAGATATTCGATAGTTTGATTATCGCTCACTGCCTCTAAGAGAGAGGACTGTCTCCCAGAAATGGGGTTTTAGGCTAATTATGCTACGATCTTGCTCATAATTCAACAAAAAATGTTCTATCTGCATCAAACTTCGCGTATTTTAAAGACAATGACCATTATGGATGGAGTAACACGGTGCCTTTTTATTTTACTGCCCCTACTGAAACTTTACAAATATTTTTTTTTAGCCTTAACTGTCTCACTCTGGGGCAGAGGCCTGCCCTGTTCCTTCCACTTCTCTCTTTATCCATGTTGGAGAAAATAAAAACAGCCGAATTTAGCGATAAGAAATCGAAACCGAGTCCGGGCTCAATGAATTCAGTTTTTACAGATTACAGTCGCTGATGATGAGTTCTAAAATTTTGTCGAGCCTTTATCATCTCTGGACCCATCAAAGCATGCTTTAAAAAAAAATCTTAGCTGTTAAACCGCTAACTCCCTAGCCCCACGGTAAGTGCTAAACTGTCGCAGCTATTTTATTGTCGCGCGACACAGCGGCAACTTAACACTCTTGTTTGCAACTTACTGTACAGTTCGCCTTTTTTTGTTGCCTTGTTGCCGCTTACGATTTGTTGCTTTGCCCGTAATTCGTAAAACCGATATTGGTAAAGTTTTATGTAGAAAGTTTCGTGGGCAATTATAGGTTTTAGAGTGAGAAAAATGTTTTGTTACTGGGTTTTGTGTTGCTGTATAAAATTTGTTCGTTAAACCTTTTGCGGCTTGTAAGGTTACTTTTAAGAACAGCATGTGCCAAAATTTTTCACGATTTTGATACCAAATTAAATATTGTATAGTATACCCACTTGCCACAAAAGTACTAAGTTATGTCACAAAAGCCTTCCGGAAAATATTGGGATAAAAACAAAAGTGACTGCACGGTTGGCGCAGTGGTTGAGCGATTTGCTGCTGCACTACGTGTTGCGAATTTGATACCCGCTCGGAACAAATATTTGTATGGCCTACAGGTAGTTGTTTCAGGGCTGGTTGTTTGTAGGTATATGTGACCTTAAATAATTGTGATCGCATCCACGATACAAGAGAAATTCCTAGTGAGGGGCAGAGAGTTAAAAAAGAAAGTTTCCCTGGTACCAAGGCCGCTGTACCATTTATTTAAACATTACACGTGTGTTGGTTGTCGAACTTGAAGATAAAAACGTAGGAAAAGCATGACTAAGAAATGATGAAAACAGATTATCTGAGAAGTTAGATACCAGTTTTTAACATTCGTGCTAAGTGCTACCAAAAAATCACAGAACATGATTTAATATGCAGTCGCCGAAGTAACTCACCATGTTAAAATCGTTCACGTGTAAGTGTGTAAGCGGTATGTTCTCAAGTAATAATATGATTGATATCAAGAGAAATATAATCTAGACTTTTACGTAAAACTAACACGAAATAATATTTTGCTTACATACTGAAAATCATTTCACTTAGCTGGGAAAATGTGGGCGCATAAAATGTTGGTGAGATTTTTAAAGCAAATATTTCAAGCTCATTTTATTTACTACTGGCGATGCTGAAGTTTAAAATTTAAACGGTTCTTTACTTGCTTGATTTCGGAGTAAACTGTTTTATATGACGATAGTTAAATTATCCAGTATCACAGATTACAATCTCACATGTATAAACGAATATATGTGAAATATTCTGGAATTAATTATGTGCTCTGTAATATACTAAGACAAGAAATAGAATTCTTACGCTGGTATCTATAGTCAAGTGCTTCATTGATTACTTATGCATTATTTTATGCAATGGACAAGGATTAAAAACGAAGTAAAAACCGACAAAGGAAGTTATGCTAAGAATTTTAACTTGTGCAGTTCCAACTTCCAGCTAATTTCTGATCTTAAATTTACTCAAGCAAACACTTTAACTTGTTTATAGATACGGATGTTAGTCAATGTTAAGCAAGCAAGCATTGGCTGAGAACTGTTTTAGTTTTCTTAAATTTCAACTTCTAAATCTAACATGGCTCGTAACGATCGGCCGCTGCGATCAGGGGATTACGGTGAATTAATGACATTATAGAAAAAACGCAGACAAGTAAGACATTTCATAAATGGAAGGACGGTGGGCATTCTAAGATCTACGTGTAGACGGTCATTACGGACATAAAAAGGGGCTCCCGTGACTTTACGTAAGAACCGGCTGTCTGTAAGGTTTGCATCCTATGGATGTACTTAGGCTTGGTTTCTTCGTACACGACGCAAGCGTACGTCATAATGGGGCGGATCACCGCGGTATAGAGGCGCAAGTTGCACTTGAGTGACAACTTTCTTTTTGCCAAAATCATGAAATAAAGCCTACCCATTGCAAAGGCAGCTCGGTCGCGAGCTGCTTTGATGTGCACCGCGAAGGACAGGTGGTTGTCGAGTAAAACTCCTAAGTACTTGGCATGCTTCTCCCAAGGGATAGGCTTACCGTACATAGTGATCAGGCTGAGCTCTTACGAAGTTTTGAGCTATTTATAAAATACTAGTTGCCGGACCCGAATTCTTACAGGTGCAATTTACGAATTTATGAAGAAGTTACAGCTGTTTTTTTCCTGTTCTGACGATTACGAGAATACCACAAAAAAAAAACAGGCAAATGTTCCGAACGTTCACGAGTGATATTCCGTCAAACATGTGGCAATTCATTTTTAACCCCCGACCAAAAAAGAGAGGTGTTATAAGTTTGACGTGTGTATCTGTGTGTCTGTCTGTGGCATCGTAGCTCCCAAACGGATGAAGCGATTTTGATAACATTGGTGTCATTTGAAAGGTATTTTAATCGAGAGTGTTCTTAGCTATGTTTCGAGAAAATCTGCTCAGCCGTTTGAAGCTCATCACTTCTTTTCTAGTTGATGAAGGGATTTAATCTATTTTATCTTCTCGTCCAACTTACCGCAGTGCCTCAAGACGAAAGTCTATGACCAGTGTGTGCTGCCAGTGATTACATACGGGACCGAAACGTGGTCGCTCACAATGGGCCTCATCAGAAGGCTCAAAGTCACCCAAAGGGCAATGGAGAGAGCTATGCTCGGAAGTTCCTTGCGTGATCAAATCAGAAATGAGGATATCCGCAAGAGAACCAAGGTTACCGATGTAGCCCGAAGAATTGCCAAACTTAAGTGGCAGTGGGCAGGGCACATTGCTCGCAGAACAGATGGCCGATGGGGCCGAAAAGTTCTGGAATGGCGACCGCGAACCGGGAGACGATGCGTTGGAAGGCCTCCCACTAGGTGGACCGATGACCTGGTGAAGGTTGCGGGGATCCGCTGGATGCGCGTCGCACGGGACCGGTCAATGTGGCGACACTTGGGGGAGGCCTATGTCCAGCAGTGGACGTCTTTCGGCTGAAATGATGATGAATGATGAAGGGATTTAAACAACTTCTACGGGTCTAGTTGATTGGAAATTTGAATTCTTGACACTTTCTCACCATGGGCATCGCCAGGGGGGTAGGCTGCACACCCTCCCTCCCCCCTAAAAGCTCAAGTTTTTTTTTTTTTAATTCATATCTTTCCTTGTTTTCGTTAATAAGCGAGAAGAGGCGCAACACCAATAAAAATGGAAGGAATGGGAGTAGACCTATGCCCAGGAGTGGGACAGTCAAGGCTAAGAAAAAATAATTTAAGTTTAAAAAGCATGAAATAAAAATTAAATTAAAAATTTAAAAAACCCCCGACGGACAAAACCTCTAAAAAAACAAAAATAAAATTAATCCGAGCGTCGTAGCGTCGGGGGACCGCTAAATAGACCGCTTAGTACATAAGGAGGTTTTGTCCGTTGGGGGTTTTTTAAATTTTTAATATTAGTATCGATACACAAAAGATAGAAAATTCTCTGTCAAAACATAGCGAGCATGAACAGTCAAGATATGGTAGCCCCGCCGTATCTAAAGGCGGCAAGAAATATCCGCATCCCGGGGAGAATATTTCAATTTTCTATAACAAAAGTATTTATATTCTGTAAGGAACTACACATCCCGCTTAGCACCGGTGCATCTTGAACCGGAGATGAACCGATGCTGCAGACATTTTTATTACTACTTTAATAAAAAAAAAACATTTCGTGGAAATCCTGTTTCTATAAATATTTCAACGGAAGTGGAGACTTCTGCCAAGTTAATCAGCTGGAAAGCTTTTGACACCTAAATGTTTTTGATTCCGGAATTGAGACTTGCATAAAGTATGCAAGTTTATTTGGTAGTAATAATGTTTTCTTAGTTAATTGCACCTCAAACTCTATGGTCCACAACATTAAGTTTTATAAGTAACACTACTTTTGTCTATGTCACTTGTCTTTGGTTAATCTCTCGTAATAAAACTACGTACAACTTTTACAGTTATTTTTATTAATTTCATCAAATTATTTAATTTGATTGTTATGCCTAGATTTTTGTCCAACTTCAAAATCAAACCCACGATACCACACTCGCTAATAGCTGCAACAATATTCTGTAGGCCATACAAATATTTGTTCCGTGCGGGGATCAAACCCGCGACCCGCAGCGCAGCAGTCGATCGCTCAGCCCCTGCGCCGACCGTGCCGTCTATAATCCACTATCACTGTCACAACAATACAGGCATTTCTTGCCTGGTTTGAGGTTTTAAGGTCTCAACTAAATATACAATTGATTAATTACGCATATACAAGAATACACAATGGTTTTGTACCGATGTTTTATTGATGGATTTACAATAGTACCTATAATTCTGGTTTTTTAGCTCTTGTGTGTAATTTGTAATTATTGGATAAATAAACATTATTATTATAATATAATGAACTGTGACGTTATAGCACACGGATATAAAACATCTTATAACAGAAACCGGTTAATATTTAGTTATTTTCTTACTTGTTCACTGTATAAGAACATAATATTCTGATTACTACATTTTTTCCATTTGATTCAGAAGACTGCCGTTAAGCTTAACTCCAAACTTGAATTTATGGAAACACATAAATAACCGAAAACCAAAATCGTTTCTGAATAGAAAACCCACAAGGATAGCTGATTAAAAAAGGAAAAAAAAAGTATCTATTACTCCCAAACAGGACAAGACAACAAAATGGTTAAAATAAACAAAAAACAAAAGTAAAAAAGCAAAAATGAAAAAAAAATGTTCTGTACGAAGCCAAAAGCTCCCTATCTCAGGGCCTCTCTCAATAAGCAGTTACGTATGCTCAAGACACTGGAACCACATGGATCACCGTCTCCACAGATCCAGATATCACCAACAACAGTTCCAATCTTGATTCACATGTACCGGAACTCGATAACAATGAAATACCGCCATGAATAGAACCAACTAATTCATACACGTAACCTATCCACCTACAGCCTAGGCTAGGCATTTCATTGTCATGCTGGCGGAAACTTAATATCCAGTAGAGATCGAGGGTCCATTGTGTGGGGCTCATCATGGCGATATTGCGCCCCGATGCGGTTCCGAAGATTAAATGCATTCATAGTGTCATTTGTAGGGTGTGTGTGTGTGTGTGTTGGATTGGTAGGGTGTGTGTGTTAAATGGTGTAATTGGTTTTTGTTCTGTGATTAGCAGTGACAAAGGTGTGTTGTGAGCGATTTTGTGAAAATAATTTATTGTTGTCTCAGCAGTAAGCTTTTAATTATTATTTCATTGTACAGAATTGCCAGCACATCAAGCTACAACAACCTGTCAAATTTCTTTAATAGATTTTCAACTTTATCGTTAAAGAATACGACTCAAGGTTGATTGGAAAAATTTGACAGTTTCGGTTAGGTAAGTTGACGTGGCTGGCGTCTGTACATTGACCAAAGGAAAAATGTTTTTAATTAAAAAAGAAAAAACATTGTTTGATTTTGACCAGAAACTTCGTCACATAATATGCCTATATCTTCTGTGCGATACAGTAAAATAAAAAGACTGAGAAATTGAGATGCATTTAAAAACAAACACCAAACCAACGGATTCAACGAAAACCCTAAATTAGTTACTGACTCTTCAAAGTCTAGGTCAAACCTTTAGTCTAAAATTACAGAAAGCATAGTTTCTGTTTGTGACGTCTTCAATTCCCACGCTATAGGCGCTGGTTAATTGCTAGTACTCAATAATTCCGTCTATAATAGAACTTAATGGACCCAACTTGAACCGTGTAGACAAACAGGTAATCTCAATAATGACCAGCCAGATCATGACGTCTTAAAGCAGTATTATTTTACTCCTATTCCAGTGTGGGAAAGAGACGGAGCTATACAGAATGTCTAGCGCCATCTCATTCCCACAAAAGGAAAAAAAAAGGAGTAAAACAATAATGATTTAAGACGTCATGGTAGACCAGCAGAACACAATACCGTGTCAGGTTTAGGCTAAGCTTACACTGTGGGATTACGAGCGCTCAAGCGACTATTGTAATACCAGCTGTTATTACGTAATCTAGCCCGGACACGTGTCATTTTCCAGTATTAATTACGTAAATAGATTTGTGTTTAATCTAAGTAAATACCTATAATTAACCGAGCATAATTAGCCTACAATATTAACACACTGCCAGGACTAATAGACTTCATGAGAAAGGGCCGCGAGGCTGGTCTAGGTATGGTAGATTACGCAGGTCCTCGATGTTTTGGTTCTACGAATTGCTGATTTATTATATTGCTGATTTAGCCGTTCTATGAATTTTCTCAACCTTTTTTAGAACAGGATTTGATAGTATAATTACAATGAAAGAAAAGAAGAAAAGGGAGTAACTGATAGCGTGGCGGTTGACAGCGGAGAAGAAGAAAACAACGTATTGCGCCGATCGCTAGTAACATGAGACAAGCGCAGAAAGACTATGGGGTTGATATAATTTACACGGTATACGTACCCAGCGATACTTCATGCTCTACAACTCCAGTATAACATGGCCTCGCATTGTATAGATTCCCCTTACTATGAGAGATCCGCTTATACTGGTTTGTATAGCCTGATTGGTCGTCGTGTAACAAGTACTTGCTTGGGTTCAAACCTGAAACCATTAAGTTGCGGCCGTTACTATACTACTAGGCCTACTGCTCTCTAGCTTACTTAGCTAGTAGTCAAAGACCAGTTTGGTCAAAATAACATAAGAGAAATCTGTGCTAATTTACATAAAACAAACGCAACCTTTTAATTCAACAAAAACACAGACAAGCGTAAAAATGTAAATGCTTTCCGAACGTTCTGGCAGATCTTTGTTTTATTTATAGAGAAAATAAGTGAAATCCAATTTGCGATCGTGGTATGGTCGAGCATTCATTTATTTTTTCACTTGCATTTGTTTGTTTCAAAAATATATCTATAAAAATATATATATATTTTTTTTCGTACTAATTAGTGTCTGGACTTCAAAAGAGAGACGTTGACCCCTATATTATGGCAGTAATATTTTAATGCTAGGTAAATGAAATTTCTCTAGTATTTGTTGTTCATCTGCTTGCAACAGCACTGAAATATGAAGTTAACATGGTAAATACCCGTTATATATGTTAGTGACCATGTCAGTTAAAAAAATCAGTGCGTGGAGTCCCTCCGCGCGGAAGAAGTGAAACTTCGTAATACTACACGCATGCGTTCGAGTGCCACGCATTCACTCTCGTTATTTTATTGAGCTTCTAAATAATATTTTGTTGTTTTCTTGTTGTATTATTTTTATTACATAAGTTTATCGAGGTAATTCTACTCATAGAAATCAAGCGAAGGCTGGTCACACCGAAGAGTCGAATACATGACTTTTTGCCCGCCATCTTGCGTACCTAGTAGAACTACGTAGTCACAAATCTTGTAATACTGCCATCTCTTCGTGAGTTATAGAAAATATTCCCCCTCCATGGTAGCGTTAAACTTGTTGGAAGTCACATAAGAAGTTTCACTTCAAAAACTAATACTCCTTTCACAGTTAATTAACTTAAACTCGCTGTCAAAATCATAGTGGTTATTATTTTCGTCACGTCACGATTGTTTTTGGGTTATCGCCATACTGACGAGTCTGTCAAAATTACAGTGATCTTTGATAACAGATGGAATAGCTGTAAAAAGACTGTAAGGCTTACGTAAGGACCAAAATCCATAAGGTGAAAAACATTTTTTCCAAACTAATATTATAAAGAGGAAAGATTTGATTGTTTGTTTGTTTGTTACGATTTAACTCAAAAACTACTCGACAGATTTCAATAATTCCTTCACCATTAGAAAGCTACATCTTTACCGAGCAAGGCTATATTCTATCACAATTTTCGCGGACGAAGTCGCGGCCGAAGTGCTAGTTATCAATAAATTGACTATGAAGATGAAAAAGGAAAACAATTCAGAAAACACTAAAAGTTTACAATCCTTTTTTCAGTTAAAATAAACAATTACGTTGACAGCTGTCGTGTAAACTTGTTCAACCCGCAAATTGGTGCGAGTGGTCGAAACCAAAAACTACAAATATTATATTTCATTTAGTATAAAATAATTTAAAATGTCGTATGTCAGATTCTTAACATTCTATGAAAATAACTTTACTCAACATTGAGTGAATGCAGGTTGAAAATGAGAGAGAATATCTGTTCTATCGAGAAAAATCTGGTTGGCAGTAGGTACGGTCAGCAGCGAAAGTCGCTTTACATAACCAAAATTATAAGACGTCTTAGTTTTAGAACGATCCATATTAACAGACTGGAGTAAAAGACATAACAATATTTTCATCAATGGTTACACAAATTCGCAAAACAATATAACATCAGATCACACTGACCAGCACAAAACTTGAAGTAATATTTATAAGTGTTAACCGACTTTTGATGCTGACTGTACGATAGTGATTTTTCGTATCTGTAATTACATTTTTTTTTAATTTTACGCATACTGCCTATACTTCGTTTCATAATTAAAAAGTCATATTTTGTGGCATAAAATATGCAATCTTTTCCGTTCCCAAATAAAAAAATCCGAACATAAAAATATCAATATGCCGAGAGATCAACAATTTATGGCTGGTTGGTAATAATTGAAACTGAATTTCATTTGGCAAAAAATATGTTCGCAAGAACTGCCGACGTCAGTACGATGAATTTACTGATTTTTTATTGCAAAGTGTGCTTGAAAAGTTATTAAAAAAGAACGATTCAATTAGTTTTTTCGGCTGATAGTAAGTGGAACAGACGATTCAGTTTGATTTGATTACAGAAGATAGATTTATTGGTATAGCAAAAGACTTAACAGTCTTCAAAATATCAGTGAAAAGCAGGTTGCAGGTTCAACGATTTTAGGCTACCGTATAGTCTTATACGGCAGCCTAAAATCGTTGAACCTGCAACCTGCTTTTCACTGATATTTTGAAGACTGTTAAGTCTTTAAGTACAATTGAATTAAGTTGGTAGTTAATAGCTAAAGTACCTGTAGATGCTCAAAAAATGGTGAAAAGCCGGAAAAGACAGCATGCTCAGTAAAGACATTGAAACAAAATCAACTCACTTGATACAAACTATTTCAATTATACAATACAGTAACTATAGTACAGTCTGCATCAGAAGTCGGTTAACACTTATCAATATTACACCAAGTTTTGTGCTGTTCATTGTGATCATAAGTAATAATATTGTTTTGCGAGTTTGTGTAACAATTGCATTGATGAAAATATTGTTATGTCTTTTACTCCCCAGTATGTTACTATGGGTCGTTCTAAAACTACGTTGTCTTCGGGGAATGCCCATCCGCCATATAAAAAAATGCCTGAAATGAACAACAATGAAATATACGCCAAATTTTACTACATATCGTAGGTAACCCATAACAATTTCAATAATTATTTAAAACCTAGGTAGAAGTCACACACGGCAATGTTTTTTTCAGAAATAAGGGTTGAGTCCAGGTTAAGGATAACAATTAACACAGTCCAAAACACACAACAACGTCGTATTGAAAGCAGGTCAGTTAAAGCAAGTCGCAAGCGCAAAACCATAAAATCAAGTAAACAAACAATCGAAAATGCAGTAATGTCAAACTGTCAGTAAGGCAAAGGACATGTGATTCATACAGCCTACGATAAGTTTTCTCTTTAAAAATAATTTGATTTTTAATAAATATTGACATACGCATATTCTTTGAATTATATTTATGGTACAAATAGGTCGAATTATATTAAATTAATGATAACTGCACTAATTCTATAAAATAGTTCGTTAAATTATTTGATGATTCCTGCTTGGCTGAATGTCACTTACTCGTGTCAAATAAACACTCACTTCCAATAAAAATAAGAATGACTTTAACGGATATCAAGTTAAATATTTTAATGATTCCTGTATTTTTGATACCCTACTTAAACAAACTTGGGAATTATTTCATTATACATATTTTATTTTAAATACAATTAAGGACTATTCTACTACTACTACTACTATATTCGTATTTTTTGTCCATTTCAGGCATTTTATGGGCATTCCCCATTGAATATGTATAGCGACTTTCGTTGCTGACCGTACCTACAGTACTATCCGGTTCTGGGTTCTATTCCCAAGGTCGGGCAAAGTGTTATTGGATTTTTCCATAAGTGATTTCTCAGTAGCAGCCACGCAGTTTGAATTTGTGCCTGGTTGATGGCAATAGGCGCGCCCCTTATTACATGGTACTTAAACATTATTGGCAAAATGTAGGTACACGTTTGCTTAATCCTTCAGAGGTAACAGGCTTATATCTGGTTAAATAGAAATAAAATAGACATTGATAGAAACAAGTTCCTCGAGTAATCTAAGATATGGGGGACCAAAAAAAAGATTGGTCCTCAAAGCCGCCACAAAGAGGATATCGAAGTAAACTAACACTAGGGTTAATAGCGAGAGGTCGCAGTGGTTTGAGTGGGCCGTGGTCACACCGACGACGGCGGGCATTGTCCGCTGCGGTGAGTGCTTTGTGCTCCCTGCCACCGTACACATTCGATACAGATGACGTGTGGTCTAAACATAAGAGGCAGCGGGGTGTAACCTCGAATTAATTTTGTTTATAGTTATACTTCAGCCCGCATACAGGTCGTTGGAAATTATTCCAAAGAAATGCATTATCAAGATCAAAATAAATATATTTACCTAACTCAGTGTCCAAGATTGCATCAAAAAGACGTCTATGTAACAGGCAAACAGACGCAGTATCTTCCGCATTTATCATATAATTACTTATAAGTAGGTTAATAGGGAAAAAAACTTTTCAATTATTGTTTTGTATAAAAAAGTTACTTACACTTGACATTACGTTAACCTGTTTCATCATCTGCTGAGCCGTTTCCCAAGTATGTTAATATATGTCAAAGTCAAAATTCTATAAAATAGGACTTAAACATAACAGAGATGGTTGAACTATGAACAACCTAACCCATCGGGAATCACAGGCGTGATTTATGCTATATTCAGGTACGCTCAGTATTGGCACGAATACCTTTCTTGAAATTATGTTAGTGTAACCGCTCGTCACTCATCAAATAGACTACAATCTCACGTTTCACACAATAGTCTGATATCCCCTTTATTCAGGAAATATGACCGATTACCGTATTTTAAGACGCACGAATACCCCTGTAATTCTGTTTTAGTGTTTGAAAATAGTATTTTACAGCGTAGCGTGATACCATTTTATTACACTATCAATGAATAAGGCAGTATTGATTGAAAGGTAATACGAAAAAGCTAACTACTTACTACGAGTATCAATGTATTACAAAGTTCAAAATAAAAGTCTTGTTTCAAATTAATAGTAAGAAGAGTAATAATGGCATTTAGTCTAGTGCAATTTGACAATAAGGTGGAACGAATGAATACTATCTTAGGTCGCCAGGTGGGTTCTATCAGAAATGTGTCGTACTATATACGACACATTTCTGATACTGCCCACGTGGCGACCGTGGTATACTATCTTAAGATAGTATTCCTTTCACCCACCGTGAAGTGTTTGAGATTTACAGAATACTCCCTTTTAATTAAAATCGGTTGTCTAAACCAATATTATTTTAAATTACAGAGAATTCGCTCTGAAAACTAAGCGATTTCGTTAGTCTGTTGATTTATTATCGTTGTAGAATAAGTGAAAATAATCCAAAATAAGACCATTTAAAAAAAAACTTGCATGAAAAGAACACTCAACATTTTACTTTGAGAACACTTTGAGTTTAAGTAAACAAATATGTACCGTCATCTAAACAAAAAACAAAAGGAAATAGGATCAAAAATCAATGCTTTATCAATCAATGATCCGCGTAACTATAGCTACTGTCAGTTACTAAAACAACGCACCAAAAGAGACGCAAGGACGCAGGTCGATACAAAGGGCATGTTCCTGTCACAAGCGTATTTCTGTCTGGTCCATTTCCAGATATTTTGACAGTGACACGCGAAATTCGGACAGCCTTGCATTATCTCTACAAAATCCGTATTCAGTTGCTTGATTGTTAAATGGACTTAGATTTCGTGAGTAGGTATGTGTGTGTAAATCTGGAATGTTCTTTTTGATTTTTGGTTTGGTTTGATTTGTTTGTTTCTGTTTTATTTATCTAATGTAATGAACTTAGTAAGTAACTTTTGTTGAGCAATGTTGGTCCTAGGACCAAGGACCAAGATATGTATGGTTTTCATTGGTTCCATACGTAGGTAATGTAGGATGCATAAGGTATTCAGAGTTAAATCATGTTTTATTTGTCTTTTATACGCATGACTCTAAATATGAAATATTTGTTTTATGTTTAAAATAAAGCGTCCTAATCAAAGGAATCCGTGCAACCCGCTGCACAAGATATAAAATTTTAAAAACTTAATATCACAGGCTTGCAATAAACTTTCAAACAACATAAAACAAAAGAAGAATTTCAAATTTCGAAAAAAAGAACAGTAAAAATAGAACACCAATTTCTCACGAATGCTATAAATTCGACTGACGAATATCGCAAAGCTGGGTCCACACGAGCTTAAATTACGCTGGCAGCTTCCACGTCGGGTCTTATCGAGCCGCTCTCTGTTCACAGTGCATAAATCACTTCCACGGTCCTGATACTGTTGGCTCATGTGCACGCAGCCTAACATCTTCGTCGGTGACGTTAATCTTGTGTTATCAGGTAGTGTTGAAGGTGGGAGGTAATTAGATGGGGTTTGTTAAGGAATGTGGTTATTTAGTGTTGATAGCGGTGACTTAAATTGCAGTGCTGCTATTTAGGTATATACAAAAGCGCATGTTATTTACAAAGACTTCACTGATTAACTTCAATGTTACTGACTCATAGCACTGATAGCTGGTCCTACTAAAACCGATGTGGTTCTTCTTCTTAGTCGTTCACTCTTGACAGAGTGGTCTTGGTCATGGGGGGGCGCATTCTGCCGTAGGGAAATTAGTGACGAATTTGATGGAGTCTGTACATTGGGTTGGTGATCGACCATGTGGTCTCGTGCCTTCGACTCTACCCTGAATCACCAAACGCTACACGGAATCTTTGTTGCGGGTAACGTGTCACTTTGTGGACACTTTTAACGTGCACGTCTTGCTACATCGTTCTCACATAATGTACCATCTCAACATGAATGATGTAACCAAGGTTTTTGTAACAAGATTCTGATTTAAAAGAGTGTCCATGGAGTTTCTTGCCCATTCTTCTCCATAGAGATCTACGCTTTGGAATGGGCAACTACAGTACTTTCACAGTTATTATGTCTTGTGACTGGGACTGTAGCTTCATTTTTATTGTTGTTTGACTATTCAAAAGTGCCTGTAATTGGCTTACTTGAAATAAATGATTTTGATTTGATTTGTCCAAAGAAACTGAGGATTCGAAATTGCACAAGCGACGATAGTCTCTATTTAATGTTTGTATAAAGTGATATGTTTGTGTGGTATATGTTTGTTTCAATGTTTTTGTTATATGCTGTGTGTGTGTTGTTTATGTTTAATGCTTTGTTGTTGTGTGTTATTTTGTTAATGTTCTGTTAAATTACTGAAATCCTCCTAAGATGACGCCAGAAGAGTTGTATTATCAGCATACCTCAAGTTGGCTATCATTGTACCTCTGACTGACACACCTTTATCCCAGCTATCCAAAATAATACGCATTATGTATTCAGTATTTTTTATTATTACGAAAATCTTGATAAATTATCTGTATCGCAATCACAAGAAACAAACATTGAAAACTGTCATAAATTAATATCGGTGCACTCTAATCACTTACTTATCTTCACGTTAAACATACGCAGCATAAGCTGTAACAAGCCAGGGCTTGAAATTTTATTAACAAGAATGAAGCTGACATGTGATATAATTGTTTTGACCGAGTGCTGGCTCTCAAGTTCCTCAGTTACACCAATTCTTGCAGGCTATTCTTATGTCGGGACTAAAATAAACCCCAAACAAAACGATGGAGTAGTAATTTATTATAAGGAAAACCTTAGCTTAACAGTAGAGGAGCCTCACATGCAAGAATGTAACTGTCTGGTCGCAAAAATAGACAATAGCATCGCGATACTAGCTTTTTATCGGTCCCCATCTTTCAAAAACACTGACCAATTTCTGTCATCCCTAGACACATTACTACACGCAGTATCAGCCTATAAACAGATCTTGGTGATAGGTGACATCAACATAGATATCAATCCTAGCAAAATAAACCTAAACGGGGAACGCTACCTCACTTTAGCGGCTTCTCATGGCCTTTTGCCAGCTCACAGTCTGGTAACTCGCTATAAAAGCAATTCTTGCCTGGATCATGCATTATTAAAGACCAATTATCCTGCTACTAATTTAGTTCCACAAACTACCCTAACGGATCACTACCCTGTTTTACTATGTTTGACTACAGAAAAAACGCGTCAATATTCAGTAACAACAATAACGAAAGTTGACTATACTAACCTAGACTGAGATCTTTTAAAAATTAACTTTGACCCAATTTATCACCTACCAGACCCAAACTTATCTTTAAATTACTTTATAAACAGTCTTCAACACGCAATTATTAATAATACTAAACAAATTACTCTATCTAAACGTCACCAAATCATAAAACCATGGATGACACAGGTGCTGCTACGATGTTCAAGAAATAGGGATAAGTTGCACTTGAAATCAAAGCTTATACCAGACAATTTCATTTTAAAAGTGACATACACGCGATACAGAAACTCTTGCAATGCGTTGCTAAGAAAAGTAAGAATAGAGTATGAAAGAAATCAACTTCATAATGCACAACAAGACAATAAAAAACTATGGAAAGCCATAAAAGAGATTACAAATACACAACAAGTAACAAATCATCCGAAAGAACTACTAACATTATCAACCTCTCCTGAAAATTCATTGAACGAAGTAAATAGTTACTTTATAAGCGTAGGAAGTTCACTGGCAAACAAAATACACCAGCAAAATATGCATACTGTAAACAATAGACCAACAAATGCGGACACAGCTACCAGTAGTCCGCATTCGTTTGCTCTCATAGACACTACTGAAGAGGAGGTGGATCGTTTTATCCTCGACCTAAAAACGGACTGTGCCTGTGGTGGTGACAATATTAGTAATAAATTTTTGAAAACTTACAGAAATATCATTGTACCACCCCTTACAAAGATCATAAATGATTGTCTGCAGAACGGTGTGTTCCCTGACGTCCTTAAAAAAACCGAAGTTTGCCCAATTTATAAGAGTGGGGACAGAAATCTTATCAACAACTATCGACCTATATCTATTTTACCAGCGATCTCAAAAATACTAGAAAGAATTATAAATGTACGACTAGTTAAATATTTAGAAAAAAATAATCTACTTTCAGCTAACCAATTTGGTTTTCGACAAGGAAAATCAACTGAGCAAGCCGTAAATAAGCTAATCAATTTTGTTACTTCCAATTTAGATAAAAAGAAAAAATGTCTCACTATCTTTCTAGATCTCGCAAAGGCATTTGATACCATTTCTGTTCCCCTCTTACTGGACAAACTCGGAAGTTTGGAAATAAAAGGCACACAGTTGCAACTTTTTACTAGTTACCTGACTGGACAATCTCAGTGTGTCCGTGTAGGAAACTTAAAAAGTACTCACCTTTAGATTACACATGGTGTACCGCAGGGTAGCATACTGGGACCCAGTTTGTTTCTTGTATATATTGATGGTCTCACGAGTCTTGAACTCACCCATGGTGAAATCATATCTTTTGCCGACGATACTGCCCTTTGTTTTGCTGCCGATACATGGGAAGATGTTTTCTGTGCTGCGCAGCGGGGCTTCGATATTGTGGGAGAGTGGCTTCAGAGTAATATTCTTACATTAAATGTAGACAAAACCAAGTACATCTGCTTCAGCATAAGAAATGTAACTGGGGATGGCATCTTGCGAAATATAATATCGCACGTGTGTCATAGCGGCAGAAACTGCATGTGTCCCTCACTGGAACGTGTGCACACAGTGAAGTATCTAGGAGTTAACATAGATAGCAATCTCAATTTTAAAGAACATGTTAGGCTGCTATGCGGGAGAATACGAAAACTCATATATATTTTTAAAAACCTGAGGCACATTGCTGATTTTAAGTTGCTGTAGCAGATATACTATGCTCTCTGTCAATCGCTTATAACATATTGTCTATCGTCTTGGGGAGGGACATCAAAAACAACTTTGAAGTCTGTCGAGGTTGCCCAACGGGCAATACTGAAAGTTGCGACGTTCAAGCCTATCCGATTCCCAACAACAACTTTATACGCAAATTGGGAGGTCATGACTGTGAGACAGTTGTACATACAGAGCGTTGTCTTCTTGCAGCACAGTAAACTACACTACAACCCACTACTTCTCCAAAAACGAAGAAAAGACATAGTATGCGAAAGAAATAAGCTGTCAAAAACTAAATTTAGTCAACGCTTTGCCCCCTCCATTGGTCCATTAATTTACAATAGGTTAAACAGAATTCTCAATATATACCCGTTAACAAAAATGCAATGCAAGAAGAAACTTACCGAATACTTGAAAAGTCTTACCTATGAACAGACTGAACTTCTTCTGTACGTAGCATCCTAATAAAAAAACCATTGTAATACAATATAACATACATCTCTCACAACATACACACAAACGCTCGCGCACTCGTTCACCTACACTACAACACACAGCAGAACACTGCACAACACCACACACATCCTCTTACACATCGGACACGTACATCCCCATCTCACACAAATAAGAGGCCCTGCATGCTAACTCTACACTCTTTTTGTTTTTATATTACGTTATTATTATTATTTTTCTTTCGTGTATCTTCTTTTTTTCACTATTCCACAAGTAAAGAAAATATTTTTATTTATTGTTAAAATGATATTATACAAGATACAAATGAAATGTTACTGGCAATTATATATGTATAAATTCTTGAGGGTTTTGGCGCTGATAGTCGAAATACAGGCTCTGCCTAGTTCGACTACAGATGACTACACCACTAAATACTGACCGAAATTATCCTGTTAAAATATCTTGTAATTTATGTCTACCTTAAAACCCAATATCACATTGCCTGACCAGGGAATCAGACCCAGTACCCCATTTTAAATCCCCGACCAAAAAAGAGTGGTGTTATAAGTTTGACGTGTGTGTCTGTCTGTGGCATCGTAGCTTCTAAACGGATGAACCGATTTTAATAAAATTGGTGTCGTTTGAAAGTTGTTTTAATCGAGAGTGTTCTAAGTTATGTTTTGATAAAATCTGCTCAGCCGTTTGAAGGTCATCACCTCTCTTTTAGTTGGTGAAGGTAAATAAACAATTTCTACGGGTCTGTTCGATTCGAAATTTGAATTCTTGTCACTTGTCACCATAGGCATCGCCGGGGAGCCCTCCGCATCCATTTTTTTTTTAAATTAACAACTTTCCTTGTTTTCCTTAAATAACAAGAAGACGTGCAACACCGAGAAAAGTTGATGTAATGGGAGGAGATCTATGCCCGGGAGTAATACAATCAAGGATAAAAAAATATATTTAAGTTTAAAAAGCAAAAATTGATTGCGCTTTTGACCCCAACACCGACGAGCTAACTAAAATCAATAATTGATCAGAGATACTTTCTTCATCGTCTGTTGTCATTTCCAAGACAAACTAACCGTTTAAACTGTCCTCTTGTCTTGTACCTACAGTTAGTCCGACATTGTTGTACAAACTTGGAGCTCGAGAACGTGTGTTCGATATAAAACAAGGAACTTCTAATGCCGCTGAACTACGAGTTGCAAACCGTCCGAACAGAATTTAGTTCACCTGTTTAAATATACAGGGAGTCTTTGAGATTAAAGTTGCGCTGGTGAGTTTAGTCTTAGAATGTTAAAAAAGAAATTCAATACTAAAAATACTCATGTTAGTTAGTTTAATCATTCCACAGCGTATACTAGAAAGATGTGTTCATATTTCAGCACGTGATTCAGACCAGCAAACTGAACAAAAAACAAATTAACTGCTGTCCCATTTGGTTCGAGTAGGTATTGAAGTTTTATACTGGACAGCAGATTTATTTTTCGCCATTTTAATGGTGGTCCCATGGAGAAAGAGGTTCAGTTTGATGGTCTGAATTTGGTTCCCACTGCTGTGACCTAAGCTTTCTCCCTGTGAGAGGTACCAAACAGACATACACCACACGGGCCCAGGTCAATGGTTAATGGATGTCACGTGTTTTTAGGGGTTTTAAGGTTTTTCAAGGCGGTTTCCTGACGAGGTTTTCCGATCTTTGAAAACAATGATGTTCGTCCTTTTTAAGAGGACGATTTAGTAATCCTGTTTCAGTAGTACTGAAAAAGGATTGTTCGGTTATAATTACAGATCGACTGACCATACTTACCACTTTATCCCCTAAAACTGCGTTATTTTACCGATATTATATACTGTAGAGTAAATGGGAAACTAACTGTTACTGTTAGCCTGTGTCATCCCACTGCTGGCCAAAGGCCTCTCCCCGTGACTTCCAAATCCTTGGATCAAGGGCTAAAACAGACCACTGGTCATTGGTTCTGTCCAACTCGTCCCGCCATTTCCTGCGATGTTTTCCGCGTTGCCTTCTGGCTGTGTCAAGGCTCCACATCAGAAAATTATCTTACAATAAAAACTAGGTTCACAGGTAGTTTAATTAAGCTAAGATTTGAATTATTAGAGTCACCCTTCAAATACTCTTTCTGTTTTTTTTCACGTGGTTGGTACGAAAACTGGTGTCAGATTTTTACGCCTCCCGGGCCTCTGAGTAGGCTTTACATACCGTCGAGAAATATCTCTCAGGTATCATGTTTGGTTTCCTCACGATGTTTTCTTTCACCGAAGCTACTTCTAATTATACAATACGCGCATGAATCCAAAAAATCCAAATTGCGTGCCATGGGTTCGAAACGGTGACCTATGACTAGGAAGTTCGGTGGTCACAACACTAGGAAATCACTGCTTTTAAATAAACACGATCAAATTTGATTAAGTTTCTGTTGCGGCGACAAAGACATTTTTGTCACCTCAAATCAAATCAAACCAAATCAAAATATTTTATTTTACATACTTATAAAACGTCGACAAAATGTGCACGGTTCGGGTTGGTCGTTTCCTATGGAGAAGAATCGGCAAGAAATTTCATGGTTACCCTTTTAAAATCATTTGGTTTTACAATATTTGAAGTTACAGCGTTAGCACTTAAGTATGGAGGACAGCGTAGGCCCGACAATAAGTCGTTGCTTACTACAAAATGTAGAATATGATAAAAAAAAAACTTACTGCAGCACATAACTTTCCCTGCGACTCTGTTGCAACTTCTACCAACACTAAAACCACTAGAGGACACCGACACAAAAATGCAATAAACAGTTAACTCATTAAACAGTTGACGAACACCGAAGCGCTGATCAAAGTTTAAATTACACAGAATAGTTTCACGTTCGTGTCGCCGCCACTCCCTGACTAATCCTTGGTAATCACCACTTTTACTCTTCACTCCTTAATTGAAAATTTGTTGCGAGTTATGTTGGTGATGGACGAAGTTCGATGTACACTTTAATGGGGTTTTGTGTTTAGAGATGCTTCCGTATATTTTAAGTTGAGAGCGTTGAGAGGTTAATGTGTTGTGTCCTGTATCTTGGATAGAAGTATTGCCCTATGGAGAGAAGCCTTGACTAGCCTATAGATTGTATAGGGATGTTGAATTTGTAGGTTATAATATAATATAACTAGCTGTCCCCCGCAAATTCGTCTGCGTCACATTTTCTCCGTTTTCGCAACATTTTTCATTACTGCTCCGCTCCTATTAGTCGTGGCGTAATAATAATATAAAGCCTATGTCCTTCCCCAGGTTGAAATGTATCTTCTTGCCAAATTTCAATATTAGTATGGAAGTATGGATATACCTGCGGGATTATTACGTAACACACGTATAATGTCAATTGAGGTCAGATAGATAGTCGCTTTATGTAAAATACTGCTTACCTGCTGCATCCTGTTGGACTGGCAACCGACTTCAACATAGTTGTAGAAAGGCAATGCAGATGATGAGTTACAAAGTCAATACCTTATCATTTCGACAGATCAACCACATTGACTGCGTTATATGTATACGGTGTCGAGCAAACGATTTTTTCACACATGTAACGTATTACGAATTTATATTCAACTTCGAGTGTGAACAAAAATATAACTTTAATTGGAATTACGATCGAGGCTCTAGTAGAAGCCCGAAGTCGAAGACTGAGGGCTTTCTGAGTCGAGGTTCGTAATTCCCGTACCGCCCGTGAAACATACAATGTTTTTCATCACATTTGCGAGTTAATAATTATGAATATACACAAGTCAGCACATATTATTACGAAATACGTGAACTGATTTGCGGATGGCGGGCTGTTTGCCCACACCACAGATTATACAAATGTTCTTTCTGTTCAGAAACGTTAAAGGCAAATACTTACCTAGGTATACAGCCATGACGGAGTATAAAAAAAAAAAACGTTTTGATACAAAAAACTATCGATTATTTAGATTTTAGAACATTAGTTGAGTAATTAAATAACATGTAGCGAGATTGAATGAAATTCCTGTTTAAATAACATTTTAAGACAATATAGCGTGTAAACTACACACATCAAAAGTGTCTAGGGATCAAGCATTTTTATGCGGATTTCTTGAGATTGAGATGTGGCTTTGTAATAAATTTATGATTTTATAAATTAAAATGGATCCTTTTTGGTGCATTTCATAATTTGAATCAGGAACTGTGAATCAAATTCGAGTAAAAGATGAAAATCAGCTGTCAATATTTTCCCTATAAAAACATACAACGCATTGAAGACATTATTAGTGCTACTGTTTCCCTACTACTGATTAAAACCAACGTTATTATGGAGCGGCGACGTCATTTAAGCAGGGAAGAAATGCTCAGAGCCGTGGGAATGATAGAAGCAGGTTCCCGGCAACGTACTGTGGCTTTAGCTCTGAATACAAGTCAGAGTGTTATCAGTCGACTTTGGACACGTTACCGAAGCACTGGTACCGTGGCTGAGCGCCATGGAGGACGGTATCGCTGCACCACACGGAGACAAGACCGATACATTCAAATCTTAACTCGAAGAGCTCCAACAATAACCGCCATGATGTTAGCCGTGCGGCTTCATCACTCTTCAGGGAACTTAATTAGCGACCAAACAGTCAGAAACCGCTTGCATGAAGTGAACCTTCATTCCCGAAGACCGCTACGGGTACCACCTATAGCAATGCACAATCGTAGGATTCGATATCAATGGGCTCTTGAACACAGAAATTGGGCAGAAGAACAATGGCGTTTCGTGTGCTTTTCTGATGAGTCTCGTTTTGGTATGAGACCGGATACAAGACGTATACGACACTGGAGAACCCCTGGACGCCAACAGCGATTAAAATCCTGCCAGGAAGTCCATCCTTATTGTGGTGGAACCATCATGGTATGGGCGGCCATTCCACAGCGTGATTTGGATGAACTCATTTTGAGTATGCCAAACCGATGTTCTTGTGTTGTTAGTGTTCGCGGTAGAAACACGGATTATTAATTGTTTAAGTTACCCAATAAAATTTTAAAGAAAACTGTTATTTCAGTCTTTTTTTCAAACTTTAATGTTAGTGGTTCAAATGTCAAAAATCCCTTTATTAGAAAATGGCAAATTTCTTTATTAATGCAAAGGTGACTTGGTTTATCGTTACTGTGACAAACGAAAACACTTTATTTGATGAATCCTTAAAGAAAATTTTAATTAATATCAATCAGGAGAAAAGTTATTGCAAAAATATATGTTGATCCCTAGACACTTTTGATGTGTGTACTTGCTTGAACTTGCATGACCTGTGTGCTGTCATGCTGTGCTGTAAATTAAAAAAAAAATATACTTACCGCCCTAGGGTTTTATTTGGGGCATTACAGCCAAGTTAACCTGTATGTTATGACACTGTTTACGTGCAAGTGTGATGAAAAATAAGCTACCTTCTTTTCTCTACTTTAGCAATTTCCTATAGCAAAACGTTCCATGTTGTGTTTAAGTACTAACATCGTAAGTTTCTAAATACTTATTTGTAAATACTTATGCGTAAAGAGTTTTATAATTCATAGTTTGGTAAATCATGGGCACAGATTGAATCATGCAAAATAACTATTCCCAACCTATAACATAGCGCATCATAATCCTGAAGAGTTAGGCAGAGATGTACTTTATAATTACTGAGTGTACTTGTAAAGTATATTTCGCCAGTTATATTTAATTCACATGTAATATGGGACGGGCCTATTGCCATAAACCTAGCACGAATCTATAATCCAAGAAAGAACACTACTAATAGCTTATGCATCTCTTTACACTGCTCCATTAATTCCCCTAATATCAATATGGACCTAAGTGGAGTGCACTTAATAGTAAAACGATATTAACTATTGTGGAATCGAAAGCACGCTGCGGCAGTACACACGTATATCTTAAAAGGTTGCGAGAAGCGATGAAGAACACATTCGTTTTAAGATTCATAGTGAAATTAAAAAAACGGCCAAGTGCGAGAAGGGCTCGCGCACGAAGGGTTCCGTACCGTAAAACGAGCAAAAAAACACTTTTTTGTATGTATTTTATTCTGTTTTTAGTATTTGTTGTTATAGCGGTAACAGAAATACATAATCTCTAGAAATGTCAACTGGCTAACTATCACGGTTCATGAGATACAGCCTGGTGACAGACGGATGGACGGACGGATGGACAGCGAAGTCTCAGTAATAGGGTCCCGTTTGACCCTTTGACTTTTAACAAACTTGCTTGTTTCTATAGATACAAGGAATAGAATTGAAATCACGAATTGATGATCATCATTTTTAGTAATATAATCTAAATGAAACCTTCATAGAGAATTTGGCTGGTAACAATCAAAAATAAAAGTAAATGACAGCTGACAAGTTTGAAGTAAAATTCAAGGAGGTTACTATGTACCGGAAGAGGTCCGAAAGGGCCGATGCCTGCCAGGGCTGCGGGTTGTTCGAAAGAGATACCGCGGCCCTGGAACACAAAGGGCTAAGAAGGAACATGGATGGGTTTTAGTCAGTCAAGTCTGACACTCCCTCCCGCTCCGCCCAGAGCGGGAGAAGTCACTTGATGATTTCCCATCCGCAAAAAAAAAAAAAGGAGGTTACTATGTTAATGATTCTCGTCCCGAATCAATAATAAAATGGGTAGGTAATTTTTATTTTTTCATTTATTTACGGAAATCGGTAAGTGTGAACCATCCGTGCTTTAAACGCGGCTCGTCTGATTCTCGCCCTATAACCGCGCTTCCACACATACAAACAATCTCAAACGTTTTTTCGATAATTTCTTATTCTCTAAACCACGTTAAGGGGGTAATTCTGAAATACTGACAAACATAAACAACCAAAACAATCCGCGATTATTAATAATAAACTAGGTACCGTAATTTTAATTGATTATTTATGTCTTTCGTGACAACCTCCTGAATTTTGACGAGGATGCAAAACAACACCTTGTATGTATGTTTAAGTTAGAAATTAGTCACTAAGAACAATGTTTGAACATTGACAAGCCTGTAATCCTCTTATAGTAAGGAGTAGGTGTATGTGTATTTTTCTCGACAAATTACACAGTAAATAAATAACAACGTTCAATCTGTGGCGGGACGTCGATGTCCTACGGTAATTTATCAATGGCGTAGCTCGCATAGCATAGTAGTATTGCGTGCTACGCCGTAGCATGAAGGATTTTGCGTAAGCATTCTAAACTCTAAATAATGTATGTTATTGTTATTAACAATTTAAAATCGTTATAGGTTAATAAAATAATGTATTAAAAAAAAATATTTTAGATATATTAAACGAGGGACATATTGAGGGAGGGTGTTCAGTATTCGATTCTCGTCCCAAATATGTAAAAAACCTATAACGTATATAGATTTTTTTTTAATGTTTTGTTTAGTGCCTAGATATTTTGGACTGTCCTAAGCCAGGTAAGTTTAAAGTATGAAGGGAAAATGGATTATACCTAAGCGTCATTGACCCGCTCACATGTTCTGCGATAGTATTAAGTCGCTAGCGCAAGGGTGTATACACGTTGCGTGACATTTGCGTAAATTTTGGTATGGTTCTGTCTGTTATTTATCAGTGTTTTTTTTTGTTTATATTTTTATTAGTATCATGTTAGCATGTACTAGGGTTTGAATATGTCCCTCGTTTAAACTAACATACTGTATATCTAAAATATTAGTTTTTGCCCGCGGCTTCGCACGCGTGGAGTTCGATCACTGTCCCACGGGATTGTACTATCGGGATAAAAATTGTCCTATGTGTCCATCAAGGTTATAAACTACCCCTGCCAAATTTAACCAACACGTGCCAAATTTTATCCAAATCCGTTCAGTAGTTTTCGCGTGAAAGAGTAACAAACATCCATCCATCCAACCATCCATACTTACAAACTTTTGCGTTTATAATACTAGTAGAATTTGCTTAACTACGAGTAGAACTAATAAAAGTAAAATTAATATAGACATCTTCAATTAATCGATTAAGGCTATTAATGAACGTGGAATGTAAAGCACGAATCTGCTGTCACACGCACACCTTAATGCCTGCATTGAGACAGATGTGAGAAGATTCTGAGGTGTTCTTAAAGTCCACTCACATTTCTCCAGTAATGTTTAGGACCCCTGTAGTAGGGAGCAAGCTTATTGTCATCAACCATGCAGAAATACAGATTTCAGGCTGCTACAACAAAAAAAGTTCATAACATAATAACATCATGGTTCTATTTCCCAGAACGGTTAATTAAGCAGAGTTGTACAGTCGGCATCAAAAGTCGGTTAACACTTATAAATATTACAACAAGTTTTGTGCTGGTCAGTGTGATCTGATGTTGTATTGTTTTGCGAATTTGTGTAACCATTGATGAAAATACTGTTATGTCTTTTACTCCAGTCTGTTAATATGGATCGTTCTAAAACTAAGACGTCTTATAATTTATGATATGTACAGCGACTTTTGCTGCTGACCGTACCCTGTTTACCTACCTACAAAATATAGCCACCTAAAAATCCAAAATTCAGGCTACCTTTGAGAGATTTCTACACGAAAAACCCAATATCACCTTGCCCGACCAGGGAGTTTAACCCAGGACCACCACATCATCATCAGCTTAGTGTTTCCTAAGTATGTTGGGATCGGCTTCCAGTCTTACCGAATGCAGCAGAGTAACAGTATTTTACATGGAGCGACAGCCTATCACACCTCCATAACCCAATTAGTACTGGGTAATACGATACCCCTTGGTAAGACTGGTTGTCAGACTTTCGGGCCACTTACTACCTGTAACGACTGTCAAAGATCTACAAATGACACCCGAGACCAACGGCTTAACATGCTTTCCGAGGCACTGAGGAAACTCGAGCTATGTGATAGGTGGTCACCCATCCACGGGCTAACTTAAGTAGGCTAGGTTTAACCTAAACATTGACCCGAGCTCCCCCCAAGGCGAACAAATGCTTAGCAAAGGCAAAAATTAACTCTAAGGGAACCTACAACAAGTATTCGTACATCAACGTCCCAACTAATTCCTTGAGGAATGAAAGCGATGCATCTCTGCAGGGTGCGGGGGGAGCACAAAGAGCGCCCGACAATCGCCTTACGCAAACATTGCCGGTTTTAGTCCACGCTCACAACTATGCCCGCGTTCCAAAGCAGCAATGCATTGAAATGTTTTGTTGGAGCGTGGAATTCTTCAAGAGGTTCCCTGTGAACGGTATTTTTGTATACTATATTTTTGATTGTGTGTCTTTTGTGCGATATGAGGCATGTTATGAGATGTGGTGTTAGATGCTCTTTTGTTTGAAGAAAATATATGAGGTGTTATGATAGTTGACAGGATTGATAATAATGTTGAAGATTATTTTTTCTCTTGGTGTGCTTAAAAAAAAAGTCTTTTTTTACGGATGGAAGTCATCAAATGTTACCATCTTCTGCTAAGCAGTTATGCTAGCGAAAGACATGGTGGAACGTGAGAGAGGGAGAGCCTCACGTCCCAGCGGAGTGGAAGGTTCCACTCCACCCAGAGCAGGAGGGGTCATCTTACCGTCCACAGGCCCACGCCTACGGTGGCCCCCGACGCCCGACGCGTCTCCCGCGGCGACTGGGACGTGAGGCTCTCCCTCTCTCACGTTCCACCATGTCTTTCGCTAGCATAACTGCTTAGCAGAAGATGGTAACGGCTACCCATTCCCTCTCGCTCCAGACCATGAATTGAACCATAGCCGGACGCGAGAGGTCGCGTCCGGCTATGGTTGACACGGCGTCGCTCAGACCAAGCGGAGCAGACCTCCATAGTGTGCTCCACCGTGATCTCCGGGAGATTCTCACAGTGGTGACACCTGGGCGTTTCCTCCTGATAATTCAAGCATCATTCATTTCTCTAAAGCCTAGTTTGTATTTAGTTTCCGTATTTAACCGATTGAGACGATTTTGAAGACCCTTAACGAAGCCGAAAGAAAGACTTGCCTTTCGGCGGAGAGACTAATATCTTCTCGTCATTGCGATATTTTTTTTTTGTACATCAGTAGGTATGTCAAAAGAAACCTGGTATGGACCAGTGTCGACACCTGGGAACCTTCTAGTTATGGAGGTATTGAAGTTCAAAGTTCAAACTTTTTCAATAGTTTTTAATGTTATTACTTTACTTTACGACCTATTACTTTACTTTACGACGAATGCTGAGAGTACCCTGGACAGCGAAACGCACCAATGCATCCATTTTAGCCCAGCTCCAAATTAAAACTCGCTTGTCCACCATATGCCAACAACGCATCCTGTCATATTTTGGCCACACGGTGCGTAGAGGCGACGAAGGTCTGGAAAAATTGATAGTGGTTGGAAACACCGAAGGCAAGAGATCGCGCGGTCGCTCACCAACAAGATGGACCGATCAAGTCAAACACTCGTCGTCCTCCAAATTCTACACGGTCATAAGAGACGCGATGGACAGAAACCGATGGAAGCAGATCATCCGCTCCCGATGCAACCCTCAGGCTGACCACGATCCTCAGATATGAGGGATCGACCCAAGAGAGAGACTTTACTTTAAATACCTCCCCTGTACTATTCAATGCATCCATCAGCACAATGTTTTGAGTGCGTTATATTGATTCCTACCGAAAAGCGTGATTTTTGACCCCAAAAAAAACTCGTTTCCCAGAAATATTTTTTTGCTCAGAGTTGCTTAATCTGACGTACAGAGTGCTTGGTTGAAGGCTTGAAGCGTGCATTTAAACCTTGTATACATACTTTCTCACCTACCTGTCTAAACTTTAAATATGCTGTAAATAAACAACAACAAAAAACATGTAACATTAATTTTATTTGCTTAAGCGATGTCATGTTACAAATTAACAACCTCGATCACGTTTCTAACAGTCATTAAGGAAACAAGTATTAAATGGCGAGACAAGTAAATAAAACTGGCCGTACATAGAACAGTTACGAGGACGGTAGTTGCGCGTCACGATATTACTACCGTAAGAATCAACACTGAATCAATGCTGTGCACCACGGACTGCGAGTGTGGCTCTCTGGATCAAACTATGCCTCACCATGGGAAGTGTCCCAGATGACAATTTACCTGCACCCTTGACGACTTAAATAATGTCTCTGACGCTGCAATAAATGTGGCCACCCTCTGGGCCAAACTTATGATATGGTAGTAACATCGATACAACTTGAAGAAGC
The DNA here is from genome assembly GCA_963082945.1 of Cerastis leucographa. NCBI lineage: Eukaryota > Metazoa > Arthropoda > Insecta > Lepidoptera > Noctuidae > Cerastis > Cerastis leucographa. The sequence continues at coordinate 20,976,130 of OY720381.1, read as the reverse complement.
TGGTGTTGTAAACGTGTACGGAGAGGCTTCGGACAAGCGCCTCTCCTAAACTACTTCATGGCACCCTGTCCTGTAAGTGGGTCCATATTGGCTCACCTAAAGTTCTTTACCTGAAATTGTTCTTCCTAATGATTTGTAATCCGAATGATCACTCTTCCTCAAATTTTTCATCCTAAAGTTTTCAATTCATACTGTTTGTAGTGCTACCGGCGATGTTCATAACACTCATGTTTCCGAAAATTGTAATTAATAATATCACTAATGTAAATATATTTAACCTCTCCGACCTTGCGGCTAAACGGTAAAACACCCAGCCGGCCTCACAATGACGTCATCGAGCGTGTCAAGTGTCCTGCGCTCATAAAAAGCTTATCGCGCGAGTTCTATTAGCTCTTATCTCAAGCGGTAAACAGTTTCGGGTTCTTGATTAACGAGACCATGTATTACAATATAAACAAGTGTTTTATAACTACTTGAGAATTATAAACATCGCATAGAATTCAGAGAGCTCGCCGCAAACATACTGTTGTCGTAGTTTGTTTTTTTTTGGTAAAACTACTGAATCAATTTACACGAAACTTTAGATCTAACATAACAAATATACAAGTAATCTAATGACAATGTTTTTTAGGAGTCCTACATAAATTATTCTTGCAAGATTCCAATTCAAACGTCTTATTAGAATCGGCCATTTTCTAACTGCGCAGTTCAATGCATGAAAATACTTGAAATATCAATAAATATGAATAAATATGCCTCGAATGCATGAAATTATGAATTATCACTATTTTTTCGCTTATTACTAATGTTTCCAAGACCATATTTCATTGTAAAAGAGTCAAATTCATATTTTCAATTTCGACTGACGAACTTCACAACAAAGGAATTTTTGGAGAAATTTTTGGGTCAAAAACATAATTTTTAGATATTTTTTCCAGCAAATGACTATCTAAAAAGTTACATTATACACTTATAACATACTATACATTTACTTACCAAAGTTTAACAACACAAAACACATAAATTTCACTGCATTCCAAAACAAAACACCACCGTTCCACACTGGCCGCCATGACTCATTTTGACAGTCGACAAAGACGCGTTTCTTTATTTTTTTAATAATTTTGTGCAGTTGTTAGGTTGGTATGTTTGGTTTCATTATAATCGAACTCTAGTTGGCCAGAGACGTAAATTTTTACAAACGAATTAGACCCTTACTGCACGTACGATAAGGGTTTAAGTTTGCTTGTACGAGGCGTTCCCATATGGGAACCTCGGGGTTCAACCGAATTGTTCGGCGTTCCCATATGGGAACCACGGGGCTGGAGAGGTTAAACTCCTACTGTTTTTTATCATAACGCTTTTATCCCTAAATATAATTACCGTAATATTTTCACTCAAACTCAGAAAGTAACATTTACGAAGTGTAATAAAAAATATATGTGGGTAGAAGATGACAGTTATAGTGCCCCCACTATGAAAAAAATGCTTAGAAAAATTTCGCAACCAATTTCGAGGTAGCGCTCGCCGGCCGCTGCCGCGGCACCGCTCGCTCCGCTCGCTCGGCTCGCGCGTACTTGGTCACAGTTCTAACCTAACCTAACCTATGGATATCTTTGCAGGTACACAGCGCTATAAGTAAAATTAAAGAACACGCTTTAATTAATAAAAAAGAAATCTAAACAAAAAAGATATGACTTTGAATAATAGTGTAAAAGACGGTTATGTTGAGAAAATATAGGAAAACAAATAAAAGTATAATAGATGTTTATTGCTACTGACATTATGAAGTTGAATGCTTCGGAATTATGAACATTAGAGACTGAGTAGTTAGGAATTGTGATTGTTAGGATGAAAAATGTTAGGAAGAACATTTTCGGATTTCCAATTATCGGAGTTGAAAATTTAGGTGAACTTTGGCGCACCCACTGTAAGTTAGTGAATTAACACGAAATTATTATAAAATTATTGAAATCGTTAAGGTTATAATAATTTCATGCTTCAACATTTTCGTTTTTCTATTGGGTTCTAGTGCTAGTCCAAAAAATCCCACCTCTCTCTTTTTTTTTTTTTTGTGTATTTAGTGCCTTGGTGTCAGAGTTTTTATGCTACTCATAAGTCTCTGGCTTGGCTTTACATGCCGCCAAATAATTTCACAGGCATGCTGGTCACCTCGCGATTTTTACCTTCGGCGATGCAAGTGTTAAAAAAAAAACCAATAGGTACGCTCATGACACCGAAAAATTAGAGGGTCGTGTCATAGGTTCAAACTCACGATCTATGATTTGGCAGTTCGACAGTCACACCACTAGGCTATCACTGCTGATAATCTCACTAAAAACATCACTTAAACATGTACAGATAGTAACAGGTACAGGTAGCTCTGGTAGTGATGGTTTGGCAATCAGTTTCATTTACTTGTGCAAATCTAAGAGGAAACTGCTCTCCATTTCCGTGATAATACATTAGGTATTATTTAAGGACTGTTTGACGATACTCCTAGCCAGCAAGAAAATTGCATCATATTTCTATCTAAACCTACTCGCATCACAATAACGTCCAATTCCAAAAACTTCCAGAATAAGCCTTCCAAAAATTTAAAACGACACCGTTGCATGCCTACCGGCCATAACAACGGGGCGCCACTGTCTTCGCAGTAAACGGAAACGATTTATTATAATAATTTCCGTTAAAATGGCTGCTCTTCGTTTTAGGCTGTGCGTTCGCGTGAGGTACCGTGGGAACTTGTGCATGAATGATGGTGATGTCTCCAAAAGGATTAAGGTAATAATGCGGATTAAAATCTGTGTAATTGTGTTATCGTTAGCGTTAATTATATTCATTAGGGGAGTTTTTCATGGTAATTATTCTATTATAATTCAGTTTATGAATAAAAAGGGGTTTCTCTAACGTATACGTATTTTCATCATCACCCCAAAATCTGACATGCCTTATCAATCACCAAAACAAAAATCACTTTACCCGATCTGTGTTAATAATTATAGTCCTTCTCAGAGCGTTTGAATTTCAGAGAAAACTAGCGACTTGCGACACGACAAATATAAAAAATTCTGCCCACTTCTCCGTACCATACTATGACCGTGCTATGAACATATCAAGTGAAAAAAACACACCAAACTATGCCCCAGTAGAATGTTTCATAACCGACCAACACCGTCGTGTGCCATGCACGTCGCGTCAACAGTTGTCGGCGAGAATATTTTGCCGGTGCCGATATGCTACGTGCATGGTCATCATCAGCCTATAATGTTCCCACTGCTGGGACACAGGCCTCCTCTCAATGAGAGGAAGTGGGCTTTAATACACCACGCGGGCCCAGTGCGGGTTGGTAGATGTCACAAGTCTTCTAAGTTTTAGTTCTAGGACATGCCGGTTTCCTGACGATGTTTTCCTTCACCGTTTTGAGAGCAGCGGTGATGAAATAAATTACACAAAGTAATGCGCCTACCTGGGTTCGAACCTTCGACTTACTGCTCGTAAGTCGGGGCTGCCACCACTGGGCCACCGCTGCTTTACGTGCATGGTACGTGACTGATACTTTTAAATTCAAAGAATGTTGGGTTTTAACCGCATATGGTGACCGTTCTAAGCCCGTTATAAACGGATGTAATGCTGTTGATCATACGTTCATAGTGGTCTTAGTGGTCCCTAGGTATTTTTTCCATAAATGGTACATTCTTAGCACCTTGTATGCAGCACGGCACGGCAGACTCCTTTTTAGTGCGCAAGTCAATGTGCTAAGACACGTTCCTGATGTAACGAAAAGCCGGAGAAAGATACCAATAGCCTAAAACACTGTCCGAAGCATATTAACTAAGTATTGTGCACGGACACACAGAAAACTTAGAATTTTACCAGGATCTTTCGTCCATTTCTTTATTTTGTCCTTGATCCAAAATATAATGTTCCTGTCGCCAATATTCATTGTTCGCGTGCCGTATCATGGGAACTTAGCATGAACGTCGGGAATGTCTCCGCGAAAGATAATCAGCTCGTAAACAAGATTAAAATCTCTGTAGATTGATAAGATATTCTGATTAGCAGTAATTGGGTTAGGATGGTATTGTTGGACATGTAGCTTAATTGTGTTTGTGGTAGGAAATTGATATTAAAAAAAAAACTAAGTGTTATCGAGTTCATTTTCGACTACCATACCATCATGGAAACCAGGGCAAAGATTAAGGCACATTCTATCAGCGATAATAATAACGGCAACGTCCAAAATGTATTTGATTGACATTAGCTACCGAATAGCTCATATTAATCCTATTGAAATTCGTTCTGGAAATACAAAACGCTTTATCACCGATGTCAAAATTTGAAATTAAGCTAAACAAAACTATTGCACGTTGGCACGTCTACGTCAATCAGCGCGTCCTTAGACGCAAAGGTCTCTGTAGACTCTTCCATTTGTCAGAGGTCTCTTGTCTCTAGCCCAAAAAAAAAGTAACCATTGCATAGAAAAATTACGTTTGCAATATACTTAGGTGACAAATTATTAAAACCTTCCAGCGAATTGCTTCAAGAAAATCACGTTCTTTCTCTTAACATGCAACTAAGATTAAGCACCCCACTTGATTACATCTCCACCCACAAGAACGAACAAGTAATAAAAGCAAAGGCACATTCAAAACATATATTTCAGCTGAAACACACCACAAGTATCTGTTGCGAAGTTAACAAGAAAATTAGCAATGCATTACGTGTTGCAAGCTCCTTCGCTGAAAAAGAACTGCATTTCAAGGAGATTTGTTGAATATTTCCATATATTTGTTTGGTTTCTATCTTGATATAGTAATAGGGATCTGTTGCTTTAATAAATTCAGGTGTTTTTTTCTTTGGAAAGTTATTGAAAGGTTACTAATTGAAGGGACAATACTAAAGAATAATGTTTTGTTTTCGTTGGTAATATTGTAACGTGTTGTTTATAAACACACGAAAAAATTATAAACTTCTTTTCTATTTTTCTGACAAAAGTTTCTGTTTTTTCTTCAACTAAAAAGGGGTTATCTCAAATAACCCTAAAAAGGGTTGTCTCAAATAAACAATGTATTTGAGAAAAAGCTTAGGCTAAAATTGCCTCGACCAAATCTTATTTTTGCAACCCAACAAAAATTAACTTGTGTAAGTTTATAGCATATTCTTTCGAAAAATACATAAATTGAAACGAAAACCTTTGTTTAGTAAGACAAAAGACACAAAAAACATGTTTGGTTTTATTTAACATCAACTATTTAAAGCTTACACGATGTTGCAAAATTTACGAAAAACCTAAAATATTTAAACAAACTCTTTCAACCTTAGCAATCAGAACAGACCGATCTTATCAACTTGTAATAAACATTACATTCTATAACCGGCATCTCGGCATCGAACCGAACTCGTGTACTTACCGGTTTACCGGTTAAGCAGATGATTACGATTCGTGACGATCACAACCCTATTTGTAAGGCACATTACACATAAGACGCTGTACGACAACGCAACGTAATGCGATAAACGAGCGATTTTGTGAAGCTAAGTATTTACATGAGGTTTATGAAAACGTGGATACAAGTAGGATGCCATGAAGGTTTCTTTTTATGAGACTGTTTCGTGTATTTACCTAGTACTTGAGCAAGCATATCTTCACTTACTAAAAGTGTACGAAAATATTTGAGAAGTAGTAGGTACTACATATTTGGTGCACTTAGTCCCCGTGAAGGCCGCAGGCATTTGCTGGATGAAGAAGCACTTGATCGGTTGGTGTAGCCACACTTGGAGGAAGTTTATGGCCAGCAGTGGCCATCTTTCAGCTGAAACTCTGACAACGACCAACCCATTTGCTAAGTGCGATGACTATTACCGCATCAATAAGGCTGAGGTCTCATTAGTGTGTTGTTGCATCATCAATTTTTTCCATACACTTTTATATATTTTTAGTGACATTCCACATAATGCGTTACGCCGTCGCGCACGCCGTTTTAACGGATCGACGAATGAGAGACAAGGCGGAGACGGAGGCTTGATGCGCTGCGCTGTCGAAGCTCCGGTGTGACGACGGACAGTTCTTAATCCAATCTAGGGAGACATCCAAAATATTTTATTGATTCTAAGTTTGTTTCGGCGGTGGTATAAAAAAAGCAACAATAGAACACGTTTGTTCAGATCTATTGTTGAATGAAGACTAAAATCCATATTGAGATACTGCGTTAGTGCGCTGTGATAAAAGGCTCATTTACCGACCACAACAAATAACAACACACATTTACCGCTCAATACAACAATTAAACATTCACAAAGGTTCAAATAAACCCTCACAACCAACAATTCTACCTTCACATTCCGTTCGCAGAAATCAAAAGTCATTTATTCAAACTAGGCTGATAATCAGCACTTTTTGAACAAAGATTAACTCGGTTCGTAGACATAAAACAACGTCAACATCCACTCTAATGTGCAAATCCCTTAAGGCGAAGTCAGCTCCGGGTCATTAAAGGTTACATCGGCGGATTTAAAAGAGATCTCGGATCCACTCGGTATGGGGAAATGGAAATGCACTTAATGCATACGTAATCAAATTATCCAGCGGTACACCTAGTAGCGGGGCGTGGTTTACACTGTTGTGTAAGCTCTGCTCTTGACGTCTAAATGTTGGAAAAACACAGAAAACACAATGAATAAGAAAGAGTTTTTATCACTCTTGCACAGGACAACTTTTGTTTTTAATTAACAAAAAAAAAAACAAATTAATATGAAAAAGGAAACATCATCTGCCTAGCCTTTTCCCAAATGATCTCAGATGGATACAACTGAGCACAGACTGCCTATCTGACCTCAACAACCCAGCAACTGGATAATACGATACCCCTTGGTAAGACTGGATTGCAGACTTTGGCTTCTGACTACACGTAACGACTGTCAAAGATCTACAAACAACAGCTCGGACCAACGGCTTAACGTGCCATCCGAGGCACGTAGGTAACTCGGTATGTCATTATGGTCACGCATCCACGGACCAACCTCGGCAAGCACGGCTTAAACTTAAAGATCACCCCGTGCCGCTGTTATTATTTAGCCACAATTTACACAATACGCTTTGGTGTGACGTATTCCCCGGGTACATAATGCGGCGTCGCTGGGAACAGCCTGTCAGTTACTAATGAGGGCCTGGTGGCCTGAGAACACCACTTTTTATCACATTTTTATACGTCACACGAAAATATAACCTGTGTTAACGTGCCCTGAGTGCGAATGGAGAAATTTTCTAATGCATTTACCGCGATTTAAACGGTGAAAATGCAAGTAAACTCAAGAATGTTTTGCAAACTAGTAAATTTCTTGTTAATTAAAAATTTGTAGGTAAGACGTGCCTCAAATTATTTTATGACTTCGCTATGCGATAGGAAACATAGAAACAGTAAGGTATTTTTAAAGTAAAAATGTAATGAAGCATTGCTTTCCAACGTAACCATGACATAATAAAAAGTAATTCAAGTTTAATCTAGGTTTGAGCTTTAGTTTTGAAAATTTTTATGCTAATACAAGTATTACGTTGAATTACATGCCTTCCAAACATTTACCCAAAGTAAAAACTAAGTATGAAGTGGTTTGCCAGAATTTCTATACAAATAATTAAGACGAAAAAAATATTATCTTGTAAACCCCTCTCCTCACTGTACTCACCTGTATAAATTCACAACATTAACGTTTCAAACATTAAAACGCTGCAATCCTCCAAAAAGATTATTAATATTGTAGTGTGCAAAATATTTCCACTTACGTCACATGCAAAATTTTGTGAAACACTACAAGCGTGCATTTCAAGAGATCTCGACTTGATTTATCAACGTGAAAGCGCTCTTTAACGCTTTTTTTAACTCTGCATTATTTTTGAGCTGCAAAATAGCTGGATTTATAGTTTCAACAGTCCAGCTTTTTGAGCGCTTGAAATTTGAAGAGATAGAACTTTATTTTAGGTGATATTATACCTACAATGGAAAGTTTAAGTTGGTAGATATTTTCGAACTTTCCCGTACCGTGTTTAGAGCAGTCAGAGTCTAACTTTTCTATAGTAGGCTCCATATGTGTGCATGAAGCATTTGTTTGAAGCTCTCTAGATCATTTTGAATTCTAGAATTCTTCAAATCACCGTTGGCAAAATATACGACCACAAACAATATACCTTATACAACCTGTTTTTTTAGATATATATCCCATAACTCTAGATAGTATTTTGTAGGTAAAAATAATACTAAAACTCCTAGAATAGGTGGTCCAAAAATGCATAGTTTCGGAGATATCATCAATCATAATTTATTAGGTTAAAAATTATCACCATAATTATGACGAATCTTTACTTTTGCGAGGTTGCCGAACTTCGCAGTAGTGTAGTAAAATAGTAGTAGTTTCATTGATAAATACGAGTAATTCTTTTTATTCAAACCAATAATTCATATTTGAAGCTATGAAAATGCGAAAAAACAAAAAAAAAAAGTTTGATTGAAACATAATTCATATGCCAGTTGATTATTTGATATGGTCTCAATCATATCCTAGAGTTAAGGGATATAAAAAAAAACAGGTTGTATAAGTAAATAAATCGAAAATTCATTTTTAAAAGTACACTTTAAATGCAAAAAGGACTTACAAACTCGGCAAAAACCGGATCCACGTGTGTAAAACCGCGGACGCAAACTTATGAATAAATAAATAAGCTTAAAAAATTCCAAATAACATCGTGTAAAACGCAACGAAGTTTGGGAAAAAAAGTAAAAAACGTCGATCCTACGGAGCGCGGGAAAAATCAGCGTAATTCGGACGTAAGATTTGCATTTTTGATTACGTAAATCGTAACGAGAAAGGTCTTGGATTTAAGGTTTTTTTGGACATTCTTCTTCAAATAGTTATATTTTAAAATAAAAGCTTTTTGTTAATTGTTTTATCAGCGGCATTGGTGACAGGTTTTAGCACTCTATCTTTCTTCATAGGTTGAAGTAAGATAGCACCCTATATTTTAGAATTTGGTGCCACGTGGTCTTCAGATACGGAAAACATAATATAAAGCTGTTTCATTTTCTGAAGGCACACCTTTTTTGAAGTGTGTCAACCTAAGTCAGTCCCATTCTTTTTAAATTTTCCGATAATTGTCAGTCATAGAATACTATTTTGTCTAGACCTTTAGGAATGTTGTTCTCGCTTTTTCTGCAAATTCTCGTAGAAAAAACTGCAACTAGAAACTTTATTTAACAGAAAAAATATTATCCTACGTGATATTTTACGTATATTTAGTCCATTTATCGCCATCATAGTTAATTAATCACCTTACTAACAGGCGTTCTATTTCAAAGCGTTGCAGGAAATTACCGCTCCGCTCTTTTGTTTCAAATGATTTGATACTTCGAGATAACGGCCGAAGAAATGTAGGGGTTCATTAGTCAATGAATGAGGTAGCTATGGGTAGCTTTGTTTCCTTGATTTGACCGGTATACGAAGTAACAAGTAACAATTGCTATAGTTTTTACAGTTGTTCATTGCATGACCTTTGACTGAGACATGTTTCTATCCCTATTACACTTCTCTTCTCTCTCTCTTCTTCAAACGTTGTCCATCCAATGCTGAGTGTAGGTCTTCAAATCTCTTCACTATTGGCGGTTTTGTGTCATATTTATCTGGTTTCTTCTGACCACTTAGTTCTCATATTCCTTTGTCTCGTCTGTGGTCGCCGCTTCAGCACTATCTCCCCCTTCCTACACGTGTAGTTGGCGTCTAAGCCACATTGACCAAAATAATGCTTAGTCAAAGTAACTGCTACGTGATTCTTCAGAAATTAAATTTTTCAGGTCTGACTTACTGTTTCCCTACTCCGAGGGTTTGATTTTCGCAGCAGAACGGATGGATCACTGGCCACAAAGACTCATGGATAATAATTACCTGAGAGGTTACAATTGCTTCTTAAATCTGTATTGTTTTAATGTTACTCTAGTATGGGAAAGACACGGAACTATAGAGGATGTCTAGCGCCTTCTTTACCACTATGGACTAAGATTAAAACAGTACAGACATCTTAAAGTCATGGTAGGCTCCCTGAAACCGCTTACAGGGGAAAAAGAGTCAAATTATTTATGGCCAGTACCATAAATTATTTGACTCTTTTTCTTAGTTTATAGTTATTGTGCATTTTTTTCGACTAAGCAAACAACTGATTTATAGTGAAAATGACTATTCATCGTTTTATTATTTTATAACACAAGTTTGGTATTTTTTTTTAATGATGAGAGATTTTTCAATTTATTTTTAGTTACGTTTGAATTGTTCCGAGATTGATGAGTTAATTACCTGAGAATGTATTAAATTCTCTTTTAAATCATGATACTACAAGCCGGAAAATTGAGATGGTTATTTTATCAGGATTCTTAGAAAATTAATTGTTTAAGCGTTTGCATTTTTCACGTCTAGGAATTTCTCTAGAATTATTTTGATTCAGTATATTTATTTATAGCATGCAGCGGTTTTTTACGGTTCTTTTACCCTGGAGAAATATCCAGGTTTTTTTTTTATTTACATGAACCTACTAAATGGTAAAAATAAAACAATTTATAGTTTAAAAAAATGGTTATAGACACACACACACGAAAAACGACTTTAGAGTCTGCTAATTGTTAAATAGATATATGATATTTTATAATAAATAAGTTTCCTTGTGGTAGTAGACAGAACTCCAAAACGTCACCAGATTTATAATAAGATTGTTTAAATTCTCATTTAGTTGGAGGGACTGTAACCCAGTCACAGAAAAGAGAGCTGCAAATATAAATAAAACAAGTAATGCTGAAAATGAAAACCGACACTAAAGTTAGCAAAATAATATCCTCCTGATCAATTCGCCGAAAAACGCTCCACCCTCAAACCTAAACCAGCAAACTTCCAAAAAACGGCAGCACGAGACTCCGCACCAAAAAATAAAATAAACAGCGGTTTTCCATCTTTTTTTAAGTTCATCAAAAATGCAAAACTTTATGAAAATGTAAGCAGCACTGTGCGTTGGTCTCGCTGTCTCGCCTCGACAGAAAAGCTCGAACGTTTGTGATGCAGATCGCGGCGTCCTATTGAGAGTTGTTTCAGCTGAGTGTATCGGTTTGTAGCGGTGTGTGAGCGAGAATGTGTGAAACAGTTAAGCCTATTTGACTTTAAAAACAGTAGGTAGGTAAAGTAAACGGTAAGGTAGGTATATTTTTCTCAGAGATGGGTTGTTATGCCACTGAACGTATGCAGCACGTCTAAATTGCGTTTTTCATATTATCTTTTCACGAGCCGAAGACAATTCGACGGCACGGTTGGCGCAGCGGTTGGCGCAGTGGCTGTTCGATCGACTGCTGCGCTGCGTGTCGCGGGTTCGAACCCCGCACGGAACAAATATTTGTATGACCTACAGAAAGTTGTTCCGGGTCTGGCTGTTTGTTTATGTGACTTTAAATGTTTGTAAACGCACCCAAGATACAGGAGAAATTCCTAGTGTGGGGCAACGTAATATAAAAAAAAAAAAAAAAAAAAAACTCGACGACTTGGACATAACTATAATTTCCTCCATGACTGGATTCCGCTTACGAGACGGACGACATATTATGCAATTATGGACAGCTACGTACTTCTCCTCTCGCAATTTTCTGACGACTTGCGGAGACGACCACCACACGCTTTGTTTTGCATGCACAGGTTAACTAAACCGGTTAGCCCAGGGAATACCCAAAATAAAACCGACTTCAAAAACAAAAAAACAGTGAAAAATTAGGTACTTTAGCTTCAGAAGTCAGTGACTTTTGTTTCTTTGATTCAGTTTTTTTGCCACCGACTGCTGAAGCTGAAGTTATTTTTCACTGTTTTGTGTTTTTATAGTCGATTTTATTTTTTGACATTGGATCACTTCAGGAGTACCTACGGGGTTTCGAAAATTTTTTTTTTTTTTTAAATCTGTCCGAAATTTTTTTTTTTGAAAAAATTGACCGAGAAACCAGTGAACAGACATAAAAAACATGTGAGTGTACCTTGATATACTGAATACATCTACGTGACCCTTTCGAGTGTACGCGTGATGTTATGTTGTGTGATTGCGTAAATAATGTATATTTATCTCGGTTTCGTTATATTCGAATTACGAAATTGACAGCGGTTTCATTATGATACCCATAACGACACAAGTTGCATTATGCGAATCGTCATAAATTATTCTAAAACACAAGCAAAGACATTCTGAACATACAGCCTCGTACCTATAATATTACTTCGAAATCGAGACAATGTAAATCGCAACGATCGGTCACGTTGCCACAAGGGCGGTACTCTAATCTATTATAGAAAGGAACTGCACTGCATCCCCTTAGATCCCCCTCCCATGGAGTCTCTGCTCGAGACTTCAGTTTGTCGACTAGGCATGACCGGTCATCAATCGATCACTATCGCCTCCGCGTACATCCCTCCCGGTGGCACGTCCGAGGAGCACACTCTGTTCACCAAAGACCTTGCCATCCTCTTCGGCTTGAGTGACTCCGTTATCATAGCGGGCGACCTCAACGCCAAACACCCCGCCTGGAACAGCACGACGACCTCTGCCAGAGGACGTCACGTGTATAACCTGGGTGAGTCCCTCAACTTCGATCCCATCGCTCCTATGGAGCACACTCACTATCCCCACGACCCCGACCAACGTCCGGACGTTCTCGACATAGCGCTACTCAAGAATGTCAACCTTAAGTTGCATTCCATCGAGACTTTACATGAGCTTAACTCAGACCATCGACCAGTGCTCATGCACTTAGTTCCCCGCTCGGGTCCCTCTGACCCCAGCCAGCCCCCGCCGACCCAAGTGATAACCGACTGGAGGAAAGTCAGCGAAAAGCTGAAATCCACCACGTCGCCTCACCTGGAGGCCATCCCCGACCACATTGTCTCAGTCGCAGACACGACGGCCGCCATCAACTCGTTTACAGAACACGTGCAATCCGTACTAAAGGATTGCTCACGGGAAGTTCCAGCAATGAGCGATCAACGCTGGATTCTACCCGCTGACGTACGTGAATTGATAACCGAGAAGAACGCGGCCATCCGTGCCTACAGCAACTTTCCCTGCGACGCGAACAAAGCTCACATGCGTTATTTACAGCGTGCTGTAAAGAAGCGCACTAGTGAGCATCGTTCAGATCAATGGGACAAAACGCTTAGCGAGCTCGAGCCTACCCACCTAGCCTTCTGGCAGCTCCAACGCAAGTTGCGCTCCACCGAAGAGGCTTCGATGCCTCCCCTCACCCGACCCGATAAGAGCGTCGCATTCGACGACTCTGAGAAGGCCGAATGCCTAGCCGACAGCCTGGAGTCCCAGTGCTCCCCCAGCTCTCAACCAGTAGACAAGCGACATCTCGATGAGGTGAACGCATTCGTCGAACGTAAAGCCGCCCTCCCTCCCGTAGAAGACCCTGATGATCCTCTGCCTTCGGTCACAGCTGACGAAGTGCAAGACATCATTAATAAGCTTCAACCGCGGAAAGCACCCGGCTCCGACGGAATCACCAATAGGGTGTTAAAACTCCTCCCCGCTCAGCTCGTCGTGTTAATGGCGGCCATCTTCAATGGCGCCCTGAGCAACAACGCCTTTCCCCAAATATGGAAAGAGGCCACTGTCATCGGTTTCGCCAAGCCAGGCAAACCCAAGTCTGAGCCCTCGAGCTACAGACCTATCAGTCTCCTGAACGCACTCGGCAAAATCTACGAGAGACTTATTTATAAGCGACTCAAAGACTTCGCCGAGGCTAAGAGTCTCATCCCCAACGAGCAGTTTGGCTTCAGGACCGGACACTCCTGCATTCAACAGGCCCATCGCATCGTAGAACACTTGAGCGCTGGCTTCCAGCGTGGAGCGATGACGGGTGTGTTGTACTTCGACATAGCAAAGGCTTTCGACAAAGTCTGGCACAACGGCTTATTATATAAGCTGTACAAACTGGGAGTGCCGGACCGTCTCGTGCTCATCTTACGAGACTTTCTGTCGGATCGCACCTTCCGCTATCGCATCGGGAAGGCACTGTCTTCCCCCCACCCCATTAGAGCCGGAGTCCCTCAGGGCTCCGTCGTCTCTCCACTTATCTTTACTCTGTTCACCAGTGACATCCCCAAGAGCAAGAAGGCTCAGTTAGCCCTGTTCGCGGACGACACGGCCATTTATTACACTGGCCGCAGTCACGACGCTATCTATAGCACCCTCCAAACCTCAGCCAACGTCTTAGGCGCTTGGTTCCGGAAATGGAGAATCGAGGTGAACCCCGACAAGAGCCAGGCAGTTCTTTACTCTAAACAGCGTAAAATTAAGCCACCCGCGCTCAGCCCGATCACTATGTACGGTAAGCCTATCCCTTGGGAGAAGCAAGCCAAGTACTTAGGAGTCATACTTGACAACCACTTGTCTTTCGCGGCGCACATCAAAGCAGCTCGCGACCGAGCTGCGTTTGCTATGGGTAGGCTTCATTTCATGATTTCGGCAAAAAGCAAGTTGTCACTCAAGTGCAAGTTGCGCCTTTATACCGCGGTGATCCGCCCCATTATGACGTACGCTTGCGTCGTGTACGCTCACACCAAGCCTAAGTACATCCATAGGATGCAAGTTTTACAGAACCGGTTCTTACGTAGAGTCACGGGAGCCCCTTTTTATGTCCGTAATGACCGTCTACACGTAGACCTTAGAATGCCCACCGTCCTTCAGTTTATGAAACGTCTTTCGAAGCGTTTCTTCGATAACGCCATTAAACACCGTAATCCCCTGATCGCAGCGGCCGCCCGTTACGAACCCTCGCGCATTAGTACAGTACGCCGTCCTAGGCATACCCTTGTCACTACACTATGATGCTATCACCCTCCTCCAGGAGAGTAGCAAAGAGACTAGCACTCTTAAAAAGTTCCGACTCAAACCGCCGTCTTTCCGACCTCGCCGTCGAGGTACGTCGCGACGTCCCGGTCCATGCCCTCCCCGACCCTCGCTCGAGCCAGCCCGCGATGCTGTGCCAGTAGTTTTAAATCAGCCCCTAAATAATGATACCATTCAGATCCAGCCTGTCCCCATGCAGTCTTCCCCCAGCGACGCCCTAAGCCGAGGTTCGTACCCCACAGGGGGTGCCCTTAGCGTGCAGTCGCTTAGTTTGTAAGTTTTTATGCCCTGGCTGGAGGCCTTACTCTAAAGGCACCCACAGGATAGTCCGGTTAAGCAGACGACAACCTCATAGGTTGAACTGCGAGATGCCATTCACAAAAAAAAAAAAAGACAATGTAAATGATGTTTTTAAAAATGGAACAAGTTTAGAACAAAAGTATCGTA
Source organism: Cerastis leucographa (assembly GCA_963082945.1). Classification (NCBI taxonomy): domain Eukaryota; kingdom Metazoa; phylum Arthropoda; class Insecta; order Lepidoptera; family Noctuidae; genus Cerastis; species Cerastis leucographa. The sequence continues at coordinate 20,960,772 of OY720381.1, read as the reverse complement.
TACTATTTGGCTGTTGCGGCTACAAGATCTTTGCCTTATACTTATTGAAGACTAAATAAAAAAGAAGTGGACGCGGGAAAAAAAACTGAGTGAAATTTTATTCCAAATTTTATTAAAAATGTCTTCAACATCAAGTGATATGGAAAATACTCCACCAGATATTACAAATAGAGCAGTTGGGGCTTCAAATAATTTACTACCAGAAATCAAGACATGTATATGAGAAATGTTATGAAGACAATAGTCAGTGTGTAGTGTGTGTAGTTAAGTTTCTATTAAAAATACTTTTTTGTCTATATCTGTGTTTCATTCCTTCCTTCGTAGATAAAATCTTGTATGCAACTGTACGTTATTGGTATTTTAATAACTCGTGCCCACCTATTTCGGTACGCGCTACGCTTGTACCGAAAAATGGCACTCGTATTAAAAGACCGTCCATAACGTAACAGTTGCATAAATAGCTATTATGCGATAGCAGCAATCGCGGTTGATTTACTGTCATTTTTTGAAGAGTTCCAATGTCTGTCTCCGAAACTCATCGTCAGATCTATATGAAATTTAAATGGGACCATTTTGGAATAAACCCCAAAGACCCAAAAAGAATTTTGGAATTCCGTTAATATACGGCGGTGTTATGCGCGAACATACAAAAAAAAAATACAAACATCCGAATTGATAACCTCCTCCTTTTGGGAGCCGGTTAAAAATATCAAAATTCTTATATCTTCAGGTCACCTGTACAAGTGAGGAAACCTGCACCGTTCTGCAACATACACGCTCCAGTTTACTTTGACAGTTTACCTGCACATGTAAACTTGTCAGGTACACCCTAGCGTGTACGGCTTCCTTAAGAGCAGCCAATGTCATCATTGCTATTGAATGTTGACACTCCCCGTCTTAAACGTCCTTGAGCCTAAACGCGATCAGCATGAGCGCGTTTCGCATTGCTGAAATTTAAAACCTTACTATGATACTTGATTATGTAGTACTGAATTTGCTATCTGTAAGAATTAAATAAGTAAATTGCACTTATAACGCCGAAAGACTTTAGATTTCAGCCAAACCATAAGCTGAAGCGTCTGCAGTTCAGGTTAATAAGATGAGCTTAAGCAATAACTTCAGGTTGGCTTGCACCATCTGGCCTAGCTTACTAGAGGACAAGATCTTGCTTATTAAAACTACACTGATTATACGTAAATAAACATTCTCAGACAAGACAAAATACAAGCCCAATCCAGACTTAGCGCTTAGTGGGCTACATATCTGCTACGGCGTAGCAAGCGTAGCTGTGATTTTGCTACGCCGTAGCAAGACGCTTTATTACACTGTTATTTAATATGATTATTTTTTTGGCTAATGTTAAACATAAAAGCTAAACAAACATATTTTGTTATCACATAAAATTAACTTTCAACTTGCAGTTCTATTTGAGTAGCTCTGTGAGTAAAAAAGTAGTATTTATTTTTTGATCGAATTGTCATATATCATCTTGACAACCTCCAAGTCGTCTGGGACCTAAGTATTTTTATTTGAAATTTCTTTGAAGATAAATTATTTTATATTCAAAGTAAATACGTGTTATGTATTATTCAAATAGTGAGGCTGATCCAAATGTGTGTAGGTAAAGTCAGCAAATGTTAGCTTTGGTAATGGATTTTATTATTTATATAAAATCTTATGTTAATGCATAACATTATTAGACCTCTTAATAATATCTCAAATGTATTTTTTTGAAAATATAAGAAAAAAATAACTGGTACAATAACGCGAGAGTCAGGTTTTTTATTCCATGGATCTTGTGTTCAATCATTTCATCGATGAGAATATGAGGTCCTAGATTCTATTGTGTCAACGTATATAGGATACAACTATTGTATCTCTGAGAGCCGTTTTTCTTGACGACTAATTATTAAAATTGTGGTCAGTAAAATTGGCACAATTATTTGAACAATGGTATCAATACTAATATTTATAATATTTTCACGCCTTATCAAACTGCTGAACGGATTTAAATGAAATTGCGCATTGCATATGGTGTGTTCGGTGTTCAGGCCTAGCTTTTATTTCACATTTTGATAGCTATACAAAACAGGTCAACAAAGATCATTGACCTTAGTTTAGTTTCCACTGCTGCTGAACAATAATATAACGGTTTTACATAAAAATAAAACCGATATTATGTGCCGAGAGGGAAAACATACAGCATTGTTTATGAAGAAGCAGTGTATACTTAGCCTTTTTTGTACGGTCAATCGAGTAACTATCACCGGTGTTGTATTTAATCTGTACCAGCTAGGACGTGGGCTGTCACTTTTCGAATTTCATAGTCTTCACCAGGAAGAACTTCCTGCAATGCTGTATGTTTTTCCTCCTTGTTTCACCGTCATCCAAAAAACTTTCATTTGAAATTTTCAGCAAGGTTAGATCGTGAACCATACGGCCTCATGCCATTAATAAAACTGTGGCTGTTCGATGTGATAAATCGAGCAATGTGTCTTTAATTGCATTTGATGAAAGCCAATTTAGTATGATACGTGGATCCCACGTGAACGAAGGCCTTATATCTTTTGGTTTAGCTACTACTTTTGCCTTTAGGGTTTGTTTTATAATAAAATTAGAAAAAGTTTGTTGTTCAAAATGGGGGCCGCAAAAAGTTAAGACTGCCATTTTGTGGACAAGGGTAGTACTATAGGACAAATTTTCTTAAAGAAAAAATGTTATTTTAGAAAGAGAAACATAAAAAAAAAAAAAAATTGGATGTCATGTTTTGGACATTTTGGGTTAACTTGAGAGTTGGAGCACCATTTCAACCACCGCCTAAGTGCCGGTAAATAGGTTGACAAAGTTGAGCGTCGCCAACTCTTCATAAGTAGATCTATTTCCTGTGTGGATTAATCTCTTATTTGGGCACCCCACCCCCAATTTTCCAATCAAAGTCAATGTCTGTACCTGTGGGGTAGGTCTCCCACAGGTTAAGAAATTTAAGTGATCCAGAGCTCTGGATTTCAAATCTTGAATTCAGAAGGCTCGAGGCCATTCTGGAGCCACTACTAAGTAAATTCCTGTTGCGTTGTTCAGTTGTGCCAGAACTCTGGGCAGCAACCTGGAGGGGGAAACACCGACGCTAGCCCATGTCTCCTGAAGGCATCTATATAACTTGCTGATCGATCTCTGCAATCTAGAGATGCGTAGTTTTTCACTACCGCAGTTTCTCGTATCGCAAACAAGAAGATTTTTGGACGCCCTCACTTCTTAAGACTTCCCTGTTGCTCGAGATAGAAGATGCTATTCCGCGAGTTGTTTTCCTCGTGATAGCCTATCAGCTATTATATTGTATCTCCCCGGTAGATAATAGGCTGATAGGGTTAAGTTGAACTTGTCCGTAAGATGTCAAAGTAACGCAACGATCTGGTACCTCCCTCCTTTCTAATATATGCAATCAAGGGGCGATTGTCTGATTGGACTAGCACGTGTGAGTTCTGCAACGTCTTCGCATTCATTTTGATTACCGCTATTACTCCATATAGCTCTTTTATGTTGCAATACCATCTTTTTTAGTGAGTTGCCCATGCACCTGACATTAGATTTCCGTGTATGCGGGCACCCCAACCCCAATCCAAAGCGTCCGACGCAAGGAAATGGGTAGCAGGCTTTTTGTGTATGCTCAATATGTGACTTGTAGCTCCGCGCCACCACATTATCTCTCGATACACAGCCTGAGGTAACAGCTATTTTTGACGGGGTCGTGTTTTGTTGAAGTGTCATAAGAAGATTTGTATTTTTCGACAGTGTAGTCTTCCCCAGGGTATGACAAAGTTGGCGAAATTTAACTGAGCCAGCAAACTCTGCAGCTCCCGGAAATTGATGCGAGTTTTAACTTCTGCAATAACCGATCCAACGGTAGTTTATGCTTTTTCTCCTTTTTATAGGTAAGGACATCGTATTTTCAGCTGTTTGCCAACGTATACCCAGGTATTCCAAATCTTGAGTAAGTTTCAAAAAACAGGTTTTTATACTGATTTGCCAGCCCAGGTGTTCCAAGTGTCTCACGGCTTCCGCAGCCTGAAGACATAACTTGGATTGGTCTTGGTTGACCAAAAGGAAGTCGTCTAGGTAGACTAGCACTCGACATTCCTTCGCTTGCAAGGTCTCCGCGACCGAGCAAGTTACGGAAGTAAATAGGTGAGGCGCTGAAGCCAGCCCGAACGGTAGACATGTCATCTCGTATAACAGGTCTTTGTAGCTGATTCTCAAGAAAGGCCGGTGGGATTTTGCTGCCCCTAGGTGAAAAAAAAAAAAAACCTGGGACATATCTATTTTTATCATCCAGTCTCCAGATTGGAGAAACGATTTCGTTTTGACAAACTTGTTCAATTTTTGAAGATCGAAAGTTGGTTGAATGAATCCGTGGCTTTTTTTCCGCAGAAAAAGCTCGGAGATAAAACTGGGCGTTTTCTTGGAGACTAGTCACAAATCATCTTGTTCCGATAGATCTTTAATAATCTGAGACATTGCAGGGGATTGTTTGGTTGCATATTGCGTCATGATCCTTCTTGTTTGCATTAACAGAAGAGGTTTTTTGTAAAAAGGGGTATGCGGAACCTCGAGACTGCTGAGTTTGCACCAAGTGCTTGCCAATGGTTTTTTGAACAGAAAAGTTAAATAAACTCCCCTGAAAAGTGTATAGTCATTCTATGTGTAGTCATCTTTTTCTTTTTTTCATCTTTGTTTCAAAATGAATAATTTTTAGTTTATTTGTAACCGTCACTTTTCCCCTTTGTATGTTCGTCGTTTTTTTATAGGTATCACGAAAATTTTTATTCTGTGCCTGAGGTCTGTATTTGAAGGTGGACGGTGTTGGTTCCTTACATTTTGATTTGAGTTTTTCCTTAGTTTTGTGGGCCTGTAGTGGCTATAATCAGAAATGAGGTCCTCCGAGGGACTGGATAAGAGACACAAGTTTTGTCTTGTCAAATAAAAATTATTTACTAATAGGTATATTACTAAGCGCAGCTTGAATACTTTTATCCGGAATCTCCGAAATTATTCTTTTACGTCTAGTTTCAATACAGCTCGGCTTCGGCTCTTTTACCGCAAATTATTTGTAAGGTTTGTTCAGACAAATTATAAGACGACGACTAATTAACAAATGTTTAAAAAACATTAAAAAGGTTATTGGGTTTTAACTTAGTAGGGTTATTGTGAGCCCAAACATTGATAGCATGTAAAACAAATTGTAAAAGCTCCCTTTGCAAAAGCCCGGAAACGCAAGCATTTCTGCCGTGTTGAAATGTTGAAAACGTATTAACTGGCGTAAACGTTTTTCATTAGCTAAGTAATTTAAAAATCTTTCTCTCATCAAAACTAGTTTTACAGGCTCGCAAATCTAACGACCTGCGTGTTTTTGTTGAAGGATTTGTCACAAAATCATTGCTGAACATATCGGCTTGTTCTATCGAGTCCCTTGTGTTCACGTTCGTATTCGGCACGTAGTGTTATTGCATTATAAAGTTGGTAAGAAAACTGACCTGGTTGAATAACGCGTCGATCCGAGGATCGACCGTTACCTGTGATACCCGCTTTCGTTTCTTGTGAGGTGGTTCCTATCGTACAGCTTCGCTGTTCGATGAACTGCTAGCGCACGAAGAATCCTCCTTTTCTTGGTCCCTCTCGGAAGCCGTCGAGTTTGAAGCGATCGAACGATTGACCCCGGCGGTGGCCTGTTCGGGTTCGTCACTCGGCGCGGGATTCATTATTTTTGTAAAAGGTTATAGGATTTACAGAATATTTGTGGATTTCGACCGAACGCGGCGAAAGTACACAACGCTATAAAATTCGAAAAGTGACAGCCCACGTCCTAGCTGGTACAGATTAAATACAACACCGGTGATAGTTACTCGATTGACCGTACAAAAAAGGCTAAGTATACACTGCTTCTTCATAAACAATGCTGTATGTTTTCCGGAGGCACATCAATGTTGATTTTCGGTTTGAGTAAAAAGATGTTCAAGAATTTAACTGTGTATTTGATCACCATTTTGTAACCAAATATCAATAAGTATTGTAAAAGCTGGTCCCTTGAAAAAAAAAATAACAATCTACAACGATAAAGCATTAAAACAAGAGTAAAAACAAAACAAACAATCTAATTATTTTTACTTTGACATCTACGAGTATGTCACATGGTTTAACTGTGCAATAACTTCGAATTTAATTTCTGAATAATTTTCTCAAATATATAAATAAATAAATTGCGTTCGCGACAATGTTCAATTGAAAATCTAAAGTTTGAGATAGCCAATAAGACAAAACAATAAACCTTAAGAATACTCAAACCATTTATACTATTGGCCAAAGATCAACCAGCTAAACCCACCTGATAATTGAACCAAAAAAGACCAACTGTCCTGTTTAAAGCTAGCGTTTTGTATCCACGCTTTTCGGACCGAGTAAGCCGCTCCTTAATATTGTCATAGCGGATCCCGCCAGGAATTACTTGGATCCGTGCCAACCACGGCTGGCTACAATTAGCCTTTCGTACTACCGTCTATTGCATACCAAATTACGATACAAAGACTTAGGTCAAGTCAGGAAAAAAGTTTCGGATCCGAGGTACAGTTACTAGAATTAATATGTATGAACTCAGCAATTTTTAGAAGTGATTTTCTGCTTCTGTATGGACTGCGATAACTGCAATTTGATGTTGCAACAGTCACAGTATTTTAAAAGACAACATTTTTATGAAATAGGTTTTATCTAAAAGAAAAAACATTTTATTCCCAAGAAAATCGCTTTTGAATTTAGGTATGTGTATAAATGTAGGTTCTCGTGACTGTACAACTTTTGTTCAGCGTAGCCGTTCTACGGATTATCTCGTGGAAAAGTTCTTTTTTTGAAAAAACTTTTTTTTTATTGCAGCGTTTTTCGGAAAGTTCGGTTATTAATTGATCGGTGCGGTAGTAAAGTTGGGCTTAATGTCGGGGTATTGAGTTCTTTTTTTACATGAGATTGAAGTCAGTAGCCAGTACATTAGTCCTCAGAACTTGTCCGCAGTGTTATTTTCTAAAAACATGAAGAAATACGCGATCATACCTTATTCTCTTTTGATAATTAAAGTTAATAAAGTTTAAGGTTGATATAGCCCATAAACACGTGTATTGAATTGACACTTATTTCATACCATAAAAATGAAAACATAACAGAACATCACCCACATAATCCTGGAAGGGTTACTCAGAAGTGGGATATACACTCACATTTTGCCAATTATTTTTAAGTGCCAGTAATAGGGATGAGCTTATTGTTTTTAGCACCCACTTACACTTTGTCCGACCCGGGAATCTAACCCAAGATCTTATACTCAACAGACCTTTAGACCAAAGAAAACTAAAAATAAAAACCAAGAAATCCGTTCGCCAACTTGCATGAAAAATTTGATCCTGCAAAAGTTTCGAGCACACGTATCACTCGATTAAATTATAAATCTATAAGACACAGTCAGCGAGCACAAAAAGTACCGTATTGGCACCATGCCACGGCCTGTTGGTACGTATACTAAATGCTATATTTTATACCCCCGTCCCCCGACCTCCTGCACTTACGACCTGTCAGGTTTTTAATTTACTTCGGCATTCTAGATTTATATGTTCGTGCTTTTTTGTGTTTTTTATTGGGATGCTGATTTTGTGAATTACTTTTGTTGAAATCATTCGATTTTAAAATGCTTTTATTAGCTTCACCTGTAACTAAATAAGCAGAAAAATCTTAAAGCTTTTGGCTTACTTCTTGTTTTCCGTTTTATGTTTAATTTGGATGACAAGGCATGTGTAAGCTAAGTGACGTCATTTTAAATCCAATTCGGCAGACTATCAAAGATGGCGGATTCGTATTTTTGATGCATTCCCATGATATGGGTTTCAATAGATACACAAGGGTCTGCTGAGAAGAATACGAGACATAAAATGAGTACGTGTTTTTTGGTTTTTTCTTAACTATATTTTTTATTATTTCAAATTTATTTGAGTTGTGGTGGTTCAGTAAAAACAGCTGCAACTTGAGAGTTGAAGAAAATCAAAGATTCGGGCCCTGTTAAGCTTTGGTGGGCTGCAAAATCATGAAAAAACATATTTTTTAAAACGAGAAATTGGAAAAAGAAGTCTAATCCTGCAATCCGCACTGGCCCGCGTAGCGGATTATAGCCCAATCTTTCTCATATTCAACGCTTTAACTTATTTTAACAAATTTGTTCAAAATCGTTTTATAATAATATTCGAATTATTTTATAATATCCTTAAATGGAGATTCAAATAATTATCTATAAATATCTCAATAAACATTAATGCCAGTAAATATAAATTCCAATGAATCATAATATTGAAAAACAAGTATAGTTCGTAAAATTCAAACTGAACGAATTTATTGAATAAAAATATTGAAAGCTATTTACCACCACAGATCAGTTCATAAAAAGTTATTTAATTTAAAAAAAAAAAACAAAAGCAAAATAAATGTGATTGCATCCGTCCTTCTGTTAATAATATAAATACATTTTTTTTCATTTAAATACAATTTCATGTAAATACACACATCAAAAGTGTCTAGGGATCAAGCATTTTTATGCGGATTTCTTGAGATTGAGATGTGGCTTTGTAATAAATTTATCATTTTATAAATTTATATGGATCCTTTTTGGTGCATTTCATAATTTGAATCAGGAACTGTGAATCAAATTCGAGTAAAAGATGAAAATCAGCTGTCAATATTTTCCCTATAAAAACATACAACGCATTGAAGACATTATTAGTGCTACTGTTTCCCTACTACTGATTAAAACCAACGTTATTATGGAGCGGCGACGTCATTTAAGCAGGGAAGAAATGCTCAGAGCCGTGGGAATGATAGAAGCTGGTTCCCGGCAACGTACTGTGGCTTTAGCTCTGAATACAAGTCAGAGTGTTATCAGTCGACTTTGGACACGTTACCGAAGCACTGGTACCGTGGCTGAGCGCCATGGAGGACGGTATCGCTGCACCACACGGAGACAAGACCGATACATTCAAATCTTAACTCGAAGAGCTCCAACAATAACCGCCATGATGTTAGCCGTGAGGCTTCATCACTCTTCAGGGAACCTAATTAGCGACCAAACAGTCAGAAACCGCTTGCATGAAGTGAACCTTCATTCCCGAAGACCGCTACGGGTACCACCTATAGCAATGCACAATCGTAGGATTCGATATCAATGGGCTCTTGAACACAGAAATTGGGCAGAAGAACAATGGCGTTTCGTGTGCTTTTCTGATGAGTCTCGTTTTGGTATGAGACCGGATACAAGACGTATACGACACTGGAGAACCCCTGGACGCCAACAGCGATTAAAATCCTGCCAGGAAGTCCATCCTTATAGTGGTGGAACCATCATGGTATGGGCGGGTATTTGGATCGGCGGAAGAACTGAGTTGATTTGGATCAGAGGCAACCTCAACGCTCAAATTTATGCTGAGACGATTGTATCAGACGTCATCGTTCCTCTACAAGTGCAAATCGGTCCCTTATTTCAGTTAATGCATGATAATGCACGACCGCACACCGCAAGAGTTGTAAGACAGACTCTCGCCGCAGCTAACATCAATGTCCTGCCCTGGCCTGCTCAGTCGCCAGACTTGAACCCGATTGAGCATGCATGGGATATGCTACAGAGAAGAGCTCTGCCGAATATGGAGGGTATCCAGTCGCAAGAAGACCTTTTTTTGTTGTTGCAACGAACATGGGCGGCCATTCCACAGCGTGATTTGGATGAACTCATTTTGAGTATGCCAAACCGATGTTCTTGTGTTGTTAGTGTTCGCGGTAGAAACACGGATTATTAATTGTTTAAGTTACCCAATAAAATTTTAAAGAAAACTGTTATTTCAGTCTTTTTTTCGAACTTTAATGTTAGTGGTTCAAATGTCAAAAATCCCTTTATTAGAAAATGGCAAATTTCTTTATTAATGCAAAGGTGACTTGGTTTATCGTTACTGTGACAAACGAAAACACTTTATTTGATGTATCCTTAAAGAAAATTTTAATTAATATCAATCAGGAGAAAAGTTATTGCAAAAATATATGTTGATCCCTAGACACTTTTGATGTGCAGAACTTTCAACACTAGACATACTCACATATCACAACAAGAAGACAAAGTTCCCTCTTAAAAAATCACTAGAAACAACAAAACTTAAGAACAAATGGTGAAAGGGTGAGAAAAAACTGGTCACAATCCTTAATAAATTATCTCGTCACTTCCAAAAGCGTTATCATGTCCTTGCAAACACTAAGCTTCAAACAATCGAATTTAAACCCTACGCACCAGACGATAGAGTCTTTAACAACTGCAACATCAAGTTGGCAGAAACACATATCAAACTGAAGACGTTACAACTCAATTGTCAATGGAAATGGAAGTTTACCTGTTTGTAACAAGGTATGTTTTAGCTCGAAAGTAAAGTTATTGGTTCGTTCGTTCCAAAGGATTCAACTAGCGCAACAATTTATGTGTTTGCCTAAGTTGGGTCTTTGCGGATCATTATTTTTATTTAGTTCTCCCGTTTGAGGTCGATCTTTAGACCTCTTGTGGGTTCAGTAGCAGGTTTTAGGAGTAAAGTTTTTATGTTACTTTTACCTCACTAAACATAAAATAAGGTAGGTTAGAAGGTAATAAATAGGTTGTGCTGATTGTAAGGATAGTATTAAAATAGTTTGAATTTGAAAATGTTTTTTTTTTATAGAATTGGAAACCTTGTTGGATTAAACTGTTCATGGTTAGTTTTTTAAGTGAATATTCTAATGCGATTTCCAACAAGGTTGCGTTAAACGTTTAACGATACAATGGAGGGGGTATGAAAGCACTGTTGCGTTAAACGTTCAATGCTCCTGGGGACGGGGAATAGAAAGAAACAGAGCGAGAGTGAATGCGTGGTACTCGTAGTTTCACTTATTCCGCGCGGAGGGACTCCACGCACTATTTTTTTAGTTTTTGTCCTACTTTATTATGATATTCATCAAATTATTAACAAACACCACTGATGTTGATTAATATTTTTATCTAATTTATCTCACACACAACATAACATCACGCCTGTAATTCCCGAAGGGTTAGGTAGACGTACGTAAAAAGTACACACACATTTTGCTAGTTAAAGAAAGATAGAATCTTTCGGGTCGAGCCTATTACCATCATCCGGGCACAAATCCAGACTCCGTAGCTGCTACTGAGAAATTTGTGATGGTAAAACTCAATAAAACTTTGCCTGAGCCAAGAATCAAACTCAGGACTTCATGCTCAGCAGCCGCGCTTGCAGTTACTAGACCAACGAGGCAGCCATCAATATAAAATTATTTATTAAATAAAGTTGAAGTTTTACAAACGACTTGAATACTTACAACTACAAAAACGTATATCAAAGCAAGCATTAATTCTTTTAACTTCAAACGTCATCAGATTAAAAGGTCGAACCATTCTTGGAAACCAACCATCAAAGACTAAAATATACACGTTACCCCGTACATAAAGGGGTCATTCATTAGAACCCCCGCTTAAAGTCTCTTAAAAAATCTTTGCTATAAAGTTTTTAATTTCTTTGAGTGAACATGTAAAGTGTTTGACTTTCGACTAGACCTTATGTCACAGGGGATAAAGACGATATTTCAATGCTAGTATTATAATGTTCCATATGTTTGCTAAATATAGGAATCATTGCCGTGTAAACGGTTTCTTTCAACGGTGTTTTGGGTTCCGTACAGAGACGTGAGCTTAAATAATAATAAATTAATTTGAATTTGGAATTTACTTTTTCATGCACGTTTCATATTTAACTATCTTTAAATTGATAGGCAATTTGTTATAATAAATTGGTATCATCTAAAAATGTATCATAAAATTTATGAAATCTATGCGTATTTGCAGCCTAAGCAATTAATCCCTTGCATCTAGCTAACCGCCTACTCTTTTTCAATAGTAAATCACTAATGCGCATAGATTAAAACAAGTATCTGTAACCCCCTACAAGATCATTAGGTTTCCGATTTGTCTTACTTCTTATAACTTGGAAGATAACGTATAAAGCGATGCACTAGTTTTATGTTTTGAAAATAATACATAAGAAATCGGACTTTCTTTAAAATGTTGCCCTACTTCACTTAACGATACGATTAAGCTACGTATAGGGTGTTTGTATATATTCCACCTAAATGTATTGGTTTATAATTTAATGAACTATGCACACTTCGAATATGCGTTTTTATGAACCTCCATTTTTTTGATACATTTTAATAACTCATATTTAATGTTTATGTTACGGATACAACTGCATAGTTTAGAATCAAACTGACTTGATTAAAAGTTACATACATAATTTATTATTTATTTATTTATATATCGTAGTTAGGTGTGATTTTATTCCGTTAGACTCGGTCGCCATGTGGGCAGAACATGGGTTTCGTTCTATGAGAACACACTACACTGCTTTTATCGAAATAACAAATTACTTGAAATTACTATCCAACACAATTACACTATGCACCATGAATCGGAGTACAGTTTCGGGACGTCTTGACTCCGCCGCTGTCAGACACTCACTGTCCTGCAGCGAGCAAGAAACATCACGACTCCGTAAAAGCGCGCTTAGGTGGGGGTAGCCTGGTAAGTAGGTCGCGTGATGACACCTTTGGCGCGCTTTCGATTCATTCTCTGTCCGTACTAATGTTACATATAGGTATGTTACACTGGAACGCCACACTTAGAAATTACACCAATGAAGCACAAGAATAACTACACATATTCAGCTGTTGATCTTGATGAAGGCCGGCAGCGGCTGTGGATCACGCTCACTCACGGAGCGTCAGGTCACCCCTCCTATATCGCTCGGCAATAAATTCCATGTTGCCCACATTATTATTAGAAGTTACGTAGCAAATACAATCTTATTTGTCTAATCTGCAAAAGTTAAAAATCCACGTCGTTGTCGTCGTTTTCTTTAACCGTTTGGAACAAAAACTAACCACTGGCAACAAAAAAAACACAAGTTACAAATTCCCCCACCATTTACATCTGGCACGGAACCCATTAATTTATTCTTCAAGAACTTAACTATTTTTTAATGGCCGCTGTATTTCCACCTCAGCCTCTCGCTTTGGCTCTAATACACCGTGCCTTGCACAGTAATTAAAAAATATTATTCAAGAAAAACCAATGGGCAAGGGAAACTTCTCATTTGTTTGCAGTTTGTAAGTACACGGAATGAGATTCTAAATTAAATGGATTTAGGTGTGTTTTTAGGTGGTTTGAAGACAGTTTTTTGAGTGTGAAAGAGAATAAATTTGTGAGGTACTATCTACTTCTTGGTAACAAGCAGAAGGACTAAATAATAATTTTAATTAAAGATTCTGAAACATTTCTCCGACACTCGTTTCGCCGTTGAACGGTTCACCGACAGAACGATTCACTTTTCATTTTTTCCTATACAGCTCACTACACTTTCCCCCGCTTTGGGCACATACTTAAATACGTTCTTAAACCGTCAATTTTTTTTTCCTGCACAAATTTATAATTTTAAGCAGGATACAATGTTTCTTTATTTCTGCCTAGCCTTTTCCTACAAATCAGAGAGCGGGCTCCCAGTGTAACGGGATGCTTTGTTTAATATTGACATGCGATCTTATCTGAACTTCGATAGGTACCTCTTGGTAAGACTGATTGTCAGACTTTCTAGCTCTTGATTGCCCGTAACGACTATCAAAGATCTACAAAAGATAACTGGCCAACCTGGCTGTCTGTATTAATTTCTACCAAAGCATTATAACACCTGTACTAAACTTAACACCGTATTTCAAAACACTTTTTCCCCGGGACAAAATTTGAAAAACTTGAACAAAAATATTAAAATAGGTTTTACTTATTTCTGAAACTTAGTACAGCGGTAGTGAAACTAGGTAGGTTACGTTGGCGGTTCGAACCTGGCCGAATAACAAACTTATACCGTAATGTAGCCGAATATGGCTGTACACGGAAATTGAATCCAGAACTTAGCGATACTCCTGCACGCCAAGTTTGATCATAGAGATGATAAATCACAGTTTTGTTGTGGACTATGGTTTAAGTGAGTGTTTTATTGATTTTCTACGATATTTTTAGCGTATTTACCGAACTTTTAAATGCCTTTTTGAATCATCTTTTGAAGCGAATCTACAATATCAAACGTGTTCACCTTTGAGGTCCAAGTATTTTTTTTAGACGTGTGTACCTTATCACATCATTAATTAGGATCCTTTAACCCCAAACAACTGGTCCTTATGTTCAGATCAGTTTTATCGATTTCACAAGATCTGCCATCACTTTATCTTCATCATCTTTCGAAGGCCAAATTTAAAATAAAAAAAAAGTACAATTTCAATTTCAATCTAGGCATCTATCTTTTCCAGCTCTTTGTTCTCTTTACTAGAAATCAATTTTAATTAACACACACAGGCAAACACTTATTTAAAATGCCATCCCTAGCGCCCAAAAGCAAGTCCCCGTCGTACTCTCCTAACCGCGTTTCGACCCACGCTTCAAATTCTCAATATTATACTATAGATTTTACCTACTTTACGTACTTATAACGTCCACCATCCTCTGTGAAAGCTGGAATTCCGGTCGCTCCCTAAAAGAATTCCATTGCAACTGGAACGCGCTTTAAAATTCAACGGGTCGCGCTTTCAACCAAAATAAAGAAATAAAACTCTTGGGATGTATTGTAAGTATTCAAGGTACTTTATACGACTCGTGATTTTATTATATTGCATCTTTAAGGAAGATGTTATCTCATAACGATGGAACTTCTTAATAAAACCAGCGAGATCCTTGAAGGACCAATGTTTGATTACCTCGTTGGGCAGAAATAAACTGAACTGGACTGTATAATATTATATAGGCTTGGTGTATTGCCGATTAGATTACAATAATGAACTGTCCCGGACAAACGTAAAATAATTTCGAAAACGTAGAAAGGCTTGAAAAATTCGTACCAAATATAAACGAATTGATATTTCTCTGATTAGGTACTTCATACAGAAGCATTGAATTTGTGTAATAGGGGATTGTGTGTAAACGGACTATGAGATCATTGCTGTGATCAACATAATGAACTTATTTTTTATTTATCTTTTCATTTTTAGAAAACGTTGCCCGTTGTTTTCTCTTGAATCATGGATACGTTTACAAGAATTAAACTCACAAACACAAACAGCCAGCCCCGGAACAAATATCTGTAGGCAATACAAATATTTTTTTCCGTGCGCAGATTAAACCCGCGACACGCAGCGCAACAGTCAATCGCTCAGCACCTGCACCAACCGTGCCGAAATTATGACTGTTTTGCAAGTAACCTTAAGGCACTTGCTGCTCAAATTCTCTGTAGGCACCGATATTTTGTTTTAACCAGTTTCTATCTTATTTCCGTTTTTTTTTTCTGCACGACCAACCAAGCCAAACCTGAGTTCCATACAAATGTAGTTATCACAAACATGAGCAGATACGAATGGATTCACAGAAAATCTTACATGTTGATGCGTGTGAATACCGTCGCCGATGACCCAGTTCCATATAACAGTGTGTCGATTATTGAGGGGCTGTGGCTACCAGACGTTATGGTTTTGTCTGGACGTGTCGGGTCAGGAGGCAAATAAAATGGTCCTTGGTGTTGCAGATAAACATTTGGCTTTCTGACGTTGGAGATTCCTGAAACTAAGTATTCAGTATATTAGTTATCTGTGTAGATAGTGAAGTGTTGTTTTATTGTTAAACAGGTTTTATTATATATAAGAAAACAATTTGATTGGGAATCTTTTGAATGGAATCGCGCTGTTTTTTACCGAAATCAATTGCAGATGTTTTCTCTTTCTTTGTAAATGAGAAACAATGAGAAACCTAGTGAAGAGCCATTTTTATAACTAGTGATTTCCAATTAACACATTATATTATTCCAAGAACTTGCCACTTGTTTCCTTTTTAATACCCTCTTCTTAAAGAACGAAAATGCTACCTGCATTTTCGTTCTTTAAGAAGAGGGTATTCACACCCAAGACACACAAAAAGGGACCACTGTTATAACATAACGTATCATCACGGCTCCAATCAATAAAATCAATTTCGAAATATTTACTTAGTGCTGACTGACTATCATATAATTTATATTGGCAACTATGTGCAACAAATTGTTTTCCTTAGAATTTATTGACCTACATTATTTTTGTTTGTATGTTTTATTAGCGTTTTAAGTACATTAGGTTTATCATAATATATTAACTTTTACTAACCCATTTCATAACTTTAGTATTAAATATTGTTAAGGAAATCTGTTGTCCAAGTAGTAATTATTGTAGACATGTCGCCTGTAGTACAGGTTTAACCTAGTACAGGCATTGAACTTTGTTATACCTTTATTATTTCTAAGATTTATATTGTATTAATTGTGCTGATTCTAATTTTTGAATAAAAAAATAAAAATAAATAAATATAAATATAAAATAAATCCTTGAAGAGTTAAGCAGAGGTTCATGGCAATATACCCACATTTCGCTATTTATGGGTAAACCATAATAAAAAATCTCCTTCCTTTGTTTAGAATAGTTACAGCACTAAACAATTGACACAGATGACAATTGTTTAATTTAGTTTTCTTATAATATTTTATTTTTACTTTCGTATATATTCTTTTTTATTTACCGCTTTTTGTGAATGTGTGGACATTGTAGGCTTTGTAAATTCCTAGTATTTTTTTTTTTGCTTTATTCTGTTCTACCTTTTGTAGTAAGCAACGACTTACTGTCGGGCCTACGCTGTGTCCTCCCATGAGTAAGTACTAACGCTGTAAAATAGAAATATTGTTAAACCAAATGATTTTAAAACAGTAACCATGGAGTTTCTTGCTGGTTCTTCTCCATAGGAAACGATCGACCCGAACCGTGCACCTTTTTGTCGACGTTTTATTAGTGCCCATGTAGGCCTATGTAAAATAAAATATTTTGATTTGGTTTTGATTTTTAAACGTAAAAAGCCTCCTGAAGTAATCACAAAAATGATAGTTCCCCTACTGATTAGGAATTCGTCACAATATTTTCATGGTAATTCGGCTCACTATTGTAACGAAAACTTTTTGCCTCATTATGGTTTCTTTTGAATTGTTGATTTATACGTTTAGTTTATTCATATTAGAAACTTGGCGATTTTTCTCTTCTTTGTGATGATAAGTTATAGCTGGGTATAGCTAAGTCGCAGTTTTTACTTCTTTCTTTCTGTTTTTGGCCGTGATATCGTTTTCTGACCCTCGGTAACAAACCAGACCTGGGCTTGCGTGGTAGGTTAGCCCACTCCCTCTCGCAGAAGGCAGGCCTGTCTCCGCGGAGTAGGCCTGGTGAATTATATGTGACTTATTATAAAAGATACTTTAAACCGTCAGAATATATTACATACTAGCTGTGCCCGCGAATTCGTCCGCGTGGAATTAGATTATTTCTAAAATAGAAGTAGCCAAGTTACTACTTATTACATCTGCTATCTGCCAAAGTCTGACAGTCGCGTCAAAATCGGTCCAGCCGTTCCAGAGATTAGTCGGAACAAACAGACACACAGACAAAAATTATAAAAAATGTTATTTTGGTATGTGTAGGTACCGTATATATATATTTATATGCAAGAAGGTTATTTTAATTTAACAAACAGACACTTCAATTTTATTTATTTGTATAGATGCATAGATAGAATCAAGGAAAATAAAACCAAACTTTTTTTTTTAATTTCTTCATCATATTTTGAGAATTTACGCATTAGTTTCAGCCTTAAACTAAAGCCCTTCAATTTACGTAAAATAATAAAATAACAGTAGTAAGCCGTGGGTTCGAACCCAGGCAGGCGCATTACTTTGTGTAATTTATTTCATCACCGCTGCTCTCAAAAACGGTGAAGGAAAACATCGTGAGGAAACCGGCTATGTCCTAGAACTAAAAATTCGAATCCATGTGACATCTACCAAACCGCACTGGGTGTGCGTGGTGGTTAGAAGCGTGAGCTTTTAGAGGGAGTGGTCCCTCTTATTGACAGGAGGCCGTGTCCCAGCAGTGGAAACATTAAAGACTATGATGATGATGTGTGCATTTAAACGATTGTGCGTTGAATACTTGACGACTTTACTAAACCTTCGCCAATTAATTGACCAATAGGTTAATTGTCGAGTTAGTGGCGCTTTTTATGTCTTCTAAACTGCAAGGTCACTGTGGAGACTACTGGAATTGTGCCATGGTCTAGTTGGGAGCACCACAGTCACACTGAGCACAGTGAGCACTGAGCAGTGAGAACATTATATTCTGATGATGATGAATAACATAACGCGTATAACCCCTTAAGGGTGAGGCAAAGACGCTTTATATAATATACCAATATATTGCCAATTTTATAAAAAGAATAACTCCCTGGGACCTACGTAACATTAGCCTGCGAAAACGCCGATTTCAAACCTACTATTAAAGGTTTTAACAAACAACATAAACACCAACACTGTACTATTAACGACACTCGATTTAAATTAGTACAAATCGCTTAGGGGTCAAAATGACACCCCAGCACCCCACAACACCCCAACTACAATTATTGTGGACACAACGGCACTTTACTGCCGTTCAAACCACTAATGGCTGCAAGATTCGTTTAATGGGTCTTACGTCTTTGTAAATTGTATGGTATGGATTGCAATGGATTTATGGGGCGTTAAAGAGGGATGGGGTAGTGTTGGCGATGCAGTGGTTTTGGTTGATGGCTCACGAAAATAAAAGTTTAGTTTTAAATAACATTGAATAGCAAATTTATTTTAGCACTTCCCTATGCCCGCGATTTCACACGCGTGGAGTTCGTTCACTGTCCCACGGGATTGTACTACCGGGATAAAAAGTACCCTTTATTTTAATCCAGGTTATAAACTACCCGTGTGCCAAATTTCATCCAAATCCATTCAGTAGTTTTTGCGTGAAAGAGTAACCAACATACATTCTTATAAACTTTCGCGTTTATAATATTAGTAGGATATCTTAATTCAGCTCATTTTCCTAATGACCACGAATCACGATGAGTAACTTAATTATGGGAAGTGAAGCAGAAATTTTCCACGCTATTAAGCTATAGAATATCTCCCTTTACCAACCTACAGTTGGAGCATGTCAAGAATCAAATGCTCATTGAATGTAGCAAGTTCAAGTCCATTATTAGAATGCTAATTACACTTGTTTCGCAAATAACATGTAAAAGTTTTTACATGTCTCAAATCTTAATTCAACTTAATTATCACTTAAGTTTATTACAAATGGGTTAAGGTGGTAAGTAAACAGAGCTATTTGTCTAACAAAAATATGTGAGAGAAAACTTGAATTCAAAAAGTTTCGAGCATTTAGCCAGTTATTATATTAGTGTTAGTATTTTTTGTCAACAGTCCAACTTCAGTGCTGCAGAGATCGTTAGCCAAAAAGGTAATTAAGAAAGTGCAATCCCAAAAATATTTTGTAGCAAGTTTTAATGTGATTAAATTAAAAGGCTTGCAGTAAGAAAATAATTCTTAAAAATTTATTAATAATTTGTGTCGACATGACGGCACGGTTGGCGCAATGGCTGAGCGAGTAAATAAACAAGCAATATATTTAAATAAATAATGAATGAATAGATAGACTTGAATACATAATATTAATGTAATAAGTAAGCGGAATAAAATAATTATTAGGATATAAAATAATAAGAAATTATAATAACTGTATTTTTTCTGCTTTCTCATGTTATTTAAAGAAAAATTTAGAGAAGCACACTTCCTCTCTCTACTTATTTAAAAATTGCTGTGCCCGACAGGGTCCATAATTGTGTCTATTATTATTTTTATTTTTTGACTACCTGATAAGTGTACATTGTGGATGCAATAAATGATTTGATTTTGATTTGATCGTCTGCTGCGCTGCGTGTTGCAGGTTCGATAAAAGAACACGGAACAAGTATTTGTATGACCTACAGATAGTTGTTCCGGGTCTGGCTGTAAAAGAAAAGTAAATAATAATATTATTCTATTATAGTTTTTTGCTAGCCAACGCACTTTTGGGCAAAGACCTCTCGCAAATCTTTCAGGCCCAAACTTCTTTCAAATCATCACCTTCATGATTTTCCGCGATTGTTAGTGCCTTATGACACCATAAACGTATATATATTAAAAAGTTAAAATTTGTGACAAACAAAATCAATCTTAGAAATAATGTAGGTAATAAAAAGTTGGATGTCTTTAATAGGATAACCCTGTATCACAGATGGCATGAGATCAGACAAATTACTTACTAGGACAACAGATTTCTTAACAAAAAATAATGGGTTTATGTGTTAATTATCAAGATAACCAGTTAAACGCTATTATTACAAGTACTCTAGTACTACTAGTATCTATACATACAATACACAAATATATAAAATTGAAGTGTCTGTTTGTAATATTGAAAGAATCGCTTTTTACTACTTGCATATGAATGTATATACGGTACATATACCAAAATAACATTTGCCTGTCCGTCTGTTTGTTCCGGTTAATTTCTGTAACTGCTGGACCGATTTTGACGGGACTTTCACTGGCAGATAGCTGATGCAATAAGGAGTAACTTAGGCCCCTTTTATTTTGAAAAAAAAAAACTATTTCCACGCGGACGAAATCGCGGGCACAGCTAGTTATTAAAAATATAATACAATATTCTTTGCCATGTTTTTTCCAACATAAACGTAGACACTTTAAAAGAAAATTTTTAAAATTTCAACGCAGATAAATCGCGATTAAAATGCAGCAAAAACAAGAATATTCCTGCAACGACATAAAAACTTTATCACGGCCAGTCCTCTGTTTGCAAACTTTGTGACCTACGCAAGCACATTTAAGCTCCTCGTACTTAAGTTCTAAAGCTTATTAAGTTACCTTTAAGCTGTCGCCGTTTAGGGTGTCGGTAGTTCCCTTGCCGGAATTATGGTTGAGTTATGCATTGTCGGGTTGATCTTGTGATTTGAAAGTGGGGTCTTGGGTATGATCCCTGGTTGGACAAAGGGTTATTGATTTTTTGCTGAGGGTGTAAGGGAACACCGGGACAAAAACATTTATCATGGATTCTTGATACGATTCTAGACCTAATAACATGAATTTAGAAGCTTACTAAAAAAAACCTATTGCATACTTTTTGACTGTGAAACTTAACACTATTGTATTATCGTATTATAACGTGTGTGTTTGAGTAACAGAATCTACTCTTTTTTATATAGTACTAGCTGTCCCGCGCAACTTCGTCTGCGTCACATTTCCCCATTTTCGCAACATTTTGCATTGCTGCTCCGCTCCTATTGGTCGTAGCGTGATGATATATAGCCTATGTCCTTCCCCAGGTTGAAATCTATCTTCTTGTCAAATTTCATTAAGATCCGATCAGTCGTTTAGTCGTGAAAAGGTAACAAACAAACAAACAAACAGAGTGACATTCGCATTTATAATATTAGTATGGATTTTGAGATTCATCATCTTCCTGTTCTTGTCCCACAAGACGTGTTGCGCCGACCCCAAAGGGTCGGCGCAACACGTCTTTTTCCTCCATTCTCCTCTGTCATTCGTCATGCTATCATTACTCCTTTTTCCTTCAAATCATTTTTCACACAATCCATCCATCTTTTCTTTGGTCTTCCTCTCCCTCTCCATCCATCCATGTTTATATTCATCATTCATCCAGATTTCGATTTTAAGATTAAAATAGCAAATTCTGTGTATTAGCCACGCTTCTGCCTACCGCATCATTGATTAAAGCCGTGATGTTATATGTCACTGCAGGTATATTTACACAGAGAAAGCCACTATCTAAAAAAGAGGCCTTACAAATATAAAACCACTATTGACATTCCAAAAGCTGTCGCAACATTCAAAATATTTTACTCGTTACGATTATAGCCTAAGATTTAGACCATAAACAGTAGATAAAGCTAAGTTACGCTAAACTCGGGTGAGTCTAACCTAGTTATAGCTTGTCGTAACCGCTAACGCCTCAACGTCGTCGTTTAGGAATAGGGTCGCACCTCGTTTGGTCCTTGGAGGCTGGGACCTATTTGATTATGTGATTAGAGTTTATCTTACGGACTGTTGGACAAATATATTGCGTGCCTGACATTTGGTTCAGTTCATTACTGTTCCTTATCACTAACAGTAGGTGGCACCTAAACGTATGCCAAAATAAACTGAGGTGTTGAATGTTAGCTTCAACTACAGTGCAGAGCGTTGATAAATCCAATAGCGCATCTTTATGAAAGTTTTTTGTACGTAATAATGAAGTTTAGGTCTGTTTGTACGGAAATATAATTAAATGGTAGTGGTGGCTTAAAGCAGCTTACTTAGCTGTCTTGTGGTTAGGTATCACTAGCCAGTGCCTGGAACCATTACTATCACTTTTTGAAGAAGCATTTGTTGTTATAAACCTTTAAGACTCACCATGGTTTGTCTACGTAAGTGACAAGTGACAACCTGGAAGCTGTAAATCAAAATCTTTATGTACAGGATAACCCTGCAACAAGTATTTTAATATTGCCAGTTGACAAGCTTTCGCGCTTCTACCGCAACATGTAAATTGTAACCTAAAATAAATGTACTTGAAGCACTTTTTTTTACGTTATCCCTAGGTATGTGGATGCAAAGTCATTACGTTCTAGTTAAAAT
Source organism: Cerastis leucographa (assembly GCA_963082945.1). Classification (NCBI taxonomy): domain Eukaryota; kingdom Metazoa; phylum Arthropoda; class Insecta; order Lepidoptera; family Noctuidae; genus Cerastis; species Cerastis leucographa. The sequence goes on along the minus strand of OY720381.1, from coordinate 20,938,003 downwards.
ATACCCACCTTAGCCGCGGTCCATAAGCATATGAATTTATAATAAATTGGATACTAAGCCTTCCACACGGGGCTTAAGCTACTGAATTTATTCAGAAATACTACCCTCGGACAAAAGGACCACCGGAGTTAAAGTGTTTGGAAGTGGCTTCTGTTCTGTTCTTTCGACACTCGGATAGTGTTCGTCTTTTTAAACTAGTGTAGTTTAGCCAACCTGTGTGGAATTCACTGCCGGCTTCTCTGTTTTCTGATCACTATCTAAATCTATTGAATGTTCGAGTGAATCGGTTTCTTGAAGGCAAGCGTGCTCCACTCTTGGCTGAATCATCGCTTCACATCAGGCGAGTTAAGGCCGAACGCAAGTATAAAAAAAAAAACATGTTATTTAAACCTGCACCGCCCTATATCTGTTTAACCTTGTTATCAGACGTCTGCTCTTTCGTCAATAGATTTCCGATGTGTAACATCGATATCTGGAGGACCTATGTTTATCTAATATGTTCCTCAATCAACTAGTCTGCCGGTTTAACAACCTCTAAAATCAGTGAATTCGAACCCAGGCTGGGGCCTTATTTTGTGAATTTTATTTCATAACAACGGCTCTCAAAGGTAAAGGAAATTTGAATGTTCTAAGACCAAAAATTGTCATCTAGTAACACCCTCGGGACCCGCGTCGTGGATTACAGTGCACTCTATCTCAATAGAGGCCCAGCAGTCAGTGGTAATATTAAAGGCTACGTTTTTCGTTAAATGTAACAAGAACCTTTTCCCAACAATGTCAGAAACTAGGAATAGACCTATAAAAAGTCAGTATAAGAACTTGCTGAATGTTGAGAGATGTAATACTGCTTTGCTCAAAAAAAGTGTTATTAGTATGGGCCCAATCATTTTTAATAAATTACCCAATATTAATACAAATGACACATTACAAAATTTTAAAAAGAGACTGACTTCATTATTAATTGCAAAATGTTATTATTCAGTAAATGACTTTTTAAACGACACAGACTTATCTATTGAATAATATAATGTATAATATAAAGATTTCATTAATACTACTCAATTTTTTTTGTCTTCATTTATTCTGATTTTACATATTTTTTTTATTTTTCAAATGTACCTAAATGATGTGTTTGTTTTAATTTAACCGATTTTGTATATTTTAATTAATATTAACATACTTATTGATGTCATTATTTAAATTTGTATGATTTTATTCCAAGTAGTAGATTTTAAAATTGTTTTCTTTTATGTGTAATGCAATATTAACCGACTAGTACTTTAACTCGAAACCATTATTTCAATTAAGTTATAAATTTCTTTAATGTTTGCATGCCTAATTTATGGTAAGAAACTCACCAATTTTACTTTTTACACCTTATTTTATGTACCTACAATTTATGCAAATAAATTTTACTTTACTTTACTTTCTATAACAGATATTTTTAATGTCATTATATTTTTTTTTACTAACATGATTTTTAGACGTGTTTTTTGTTTTAATTTTCAGTGCTAATGTACCCAATTTTAATCATATAATTGAATCGTAAGTGGAATTTTAAACCTTAAGACCCGTGTTTTTAGATTTTAATGTAAAATTTCAATACAGTATAAAACAAATACTTGAAATAAAATTTGTGTGAACTTCTTAAATCCTATAATTTAATCCTTGCCGCTTCTAGCAACTTTATCTCCACTACCGACGAACGCATCATTAACGAGAAAACAATGGGTCGTGTCGACACCACTGACCGCCACTTACAAGCTAAAAAACTTACCACTTTGTTGCTTACATGGCTTCTAATAGCTCTATGTTGTCATCATTATATGTTTTAGTTTCTTAGGCAAGTTTGAGGTTTAAAAATTTGTTTTTTGTACTTGAATTTTTGATTTTTGTATACAGACTCTTTTTGGCGCAGTGGTAACGATAATTCGTACAGTATACGCTCAGTTCACCAGTTGTGTTGGTCGTATAAAAAAAAACCAAGCTTTTATCACCAACCAGATTTTAATATATTATAACCTGGACACGCTTTGCCATGGGTGACCTGGAAGTCTTTAAATAGACTCCGGACACAGGTTGACTGAAGCAAGGAAAACCTGTGCAGGTGGATTCATGGATGACTCTGCCCTGGAGTGCAAATGTGGTGTTGCTCCACAAACGATGGGACAGTTGATACCGTGTCCTACCTGTCCTGTTGTTTTTACATCAAAAGAGCTAGTGGACGCTATTGAAAGTACCAAACTTGTCGCCAAATTTTGGGCTGGGTCAATTTAAATTGTCATCGACACCCTAAGAAGAAGAAGATATTAATGTGGGACTGTCATTAGATGGACCACTTTTACGTTTAATTTTCTAATTACAAATCAGCTACTTTTGGTCAGGTTTAATATTCAAGTAATGTTTTTGGTATGTAGTTAAGTAACCACTCATGTTTTTGTTTAACAGTTTCCACCAAGTCCAAATAAGGAAGACGCGACGTACAAATAAAATCAATACAACAGAACCGAATACAACATGTTAGTATAAAATATACGGTGCGCGTCATTTGAGACCTTTCTGTAGGTGTCTTAATGTTACCGTGACAAATTACAGTCCAAATGAATGGGAATAGGTATTAAAGCGGCTGCCTATTCTCGGTTGTGGATGAGAGAATTAAGTCAAGCTTTTTTTCAGCTTCTTGTGAGAATAAGAATAAAAACGTTTCACCTTAAAATGGTTGCTTTGCGTATACATATTTTAATATATCATTTTATTTTTTTGCTTAAAGGAAATCCACAGTTACCTACTTATGCCTTGTTAACTACCACATCAACAAATATGTGTTTTAACTTTAAGATATCGCAACTCCGGCCCCCAAGATACAGACGCAGCCTCATTACGACGACGACGACGACGATTACTCATAGCGCTAAGTTAGATTAAAGCCTCATTTACACGATGTGAGAACTTGCTTGCGAGTTTCATTACATTGCAGACTATTGACGGGCAATGAATTCAGTTAATCAAACAAAAACAGCAATGTAGTGAAACTTGCATGCGAGTTCTTGCATCGTGTAAATGAGGCTTAAGAAAATTTATTTTTATTTTAATAAGTGCCCAGTCTATACTCTGGCTTAATAAAATTAACATAACACCTAGCACCTATGACACCTGTATTTTTAGGAAAGGTTATGCACATGTCATCGACACCTTACAAACAGACACAAACTAGATAATATTTTGTTTAGATCTAAACCAGCTAACAATTACTAACCCAAAAGTAAGAAGTCTCTGGGTATGATGATAAGATATCTCACCCGGAGACTTCTTACTTTTGTTACCGTTTCATGTAGTAGTGTGATTTCAAAAGATAAAATAAATTACATTACAAGAAAACAGTGGCTGGTCCTTTTGGCGACGTCCTTTTTTGACTGAATGTAGTCGCCTCTTGTGACTTTCATACCTGTAAGTGATCACGACTTCCCTTGATACTTAACGAAGGCTTTTAGCGTTGTGTTCCGTTGAGCGCGTCATAGATTCAAGTATTTTGTCTCTTGAGACAAAGGCACACGTTAAATTCCAATAAAATACATTGGTTTTCATCACTGACTACCTACTTAGAGAGTGCAATCAGGAACACTGGTGAAAGTGGTTTTAAGTATTGAAGTTGGAAGTCCCTTATACCGTATCTACCCTTAATCAGCCCCTGAAAACTATTGTTTTGCACACACTGCTGCTGTATATACACGCTATTGTTTTGCATCCTCGTCAAATTCAAGGAGGTAACTATGTTAATGATTCTCGTCCCGAATCAATAATAAAATGTGTAGGTAATTTTTAGAATTCGGTAAATGTGAACCACCCTTGTTTTAAAAGCGGCCCGTCTGATATTCGCCTTATAACCTCGTTTACACACAAACAAAAAATGACAAACGTTTAATCGATTATTTCTTATTCCTTATTGGGGGGTTATTCTGAAGACTGACAAACAAAAAAAAAATGTGTTTATAAGTAATTAACTAGGTACCGTAATTTATGATTATTTATGCCTTTAAATAGTTAATTTTGCCGAAGATGCAAAACAACACCTTGTATAGTCACCTTAAAATTTTAAAAATATGCATACATTAAAACAGTTTGCGTTATTGCGTCTTCTTTTATTTAAATAACACATAAGGAACAATAGTCTGCCACATTCCTTTACTCATTGCAAAAATATTGATTGCTGTGCAAAATAAAGAATATTATAAAGCTGAAAAGTTTATTTGTTTGTTTGCTTGAACGCGGTAATCTCAGGAACTATTGGTCCGATTTGAAAAAATCTTCTTTCTGTATTTGATAGCCCATTAATCGAGGAAGGCTATAGGCTTTATAATTATTATCACACTACGATCAATAGGAGCGGAGCAGCAATGAAAAATGTTGCGAAAACGGGGAAAATGTGACGCAGACAAAGTTGCGCGGAACAGCTAGAAAAGAATATTCTATCCATGAAAATGCAAAGTGGAACTGAACGTTAGTCTCTTCTTACCAATTATTTATCCTTCCATCATAATTATAGTGTAATAAAAACATGTCATTCTCCTTAAACACTTGCTAAATACTTAAAACTCCGTTCTAAAATAAAACAACAGTCAACAAGAACTCACCATGTAAATTTCCAGCCCTTATTTTAACGACAACGTAAGTAATCCGATCACAACTCCACACTCATATTATATTACTTACAACACCATTATAATTATAAGGGGTGATACTAACTTAAGACGAAATCCTTAGAAACTACCATATTATTATTAATTTTCATCGTCAGTAGTCACTTGGGAGGGCAGATAAGTGAGTTTAACACTTATGAGAAACCTTGTTTAAGAGAATTAGTTGGTCCCTTGATTCGCCATGTTGGGAAGGGTGGTTACTTAATGGCTGTGTTGGACGAGGTTGTTAGATTTTTTTCATCACACTTGCTCGTAAACAGTGTCATAACATACAGGTTAACTTGGCTGTAATGCCCCATATAAAACCCTAGGGCGGTAAGTATTTTTTTTTTTAATTTTCATCACACTTGCACGTAAACAGTGTCATAACATACAGGTGAACTTGGCTGTAATGCCCCATATAAAACCCTAGGGCGGTAAGTAATTTTTTTTTAATTTACAGCACCGCTTGACAGCACACAGGTCAAGCAAGTTCATCAAGCAAGGAGTTTACAAGCAATTGAAAAATTGTCTTAAAATGTTATCTAAACAGGAATTTCATTCAATCTCGCTACATGTTATTTAACTACTCAACTAATGTTCTAAAATCTAAATAATCGATAGTTTTTTGTATCCAAACGTCGAAATTTTTATTTTTTTACACTCCGTCATGGCTGTATATACCTAGGTAAGTATTTTGCCTTTAAAGTTTCTGAACAAAACATTTGTATAATCTGTGGTGTGGGCAAACAGCCCGCCATCCGCAAATCAGTTCACGTATTTCGTAATAATATGTGTGCTGACTTGTGTATATTCATAATTATTAACTCGCAAGTGTGATGAAAAACATTGTATGTTTCACGGGCGGTACGGGAATTACGAACCTCGACTCAGAAAGCCCTCAGTCTTCGACTTCGGGCTTCTACTAGAGCCTCGATCGTAATTCCTTACTTACCGCCCTTAATACACAATATACTATTATAGGCTGTCTCATAAGAAAGTAAGCTTAAAAACATTAGCTTACCAGCAACAAGTTAATACTTAGTGCTGCAACTGCAACATTATTGTCTATTGTTAACCCCGACCAAATAAGAGGGGTGTTATAAGTTTGAAGTGTGTATCTGTGTCTCTGTCTGTAGCATCGTAGCTCCTAAACGGATGAAACGATTTTGATAAAATTGGTGTCGTTTGAAAGGTGTTTTAATTGAGAGTGTTCTAAGCAATGTTTAGAGAAAACCTGCTCAGCCATTTGAAGATCATAACCTCTTTTCTAGTTGATGAAAGGACATAAACAACGGGTCTGGTCGATTTGAAATTTGAATTCTTGTCACTTGTCACCTTTGGCATCTTCAGTGGGGGAGGCTGCACACCCCCCCTCTCCCCTAAAAGCTCGGAATCGTTTTCGTTAATTAGCGTAAAGAAGCGCAACACCGAGAAAAGTAAAAGGAATGGGAGGAGACCTATGCCCAGGAGTGGGACAGTCAAGGCTAAGAAAAATAATTTAATTAAAAAAAAAGATGTAATAAAAATTACATTTTAAATTCAAAATTTAAAAAAAAAACCCCGAAAGAAAAAACCTCTAAAAAACCAAAAATACAATTAATCCAAGCGCTGTAGCGTCGGGGGTCCGACGCTACGACGCATGGATTAGTTTTAAATTTAATTTGGATACATTTTTAATTTAATATTTTATTTCTTGAGCCTGCTTGCACCACCAATCACTAAATAAGTACTTTGATTATTTTTAACTATTCTATATCGATGATATGCTTGGTGTTATGTAATGAAAAAATAAATATATATGAGTGAATTAGTGGCATGATAACATGGACTGGGCTGGCAATGTCTGCCTTATGCTCCATGAGCTGTGGGCCGAATAGCAGACTTCGATGGCGGGGCGAGCTTTTTAAAAACAAGTACCGGTGGGCCATATTAGCTCTGCATCGAAAGATCTTAAGTCCCGGAGACAGGGCTTTGCCCAGCAGTGGGGTGACGAAGGCTAACAGTAATGGTAAGTAGCATGGACCAAGATAGACCATTCTGCAACAGACTCTATCTCTATCAGAATAATTCCCATTGTTGGAAAATTATTGCTCCTTTGATCCAAAACATTCAAAAATATCGTTCTGTTAATTGTTAGTGCTGTAATTATTATGATACTAAATCGACTAATCGTTTGTTCGGTGCTTAGTCGAGTTTAAGTGGTAACGAGAAATTAATGATCGTGAAATTACTATTGTTACTGTTTAATATAAAACGATCGATCCTTGATTGTTTGCAAAATATGGTTTTGGCAAATGGGTATTTGGGAATTATTCTGGAGATTAAAGGGTTACGACTTGATGAATATATCACCGATGTGGCCCAATAAAGATATTCTAAAGGAAAACAGCCCGGCTAACCTAACCTAAGTAATCACTAATTTATTTCAATCACAGTGACAGATTTTGGTATATGGGTTGTGACTGAACAGGCTACAAAGTTAAGTCAATAGTGTGCTGATCGCTTTCAGTAGCAATAGTGAAATTCGCTCTAAATAAGCGGATTTCTTCTCCAAACTAAGGAAGGCAGTAGATAATAAAATAAGGCTTCAATTCGATCAGTTGACACAGCAGTCGTGACTGCACCACGCACGAACTCGCGCGAAAATAGACGAATATAAACGAAGAGTTTTCAATAGCCTTCGTTGGTTCAGAAATGCATTGGTGAAACCGTGTTCCTTCCTTTGTCATGTATATTTTTGGAGTTGGAAAGATATTTTATTTTAAATGTATGAGATCTGTTTAAGATATTTTACTATCAATATTTTGTAAGAGCAAACACTCAAACTAATTTGCCTACATTGAAAAACTAAAAAGATTTATAAAGATACAATATTTAGTAGTAATATCTAGTTTTTCACCATATCAGAGGTCGAACTCCCTTTAAACAGAGTGGAAGCGCATCATACTGAACCCCTCAGATAGACACTTTTCACCGAAAATTACAAAAAGAACTGTTATCCATACATTTTGACCGTGTAGGTGATGAAAAATTTCATTTTCACTGAATACATGGTATAAAGCTGTACATATATGTTTTGCCACAATACCAAAATACACGTTATACCATTGTATTATTAGTTTTAAAACAATTAATAGTCATTCTCCATATCTTCGCAAAAAACAAATCATTCGATTCAAACACTCCTTCTATCCGGAGAACCGCAGATACACTCAATTGTATCCGTTCGATGTTCAATTAGTCGATTAGTTCGCGCACATCGGTAATCGGTCCTTGTAGCGTCGCTATTAGCGTTTAGCGTGCGAAACAGTCAGATAGCTCGATAGCTACAATGTAATTAGCGTGCTGTTTATTAATTGCTCGTGACGATTTCATTCCAGAAGGTAAAAATAGATCTTGAATTATACAGAAAATATGTAGTACTTACTAGCCGACCTTTATCCTCGTGAAATTATTATTATTAAAATATTACTTCTCGAAAATTAATAATGTTGATTCGGTTTTTGTTAACAATTTCAAGCAGTAAATGAGAAAAATAACTTTAGCTTCAGAATTTGGTGACTTCTCTTTCATTGATTCAGTTTTTGCCACCGGCCTCTGAAGCTAAAGTTATTTTTCACATTTTGTGTTTTTTTTTGAAAGTCGGTTTTATATTCTGCAAAAAACATTTTTTTATTTTCCGACATTTAGTTGTAATAGCCTATATTCGCTATTCATTTATTTTACATTGTTAACAATACATGTCATGGTAATAGGCCCTCTAATAAAAGAAACTTAGCATATCTAACTATCGAAAAATATAAATTAAAATTCTAGGTCTTTACCTATGAAATTGCCGTTTTGTTTGAAAAAAGTTAAAGTATTTTTTTTTTCGAACTTGTTTATTTCTTTTATTCAAAGTAATCACCCCTGCAATCAATGCATCTTTGCCAACGCTGTGGCAGTTTATGGATGCCCTTCTTGAAAAAATCAGCTGGACGGGAGACAACAAACTCTTCAAAGGCGTTTTGTACTGCCTCTCGGGAATTGAATTTTTTTCCCGCTAAAAAGTTGTCCAAATTTTGGAAAAAGTAATAGTCGGAAGGCGCAAGATCTGGTGAGTATGGCGGATGAGGGAGAGCTTCCAAACCCAACTCATGCAGCTTAGAGACGGTCTGTTGTGCAGTATGGGGCCGCGCGTTGTCGTGAAGTAGCAGTGGAGACGACCGATTGACCAAAGCTGGTTGCAGACGTGCGAGTTTCGCCATCATTGTGGTCAGTTCTTCAATGTACACATCTGCAGTAATGCTCTCGCCGTTTTGTAAAAAGCTATGATGAATCACACCAGCACTAGACCACCAAACTGTGACCATCACCTTTCTAGGGGTCATTTTTCGTTTTGCACATTGCTTTGGTACCGAACCAGGATCTAACCAACTTGCTGAGCGCTTTCGATTGTCAAAAAGAATCCATTTTTCGTCGCACGTAACAATTCGGTTCAAAATTCCTTCATTTCTGTGCCTGTTAAGCAGCGCAAGGCAAGTCTCGACGCGTACGTTGCGCTGGCGATCGTTAAGTTCGTGGGGCACCCATCTATCAAGCTTTTTTATCTTGCCAATCTGTCGCAAATGGACCAATATTGTTTTAATGCTAACATCAAAAGCTGCTGCCAGCTCAGCTGTAGATTGAGTTTCATCAGCTTCAACAATCACCTTTAATTCATCATTGTTGACCAAAGTTTCCGGACGACCACGAGGTTCATTTTTCAAGTCAAAATTCCCAGAACGAAACCGAGCAAACCAATAACGGGTTGTGCGTTCGTTTGTACAGTTCTCTCCGTAAACGTCGTTGATGTTACGGGTCGTTTGTGCCGCGTTGGTGCCACGACGGAACTCATATTCCATAATTACACGAAATTTCAAAGTATCCATTATGAGGAAAAATGTTGAAATGTAATGAAAATACAACGCTAATGAATAAACAAAAGACTGATTTTGTAAATAGAATGTCATATTTTTAAAACAAAATTAATTTGAATTTAGAACTCATAGCCAATCAAAACTTTTTTTTGTTTGAAAAAGTCTGTACTGCAATACGGCAATTTCATAGGTAAAGACCTATTATAAACAATTTTGACATACGAGAATCTCTTGCAATTTCTTAAAAATAATATCTTATTGTTACTGTTAATTTTAATTTTCAATTTTCAATTTCATTTGTTTAATATGTGATGTGAATGATGTGTTTTTTAATTTTTTAATTTAATTCTCTTTAACTTTTTTAAATATATTTCAATGGTATTATAAATTTGTTAGCTTGGATGTTAATTCAATTATGCATGCTGTGGTCTCCTGTAAGTGAAGGAGTTCACCTACGTGATACTTTTGAAGTGCAGTCTATTTCACATGATCTGTGTACATCCTTTGTTGGAGGTCCTAAATAAATAAATAAATAAGAAATGTGGGTGTAGTGTAGATATCTGCGTACCCCCTCAGAGCATACGGGCGTGATGTTATGTTATGATAAGTCCCGCCAAAATCGCTCCAGTGTCCATAATTTTTGCATTATGAGGCCTATCGATAATAAAGGACCCTGGAAGATTATTTCGCGCGCATCGGTATCGATCCTTGAAGCGACGCTATCAGCGTGTCAAACAGACAGCTAAATTGATATGTGCTTAGCGCGTTGTTTATTGCATGTGACAATAGGGATGATGACTGGGTAAAGAAAACGAAATTCTATTTTGTCCGTCAATCAGGTAATACAAAAATATTAGATACGTATTTTTTGTTTTATCAAGTTAACAAAAAAATACTAAGATAAAACGCATTAAAGTTGGAGAGTGGGCTCACTACGTCATAACTAGGTATAAAATGTACTGAGCCGTGACGTCATGCGCCATTTCAACTCAAAATATATCCGTAATTTTACGATAACGTGAAAAAAGAAAAAATACGTGTCAAATACTTTTTAATAATCTACCCGATAAACAAATAAAAAAAAATGAGTCACCATCCCTATTTGATGCCGGAAACCGTAGTTTAAATTGCGATCAGGATATAACCGTATAAGGGGCTATCAGTGTAAATTGACCAATTGTACAACAGTGATGACACTGACACGGTTGTTCGTCGTTTAAATGAGCTGATTGCGTTTTATTTCTTAGGGGAAATAAGCCCAAAGCGAGTCAACTAAAACAAAAGTTAGACTAAAGCATGACATGTTAAGTTACTCTTAGCTTTGTATCCAGTAAAAGCTTACTAGGAAATAGGCTGTACTACTAAACACAGACAGCCTATTCTTAGCCTACCCCATTCAATTTTCACCAAAAACTTTTCCTGCACATCACAAAACTCCGCGTTACGGATACACTCCAGATAGCGGTGTCTAAACCTAAAGACTAAAGTTCCACACAATTGTACAGCTCACAGGTAAAACTACTGCCAGACTAATAGTTTGTACATTTGCCCTGTGGAACCCTGAGGCTGTTTGCGAAGTCGGGTAAGCGGGTTCCGACTGCGTTTTGAATAAAATTCGCGAGTGTAAAGTGTTTCGTGGAGCTGGCGACTGTAAATGTGGTCGTTTTGCTATTGGTTGGTGGTTTCAGTAGTGCGAATGGACGGTTATTTTGACTATGTGTTTATTTTAAGGTCACTAAGAGAAATTGGAAAGGTTTTGGAAAGAGATTTGTTGCCATCGCGGATTTATCCTGAATGAGACTGACCGTCGAGCTTGGTACAAGCAAAGCGAGGCCAAATAGGCTTCGCTTAGCTTGTACCAAGTTGACAAGTTTTTGTTGAGTTTGAGTTGTACCAAGTTGTTGTTGTTTTGTTGTAGGCGGGTTATACCCCGCACTGAGTGAAGTCGGGCTGTGGATGATGATGATGAAGAGAATTTTACTTCCGATATCCAAACAATTTTATGGCTGGAACTTGTGAAATAATAAGCTTGGGGTGGTTGATCATTTTACTTTTCGAACGTAATTTCTACCGATCTATTAGGAAGATGTGATGTAACTAAACTTTTCTGGCTGATAGAAACACGATAACTTTTCGGAATCATTAATTGGGTCTTGATATTTAAACCTCTTTTCTGAATCGACCTTCCTATTAATCTTTAATTCTCTTGTTACTGGACAGGTATCTTTTGGGCATGCTCGTTTCATCCTAGACCTCATTGGCTTTCCATCAGGCGAGATCTAGGTCAAAAACAGGGCCCAGTAGATACCCAATAAAAGAAAGGTTTTATTACGTTATTTTAAATATCTACAGAATTGCTGCTTCAGTCGCAATTGCTAGTTACGTTGTAGGTTAGTAAATGTGTGCTGAACTTTAAGAATATTTCTCAAAAGTTAACACAAGTGTGTGGTGCAGTGATACCTCTTTCTAAAGCTTAGACTCTCTCAGAACTAGGTTTTATGATATCGGCTGCGAACATAAAGACCATGAAGTATGTAGGGGTTTCGTTTTGGGTAGATTCATAATATTTTGTTCTACGCCAGATAATAGAAGTCTCGTGTTTAGTAAATAAATAATAATACAATAATAAATCTCGGGAGCTCGTGGCTAATTAATAACAGCCGCACGGGTCGATCTTCAAGGTTAAGCAGTGCTTGCCGAGGTTAGTCTGTGGATGGGTGACACATACCGTACATATCGAGTTTCCCCCGGAAAGCACGTTAAGCCGTTGGTCCCGGCTGTCATTTGTAGATCTTTGACAGTCGTTACGACTAGTCAAAAGCCGAAAGTCTGACATCCAGTCTTAACAAGGGGTATCGTATTACCCGGTTTCTGGGTTGTGGAGGTCAGATAGCGAGTCGCTTCATATAAAATACTGATACTCAGCTGCATCCGGTAAGACTGGAAGCTGACCCCAACAAAGTTTGGTAAAAGGCTAAAATGTTGAATAAATAGTGGGAAGGACTTTTCCATCGATATTAGCATAAAACCGTAAGATTACAAGACAAGAGGATCATAGACAGTTTTCCACAAAACAACATCATGCTGCGTTTCCTCGAACGGTTAGACAGAGGTATACCTATAGTACCTACACTCAAATTTTGGCATCGGGGATGAGCCTGTTGTCATCAAACGGGCAGGAATTCAAACTCCGGCTGCTACTGAAAATACCTCTTACACTTCACTTAACTTAAATTTTCTACACCTGCCGTAATCCACTTTCAATACACACATTATGGTGTTGTTACCACACAATATAACGTAACAAAAAAAACAACGTATCCACCTAAAACTGCCAACCAATGACAGAATGATACATCGACTGGCAAGCGCGCATCATATGCCAATGCCATGATATGCCACGCATCTGCCATTCTTATTTTTTCCGTCACTCCTGACCTTACACGATGAATAAAACATTTCTGACCTCAATATCTACGAGAATATTGAATGTTACTCAGATCGAGGAACGAATCATTCGATATTTTCCTTGTCATACGAAGGCGGTATTCGTAACGATCTTTTTGCCTTTGTGTTACATTTATGATGGTTTTTTAACCCAGAAGAGGGATTATTTTTTTGTGATTTTTGATGTTATGATAGTAAGAAAAGTATCAATACCATTCTTTATACGGATACTAATATGTATTAATGTTCTAATGTGTATGTGGATGGGTATAAAAAGACCAAAAAAACGATGGATGGACTGTATGAAGGATGATATGACTTGAAAAGAGGTGTCTGATGAGATGACGAGCAATAGAGAAGTATGGAAGAAGAAATGAATTAGGATAAATGAATTAGGATAAATGAATTAGGATATATGAATTAGGATAAATGAATTAGGATAAATCAATTAGGATAAATGAATTAGGATAACCTCATTCATTTGGGGTCGGCGCAGCTTTTCTAAGCGCAAGAAATGACAGCAAGATACGTATTTGATAAAAAAAAACTATTTTGAACTGTTACAGTCAGTTTTGAATTTCAAGACGCAAGTCGGGAAGTTATGTGCTCGTTCCAAAGCGTTGATTCGGACTACGAAGAAGTGCAAAATTGCATGGTTACTGCAACAATTTATTAACGAAAGTCAGAAATATGTTTTCTACTTTACCGACCATAACTGTCCGAAGTAAGAGAAAGTATCAGAACAAAGAACTTGAATGAGCGACTTTTTAATAAAATCTGAGAAAAATAATGATAGTCGTTATTTCAAAAAAATACTCATAAAATCTATTTCAGTTCAAAACTCTATCAAATTACTACTTATAACTAAAGCCAGACGCATAAAAAAAACTCAAACTCCGCTAACAATCTCATGTAGAGTCACAATATAGAGTTCTAAACCACCCGATGTAAGATAGAGCACGTACAAGCCAATAAAGTTTTATTATAACAAGTCTGCAGACGTTATACTAAACTCTACAGTTCTAAACGCGAAATTGTTGAGTCTCCGGTGAGCGCGAAGGCGCAAAGCAGAGGAAATAGTATGTAAACGCAGTGCTCGCGCTTGGTGCTGCGTTTGTGTGGGCAAGTTTACTTGACTACGAGTTGGAATAAGGAAGTGGTGTAACTTGACTATTCCATGGCAAATGTATGCGTTTTTTTTTTAATAACAAAAATTTGATATTTTAATTTTGAGTCTGAATAGATAAATAAATTATATAAATAAAATATTCCTTTAAAGGTGAGACTGAGATGAGAGGAGGAGGAGGAGAGGAGCTCGTGGCTAAATAATAACAGCCGCCCGGGTCGATCTTTAAGGTCAAGCCGTGCTTGCCGAGGTTGGTCCGTGGATGGGTGACCATCATTACATACCGAGTTTCCTCCGTGCCTCGGAAAGCACGTTAAGCCGTTGGTCCCGGCTGTCATTTGTAGATCTTTGACAGTCGTTACGAGTAGTCAGAAGCCAAAAAAAAAGTCTGACATCCAGTCTTACCAAGGGGTATCGTATTACCCAGTTACTGGGTTGTGGAGGTCAGATAGGCAGTCGCTTCATGTAAAATACTGGTACTCAGCTGCATCCGGTTAGACTGGAAGCCGACCCCAAGAGAGTTTGGGAAAAGGCTAGGCAGATGAGATGAAAGGTGAGACTGAGATGGCTAATAGCGTCGACTTTAAATACTTAGAAAATTAATTAACAGTTTAACACTCCTAGAGTGAGTGAGCGAGTGAGGGTTGTAAGTCTTAATTACGGATTCAGGCAGACACTTTACTCTGTTTGTTTCGTCACTGCTTTCAAATTATTATTTAAAATATCATGAGAAAAACTACAAAATCACCACGCGGGGTGGATTATAACAGTCCACTCACTCTCACAAAGAGAGAGTTTTTAGTCGAAGTACTTAAATTACCTTAACTTTTTACAAAACTTTGTATCTTAACTTTACCACAAAAGCCAACAGCAAATCAAGACAACAAATAACCTTAATCAAGTACAGCATTTTTCAACAAAAACACTAGTTGCTTTACCAACACATTCTTCAAGATTTTCAAACTTTTACAATTATTTCAGGCGTCATCTATCACGTCAGGCTGACAAAATACAGTCAAAACGAAACTCGTTTGAAAATGTGTGAAAGATTTGGAACAAAAATTGTTTGGATTTTAAGATAACTTAACCCGTTCGAGTGATGTATTGAGATGGAATATTTGAGTAGGTTTGACGTAGGTATGTTTATTTGAGTAGGATGAGACAATCTGGGGGTTGTGGGCATAGTGGTTTGTTTGATTTTCTAATGGTATTTTTTGCGTAGGATGTTCTTGTGTACAATAAATCTCAAAAAAAAGAAACAAGTAAGAACTTGGATTTCATTTTTAGATTTTACTTTGCGATATATTTTATATCTTACTAATTTAATTTAAATTTCTCAATAGCAGCCACGGATTCTGTATTTGTGTCCGGTTGATGGCATTAGGCTGGCCCCTTATTACATGAGACTTGAACATAAATGTCATAAGGTGCAATATTTAATTAGGGTACAACTCTGCTTTACTCTACGGGGATTTTAGGTGTGAAAACATAATTTCTATGATTATTACGGTCAAGTACAGTTTTGTGTGACTGACGTTTACCTTCTGCATCGCATGTATACAACCAGACAGATGACAAAACAATCAAACTATGAAAATAATACCTAAAAAGACTAAATTTAAATACATTTTTGAGTTCGACTAGTGAAATAAATAAAATAGAATAAGGGTTTAAAGATTCAAAGATACGTTTTTTTTTTGTTTGAAGATATTTAGTTAGTTGTATTACGATTAACTGAATGAAAAGTTAACGATAAGTGATATACCATAAGAATATGACACTGAATAAAACTGAAAAAAAAAACACTAACCGCAGGCCAGTAACTAAATGCAGCACAACGTTTCAAAAGTGGGGGAACTTATAACACTGACTTACCCCACTTCATTCCTTTCGGTATAGCAGGATCGTGCCAAATGAGTATTGTAGCCTACTGTCTTGTGTTTCTTCTGCTTGACAGATAATCTGAGACTATTTTCTTTGCAGAAACTAATAAAAGAATTTAGGAAAACATCTAGATTTACGGGTTTGAGTTTCCAATAGAATAAAAAGCAAAGTGAACAATTTTTTCATGATTCTTCACTCTTAAAAGCTTTTTTTTTATAGTGAGGTTAGTACCTTAACTGCTGTCAGAGTCTTTATGCCGCCTATGGGCCTCTGAATTGGCTTTACATGCCCTCGAGAAATATCTAACAAGCATGCTGGTTTCGTCACGATGTTTTCCTTTTCCAAAACAAGCGATAATTATGCATCATTGCCCACGTTCTTTTTTTGATTCAAATTTCTCGTGGATAACTTAAAAATATGTTTTTCTAACCAGTATTTTCAATTCCGAATAGCCTGAATTATCGTAGATTGTAAGCTGCAATGGCCCTGATGGGCCCCATAGGCACGTTTAAGCCGTTTTCTTTAATTTAAACATCAATACTGACAGTCTAAATTGCGAGAACTTATAAGCGAGTAAGAACGTAACGTAAAACACTTTATAAATTGCATTTAGGGCGCAAAAGAAATGTGTACGTGCTATGTTCAGATTGAAAAAGACTGATAGTTGTGCTCCGTTATTTAAAAAATATAATCTTCTTACGTTGCCATGTTTGTACATATATGAGACAGCAGTATTTGTGAAATGTAACCGTCACTTATTTCAAACATTTAGATCCAAACGACGCAACAACGATATATGTGCTGCTCCACATAACACTGCACTCTACTCAAAAAGTTTTTTCGGTATGGCACCCAAGATCTATAACAAGCAGCCTACAGAAATAAAAGCACTAGACGACATAGGTAATTTCAAAAAGGCTCTTTTTAAACTACTGGTAGATAAAACATATTATACAATAGACGAGTTCTTATCTGAAAATTTTAATATTAATTTGATAATGTCAGAATGTTGTTGTTATATTTATCTTATTTACAATTTTGACATACTTACTTGACTGATTTGGATTTTAATATGATGATTTGACATGATAGACAAATATTGAATTTAATGTAATAACTTATTTTATTTAATCTGTTATTGTATAATTTAATGTAATGAATAATATTATTATAACGTATTGTTTGTACGCCCTGTGGGTAGAATGTAGTGATACCTGTAAAGATTTGGCCTAAGCTTGTTAACACCTGTAATTATCGACACCTACATTGACAAATAAATGGATTTGATTTGATTTATATTTATATGATTTTCAAAACAATAGAAAAGTGAAAAGCCCTTATTACATTTCTGAGATATCATTTTACTTGCACAAAAACCTTTTTTTACAATAATGCTAGCAGCAGACGTATAATATTAAAAGTTTCTTTCAGATCAAAAGTGTTCATTCTCCGAGGAATAAAATTGAAATTTTATTGAATTTATATTGATGTTCATTTTTACTGGAACTAAACTAATAATGTCAATCCCACACATATTCCAACGTCTCTATCGTGTTTTTAAATGAAATAATATTCATGTTACAACAAACTTCATTGTTTGATACAATTGATAAATATTTAGGCTCACAGACCTACAAAATGTAATGAAAGTTTAAAACATGACGTTATGAACGCAACATAAAAACAAAAAATAATTCATCTACATCGGCGAGATTGCAATATAATTACATGAGTTCAACAAAACATATATGCCTACAAATAGAACATCTTTTTTTGACATAGTACATGCCTCGCATGTTCACCTAAGTATGTAACCGACTTTATACTGAAACGTTTATTTTCATAAGATTTATTAAACTTGATTCTTTCATCTCTCCCGCGTATGTATGAGCGTTCTCTGAACTCAACTTAGGATTTATTGCTTGTGAAACATTTTGTACAATAGATATGATTAGTTATACTACTAGATTACTTTTTCATGTTTCTTTGGCTACAAGGTTTTGTTTTAATTGTAGAAAACATACGTTACATCTTTTCATCTTAATCTTGTAATTTTCAATGGATAAGATATAAGTGTAAAACGCACTAACAACTCGCCAGTTATGTTTAAGTCTCATGTAATAGAGCTCGAACCTATTGCCATCAAATGGGCTCAAATAATTAAACCGGGCTGTTTAAAAAAAAATCCTGATGAAAAAACCCAATAACACTTTGTTCGACCAAGGAATCGAACTCAAGATCTAACGGCTACCAGTAACACTTCTGGCTCCTAAACCAACGAGGCACTCATTATGTACTGAAAATCTGCATATACAAAAAAAATATTTTAGTTGATTGTTCTACCACGGGAATTTTATATTAATACTTGCTGTGCCCGCGACGTCGTCCGTGTAGTATTAGATTATTTCTAAAATAGAAGTAACCTAAGTTAATCCTTATTACATCAGCTATCTGCTGGTGAAAGTCCCATCAAAAGCGGTCCAGCCGTTCCAGAGATTAGCCGGAACAAACAGACAGACTGACAGACATACAAAAATTGAAAAAATGTTATTTTGGTATATGTACCGTATATACATTCATATGCATGAAGTAAAAAGCGGTTATTTTTATATTTCAAACAGACACTTCAATTGTATTTATTTGCATTGTATTATAGATGTATAGATATAGATGTATAGATAATTATGGTTACTATTAATTTCACCACTTTTAGGTACAGGTTTACAAAAGATAGCAAACAATACAAATCATAATTGTAAATTCAAACTATTAATTTACAACGGGTTTTGTGTTAACGGCTTTTAACTTTTAAAACGGCTATTATGAGTGGCGATAAATTTGTCGCGCGCACTGTGTACACGGATGTAGAAGTAATAGAAGAGTCTGTGTACATTTGAATGATGATTTCAATACATGAATGACGGATCCGAACAAAGCCATAGCGCTTTGTTCTTGCACTTAATGTGCATATTGCCAGTATGTGAAATTCACAGCCGGCTTCTCTGTTCCTTGATCATCAATCTGGATGATTTTAAGTTAGAGTCAATCGGTTTCTTCTAGGCAAGCTCCACCCAAGGCCACATCATTATATCAGGCGAGTTGTGCCGATTGAAGTGTTGTAGCCTATTTAGTATAATTATTAAAAAAATACAACAAAAAAAGGGTTCCCTATCCATTTGCATAAAATTTTAAGACCTAATATAACTTAGCATAATTTTGTTTGGCTTAATTATATTTTCGCATAATATAATTACGCATAACAGCTTACGCATAATTTCTCTAACCATAATAATGATTAAGTATAATATTCTAAAGCATAAATTTATTAACCATAAAGTTCTAAAGCATAACTTTTTTATAAGCAAGCATACAGCATGCAAACA
The DNA here is from genome assembly GCA_963082945.1 of Cerastis leucographa. Classification (NCBI taxonomy): domain Eukaryota; kingdom Metazoa; phylum Arthropoda; class Insecta; order Lepidoptera; family Noctuidae; genus Cerastis; species Cerastis leucographa. The sequence goes on along the minus strand of OY720381.1, from coordinate 20,918,586 downwards.
AGCATACAGCATGAAAGCAAGCATGCAGCAAACAAGCAGGCATGCAGCATGCAAGCAAGCATGCAGCATGCAAGCAAGCATGTAGCATGCAAGCAAGCATGCAGCATGCAAGCAAGCATGCAGCATTCAAGCAAGCATGCAACATGCAGCAGGCAGGGTTTCTGTCACGGCTCCGCCGCTGCGGGCCTCCGGCGGCCCCACGCGTTCTTATCGTCGCAGACGGCTTTCGCTCACCACCGCAGCTTCGGCTTGTTAGCAGGCTTCGCCGGCCAGCCTCAGCCACGGCGGCTCGCTCGCAGTTGCCTGCTCCTCAACCCGCGGGCTGCCCGCCGGTTTTAAATTACACTCTAGGGGTAGGACAAACAAGACTACGTGGAGTCGGTTTTGCAGCGATTCGGTTCTGTCACTAACTTTTGTTGCACAGCATATTAAATTTTTAACCTAGTTAGTTTAATTTTTAGCCTACTAACGTTATGCGAATCAAATTTATGCCAAAACAAATTAGTCTTTAAGATGATTATGCCAACATAAAATGAATGCTTAAAAAATTATGCCGAAGTATTATTATGCCAAAACAAATTGTGCCAAAATCGTTATGCCGAAGTATATTAGGATAAAAAGAACATTATGCGAAAAGAAGGGATCCCCAAAAAAAGAGTAGAGTAAGACATCCGTAATCCCATAATTTTTCGACTTTTTCAACCACAAAATAATTTTTATATTTTTTTTTGGTGGAATACATTCGTTGTCAAAGTGAAGTGAGCAACTTTATCGAGACGAAATGACCACATTTGTCGCACTTGGCTTTGACACAATGTCGAGTAACTTCGTTCAAACCGAAACGAGGCGAATTAAAATAACATCACGCCTGTAAACCCCGAAAGGTTAGGCAGAGGTGTACTTAATATAGTACACCCACATTTATTTATTTATTTATTTGGATCTCCAACAAGCGGTTCTTTTACGTTCCTTCAATTACAGGAGACCACAGCATGCACATAATATATCTAGGTGTTTACAGTGTACATTTCGCCAGTTATGTTTCAGTCCTATGTAATAGGGGGCGAGTCTATTGCAAACAGTAGGGCAAAAATCGCGCTGATCGTATCATTCTGATTATGTGCGTGTGGCTGCAAATGAGGAATTCCTGATGAAAAAGCCCATTACACTGCCTGACCCTGGTATCGAACTGAGGGCTTCATGCTCAACAGTTGGCTTGCAACCACTCGCCCAATGAGGCAACTCCGAATTGCTCGGTCTATAATCCCTTATGTTGCTAGATCGTGCTTGTAGCGGTCTGCTAAAGTCCGCATCCGATTACGTTATTCCCATAAAAGCCACTGCAGGTCACGTTCGGTTGTCAGAAGCTCCCGTACTTCCAGTAGCTCCTTTACATCTTCGTTTTTAGAAGCGCATCCGAATCCATTTGCATCGGCCACTCGGCATATTTCGCGAACATTCGGGCCCCGTTTGTCACCGCGCTCGAACATTTACGTTGCACGCTGAATTGTAAAATATTATCTGATCATTTTAATTTGTTACCAGTTGTGGAATTTTTATTTTAGTTACTGTAGGTATAAGTGCTATTTTTCAGGAATTATACTGATGACTATTGTGAATTCATAGGAAAAACAGGACAACAAACACGTCAACATCTTAGTTATATCATCGTCATCTGCCTTAGCCTTTTCCCAACTTTGTTGAACAACATCACTTTAGAACGGAATTTTGTTCTAGAATATAATATGCTGTTAGAACCTGCCCATAGGTCCGAAAGACTAGTGTTACTTTTCTACCTAACCTAGAATAAATCAAGAGATATTACACATAATAGCATACCGGGACAGGGGAGAGAGGTAAAAAAAGTTGTTGCGTCTACCTCAAGTAACACGGCGACAAGAGCAAAAAGATGATGAATCTACATTTGAGTAGATATTCAATTCTTTGACGTTTGTGAGGGAGGTTTATTTCCAAAAGCAACACCACCCTAAGGCCCTCAATCGCACGAACTCGACCAAGATCAACAAACATATCGTAGAAACAGCACGATACCTGAAGATACCTTCCAAATACAGGAGTTATCTAGTTCAGCCGCTTATTTGCTGTTCAAACATCGAACTATCGACACACGGTAACTGTGCACAAATATTTGACATCAATACAGGAACGAACACACGACAATGTTCAACAAACAGATACAACTTTTTTCATATATTGAAAACAAACTAGTTGAGTGGTTAGGCGAAGAATATTGAGATTTTTTTTTGAATGGGATGTTTGTTTTATTGGGGATAGGGAAGGATCAAATCAAAAATGGCGTGGTTTATACTATTTCCAGTTCAAAATATTTTCTTTATTAGAATTACTTCTAACAAAAAATGAATGTCTCAATGGAGAAATCAACATTTGTCTACATGGTTTCATTGTCATTGCAGATAATGTAGTATTCCTGAAAAAGTTTCAAGAAACACTACACTTTTTTTTAATACTTTGCGCCACATTTAGAATTTCTCATGTATCATGGATGCGTTTACATGTTTGTAAAACAAATACATATACAAATATTTGTTCCGTGCGGGGATCGCACCCACGACATGCAGCGCAGCAGCCAATCGCTCAGCCGCTGCGCCGTGCCGTGAATTACCGGCAATCACAATAATTTGAAAGCGCACATGGATGAAGAGAGCCCAGAGTGCTCTCTTCATCCATGGCTCAGTGCTAACAGGTCCGACTTAGGAGTTGTCGGTTGTAGGTTCGAACTCAGGCATCAGGCGCGGTACTTTGTGTAATTAATTTCATCGCCACTGCCCTCAAAAAGGTGAAGGAAAACATCAAGAGGAAACCGGCATATCCTAGAACCAGAAATTAAAAGAAATGAGACTTCTAAAAACCAGCACTGGGCAAACATGGTATATATGCCCATTTCCTCCCACAGAGGGGAGGCTTGTGCCCCAAACGGTGGGAAAAATATAGGCTTATTAATCCATATGATTTATGCTCATGGACATGCATATTATATGGTTAACCTTAGGTCTTTACGTTTTTTTTATTTGTTAATGAGCATAACCAGATATTCTATCGGGATAATATTTATTAGAATAAAAAACGAGTTGCACTCCGGGGGTGCCGGCAGAAGTGAAAACTTGAATATTAACGTTGTGCATTTTTGATATAATAGGAATGGTTAGGGAATTATTTTGCACGAATTGCTTTAATTATCAGTATATAAGTACTATAATTTATGTGGTAAAATACAATGTTCATTTATTGCGCTATCGTACACAAACATGACAATCTGTCTTACGAATTTTACCTCTTTGGAGAAACCGAAGGTTTTGTTTGTGCATAAGATAATTATCTAGTTTTGGAAACCCAAACTCAATGACAGATGTCATAAAGTTCAAATTCCTTCGTAGCCTAATGTCAATCCGTCTTACGAATTTTCTATGTGACGATCTGACGCGAGTTTAACATTTTAAACCCATCGCAAAAGTGCACAACGCCGCTAAAAAAGTTTTCACTTCAAAACCCATTGTTGTCAGAAAAGATACCCTTTTACTAGTTTTGCAGCAACCAAAGTAAGTACGAGTATATATAGCAATCACAATTATGTATGTTCAAAAAGAGTAAAATCTTTTTCGTAAATGTACGTGAGGTACATATTAATTGAACAGTCATCAGCAGGTACCGTGTTACCGAATAAATGAACTCCAAAACTTTCCATTAACAATACAGAAAGTAATTAATTATTGAGATTGCATGAAGTGTATGACGCCCCCGTGGGTTTCAATTGATTTTAGAGGAGCTACACACATGTTTGGGCTAGGAAGACGAAAAATATTTAGTTATACGGTTGGGAAAAACCAGCCACCCACCACTCAGCTTAGCTCGAATTGTTCTGAGCCGACTCGAGTGTGTTTTAGCGAAAGTGGATGTAGATGAATTTTGCTTGAAAGGCACTAGCCGCATGAAAGTCGAAGATGTATAGTGATCAGGGACCGATCAATCGGTTAAAAGGTTAACCGATAAGACCCATCATCTGCTTAGCCTTTTCCCAAACTATCTTTTTGGCGGCTACCAGAACGCAGACAGCTGTGTACCAGTATTTTACATGAAGCGACTGCCTATCTGACCTCCACAACACAGTAAATGGGTAATACGATACCCCTTGGTACGACTGGATATCAGACTTTTGGCTTCTGACTATACTCGTAACTACTGTCAAAGATCTACAAATGATGAATGAATTTCCGAGGCACGGAGGATACTCGGTATCTAATTATGGTCACCCATCCATGGACCAAACTCGGCAAGTACGGCTTATCCTTAAAGATCGACCCGTGCGGCTGTTATTATTTAGCCATGAGCTCCTCGTTTAGACCTATAACCCATATGTTAGAATAACCATCATATGGATGGACCATTACAAATCATCATCATATTCTTGCCCTTGTCCCATTCTACCTGGGGTCGGCGTATCACATTTAAACCTTGTAAATATGGGTAGATTTAAATTTGACTAATTAACCAGAACGAAAGAGAGAAAGAACAGAGTGCGGACTAATTCCGTCATCATCTTGCTGATTGCGTGAACCGGTTATGGTAGGCTCATTAACCCTATAACACGGGTTATTAACCTTTACTCGAGGGGTTTTCCCTGACCCTGAAAATAACCCGATTGATCTCTACAAGGTGTTGTTTTGCATTCTCGTCAAATTCAAGGAGGTACATATGCTAATGATTCTCGTCCCGAATCAATAATAAAACGGGTAGGTAATTTTTATTGTTTTTCTTATTATCAGAAATCGGTAAGTGTGAACCACCCGTGTTTTAAACGCGGTCCGTCTTGTTCTCGCCCTATAACCTAGGTTACACACATACAAACAATATCAAACATTTATTCGATAATTTCTTGTTCCCTAAACCACGGTAAGGCGGTTATTCTGAAATATTGACAAAACTAAACAACCAAAAAAATCAGCGTTTATTAATATTTAACTAGGTACCGTAATTATAGTTGATTATTTATGTATTTTGTGACCACCTGCTGAAATTTGACGAGGATGCAAAACAACATCTTGTATATGGGTAACTTTTTCGGCCTTTGACAGTGATACTTTCGGGGAACAATAATGTTTTAAGAGGTCATAGTAACCCTCCCCTTTCATTATTATTCTAGAGTGGGAAAGAGATGGAGCTAGACGACCTGCATAGCTCCGTCTTTCCCACTCTGGAATAAGACAGAGACAATAATGTTTTAAGACGTCATGGTTGGCCACTCGGTCAGATTTATTATTCAATACAGTTACTACTAGTATAGTTATTACTTCCGAATATTTCTACTATCCGTAACCAAAATTCATGCTTTGGACGTAGAGTTGCAGACGCCAGCCCATTATACATTACTTCTGTAGCGACCTACATAAAGCAACTTACTACAAAAAGTACTACAGTGACATCTATGACACGACGGAAGAACTTACATCAATTTCCTACATCTCGCAAGCAAAGTTTACTTTTTTTTTTTGTGAATGGCCTCTCGCAGTTCAACCTATGAGGTTGTCGTCTGCTTAACCGGAGTAAGGCCTCCAGCCAGGGCATAAAAACTTACAAACTAAGCGACTGCCTGCTAAGGGCACCCCCTATGAGATACGAACCTCGGCTTAGGGCGTCGCTGGGGGAGGACTGCAAGGGGACAGGCTGGATCTGAACGGTATCTTTATTTAGGGGCATGGACCGGGACGTCGCGACGGACCTCGACGGCGAGGTCGGAAAGACGGCGGTTTGAGTCGGAACTTTTTAAGAGTGCTAGTCTCTTTGCTACTCTCCTGAAGGAGGGTGATAGCATCATCTGGAGTGACGAGGGTATGCCTAGGACGGCGTACTGTACTAATGCGCGAGGGCTCGTAACGGGCGGCCGCAGCGATCAGGGGATTACGGTGTTTAATGGCGTTATCGAAGAAACGCTTCGAAAGACGTTTCATAAACTGAAGCACGGTGGGCATTCTAAGGTCTACGTGTAGACCGGTTCTTACGGACGGACTCTACGTAAGAACCGGTTCTGATGCAAAGTTTACATCGACTTAAGAGTATATAGAGAAACCCGACAACACCTGTCTGTTCGGAGGATCCTCCCTTTTCTAAGGAGTATCGAGGAACCTTACACCCTGTTCCTCATACCTACTCCTAAACTTCCAAACCGAAAGTGCAAACCCGTCTAGTGTATAGCATCTCTTTGACTATACACCTACATGAGTGAGTGGGCTATATTGAAACACGAGTGCTTCAGCCCACGTGGTTTAACCGTAAACAGTTCTCTTGAAAGTAATTTATATTTACTAAGCATACAGTTCAGCACGAGACTTGTTTTAAAAATAGGTATATTTAATTACTGTACTCCTCCACAAAAACTCATTTTTAGGGTTCCGTACCCAAAGGACCAAACGGGACGCTATTACTGAGACTTCGCTGTTCCGTCCGTCCGTCCGTCTGTCACCAGGCTGTATCTCATGAGCCGTAATAGTTAGCCCGATGAAATTTCAACAGATTATGTATTTCTGTTGATGCTAAAACAACAAATACTAAAAACAGAATAAAATAAATATTTAAGGGGGTTCCCATACAAAAAAAGTGGCTTGAAATTTTGTTTGGCTCGTTTTTATTATTGGAACGGAACTCTTCGTCCGCGAGTCCGACTCGCACCTGGCAGGTTTTTTACTAATGAATGTATTTTTTACAAGCTTGTTATTAGTTTCACCTGTATTTTTGTTTGTAATCGACTCCTTTGGGCGCGATTTCGACCCACTTTAAACGGCCGGATTTCGTTCAAACTTTGTAGGTTTATCGAGGACCGATGACAATACCTTAATTTGATAAAATTATTCCATTTTTCAATTTTCAAAATAAGTTTTGTTAATTTATATAATTTTCAACAATAGTCGATAAGGCAGGAATTGATGTTAATTTTAAATTTCAAACATTACCTTAAAAATATTAGGAAATTTTCGAATACCAAAGAAAATTTTTAATCCAACAGAGCAAATAATAGTTTTAAATAAATAATAGTTTAAAAAAAACTAAAAAAAAAACATGCTTTTTGTAGAAAACCGAACTAAAAAATAGAAAATAAATTTGAATAAATTTAAATTAAGAAAAAAATCGTGGGGTGAATGGTGTCAATAGTTATATAGTACATTACACACCTAGGGCAGTAAAGTAAAAAACACCCCACGCTTTTTTTCTTAATTTGCATGTTTTTTTGTTTTTTTAAACTATTATTTTTGTAGCCAAGACGCAGACTTGAAGTTTAAATATTTGTAGGGCCTACAGATAGTTGTTCCGGGTCTGACTGTTTGTGTATGTGAGTTTAAATCTTTGTAAACGCACCCACGATACAGGAGAAACGTCCAGAGTGGAGCGACGTTTAAAAAAAAAAAAGAAAAAAATGCCCACATCTGTACAAGAAAAAATCTTGTAGAATTTTTATCCGCTCATTTCACTGCCTTAAAATTATGGAAGTACTTATGCATACATAAAAACACACCTTTTTTCCAAGGAAGTCTGTAGAAACTACAGAGCGCTACCTACTACGATGTTCATGCATCTGAAATCTTAGCACGAGCGCGATGCGTAAACGTAATGTTAATACGCCGTTCGTAATTAAAAATACTAGTTTCACACAGAATTTACTCATCTATAGATGATACTGATTGTGCTTGTTGCAAACAATTTGACTAATATACTATTACTATACGATAACAGTATTTTTAATTCAAAAACCGACGTATTTACGTTACGTTTATACCACGCGGTCATTCTGGGCCTCAGTTGCTGGAACATCGTAACAGATAGCGCTCTAGCCTCTGGTAAAACACGCACTCCAGTTCTGTTGTGAGTTACTACACACTTGACCTTTTTCAGAAAGGTCTAGTGTGTAGTAGTCCTATCTGAAGAATATCACCAATAAGGTCACTTTCTAGGGCGTACCTTCCAGCGTTTCACACATATCGCATATTTCAACTGCAAAGTCCCAAAAAAAGTATTAATAATACCATTTTTCATGAACTGTAGGTAAAATAAGCTATTCATAACCTTGATTCTAAGCTAAAGTTAAAACACAACTCATTCCTAATTTCCAAAAGGAAAGAGGTCGCTCGATTTTGCTCGTAGATGAGCGTTACTTTAACTTGCTGAAAGACAGAGACAACATGATTAGGTGCCAGAACATGTTCTATAGTTAAACTTCCTACAAGAAAGAGACAGCACGATAGCCGGTTGGTGCAATAATATCCGTTACATCACATAATTCCGACTTGAGACCTAAGTGTTCCTATTACACTTTCCATCAACTTTTCACGGAATGGAGCCGCATACCGCGGTCCTATTCTGTGCGGTATATTTTAAGTTAAATTCTGTTCTTTCTGTGTGGATTTATTACTATGAATTCCTAAGATTCCTTAGGGGTTGATAAATACTAGATTCATAGATTAAGGTATATACAATTTAAATATAAGCAAAAATAGTAAAAGTATAACTAGAACTGATGCACGCTACTGAAGGCGCCAACCTCGTGGCTCAGTTCAGGGCTGACCGAATTTAGATTGCCATTGACACCTAAGATGAAGAGTAAGCGATCAAGGGGAAGAAGAAGAACAATGAAGAGCAGATTAGGATGTATAACTTTAATAATAACGTGGGTTCCTATACAACCTGATTATACCGCTCTTGGCTTAAAGTATTCCTGCGTGCTGTCAATACATCTACTTTATATTTAAAATCTTGCCAGTGGATTTTCGATTTAAGATCTTGTTGATTTGGCTTTTGGCGGATACTGGCTGTCGTCAAGTTCAGTACTACTCTCAAAACCTACGTATATATCATAACACCACGCCTGTACATTTCAATATTTCGACGTTTAAGGCCCATGCAATATGAGGCGAGCCTATTGCCATCAACGGGACACAAACATCCATACTCCGTGGCTGTTACTGAGAAATCATCAAATTCAGGTTATAATGTTCCCACTGCTGGGACACAGGCCTCCTCTCTATGAGAGGGAATGGGCTGTATCCACCACGCGGGCCCAGTGCGGGTTAGTAGATGTCACATTTCTTCGAATGTTTAGTTCTAGGAGTTGTTTTACTGCACCGTTTTGAGTGCACAAAGATACAGGTAGGCGCATTACTTTGTGTCACACGGTGACACAAAGTAATGCGCCTACCTGGGTTTTAACCCGCGGCTTACTCGTAAGTTGGGGCTGCCACCACTGCGCACCGCTGCTTTACTGAGAAATACCTACTAAAAACCCCAATAGCAACTTGCTCGACCAGGGAATCGAACCCAGGCCCTCATGCTCAACAGTCGCAATTGCGTCTAATAAACTAACGAGGACTGCTTGTAAATAAATCATAAACAACATCAAGTACATTCTACTTACCACACAAACTTATATCGCCTCCAGAATATAACCAGGAAAAAATAAATTACCTTCTGGAGTAGCATAATTCCGCCGTGTGCATCCAGAATAAGGATGCGGAGGAAACATTGCTAAAGTGCATTCTCAACGTTCCTATCTTTTGTGTTAAGCGGGAGAAAGACTAACAACTGTTGGTTCTCGTATATACACAGGCTTTTTATTTACTGCTCGCGGTTAGGTTAGAGGTAATGCGTTGAATATTTTGATAGCAGAGTGAGTTTTTGTACGTACGTACGTATACACTAACAAAAAATACTCTATTTAAAAATGTGTTTTTTTAGACTGTTTGAAAGTGTTGGCTTACACGTGTAATCACTGAAGGTTAAGGCTTGGGTTGCCATCCGTCCGGGTTTACCCGGATTTGTCCTAGTTTAGAGGGCATCCGGGGAGCGTCCGGGCGGGGCTTCATTTGTTGTCCGGGTTTAAAAAGACAAACAAACTAGTCAGTAATTAAAATAAATTCAATTTCCAAGAATATGCTGCATTGATTTTTACAAATTCCTTTTAAAAGGGAAGATATTCTAAATGCTAAAGGAGAGAGTGATAAATACAAAAAAAAAACTGAAAAGTAAAAAGGCAAGAGGCTGAGGAAAAAGCTTTTTAAGGTCTGAACATAATAAAAAAGGTCATTTATGACATTTTTCACTGTTTTTATTACACTGACTATGTCTAAAAAAACCTGTTGGAATATCCGGGTTCTGGGCTCTAAGATCCGGGGTTTTTACGCGTCTTGTCCTGGTTGCCAAATTTTAGAGATGGCAACCCTAGTTTAGGCAGAGGTGTACACCCACATTTTGCCAGTTATGTATTAAGTCCCATGTAATAGAGGGTGAGCCTATTTGTTGTGAAGTGTTGACTCGTTTTACCAAAAAGAGATTTAGTACTGATTGTTGTTTTAATCGGTGAAGAAAAAAAAGAAATAACACACGCGTATTGTGAACTGCAATCTGAATAGAGACAAAAAGCTCTAAATCAAATCAATATTTCGTGTTTTTGGTCTCGAAACACAGAATATTATGACACCATTCTTTAACATAACATCAGGCCTGTAATCTTTACAGGGTTAGGCAGAGGTGTGCTAGCCATTAGCGCACCCACAGTTCTGTTTAAGTCCCGTGTGATAGGGTGCGAGCTTGTTGCCATCCTTCACCGTTTTGAGGGCAGCGGTGAAGAAATAAATTACACAAAGTAATGCGCCTGCCTGGGTTCGAACCTACGACTTACTGCTCGTAAGTCGGGGCTGCTACCACTGGGCCACCGCTGCTCTCAAAACGGTGAAGGAAAACATCGTGAGAAAACCGGCATGTCTTAGAACTAAAAAATCGAAGACATGTGACATCTACTAACCCGGACTGGGCCCGCGAGGTGGATTACAGCCCATTCCCTCTCATAGAGAGGAGGCCTGCGTCCCAGCAGTGGGAACAATATAGGCTGATGATGATGATGTTGCCATCAACCGGGCACAAATCCAGACTCCGTGGCTGCTCTTCACAAATTCCTGATGTGAAAAAAAAACCAATAACAATTTGCCAATTAGACCAATGTGGCAGTTCCCTTACCATTTCTTATTTCATGACCATTCCTTACAATTAAAAAATCATACTAAGTACTCCATACATTGTATTCTACGTCTCATTTGCCTTACAATCCTTTCTGCACTAAAAACCAAAACTAAAAAGACAACACGTCTAAATTTAGCGCAGTTTACTTTATTTCACGAGCGTCCCGTCGCGTCACGTTTCGTCACGTCACGTCGCGTTGCGTCCGTCGCCGAAAAACGTCAGTTTGGTGACCGGGACGGACAACATGGCACGCTACTTTGTATGGAGCAAGAAATAGTGGGGTATTGTGGACGTTTGAGTGCCTTTACGTCAGGTGCCCATGGATCGGGTGTTGTTCGTTTGAAAGCGTTGTAACTTTGTCAATTGAAGCTAAATGTTTGTTTAACATGCGAGACACTCAAGAGAAGAGCTATAGATTGAGCGATGTTGGGCTTTTCCCCCTACGACCGGGTGAGAAGCATCGAAATACGATGACTGGCTACGTACATTGCAAACAAGTAATGAACAGTAAATGAAAGTGGGCGGGCCACATATTCTGTACTGGGTGGAAGATGGGGGACGAAAGTGCTGGGGTGGAGAACGCGGACAGGACGGAGGAATGTGAGAAGACTACCGTCTAGGTGGACAGAACATCTTAGAAAAGTGGTTGGAAGAAACTGGACAGCCATGACACATAACCAACACAAAAGAGTTTTGGTAGGGAATGAAATTAGTCTTCACTTCACTTTTTTGAATCACAAAATACTTACAATAAAAATGCTTTTCCAGATTGATGTTTTCAATGTATTTTTTGTATTTTTTACCGATTAACAATATACATAAAATACAAATAATGTTACCTAGTTTCACAAAAAAAACAATATTTGTATATTTGTGTTATTCGTCACAGATTCTTTGTCTATCGTTACAAATAAAAATCTGCATCAATTACACACAGTACAAACATCAATATAAACGTCCGGCTAACGAACTAAAATATTGTTTATTTTACAAATATGGTGATGATCATGAAGCAACTTTTGTACCTTCAGTAGGCCGCACATCACAGCTAATATATCTTTAGCTGGCCTAGCGTAAGGCCCGATTCCAATAAAACAGATAAGAACGTTGCAGTGCGGAAACATGCAAGATTCAACCCAACCAATCACAGGAGAAACAGACAGACACGATGTGGATTTCAACTAATTGATAAGGAGAACACTGTTGATTCTCGCTCTTCACTATCTGTTCGGCGCGCCTCCACTTTGGTGTAGTATAGCTGCTATTCCAATGGAGTTATACGAGCAAGTGTCTAAAAGTAACCAATAATATTGCTATTATATCATTATATCACAGCTTGGGTTTAAGGTCACAAAAACCTTAAACCCAAAACTAGCAAAAATTATTGCTGGGAAACGACTTTTTTTTGGGGGGTGTAAAATCATGTTTTGTGGTAGAACTCAATGTAACGCACTCAAAACATTGTGCTGATGGACGGATTGAATAGTACGGGGGCCGTGAAGGTGTTTAAAGTAAAAATCATACATTAAAAACTTGTATTTAAAAAAATACTTGTCAAAAAGTTGGAACTTTGACCCCTAATATCTCGGTAACTAGAAGGTTCCCAGATATAGTGTAGAACAAAAAAATGGTCGCAATGACAGGGAGAACCAGTGCTTTTCGGCTTCGTTAAGAGGTGTTTTACACCCTTTATACAGTCTCGAAAAATAATATGGTTCTCTGCCCTTTCTCCGAAAATTGTTTGCCAGATTTTCACTTGCTAACTAACGTTTCACAGAATTTTATTTCGCCGAATAATCGTTTGCCAACTTATCATATCATTTTGTTTTATTTCCCAACCTCACAGTTACCAACTGTACGTTTGGTCTGATTTTCATAATGACACTTTTTAAAATGCCAACTTTTTCCCCTGGCACCACTCCCATGAAAAGGTAATGCACCGTTCTTGAGAAAAACCAATTATTGTAAACTAACCTCAAAGCATTTTACATTCGCCTAAAAAACGTCTTCGACGTAGCCCCGCTGCGCGGGGCTCCTATTTCTGTCTGCAGGGTTTAGGGTTTTCGAACCTAACCCGTCCGAGTCGGGGTGCCCCAAGTCCACAGCTCGCTTCGCTCGCTCTTGCATCCAAAATCTGCTGGTAGCAAAGTAACATTGCCTATTGTAAACACATACAATCAGTGGGGCTACATTGGGGATTTTTAGGTTGTTTTAAAAACGGTATGTTTGACAAATGATAAATGTTCCAAACGTTTTGTGTCATTATAATAATCAGCTTAACAATAATTCTACCAAATGAAACGTTGTCATACAAAAATTTGCTAATCGTTAGTTGTCAAAGTGAAACATCGGCGAAACGTTGGTTGGCAAGTAAAAATCGGACAAACAATTTTCTGCGAAAAGGCAGGACACCCAATAACATGTATACACTTAGCAAAACTGAAAAGTGATTTGCTCGTGAAATTACGGTTTCTACGTTGAGATAAGACCTATTTCGTAATAGTATGGCTTCCAAAATTCCTTGTTCGTGAAAACGTAAAACCTTAATCAATACAGTACGAGAAAATCAGTTTTAAAAGTTGCTGCGTGTATACATATTATTATACGTGACTGTACATGACCACTACAAATTTCGGTTTTCCCAATTAGCCTTAAATACCCGCCATCAAAACTACTAATTATGTACTTGTTATGTATATTTCCGCTAAACCACGGACAGAGTTGATGCCATATTACCACAATATTCCATCAAAATTATTTCGTATTCATTACCCAACAGTTATTTAATATACCAACTAACCAGAATTAAGCAAAACGTTTCCAGGAAATAGTATATACATACTAATAAAGCTTTCAAATAATTTAGGAACCTAATAATGCATGACAACCACAATATTGTGGTCAAATAAATGGAGCATAGGGTTTCTAAATATTCAGGGTGTATCAAATGAAAAATATATTTTGTGTGCAAAACGGATTTTACGCTACAGATGCATCCTGTATGGCGTAAAAGCCCTCAATTTTAAAACTCAATAGTTTATTTATCAATTGAAACGTCGAAAAAAACCTAGCACCCTATTTTTTTGAATTCAGAAATATAAAAAAACTGGCCATATATTTATTTTATTCTGTTTTTGGTATTTGTTTTTATAGCATCAACAGAAATACATAATCTGTAGAAATTTCAACTAGCTACCTATCACGGTTCATGAGATACAGCCTGGTGACAGACGGACGGACGGACGGACAGCGAAGTCTCAGTAATAGGGTCCCGTTTCACCCTTTGGGTACGGAACGCTAAAAACGGATAAGGTAGGTAAAAATTATTTTTTTACATTGTTATCATAAATCAATTGCCAAGGATGATGTAACTCCAAACGCAAAAATTAGTGCTGCCCTTGACAGGATATGGAGCTGTGTCTCAAACTATGTGTGACCTCCTATCCTGCTATATCTGCCCCAAAACACGAAGACATAGACACGTCTGCACTGCAATCAACGCTACGTAGTAATGGCGAAGTTTACAGCCAACACAATTTGAAGAAGAAGAAACAACATAACACATTTTCTACACTTAAAGGTGTTTTCCAATCCCTATACCAAAATTAATACGAATTAAACCAACGCTGACACAACTCTAACGTGGGAAACCAATCCACAATCCACGGAGCACAAGTTACAATCTACGACCGTCATTTACAGCGTCAAACCCGCACAGATATTGCGCCAACTTCGTCCAATCTAAAGCGATCAAAGAAAAATATGAGCCAGAAATATTCGATAAGCAACGTACTAACATACCAATATACGGCTGCAATGTATCACTAAAGCAATAAAGAGAAGAAAGCCGTTAGTGTCTAAATAACGAAATAAAATATTCAATGGCTTGGAAATGGGCACACATTATTTGTGCCTAACGTTCCTTGTAACTTTAACTTTGGGCAAAAATCTGCGCGTCGGACACATACGGACTGGTGGAGTGGCTAACGTTTTATCTTTTAATAT
Source organism: Cerastis leucographa (assembly GCA_963082945.1). NCBI lineage: Eukaryota > Metazoa > Arthropoda > Insecta > Lepidoptera > Noctuidae > Cerastis > Cerastis leucographa. The sequence goes on along the minus strand of OY720381.1, from coordinate 20,903,544 downwards.
CTTCAAATTTCTAATTCTTATGTTCTTATTTTTATAAAGATCTATATCTAGTCCCATTTGCAGATAGGTATTTTATCGTAAATCATTTTCGTTGTTGGCGTCGGTTACAACATTTCTCGCACTCACTGTTTTTCCTTGGTCTGCGCGATTCTCTGCCAGTTCTTGACTCAGTATATTATGATTCTTATAATCTTGGTGCCCAGTCATTTATGTAATAAGAGCTTGAAGAGATAGGATTTGTATCGAGATACTACACACACCACCTATACTGTAGGTACATATACACTTATAGAAAAAAAACCCCCGACACAAAAATAGATAAAACAATATAAGTTTAAGAAGCATGAATTAAAAATTAAATTAAAAATTTAAAAAACCCCCGACACAAAAAAACCTCTAAAAAAACAAAAATAAAATAATCCAAGCGTCTTAGCGTCGGGGGACCGCTAAGTAGACCGCTTAGTACAAGCACATAACAAAGTGGACCCCCGACGCTAAGACGCTTGGATTATTTTATTTTTGGTTTTTTAGAGGTTTTTTTGTGTCGGGGGTTTTTTAAATTTTAAATTTAATTTTTAATTCATGCTTCTTAAACTTATATTGTTTTATCTTAGCCTTGACTGTCCCAATACTGGGCATAGGCCTCCCCCATTGCTTCCACTTTTCTCGGTGTTGCGTGTCATCTCGCCAATTAACGAAAACAGCAAAAATTAAAAAAAAAAAAACTTTCTGGGGGAGGGGGGGTTAGCACCCACCCCCCCCCTGGCAATGTCCATGGTGACAAGTGACAAGATTTCAAATTTCGAATCGATCAGACCTGTGGAAATTGTTAATTTCCCTTCAACTAGAAAAGAGGTGATGGCCTTCAAACTTCAAACGGCTGATCAGATTTTATCGGAACATAGCTAAGAACACTCTCGATTAAAACACCTTTCAAACGAAACCAATTTCATCAAAATCGGTTCATCCGTTTAGGAGCTACGATACCACAGACAGACACACAGATACACAGATACACACGTCAAACTTATAACACCCCTCTTTTTTGGTCGGGGGTTAAAAACCAAACTTTTCCTAGTAAAAGTATTTTTACTCATGCCTAAGTTTACCCTTGCATATCTCCGCAGCTTCCCAAACAGTACCTAAGTATGTAGCGGCAGTAAGCTAAGGGTGGAAGTGTGAAATAACAACAGAATGGCCGTTAGCCGCGCCCGCGGTCCGAAACGATACTACTTTTTTCATTACCTACGCAACCTGCGGTGGCTAGGGAAAACGCGATTCCAGAGGGCAATATTTTGATCAGCATGGAAAGTTTTTGTTTCAAGTTTACCTATCAGACAGGTTTTAAAAAAATCATAGGCAATCTTAAAATACTGGTATTCAACTGTTACACTGGAATACCCTAACATATTTGGGAAAAGTCTAGGCAGCTGATGATGATAAGATATTCGATAGTTTGATTATCGCTCACTGCCTCTAAGACTGTCACCCAGAAATGGGGTTTTAGGCTAATTATGCTACGATCTTGCTCATAATTCAATAAAAAATAAATGAAAATGTTCTATCTGCATCAAACTTCGCGTATTTTAAAGACAATGACCATTATGGATGGAGTAACACGGTGGCTTTTTATTTTACTGCCCCTACTGAAACTTTACAAATATTTTTTTTTAGGCTTAACTGTCTCACTCTGGGGCAGAGGCCTGCCCTGTTCCTTCCAATTCTCTCTTTATCCATGTTGGAGAAAATAAAAACAGCCGAATTTAGCGATAAGAACTCAAAACCGAGTCCGGGCTCAATGAATTCAGTTTTTACAGATTACAGTCGCTGATGATGAGTTCTAAAATTTTGTCGAGCCTTTATCATCTCTGGACCCATCAAAGCATGCTTTAAAAAAAATACTTAGCTGTTAAACCGCTCACTCCCTAGCCCCACGGTAAGTGCTAAACTGTCGCAGCTATTTTATTGTCGCGCGACACAGCGGCAACTTAACACTCTTGTTTGCAACTTACTGTACAGTTCGCCTTTTTTTGTTGCCTTGTTGCCGCTTACGATTTGTTGCTTTGCCCGTAATTCGTAAAACCGATATTGGTAAAGTTTTATGTAGAAAGTTTCGTGGGCAATTATAGGTTTTAGAGTGAGAAAAATGTTTTGTTACTGGGTTTTGTGTTGCTGTATAAAATTTGTTCGTTAAACCTTTGCGGCTTGTAAGGTTACTTTTAAAAACAGCATGTGCCAAAAATTTTCACGATTTTTATACCAAATTAAATATTGTATAGTATACCCACTTGCCACAAAAGTACTAAGTTATGTCACAAAAGCCTTCCGGAAAATATTGGGATAAAAACAAAAGTGACTGCACGGTTGGCGCAGTGGTTGAGCGATTGGCTGCTGCACTACGTTTTGCGAATTTGATACCCACACGGAACAAATTATTGTATGGCTTTCAAGTAGTTGTTCCAGGGCTGGTTGTTTGTGTATGTGACCTTAAATAATTGTAAACGCATCCACGATAGAGAGAAATTCCTAGTGAGGGGCAGAGAGTTAAAAAAGAAAGTTTCCCTGGTACCAAGGCCGCTGTACCATTTATTTAAACATTACACGTGTGTTGGTTGTCGAACTTGAAGATAAAAACGTAGGAAAAACATGACTAAGAAATGATGAAAACAGATTATCTCAGAAGTTAGATACCAGTTTTTAACATTCGTGCTAAGTGCTACCAAAAAATCACAGCACATGATTTTATATGCAGTCGCCGAAGTAACTCACCATGTTAAAATCGTTCACGTGTAAATGTGTAAGCGGTATGTTCCCAAGTAATAATATGATTGATAGCAAGAGAAATTTAATCTAGACTTTTACGAAAAACTAACACCAAAATAATATTTTGCTTATATTATGAAAATTATTTCACTTAGCTGGGAAAATGTGGGCGCATAAATGTTGGCGAGATTTTTTAAAGCAAATATTTCAAGCTCATTTTATTTACTACTGGCGATGCTGAAGTTTAAAACGGTTCTTTACTTGCTTGATTTCGGAGTAAACTGTTTTATATGACGATAGTTAAATTATCCATTATCACAGATTAGAATCTCATATGTATAGACGAATATATGAGAAATATTCTCTAATTAATTATGTGTTCTGCACAATACTAAGACAAGAAATAGAATTCTTACTCTGGTATTCTAAAGTCAAGTGCTTCATTGATTACTTATGCATTATTTTATGCAATAGACAAGGATTAAAAACGAAGTAAGAACCGACAAAGAAAGTTATGCTAAGAACTTTAACTTGTGCAGTTCCAACTTCCAGCTAATTTCTGATCTTAAATTTACTCAAGCAAACACTTTAACTTGTTTATAGATACGGATGTTAGTCAATGTTAAGCAAGCAAGCATTGGCTGAGAACTGTTTTAGTTTTCTTAAATTTCAACTTCTAAATCTAACATGGCTCGTAACGATCGGCCGCTGCGATCAGGGGATTACGGTGAATTAATGACATTATAGAAGAAACGCTTCGAAAGACATTTCATAAACGGAAGGACGGTGGGCATTCTAAGATCTACGTGTAGACGGTCATTACGGACATAAAAAGGGGCTCTCGTGACTTTACGCAAGAACCGGCTCTGTAAGGTTTGCATCCTATGGATGTACTTAGGCTTGGTTTCTGCGTACAAGACGCAAGCGTACGTCATAATGGGACGGATCACCGCGGTATAGAGGCGCAAGTTGCACTTGAGTGACAACTTGCTTTTTGCCGAAATCATGAAATGAAGTCTACCCATTGCAAAATCAGCTCGATTGCGAGCTGTTTTGATGTACGCCGCGAAGGACAGGTGGTTGTCGAGTAAGACTCCTAAGTACTAAGCTTGCTTCTCTCAAGGGATAGGCTTACCGTACATAGTGGTCTGGCTCAGTCTGATCAGGCTGAGCTCTTACGAAGTTTTTAGTTATTTATAAAGTACTAGTGGCCCGGATTTTTCAGGTGCAATTTACTAATTTATAAAAATACAGCTGTTTATTTCCTGTTCTGACAATAATCTTACGAGTATAACACAAAAAAAAACAGCCAAATGGGTCTTAAGTTCACAAGTGATGTTCCGTCATACATGTGGCAATTCATTTTTATTAATATCGATACACATTAGGTAGAAAATTCGTTGCCTAAACATAGCGAGCATGAAAAGTCAAGATATGCTAGCCCTGCCGTATCTAAAGGCGGCAAGAAATATCCGCATCCCGGCGAGAATATTTCAATTTTCTATAAGAAATGTATTTATATTCTGTAAGGAACTACACATCCCGCTTAGCACCGGTGCATGTTGAACCGGAGATGAACCGATGCTGCAGAAATTTTTATCACTACTTTCATAAAAAAAATCATTTTGTGGAAATCCTGTTTCTATAAATATTTCAACGGAACTGGAGACTTCTGCCAAGTTAATCAGCTGGAAAGCTTTTGACACCTAAATGTTTTTGATTCCGGAATTGAGACTTGCATAAAGTATGCAAGTTTATTTGGTAGTAATAATGTTGTCTTAGTTAATTGCACCTCAAACTCTATGGTCAATAACATTAAGTTTTATTAGTAACACCACTACTAGTCTATGTTACTTGTCTTTGGTTAATCTCTCGTAATAAAACTACGTACAACTTATTACAGTTATTTTTATTAATGTCATCAAATTATTTAATTTGGTTGTTATGCCTAGATGTTTGTCCAACTTCAAAATCAAACCCACGATACCACACTCGCTAATAGCTGCAACAATATTCTGTAGGCCTTACAAATATTTGTTCCGTGCGGGGATCAAACACGCGACCCGCAGCGCAGCAGTCGATCGCTCAGCCACTGCGCCAACCGTGTCGTCTATAATCCACCATCACTGTCACAATAATACAGGCATTTCTTGCCTGGTTTGAGGTTTTAAGGTCTCAACTAAATACACAATTGATTAATTACGCATAGACAAGAATAAATACACAATGGTTTTGTACCGATGTTTTATTGATGGATTTACAATAGTACCTATAATTCTAGTTTTTTAGCTCTTGTGTGTAATTAGTGTTATTGGATAAATAAACATTATTATAATAATTTAATGAACTCTGACGTTATAGCACACGGATGTAATAGCATCTTACAACAGAAACCGGTTATTATTGTATTTAGTTATTTTCTTACTTGTTCACTGTATAAGAACATAATATTCTGATTACTACATTTTTTCCATTTGATTCAGAAGACTGCCGTTAAGCTTAACTCCAAACTTGAATTTATGGAAACACATAAATAACCGAAAACCAAAATCATTTCTGAATAGAAAACCCACAAGGATAGCTGATTAAAAAAGGAAAAAAAAGTATTTATTACTCCCAAACAGGACAACAAAATGGTTAAAATAAACAAAAAAAATGTAAAAAAGCAAAGAGGAAAAAAAAAAAACTTGTTCTGTACGAAGCCAAAAGCTCTCTATCTCAGGGCCTCTCACAATAAGCATGTGTTACGTATGCTCAAGACACTGGAACCACATGGATCACCGTCTCCACAGATCCAGATATCACCAACAACAGTTCCAATCTTGATTCACATGTACCGGATCACGATAACAATGAAATACCGCCATGAATAGAACCAACTAATTCATACACGTAACCTATCCGCCTACAGCCTAGGCTAGGCATTTCATTGTCATGCTGGCGGAAACTTAATATCCAGTAGAGATCGAGGGTCCATTGTGTGGGGCTCATCATGGCGATATTGCGCCCCGATGCGGTTCCGAAGATTAAATGCATTCATAGTGTCATTTGTAGGGTGTGTGTGTGTGTGTGTGTGTGTTGGATTGGTAGGGTGTGTGTGTTAAATGGTGTAATTGGTTTTTGTTCTGTGATTAGCAGTGACAAAGGTGTGTTGTGAGTGATTTTGTGAAAATAATTTATTGTTGTCTCAGCAGTCAGCTTTTAATTATTATTTCATTGTACAGAATTGCCAGCACATCAAGCTACAACAACCTGTCAAATTTCTTTAATAGATTTTCAACTTTATCGTTAAAAAATACGACTCAAGGTTGATTGGAAAAATTTGACAGTTTTGGTTAGGTAAGTTGACCTGGCTGGCGTCTGTACATTGACCAAAGGAAAAATGTTTTTAATTAAAAAAAAAGAAAAACCATTGATTTTGACCAGAAACTTCGTCACTTAACATGCTTATATCTTCTGTGCGATACAGTAAAATAAAAAGACTCAGAAATTGAGATGCATTTAAAAACAAACACCAGACCAACGGATTCAACGAAAAACCTAAATTAGTTACTGACTCTTCAAAGTCTAGGTCAAACCTTTAGTCTAAGATTACAGAAAGCACAGTTTCTGTTTGTGACGTCTTCAATTCCCACGCTATAGGCGCTGGTTAATTGCTAGTACTCAATAATTCCATCTATAATTAGAACTTAATTGGCCCAACTTGAACCATGTAGACAAACAGGTGATCTCAATAATGACCAGCTGGACCAGCTGGCCCACCATGACGTCTTAAGGTGACACTTTTCGACATTTTTTCCATAGAAACTTCGGGGGGGTTTTACTCCACTGTTTGACACTGCACATCCAAAGTAAAACATGATATGGTATTGTCTCATTATTAATTTTGTCTGTACCGAAACAGAATAGGAAAATAAAAAGCCATTAAAAAGTTACGAGCTATCAAAGATTCATTTTTATTGCAAATTTTAACGCAACTTTGGTCGAAAATTAGTAATAAAAGAAGTGTCAAATTTCCAAAACAAAGTCGGTACCGACACAGCACAATTATCAAAGAATTCAATACATTTTATTTGTATACACGCAGTGGCTTTTTCATAAAACACTATCTTCCAAAGGCCTTTTCGTATTTTTTTACGCGTGCCTTACGTTTCGGAACGCTGTGTGTGTGTGTACGAACTAGATGTGCGTGCAGACTAGCGTCTAACTGCTCATCACTGATACTATCTCTGTCGGGCACGATGCCAAGTGAGACAGCGTGCTTTTCGGCCACGGCCACCAGTGAGTTCGAGCCCGCGACTAGATGAACCTTCAAGCAGTATTATTTTACTCCTATTCCAGTGTGATTGACTAGAAAAGGAGTAAAACAATCATGTTTTAAGACGTCATGGTAGACCAGCAGAACACAAAACCGTGTCAGGTTTAGGCTAAGCTTACACTGTGGGATTACGAGCGCTCAAGCGACTATTGTAATACCAGCTGTTATTACGTAATCTAGCCCGGACACGTGTCATTTTCCAGTATTAATTGCGTAAATAGATTTGTGTTTAATCTAAGTAAATACCTATACTTAACCGAGCATAATTAGCCTACAATATTAACACACTGCCAGGACTAATAGACTTCATGAGAAAGGGCCGCGAGGCTGGTCTGGGTATGGTAGATTACGCAGGTCCTCGATGTTTTGGTTCTACGAATTGCTGATTTATTATATTGCTGATTTTCCGTTCTATGAATTTTCTCAACCTTTTTTAGAGCAGGATTTGATAGTATAATTACAATGAAACAAAAGGGAGTAACTGATAGCGTGGCGGTTGACAGCGGAGAAGAAGAAAACAACGTATTGCGCCGATCGCTAGTAACATGAGACAAGGGCAGAAAGATTATGGGGTTGATATAATTTACACAGTATACGTACCCAGCGATACATCATGCTCTACATCTCCAGTATAACATTGCCTCGCATTGTATAGATTCCTCTTACTATGAGAGATCCGCTTATACTGGTTTGTATAGCCTGATTGGTCGTCGTGTAACAAGTACTTGCTTGGGTTCGAACCTGAAACCATTAAGTTGCGGCCGTTACTATACTACTAGGCCTACTGCTCTCTAGCTTACTTAGCTAGTAGTCAAAGACCAGTTTGGTTAAAATAACATAAGAGAAATCTGTACTAATTTACATAAAACAAACGCAACCTTTTAATTCAACAAAAACACAGACAAGCGTAAAAATGTAAATGCTTTCCGAACGTTCTGGCAGATCTTTGTTTTATTTATAGAGAAAATAAGTGAAATCCAATTTGCGATCGTGGTATGGTCGAGCATTTATTTATTTTTTCACTTGCATTTGTTTGTTTCAAAAATATATCTATAAAAATATATATAAATATATATTTTTCGTACTAATTAGTGTCTAGACTTCAAAAGAGAGACGTTGACCCCTATATTATGGCAGTAATATTTTAATGCTAGGTAAATTAAATTTCTCTAGTATTTGTTGTTCATCTGCTTGCAACAGCACTGAAATATGAAGTTAACATGGTAAATACCCGTTATATATGTTAGTGACCATGTCAGTTAAAAAAATCAGTGCGTGGAGTCCCTCCGCGCGGAAGAAGTGAAACTTCGTAATACTACACGCATGCGTTCGAGTGCCACGCATTCACTCTCGTTATTTTATTGAGCTTCTAAATAATATTTTGTTGTTTTCTTGTTGAATTATTTTTATTACATAAGTTTATCGATGTTATTCTACTCATGGAAATTGAGCGAAGGCTGGTCACACCGAAGAGTCGAATACATGACTTTTTGCCCGCCATCTTGCGTACCTAGTAGAACTACGTAGTCACAAATTTTGTAATACTGCCATCTCTTCGTGAGTTATAGAAAATATTCACCCTCCATGGTAGCGTTAAACTTGTTGGAAGTCACATAAGAAGTTTCACTTCAAAAACAAATACTCCTTTCACAGTTAATTAACTTAAACTCGCTGTCAAAATCGTAGTGGTTATTATGTTCGTCACGTTACGATTGTTTTTGGGTTGACGCCATACTGACGAGTCTGTCAAAATTACAGTGATCTTTGATAACAGATGGAATAGCTGTAAAAAGACTGTAAGGCTTACGTAAGGACCAAAATCCATAAGGTGAAAAACATTTTTTCCAAACTAATATTATAAAGAGGAAAGATTTGATTGTTTGTTTGTTTGTTATGATTTAACTCAAAAACTACTTGACAGATTTTAATAATTCCTTCACCATTAGAGAGCTAAATCTTTACCGAGTAACATAGGCTATATTATATCACAATTTTCGCGGACGAAGTCGCGGCCGAAGTGCTAGTTATCAATAAATTGACTATGAAGATGAAAAAGGAAAACAATTCAGAAAACACTAAAATTTTACAATCCAAATTTTTCAGTTAAAATAAACAATTACGTTGACAGCTGTCGTGTAAACTTGTTCAACCCGCAAATTGGTGCGAGTGATCGAAACCAAAAACTACAAACATTTCATTTAGTATAAATAATTTAAAATGTGGTATGTCCGATTCTTAACACTCTATGAAAATAACTTTACTCAACATTGAGTGAATGCAGGTTGAAGAAAATGAGAGAGAATATCTGTTCTATCGAGAAAAATCTGGTTGGCAGTATGTACGGTCAGCAGTGAAAGTCGCTTTACATAACCAAAATTATAAGACGTCTTAGTTTTAGAACGATCCATATTAACAGACTGGAGTAAAAGACATAACAATATTTTCATCAATGGTTACACAAATTCGCAAAACAATATAACATCAAATCACACTGACCAGCACAAAACTTGAACTAATATTTATAAGTGTTAACCGACTTTTGATGCTGACTGTACGATAGTGATTTTTCGTATCTGTAATTACATTTTTTTTTAATTTTACGCATACAGCCTATACTTCGTTTCATAATTAAAAAGTCATATTTTGTGGCATAAAATATGCAATCTTTTCCGTTCCCAAATAAAAAAATCCGAACATAAAAATATCAATATGCCGAGAGATCAACAATTTATGGCTGGTTGAGAATAATTGAAACTGAATTTAATTTGGCAAAAAATATGTTCGCAAGAACTGCCGACGTCAGTACGATGAATTTACTGATTTTTTATTGCAAAGTGTGCTTGAAAGTTATTAAAAAAGAACGATTCAATTAGTTTTTTCGGCTGATAGTAAGTGGAACAGACGATTCAGTTTGATTTGATTACAGAAGATAGATTTATTGGTATAGCAAAAGACTTAACAGTCTTCAATATATCAGTGAAAAGCAGGTTGCAGGTTCAACGATTTTAGGCTGCCGTATAGTCTAGTACAATTGAATTAAGTTGGTAGTTAATAGCTAAAGTACCCATAGATGCTCAAAAAATGGTGAAAAGCCGGAAAAGACAGCATGCTCAGTAAAGACATTGAAACAAAATCAACTCACTTGATACAAACTATTTCAATTATACAATACAGTAACTATAGTACAGTCTGCATCAGAAGTCGGTTAACAATATTACACCAAGTTTTGTGCTGTTCATTGTGATCTTATGTAATAATATTGTTTTGCGAGTTTGTGTAACAATTGCATTGATGAAAATATTGTTATGTCTTTTACTCCCCAGTATGTTACTATGGGTCGTTCTAAAACTACGTTGTCTGCGGGGAATGCCCATCCGCCATATAAAAAAATGCCTGAAATGAACAACAATGAAATATACGCCAAATTTTACTACATATCGTAGGTAACCCATAACAATTTCAATAATTATTTAAAAACTAGGTAGAAGTCACACACGGCAATGTTTTTTTCAGAAATAAGGGTTGAGTCCAGGTTAAGGATAACAATTAACACAGTCCAAAACACACAACAACGTCGTATTGAAAGCAGGTCAGTTAAAGCAAGTCGCAAGCGCAAAACCAAAAATCAAGTAAACAAACAATCGAAAATGCAGTAATGTCAAACTGTCAGTAAGACAAAGGACATGTGATTCATACAGCCTACGATAAGTTTTCTCTTTAAAAATAATTTGATTTTTAATAAATATTGACATACGCATATTCTTTGAATTATATTTATGGTACAAATAGGTCGAATTATATTAAATTAATGATAACTGCACTAATTCTATAAAATAGTTCGTTAAATTATTTGATGATTCCTGCTTGGCTGAATGTCACTTACTCGTGTCAAATAAACACTCACATCCAATAAAAATAAGAATGACTTTAACGGATATCAAGTTAAATATTTTAATGATTCCTGTATTTTTGATACCCTACTTAAACAAACTTGGGAATTATTTCATTATACATATTTTATTTTAAATACAATTAAGGACTATTCTACTACTACTACTACTATATTCGTATTTTTTGTCCATTTTAGGCATTTTATGGGCATTCCCCTTTGAATATGTATAGCGACTTTCGTTGCTGACCGTACCTACAGTACTATCCGGTTCTGGGTTCTATTCCCAAGGTCGGGCAAAGTGTTATTGGATTTTTCCATAAGTGATTTCTCAGTAGCAGCCACGGAGTTTGAATTTGAGCCTGGTTGATGGCAATAAGCGCGCCCCTTATTACATGGGACTTAAACATAATTGGCAAAATGTAGGTACACGTTTCCTTCAGAGGTAACAGGCTTATATCTGGTTAAATAGAAATAAAATAGACATTGATAGAAACAAGTTCCTCGAGTAATCTAAGATATGGGGAACCAAAAAAAAGATTGGTCCTCAAAGCCGCCACAAAGAGGATACCGAAGTAAACTAACACTAGGGTTAATAGCGAGAGGTCGCAGTGGTTTGAGTGGGCCGTGGTCACACCGACGGCGGCGGGCATTGTCCGCTGCGGTGAGTGCTTTGTGCTCCCTGCCACCGTACACATTCGATACAAATGGCGTGTGGTCTAAACGTAAGAGGCGGAGTGTAACCTCGAATCATTTTTTTTTATAGTTTTACTTTAGCCCGCATACAATCAAAGATCATAGTAAATATATTTACCTAACTCAGTGTCTAACAGTGTATCAAATTTCATCGTCAGCTGTCATGATGTCTATGTAACAGACAAACAGACGCAGTATCTTCCGCATTTATCATGTAATTACTTATAAGTAGGTTAATAGGGAAAAAAACTTTTCAATTATTGTTTTGTATAAAAAAGTTACTTACACTTGACATTACGTTAACCTGTTTCATCATCTGCTGAGCCTTTTCCCAAGTATGTTGATATATGTCAAAGTCAAAAGTCAAAGTCAAAATTCTATAAAATAGGACTTAAACATAACAGTGATGGTTGAACTATGAAGAACCTAACCCATCGGGAATCACAGGCGTGATTTATGCTATATTCAGGTACGCTCAGTATTGGCACGAATACCTTTCTTGAAATTATGTTAGTGTACCCGCTCGTCACTCATCAAATAGACTACAATCTCACGTTTCACACAATAGTCTGATATCCCCTTTATTCAGGAAATATGACCGACTACCGTGTTTTAAGACGCACGAATACCCCTGTAATTCTGTTTTAAAATAGTATTTTACAGCGTAGCGTGATACCATTTTATTACACTGTCAATGAATAAGGCAGTATTGATTGAAAGGTAATACGAAAAAGCTAACTACTTACTACGAGTATCAATGTATTACAAAGTTCCAAATAAAAGTCTTGTTTTAAATTAATAGTAAGAAGAGTAATAATGGCATTTAGTCTAGTGCAATTTGACAATAAGGTGGAACGAATGAATACTATCTTAGGTCGCCAGGTGGGTTCTATCAGAAATGTGTCGTACTATATACGACACATTTCTGATACTACCCACGTGGCGACCGTGGTATACTATCTTAAGATAGTATTCCTTTCACCCACCGTGAAGTGTTTGAGAGTTACAGAATACTCCCTTTTAATTAAAATTGGTTGTTTAAACCAATATTATTTTAAATTACAGAGAATTCGCTCTGAAAACTAAGCGATTTCGTTAGTCTGTTGATTTATTATCGTTGTAGAATAAGTGAAAATAATCCAAAATAAGACCATTTAAAAAAAAACTTGCATGAAAAGAACACTCAACATTTTACTTTGAGAACACTTTGAGTTTAAGTAAACAAATATGTACCGTCATCTAAACAAAAACAAAAGGAAATAGGATCAAAAATCAATGCTTTATCAATCAATGATTCGCGTAACTATAGCTACTGTCAGTTACTAAAACAACACACCAAAAGAGGCGCAGGGACGCAGGTCGATACAAAGGGCATGTTCCTGTCACAAGCGTATTTCTGTCTGGTCCATTTCCAGATATTTTGACAGTGACACGCGAAATTCGGACAGCCTTGCATTATCTCTACGAAATCCGTATTCAGTTGCTTGATTGTTAAATGGACTTAGATTTTGTGAGTAGAGTACGTGTGTGTGAATCTGGAATATTCTTTTTGATTTTGGTTTGGTTCGATTTGTTTGTATTTGTTTTTTATTTAATTATTGAATATCTAATGTAATGAACTTAGTAAGTAACTTTTCTTGAGCAATGTTGGTCCTAGGACCAAGGACCAAGATATGTATGGTTTTCATTGGTTCCATACGTAGGTAATGTAGGATGCATAAGGTATTTAGAATTAAATCATGTTTTATTTGTCTTTTATACGCTTGACTCTAAATATGAAATATTTGTTTTATGTCTAAAATAAAGCGTCCTAATCAAAGGAATCCGTGCAACCTACACTATAGTAATAAATCGACTGACAAAAATTTCAATCCCGCTGCACAAGATATCAAATTTTAAAAACTTAATATCACAGGCTTGCAATAAACTTTCAAACAACATAAAACAAAAGAAGAATTTCAAATTTCGAAAAAAAGAACAGTAAAAATAGAACACCAATTTCTCACGAATGCTATAAATTCGACTGACGAATATCGCAAAGCTGGGTCCACACGAGCTTAAATTACGCTGGCGGCTTCCACGTCGGGTCTTATCGAGCCGCTCTCTGTTCACAGTGCATAAATCACTTCCACGGTCCTGATACTGTTGGCTCATGTGCACGCAGCCTAACATCTTCGTCGGTGACGTTAATCTTGTGTTATCAGGTAGTGTTGAAGGTGGGAGGTAATTAGATGGGGTTTGTTAAGGAATGTGGTTATTTAGTGTTGATAGCGGTGACTTAAATTGCAGTGCTGCTATTTAGGTATATACAAAAGCGCATGTTATTTAGAAAGACTTCACTGATTAACTTCAATGTTACTGACTCATAGCACTGATAGCTGGTCCTACTAAAACCGATGTGGTTCTTCTTCTTAGTCGTTCACTCTTGACTGATTGGTCTTGGTCATGGGGGGGGCGCATTCTGCCGTAGGGAAGTTAGTGACGGATTTGATGGAGTCTGTATTGGGTTGGTGATCGACCATGTGGTCTCGTGCCTTCGACTCTACCCTGAATCACCAAACGCTACACGGAATCTTTGTTGCGGGTAACGTGTCACTTTGTGGACACTTTTAACGTGCACGTCTTGCTACATCGTTCTCACATAATGTACCATCTCAACATGAATGATGTAACCAAGGTTTTTGTAACAAGATTCTGATTTAAAAGAGTGTCCATGGAGTTTCTTGCCCATTCTTCTCCATAGAGATCTACGCTTTGGAATGGGCAACTACAGTACTTTCACAGTTATTATGTCTTGTGACTGGGACTGTAGCTTCATTTTTATTGTTGTTTGACTATTCAAAAGTGCCTGTAATTGGCTTACTTGAAATAAATGATTTTGATTTGATTTGATTTGTCCAAAGAAACTGAGGATTCGAAATTGCACAAGCGACGATAGTCTCTATTTAATGTTTGTATAAAGTGGTTTGTGTGGTATACGTTTGTTTCAATGTTTTTGTTATATGCTGTGTGTGTGTCTGTTTGTTGTTATGTTTAATGCTATGTTGTTGTGTGTTATTTTGTAAATGTTCTGTTAAATTACTGAAATCCTCCTTAGATGACGCCAGAAGAGTTGTATTATCAGCATACCTCAAGTTGGCTATCATTGTACCTCTGACTGACACACCTTTATCCCAGCTATCCAAAATAATACGCATTATGTATTCAGTATATATGTTGTTGTAACAGCAAGGGTGATATTATACATCCTTGTCTGACACTAGCTTGTGTTTTAAGAATTTTGAATCAACACCATCCAAGCGCACGCCTGCTGTTTGGTCCTTATAAAGTTTTTTGATAACATGTATCAGATGGTGAGGCACGCCCATCTCCACGCGTATTTCCCACAATTAGGCACAGATGACAGTGTCAAATGCTTTACTAAAGTCAATAAAACAGATGTATAGCGTATTATTTAACTCTCTGGCTTTCTCAATGATTTGTCTGAGGATAAGTATTTGCTCACGAGTACCACGGCCCTTGACAAACCCCGCCTGTTCCGGACTTATTTCCCTATTTAAGTAAGCCTGAAGCCTGGTATTTATTATATGCAGTAGAATTTTGCTGCTGTGTGATATTAGGAAAATAAGTCGATAGTTACTGCATTTTTTATTGGATCACTTTTTGTGGATATGTATAAACAGCGATCTAGTCCATTCCTTCGGCCTTTCTCCAGTATCCCTGACCTTGCAGTATATGCAGTGTATTATATCGACACCAAAGCCTCCCACTTCTTTACCGTATTTGAGATGATTAGTAGCGGCTTTTATCTCAACTTTCAGGATAAAAGGTTCTCGGTTGTATACATCTGAAGTAGGAAGACTAGGAACGGTAAAAACAGAACTTCTAGAGAACGAAGAGCGACACTAATCTCGCCAAACCTCTGTGATTGCCCTTATATCCGTCACCGTATCACAGGTCTTTGGTTTGAACTGCCTGGTTATAGTCTTTATTTTCATATACAAGTCCTTGGTCTCATACCTTCTGCTATGATGTCTACTTGCGTACAGAGGACCTGTAGCGCTGAATTCCGGCCTTTTCGACAAACCATCTGAATCTTGGTGCATAGCTGTTGAGTTCGTGGAGCTCACTACCTCTAGCTTTTTCTCAATTAGCGCCCAAGTCTCATTTGGCATCCAGTGCTGTTATTCCCTCAAAATACCATCACTGAACATAAATGGAATTTGAAAAAGGGTAATTTAAAGTCCAGATTAATCAACTCCGAAGTATGAACAAAATATGGCGATCATGAAATGGAGCTCAAAATAAATAATAATCACGGGAGATATCTCGTAAGAGACAAGCTTAACTCCGAAATATTTTACAGTGTTTCTTTTCAGATATTAGAATAGGAAACACTAACTTCACCTAGTTTCCCAAGTAACTTATTTAAAAAAAAAAGTGAATATCGTGATAATGCACAAGCCGCTTCCGCAAGCATCTCCCAACCAACTAAAAAATATGAGTTTTTTCACCTTTCATGTTTTAGAGTAAAAAAATCCAATTCAATTGGCATGAAAACACGAGAAATTGTGATTTGCAGTTTTACACGTGGTATAGAAGTCTAATTTTGCGTACAAATTGAACTTGATTGGACGGACCGACGAACAACTAATATTTTTGTAGAATTCCCCGCTTTGTTTGTGCTGTTCCTACCCCTATATGCACGAGTAACTACGAAATTGAATTCAAACTAAATTGGAAATCAAATTTTTATTTTTCGTTCTTTTTCTTGTGACTGGCGATGAAACAAAAAAGTGTTTAAAAACTTCAACCGTTTGCACAATCAAGGATCAAAGAGTGCTACATTGATCTTTTGGCGCTCGAATGGCGTGGAGTTGGGGGGCGTTGTTGGTCAAAATTAAACACTTTTCATTAATAGTTATTTAAAAAAAAACAGCTGATAGCGTTACTTTTGATTACAAGAATCAATGGGCCACTCGCCAATAGATAAGTTTGGTCGCTAATTACAGCTAACTTTACGGCCCAGAAAGAGGTGGCGATATGATCTCGACGCGTAACGCGAGGGCTGGTTCAAGGAGACACGAGAAAAGAGATCATGGAAGGAATTGGGGAAAGTCTTTGCCCAGCAGTGGGACAGTACAGGCTAAATAATAATAAAAAAAAAAACTTTCCTACATTGTTTTACTATAATGTTCTTCAGAAAGGTAAGGTGCGTAGGAGTAGCCGCTGGCGTGCGTGTATGGCCAGATGTATGAACGTGGATGAAACAAAAAGAGTATGAAAGGATTGTAGCAAATGGCATTCCATGGTTTCTGCCTAACCCCATTAGAGAAAGACAAAGGCGTGAGTGTATGTTTGTCTTCCATTTTACTTATTTAAGGGCAAACACTCTAAAAATCATGAATTAATCCCGCAATGCTAAATATTAACTAATGATTAACTTCGAATTACCTACGTATTCTTAACAAAGCAACATTTACAAACTTTATAATTTCAAGCGTCTTTATTATTGAGACACTTGCTTTGATCAAATATTAAGACGCTTTGATAAAATGGCGGAGTTCAGAATTGAGTGCACTCAAAGCGAATTTCATATGTCCCACGATGAATGTTAACGTTGACTGAGAAATAAGAAGTTCAGTGCCTATATTTAAAATATTCGAAAGAGTATCTTTCAATTTTTATTTAGAGGAAGACGAAGTGATGCTGATGATATGAGAGAAATATGAGTAAATGATAGCGTGATGGTTGACAGAGGAGAATGGAAGAAAAACAAATGTTGCGCCGACCCCAAGTAACTTGGCAGCAAGATGATCTCTAATGTTAGAATTAGTATATTAATTAGAATAACTAATTTTTATAGTGTTTTTATTGAACTATGAAATACAAGGTGTTGTTTTGCATCCTCGTCAAAATTTTGGAGGTTGTCACAAAAGACATAAATAATCAATTTAAATTACTGTACCTAGTTAATTATTAATAAACGCCGCGTTTTTTTGTTGTTTATGTTTGTCAATATTTCAGAAAAACCCCCACACCGTGGTTTAGGGAACAAGAAATTATCGAATAAACATTTGCGTTTTTGGATCGGACGGACCGCGTTTAAAACACAGGTGGTTCAAACTTACCGATTTCCGTAAATAAATAAAAAAATAAAATTACCTTCCCGTTTTATTATTGATTCGGGCCGAGAATCCTTAGCATAGTTACCTCCTTGAATTTGACGAGGATGCAAAACAACAGCTTGTTTAAAGGCTTGAACTTTCGCACCATTTTGTTTGGCACGAATGAATTGCCGATGTAAATGTCATGAAGGAACAACAGAGGACAAGAAAATTGAAAGAGTAAAATTATTGATGTATTGATTTCCTGTACACGGCCGCCGAGTTTGCGACTCTCGTCAAGTGACATGTGCGTGCGACGCTTCTCGTTCGCGTTAGCATGGTGCCTCGTGAAATTCCCTTATTTATTTTATTTTGTTTACTTTGCAGTGGCTGACGCAACACACTGTCAGCGAGAAGACAAGTAGTACGATTGGAAAAAAATATAAAACACAAAAAAATATTTTCACTGTAGATTTATTCCAAAAAAGAAGAATGGTGAATGCCTATCTGTTCATTTAACGAAAAAATGCTGCGCCGACCTCAAATAAATTGTGATATTGGCAGGAGATCGACGATTAATTGGATATTTAATTACCACTTCTATCAAAGCATATTTACAAAATATACATTGACTATTGGTTTGATGCTGGTACTTCAAAGCACTTATCTTCCACATTTACTGTCTGAAAATTCCGTCTGTGGTATTCATTGCCGGCTTTTCTGTTCCCTGATCATTATAATCTGGATCTCTATAAAGTTCGAGTGAATTGGCTTCTTCTAAGCAAGCGTGCTCCACCATATGCCGCATCATTGCTTCCCATCAGGTGACTTGCAGCCAAACGCAACCCAATTAATAATATAAAAAAAACTCTAACCCACCAATTTACCTAAACGCTACCCGAATTCCCTTTCAAAACTATTATTAAACACAGCCCAAAACTCCAACCACGAGTAACGTCACTAGACACCACAATTTACTAACAAATATTCCTCACATGAGCAGACACGGCAGCACTGCCTCAATTCTGCCGTAAATGATCAGAGTAGGTAATTGACTCTATTAATTAATTAATTAATTACCTATAAGGCAACTGATCTGTACCACTTACATTGTTTCCATGGCGCAAACAGCTTGCGGTTGGTGGTTTATGGTTATGGTGTTGTTTAGCGAAATGTGGGTGTATTATTAGGGGGATTACAGGCGTTTTTAGGGTTCCGTACCTCGAAAGAAAAAAAAAGGAATCCTAATAGGATCGCTTTGTTGTCCTTTTTTCAGGAACGCATGGAGGTATCAATCTGTAATTTATATCAAATACTCAAGTCTACTGTACCTTGGAGCTGTGAAAAAATCAAACTTCTAAGCCAATGCAATCAAAAGATACAGCCGTTTATACCGCAAATTTTCGACACTCGCAAGGGAATCAAAACCTACAGGGTACATCCCGTGAACTCAGAATCTTGAAATTTGGTACGAAGCAACGTCTTAGAGCACAGATAAAGGAAAAATTGCGAAAACCGTAAATTTACCGTATTTTTAATGATAAATTTTTACCGAAAAAAATAAAATTAATTTTAACTTTTACTTACGAGTATATATACCTACAGGTTTGTAAGGAACCCTCGGTGCGCGAGTTCGACTCGCACTTGGCCAGTTTTTTTTTTTTATAAAGGGTGTAAATGACCCTTAACGAAACCGAAATTCACTTATTCTCCTCGTCATTGCAATCATTTGTTTTGTTCTGGACCATACCTGGGAACCTTCTAGTTACTGAGATATTGGACGTCAAAAGTAAAACTATTACACAAAGTTTTTTTTCAAATACTAGTTTTTAATTTTTTAACTGTACTTTAAATACCACCATGACCCGTTTAATATTCAATGCATCCATCAGCAAAATGTTTTGAGTGCGTAACATTGAGGTATACCGTAAAACGATATTAAAAAAAAAGTCGTTTCCCAGCAATAATTTTTG
This sequence comes from Cerastis leucographa, assembly GCA_963082945.1. Taxonomy (NCBI): domain Eukaryota; kingdom Metazoa; phylum Arthropoda; class Insecta; order Lepidoptera; family Noctuidae; genus Cerastis; species Cerastis leucographa. The sequence continues at coordinate 20,883,798 of OY720381.1, read as the reverse complement.
CGTAGGGTTACTTATTCTGATGTACAGAATGCTTGGTAATCGGCTTCGAGAAGGATCTGTTTTTACACCTTGTATGTATGTGTATTAGATACCGTGGCCTGGATCACAAAGGGCTAAGAAGGACCATGAATGGGTTTTAGTCAGTACAAGTCTGACATTCCCTTCCGCTCCGACCAGAGCGAGACCGGAAAGCAAGTTAAGCTGTGGGTATCGGTAGTTATTCGTATCTTTGACAGTCGTTACGGGTTGTCGTGCGCCTGAAAGTCTAACAACTATTTTTCTTGCCACCCCTTGGCAAGAAAAATTGTTGTTCATCTGCCTAGCCTTTTACCAAACTATCTTGGGGTCGGCTTCCAGTCTAACCGGATGCAGCTGAGTACCAGTATTTTACATGAAGCGACTGCTTATCTGACCTCTACAACCCAGTAACTGGGTAATACGATACCCCTTGGTAAGACTGGATGTCAGACTTTTTGGCTTTTGACTACTCATAACGACTGTCAAAGATCTACAAATGACAGCCGGGACCAACGGCTTAACGTGCTTTCCGAGGCACGGAGGACACTAGGTATGAAATTATGGTCACCCATCCACGGAACAACCTCGGCCAGCACGGCTTAACCTTAAGGATCGATCTGGACGGCCACGAGCTCCTAAGAAAAATATAGTTGTTATAACACTTATAACGCAATATTTGGAGTTTTCAGGTCAGTAGTCAGTCTATGTGAAATACTGGTATTTAGAGCATTCGGTTAGACTAGAAGACGATCCCAATATAATTGAGAAAGGGCTCCAGATAATGTTATGCGCACAGGATGCGAAATAATACATTTCAATTTTTTAAATAACAGTTAGAAGGTAATGAAAAGTTTTATATGTTATCGCACTTTCAGCCCCACAACATCTAGCAAAATGCCACAATTTGTCTATACAAAAAATCCTCGTCATCAAAAATTCAAAAGTAACTAAAATAAGTCAACAAAACAAAATAAACTGTCTGTCATTGATCATCCAAAGCCTATAAATAAATTGTTTTTAATGCTTCCAAAAGGACTAACGCAACAATACCAGATCATGACTGCATGCACTAGTGATGTGCCTATACCGACCAGTAGGACTGTAGCTAGTGACGTGCCGTTAAGCACTTTTAGCTGTTCGTGTCGCTTTGTTCCATTTAAACAGCAAGGAACACTTTTTGCAGCACTTTCTGTAAGTTAGTCAGATAGACGGAACACTTTTGGGACGTGAAATTTAAATACTGTTTTGTGATAAATGCTTTATTTTAGTGTTCTAATATTAGATTTCTCGTAGTTAAAGCAGTCTGCTGTTTTAGCAATAAAATGGGAGATGAATATTTTATAGTTCGTAGGTACTCACAGGAAACGTTATAAAAAATACAATCCTCGGAGATCTCTGTGTGCCAGTAATGGGGACATAATCGGCTGAATATGCTTTATACATTGTAGACCATATAATGTAGACAGTTCTTTTCTTATAATTATTTGAAACTGTTGTGTATGCAGGATGCAGCAATGACTGTAGTCACTATCACTACATAGTATAAAAAACAAAGTCGCTTTCTCTGTCCCTATGTCCCTATGTATGCTTAAATCTTTAAAACTACGCAACGGATTTTGATGCGGTTTATTTTAATAGATAGAGTGCTTAAAGAGGAAGGTTTTTATGTATAATTGCATCCATTGATTAGTGGAGAAATACTGTTATTTTTGACGTTTCTAATGTGATGTCGTAATTTTTTTTTCCGCTTACATTGCAAACGCAGGCTAAACCCTACGAGATTTATCAAAATAATGTACTAAGTATTGTACACATTGAAAAGGTCTACAGAAAACTCCACGATGGTATATGTCTATCTCTTATGGATATCCCACAATATTTTTTTTGGCATTTACTTTTTACGACAAATAATGGCTAATTTTCGAAGCGATTTTAACCAATACAGCATTAATCCTTATCCTATTAAATACCTTAAATACATTGTTGATTTAATATAGATCTATATGGCTCTTAACAGCATATGATTTAAATGAATATTTTCGAATAAAGATATTACAGATTTAAAAATTGTGGGACGTAGCGTTTGCGGCGGTACCGGCCGGCCGGGGCGGGATGTTTGTATTGTCTAATGACAAGAAAGCTGTGAACGTTGTATATAAAGACATTCTGTAATATATTAATTGTTGTAAAAATAAAATAAATAGATAAAAATATAAAAAGTAAATAAGTAAAAATGTAGTGCATGAATTTAGATATTCCAAAGATAGCACGAAATCTTCATGGTATAGGGAAAGGGGAATTGTTTTACTCCAAATTTAACGCGTGCGGGCCACGGGCAGTAATGAATAAATCAAAACTACTGGATTGATTTTAATCATTTTTAAGTGAGTGACATAGGCTATATATTTAATACCCGTGCGAAGCCAGAGCGGGCCGCTATGTTTTAATATACAACGTTCACAGTTTTTCTGTAGTGTATTTAGTATCAGCATTGCACCCGTGCGAAGCCGGGGCGGGTCGCTAGTTATATATAAATCGTAACTTTATTTATTTTCTTAATAGATTAATATACAACATGGGAAAACTGTTTCTCGTGTTGTTGACATAAGAGATCGTTAGTTCACACCCAGCCCGGTAGGTGCGCTGTCTGACTACGCGTTCGGAAACACACATTTATATGGAGCATAACAGAAGGCATGTATTAAGTATTTGTGGATATAAACCTAAGCCACAGTATAAATATGGACAGTATGGAAACTAGGCCTAGTTGTAGAAATAAATACCTACGCTCCACTACAGCATTAGGGTTGTCACTCTTAATGTTTTCGAAACTGAACTGTATTTATTAAAACATCTGATTCTGTGTTCTGTAGTGTAAAATAACTAGTTTACAAGTAAAATTTAAATAGGTAATCTCATGGCTTCGGTTAATACTAGTAAAAGAAGATCGTTTATAACACGAAACAGTTTAATATTAATACACAACAACTTGTGAGCTTTGTCAATATCGCGTAACCTTTTACAAGTTTTGGCGTGAGCCGCGGAAAGACGAAAACGTTTCGTTCGGTCCTTGTCGGAACTTGCGCGGAGGACGCCGCCGCCGCAAGCGGCGCGCGGCATGGCGCATATGTGGCGGCGATGCCTGATCAACCCGGCGGCTGCGCACCGTACTATGCGTTTCAACTAAGGATGGGATGACCATGGCACCATATTGTGACGACAATTAAGTTTAACAAAAAATATTTAGTTAAAATTACTTTTCAATATTTATCTTGTTCATGTTATTTTCATATGATTATTGTTTATTTAAGAGCGTGTAAGTATTAAAAAAGCACGCATGAGGCATGAGAGAATTCTAATATAGGGCCAAGGGCATCCTTTTCTGAGTTGAATGAAACGTATAGTACTGGGCTTTAAACCGAAAATGCGTGTGACGATAGTTAAAAAATCACTAGGTACCTAAAAAAATATCTTTAGATTACACAATTACAAATTATTTACTGAAAAATACTTTCGTCTACTACGACATGTTCGGAATGCTTTATTATTAAATTTTATAGTATAATAAATTCTCATTCTAATGAATAGCTTCTTTAAATAAGCTACTGGGAAACAAGGACAGGGTACTATAAAACCGATTTTGTCTAATACTTTGTAAATTAATACAGCTATTTTGCAGTTTATATTTTATTTATTTATTTATTTAACACTTCAAGCACATAGTACAGAGGCGGACTTAATGCCATAGGCATTTTCTACCAGTCAACCTTTGGGTGATGCAGAGACAAACAGTGGTAGGTGTATATCTATAAAATATTATACATTGAATACTAAACCAAACTACAAAGGATACATAAAATACTATAAAAATATATAAAAATACTATAAATATATATCAAAATATAAATACTAATATAACAGGAAAAACTATGGGGAAAATATTAACGTTGTGACGATACTGCTAGCTTTTTCCGAATATACTCGCGTACTTTAATTTTGAAAGATAGGCGATTCGTAGCCATCCTGATTTCCTGGGGAATCGCGTTCCACAGAGAAATTGATTGGACGAAGAATGATCGGTGAATGAAGTCAGTGCGGTGAGAGGGACATTGGAGAACACGGTTATGCGAAGAGCGAAGACTCCTATTATGGTTGGCACAAATGTATTGAAAGTGGGGAGCGAGGTAACTAGGGGAAGTGGGAGAAACAAGAAAAGAGAACAAGGTGGTTAGCGCCCTTAGCTCCCTGCGCTGACGTATCGGCAACCACTTAAGAAGAGACCGCTGCTCAGAGACATGATCGTATTTACGCAGATTGAAAACGAATCGAATGCAGTTATTCAGAAGGCGGTCAAGTTTGTCGAGAAGATCTGCATTCAGGTCGAAGTAGCACACATCACCATAATCGATGATAGGGAAAATTAAGGACTGTACAAGCATTGTTTTCGTATTCGATGGTAAAAAGTTTCTCAAACGGTACAGAGCTCGTAACGTACCAGTAACCTTCTGGCTGACACGAGCGACTTGAATATGCCATTTCATAGTGTTGTCAATGTGCAAGCCTAGATCCTTTACATCCGCGCTAAAAGGAACGACCGTACCGTCGAAAAGAATTGGTGGCAAGGTTGTACCATCTAACTTATTTAGACTGCGAGAGCTCCCAATGATGATCGCTTGACATTTGTTAGGGTTAACTGCCACACCAAATTTAGCGGACCAGGTTTTAATTGCCAACAAGTCCCTATTTAAACTGTCGATCAGATCTGGTATTTCGTCAACCCTTCCCTGACAGTACAACTGCAAGTCATCGGCATACAGATGATACGCACACTGAAGCTCAGAGGTAAGGAGATTAATAAAAATAGAAAATAGAAGAGGAGAAAGAATACCGCCTTGAGGAACACCAGTTTCCAGATCACACCAACATGATGAGGAATCCCCAACATGAACTGACTGCTGACGTTCCTGAAGGTAAGACGAGAACCATTCCAGTGCTCTGGGAGAGACCATAAGATGGGATAAAATGGCTAAAAGGATATCGTGACTAACGGTATTGAAGGCATTCGAGAAATCGACCAGCACTAGTACGGTAACCTTGGTGTCTTCCAGCCCTGCCCTAATATCACCAGTCACTTTAAGAAGGGCGGAAACTGTGCTGTGCCCAGGCCTAAATCCAGATTGAAGAGGGCTGATAAGCGAGTTCCGATGGACAAAACTAGAGAATTGTTTGTGCACACAGGCTTCCAGCACTTTGGATAGAAAGGGAAGGATCGAAATGGGACGGAAATGGATAGGAAGAGAGGGATTGGGGACCTTGGGTAGTGGACAGACAAAGGCCTTGCGCCACAAGGAAGGAAATACTCCGGAAAACAAGGAAAAATTGACAATGTGGGTTATCGCGGGTAGGAGATCATCAAGAAGAGTAGTGATCATACCACGGGTGATATTATCACAACCCACTGCTTTTGACTTAATTGAGAGAATGATCTTTTTGATCTCTCCCGGCTCAACTGGAACGAAGCAGAAGTGGTTAATAGATGGACGCGTTAGACCAGAAATTAAGGACAAAGTATGTTGCTTGGTTAAATGATCCATTATGACAGCAGTAGAAAAATGACGGTTCAGCTCGTCCAGGTCAATAGAGTTTGGAAGGTCTAAATGTCGCGGTTTGCCGATACCTAGAGTACCAAGAAATTTCCAGATATCGGCAGAAGAGGAAGAAGTAATATTATCCAGGATGTGGCGGCGTTTACCGTTGCGTATCATCTGATTGCATCTATTCCTTGCAACCTTATAGAATGACCAGTTCTCATCAGTACGATCCCTCTTAAATTTTCGGAATGCTCGGTCCCTGCGTCGCATTGCCATCCGTATCCCTCTTGTCATCCATGGAGCAGGAGGACGTTTTAGCTTCACTTTTTTTATTGGAGCATGGATATTGTAAAGGTTAACCACAACATCATTAAAAATTGTAACCTTGTCGTCAACTAAAGAGGCTTCCAACATGGGCTCCCAATCAATCACAGATGCGTCCTTCCTAAGCTCCTCAACATTCATCCGCGCAAAACAACGCCTGTACAGAACCTTGGGTTTAGGTTTGGGAGGTTTTAGGATATACGAAAGGAAAATCATGTCGTGATGAGAAAAGCCAGGAGCGTCATGTTGACCATGACAGGATACGAGAGAAGGATTTGAGGTGAGGATCAGATCGAGCCAGGTGTTATCACCGACAGTGTTATAATGAGTAGGTTGGAGCGGCAACACGTGCAGACTAACCGACTCGATAAGATGAAGGAGTTTACGGGATCGAGGGGCGTTGCGGTCAAGGAGATTTGTGTTGAAGTCACCCATTATGATGTGATGTGCATACTCCGAACCCAAAGATTCAAGTACTGTTTCAAATTCAGTGAAGTAATCAACCGTGGGAGGACAGTAAACAACACCAATAACGGTTTTGGCTCCTTTGACACAGACTTCAAGGAAAATAAACTCCGCAGAAGCTGAATAGGGTGATGAGGAAGTGGCAAGTATTTTAAACGGAATTTATATGTTCTCTTTTAAAGCAACAACGAAAAATTTCATCCTATTCCCGACATATTGTAAAGATAAACGCAACCACTCGTCTTGACGCGGCACTCACGACTGACAGCACCGCGATGTCCGCTTAGAGGTCTCGTCGATTCGCGTGTTTGTGTGAGTGTGCCGTTTCGAACGTTAAGTACGTAGTTTCCGTACTGTCCATATTTATACTGTGCCTAAGCCAAGCAAGATGATAATTATGGTACCCCCTGCATGTCACAGTCGCCATTTAGCCACTGAGATGATTAATAACGCGAACCTGCGTCATTTGAATTCTAACTCACTGTTAGAACTCAAATGACGTATTTGTTAGTATTTATAAAAGGTTCTTTTTACTACGAATGTGTTTTTATTAAAATGTATTTGATTTACCAAGAGAGTCCTTTTAGAAGAAGATTCAAATATTGTATATACCTTATTATACTGTTTTTTTATCATTTTTAAACCAGATACAAGCAATTATAACAACAACAATATAGACAGACATCCTGGTTTCGTAATGGAATCCCGTAGGTTTTTAGGAACCTACGTATGGTGCCCAAAATCTAATGAAAAGTAACCAAAACATGGCTGCGTTAACACCCACATCCCACGTATGCTAAAACACAGCTTACGAATGAAAGAAAAACCTGATTCCATATATGCGGCACTTAAAATCGTATCAATCAATTCTGACGACGGCAGCCCTGCCGTCATACATTATCAAAGGCGTTACTTGGACGTCTTCCATTCGCTGATATACATCTGTACTGGATGCGACTGGGAAGATGATGTTTGGTCCCTAGGTACGGAAAAGATGACCTTACATCATCATCTGCCTAGGCAGATGATGATGTAAGGTCATCTTTCAGTGAAAGTAAAGTTTCTTTTCAGTGAAAGGCGCTCTGACGAGCGCCTTTCACTTTATCCCTAATCCGCGGCCGAGCGTCACGCGACATGCAACACACAGACGAAAAAGTTTGAGACGATGTAATAAAAGTTTCACTTTAAAAAGTCGCACAATCATTTTTGCGTTCTAAGTTTGATGTAGGTACAGATTGCTTGGTTGACGGCTTCGTGAAGGAGACGTTTACACGATCTACCTATTAACCAAGCACAGATTGACACATCTAGCCCCCATACATCTAGACATCCCCGAATTTCCTTACAATCTTAACTTTGCCGTCAGCGAAATCCATTTACACCTTTATTCCTTTAACCACGACTCCCAAATGTTCCTTTTTCAACCGTAAAAGTGTGTTGGTAAAACAGTTAATGCCCTGAATACTATCTCACGAACGTATATTTTAGCTGTTAGCAAAATGTTAGCGATTTGAGCATATCCTTGTAACAGTCGATACGAACGATATTTGTGTTATTGGTTTTGTTATTGTTGAATAGGATAAGTTTTTATAGTGCCTGTTAGGATTTAAGCCAAGTTGTTTACCTAAAAAAACAAAAATAACGTCTGCTAAATTAAATACGTTTTTCTCTACCTACTGCTAAAAAAGACATAGTTAAACATTTACCACACCTGAAAACCCAAATGTAATTACAGTGTTTTGTTAGTTGAAAATCTAACTAGGTGGCAACCGAAGTTCCTAGCAGAATAGGTACCTACTTATTAAAAAAAACATAATATAGCACAGTATTATATTAATATTGTAAGAAAAACTTTGCTTATTTGTAAAAGTTCGTTTTACTGTCGATCACATCATTAATATGTTACCTTATAATAATTAAATAAGTTAATAACGAAGCCAAACGAATTTTTCCTCACGCAAAAAAATAATTTGATTTAATTTTCTGTTATAATTTGTAGCAATTTAGGAAAAAAGTTTCATGTAAAAGTCATTATCATTTTTACCTAAGGAGTTCATATGGAATGTATTTAACTTGCTAAAGTTACACGTCTTGAAACTGATCAAGTTATTAAAAAACTTTTTACAAAAAAATATAACCGACTTCCAAAAAAAAAAACAAAAAAGTGGAAAATAATTTTACTTTCGTTAGTCGGTGACTTGTTTGTTTCATTTACTTTTTTGCCACCGACTTCCGAAAGTAAAATTATTTTCCACTTTTTTGTTTTTTTTTTTGGAAGTCGGTTATATTTTTTTGTAAAAAGTTTTTATTTTACCCTTTTCAGTTGTGGTATCTCACTTAAATTCTTGTCTTGTATCATTTTTACTTTGTAACTAGACACCAGCACATCGTCCATACATACGACAAAGGACAAAATGCATAATAAAGAGGATAACTCAAAAAGTACCTAAGCAAAGATAATAAAATTCATATGGGCCCACCGGGCAAGCTTTCTCTGCCAAATGAATGAAGAATCATGTAAATCGGTCCAGTCATCACGGAGAAATAGGTGTACGTGATAAATTTACATACAAATAAAATTAAAATAAAAAACATATAAAATGAAAACTACGGGGCCAAACTATATCACATTTTTATGGGACCAAATAGCAACTATTCCGCATCAAACTAAAGACGCAAATCGGATCATAAATCTCAGCGTAATCGGTGTACATTCAACAAAAACTAATCGAATTGATAACTTCCTCTTTTTAGAAGTCGGTTAAAAAAAGAAAAAGTTTTTTTTTTTAATTATTACTTGTACCTACACCTAGAAAGTACATACCGTTACAATTCCAACAAGCCCAAACACAGCTACGATACATTGTCTTATTATCGAGTTCCGGTGCCTGTCTCTGGGATTCATCATCAGATCTGATGATAGAATGGTTCTTATTGACGCAAATGCTTCACTTGTTGTAGAAAATACCAAAATCGCTGTACGTTTTCCTATAAAATTTGAAGAGTTCCCTCGATTTTGCCAAGATTCCATCATCAGATCCCGACTTGGTGAATATGGGACCATTTCAGAAGTATCTCCTTTCGAACGAAAAAAGAATTTTGAAAATCGGTCCACAATTGGCAGAGTAATCGCGTAACATACACATAAAAAAAAAAACATACCGTCGAATTGATAACCTCCTCCTTTTAGAAGTCGGTTAAAAACAAAGTAAAACCAACATGACACCACCAACCAGAACCAACGCGATTTACCACCTCAAAGTAACAAATTAAAAATGCAGACTTCAAAAAATCCAATCGAGAGATATTTTCACCGCATGACATGTTATCATTACTATTTCTTTTTCATTCTTTTTCTGTCCAAGCTGCCTATATTCTGGCATGTTCTGAGTCTGATATTTCTTTCTCCTCCGATGAAGTTTACTTGTAAGGGAGTGACTAACTCCTCAGGTGATCAGTGTCCTTGTAATGAGCCTATTTGGGACAGGAGTGTGTTTACGGAGACAATGCAGACTAAATATGGTATTGTCTGTGAGAGGACATGGCTAGTCAGCTTTTCGCAAAGCATGCTGTATGTTGGAACTTTGCTTGGTTCTTTGTTGTTTGGATTCTTGTCTGATAGGTGAGTATCTCAAACTTATGGTTTGCAATACTGCATCTACTACGTAAATGTGCATAACTGTAGTCTGAAGCAGTCCAAATTATCGTAAGCAAGTCTAAAAATAAATCGACTGTAACAGTTCAGTAATTCGGTATAATTGTTTGTTTCTAAAGTTTTTTTTTTGGTTCTAAATTAACAAAACAAACAATAATATATAATAATTCTTCGAAATTATTGGTCCAAAAAATTATACGTTTTACTCTTATATTGTTAGGATAGCTAAACCGTTCCCACAGTTTTACGTTTTAGACCACCTAATAATTATTATTTCTATTGAATACACACCAATTTTATCAGCCCCGTACTTTGTAATAAACTATGTCCTTCATTTAATTATCATCGATATTCCCGTCAGAAAAAGCGGCTCGTCACTCAAAATTAATTTTAAAATATTGATGGACGTCCGCACACGTTTCCAATTAATTACGTTAAGCACCATCCGAGAGTTTACATTGTCATCTGGAAATTACTATAAACTGAATTCTGATGTAAACGCCGTGGGTATTGCGTGGAATATTCCAAGTGATCTCAAACATAAAGTTGAATAGGTACACGATCTGGGATAGTTTACGTACAATTACAGGGTTATGGCAAAATTTAAGTTTAGATCCAATCTTTAAGTTGAGTCAAAAGGCAATCCTTACAAAGTATACAGAAAACTTTGTATACCAATTTTCAGAACAACCATTGAAGTGTTCGTTTGCAAATTTACCATTTTCAGGTTCGGCCGCCTCCCCATTTTCTCTTTGGGCTGCTTAACTATTGCCGTCTCCGGATGCCTGGTCCGCACCATGCCAACAGCGGCATCTTTCATCTTCATGCGATGCATCGAAGGCATAGGAGTGGGAGGGTCCATCGTCACTGGCTACGTTCTCTGCGTGGAATACTGCGGCATCAGATACAGAGAAGTGGTGTCAGCCCTCTTTCATATACCGATAAACATAAGCCATATGTCACTGGCAGGGTTGTCGTATCTTGTGAGGCATTGTGACACCTTGCAACTGGTGCTGTCGCTTCCGATGTTTTTATTTCTGACGCTGTGGTGTATTGGGTTGGAGTCGCCTAAGTGGTTGATGGATAGTGGAGATATTGCGAAAGCGACGGTTGTGATGGAAAAGATTAACAAATTGTAAGTGTCTATTTCTGTTTACTATACTTTCTGTATACATACTAAACCATATAATAGTGAGCAAGCCACCAATAGTGCACAAATCTTCAAATCTAATTCTAGATACGAACACATTAAAGAAAGATCCTATATTTGAGCTTATATCATTGATGTCACCACGCTTTTGTTGAATAGTTGAGTTTACTGTTTCTCGAAACTGATTTTCAAGTGTGCTTCGTAATCATTATACCAAGGTTTCTATTCCAGCAACCGCCAGCCAACGGACACGATCAAAACAGAAATAGAAGAGTATCATACAGCACATACCTTAACAAAACAGAGCAAACTGAAATTCTGTCAAATCTTCCGCCATAGGAAGCTCACGATCAACCTCGGGTGTATGTCCGTCATATACTTTGTATGCGGGATGGGGTACTACGGAGTGTCCCAGTACATCGGCAAAATGAGTGGAGACATCCACGTGAACGTCGCTGTCTCAGGAGCACTCCTCATACCAGGAACCATCACCGCTGCATTCTTACTCCAATATCTTGGAAGAAGATGCTTCTTAATGGCAACTTGCTTCCTATCTGGAACATTCATGATCATAGTCATCGTTATACCCGAACACGCTGATTGGGAAAGGGTTATTTTTGCCAGTATTTGTAACACTTTCTTCTTCATGTCGTTTATTATTGTGTTCTTGTATGGTGTCGAGTTGTTTCCGACTTCTATTAGGAATTCTGTGTTAGGCTTTTTGTCTGTATTGTCTAGATTGGGTCAGATTGTTGCACCGCCTATCAATGCTCTGCCTGAAATGGCTTCGGGGATAATTTTTGGAGTAATGGCAATTGTAGGTGGATTGTTGTGTTACCCATTACCAGAGACGAAGAATACAGAGCTGCCGTCTTCTCTGGAAGATTCCAAGAGCTTTCCTCGGAAATTTTCTAAACCTGGAACGGAAAATGTGCAAATAAACTAGAAGAAGTATAAGATAATCTTTAAATAAGAATGCTTCTTGACTTTGTACTATTTAAGCTTTTCTTTGCTACACCTATTACTTTATCACGAATACATATTAAGAAGTGTGTGAATGTTGTATGACTACTAAAAAAACAAAAATCATGAAACGCATACACGTGTTTTTATGTCAACGCTAGTCGTAGTTACATGAATACTTAAACGAAACACTTCATCGAACTCGCAAATCCGGTACACCGAAAAAATCCCAGTAAATCTGCAATCACGGAACGCAAAGATGTACAAGCACTTTGGTTCCCAGACTCCCGGACTCCGGGACTGTGGGACTAGCAATTTACAATAAAACAAAGGAAGCCCACGACACTGTTATTTTCAATAAGCTCCCTATACACAGGATAATGAAAAAAGTTTTTATCACCGACAATGCGGAGTAGCTAAGTGGGATAAAGTATGATGTTTTTAACTTGTCCAATATGTAAGAATATTGTTTTATAGCTTGGATATGAAAGGATTTTGTATTTTTTTTCCGTTCGTCCGGATTTGTTTTGTTGGGTTCATATTGTTGCTCTGAAAATTTATTTGAATTGAATGCTAATTTTGTCAAGTGCTTCGATTCCAGATGAGTATGAATTTACCGTTGCGTTTATTCATTGGTTTAAACGGTAAATTCGGATTGTAAAAATAGGGATCAGAATAAGTCAGAAGCAGGCTATCTACTGGTAGACGAAAGCCTCATTACCATACCATAACCTATAGAACATAGACTACACACGGCCAGTCAAATCAACTTGTACTATAAGTTGTGCTGCATTTGAATTAACACTTAAATCATAGTCTCCATATTTTTCTAAAAGCCCTATATTCAAAAATCACAATCACTATCACCAAAACAAATAAATTCAACAAGTAATACAGCGCATTCAACTATGACCTCTGACAATTCCAATTGCCCACACATTAGCCAAATCACTGACCTCTGATCCAGCTTAACAGTTAAGCCTAGTAAATCTTAACCCGTGCTGCTATTGTAAATCAATTTGGTCCATTATAATAGCGGTGGATGAGCCATAATCCCGTACGAGAGTATTACGGCCTGCCCGGGGTGAGCAGTAAATTAGGCGAGATGACCCCGAGTGCTAACGTACGACTGTGTGCCCCGCCTACGAACATTAGCTGCAGTGAATTTGGGCATTTTGTGATAGTTCAAAAGTGTTGCCTCCTTTGTTTTTCGGTAAGGGTCTCTGTTCAGGTTGGGGTTTTAAAGGTGGAATTTTGTAACGTAATAGTTCACCTGTGTGGTTACATTAAGTTAAACGCACACGTATAACCTCACCATGGCTTCAGCTCCAATCCATCACCGTTATAAAGGTGAAAGATGTGTGAAACTCCATACAACAACAGAAGCATGGGCACGGAACGGGATAGTAAAGAGGGAAGTTAGCAGAGGTGATTCCGAATCGGCGCTCGTGAAATATTATCGTCTACTTATTAGATGATGCATGAAGTAAAGCTTTGGTGAAACCCTTGCTACGTGCTAAGGCATGGTATAAAATAGCTGTTAGTTTTGTTTTCAACACACAACATTATAAGATTTCCCCCTAGCCTATTAAGGTAGTACCTAGTGAGGTACCTACTCCTCTAAGCGCTATGCTTTCATGTTTAATGTACGAACCGCCAGTCTCTGGAATTCACTGCAGGCTTCTCTGATCCCCAAACATTCTAATCTGAACCTCTTCAAAGTTCTAGTGAACCGGCTTCTTCTAGGCAAGCGTGCTCCACCCTAGGCTGAATCATCGCTTCACATCAGGCGAGATGCGGATAAACGCAAACATATTTGGTAAAAAAAAACACTGGTCATTCGTATACCGTAAATAAAACATTAGATATTGTTTTATTACCGAAAAGCAATAACAATTTACGATTGAAAATAAAACTGGGATCCTTAATAGCTATTTTGGTCACGTATTGTTTTAGAAATTTATTTATTTTTTAAGGGAACCTCTTCAGATGTAATTACTAGGTCGTTAGGAGATTCCGACGCGAGACCAGAATTCTAAACCATAGAAGAAATTGCCTCTTCTGTTTAGAGTTAGCCACTTACTATGCATTAATAGACTTAGTTACTTTGAGGAAATTTTGTATTTAAAGTTTTTGATAGCCTTTAAATTGAGGAAAGATGAGAAGAGGCCAATAAACCGGAACATAAAAGATTTTTTTTTACAAACTAACTGTCACGAGAGATGGAAGATTTTTTGAGAGCAGCGGTGGTCCAGTGGTAGCAGCCCCGACTTACGAGCAGTAAGCCGTGGGTTCGAACCCAGGCAGGCGCATTACTTTGTGTAATTTATTTCATCATCGCTGCTCTCAAAAACGGTGAAAGAAAACATCGTGAGGAAACCGGCAGGTCCAAGAACCAAAAAAAAAAAAAATTCGAAGACATGTGACATCTACCAACCCGCACTGGGCCCGCGTGATGGATTATAGCCCACTCCCTATCATAGAAGAGGACGCCTGTGTCCCAGCAGTGGGAACATTATAGGCTAATGATGAACAAATTAAAAAGAGGCGCGAATACTGGAAATTGCTTTGCTTTGTTCATTGTTATACAACAAATTACTTAAAATATTGCAAATTCTCACAAAAATGTTGAGTGATGATAGTGATTTGACTCCGGAATACTTGATTCTAGTACTACTGCTTTTATTCTCTCGTAGATGGTGTGAAAAGTACAGTATTCACCTCGGGGATAAAGGTGCCTTCGTCTTGGGCGACCTTGATTCCCACGCTGCACTCAGGATTCTTGTCTTAACTCCCTCGCTTTGCTCGGGAGTTAACTCTAAACTCCCTCGCTCCGCTCGGGAGTTAACGCTACAATCCTTCATTTTGCTCGGGATTCAATACGGCGCCCGTTACATAAGACACTGCCTGCCTGGGTTCGAACCCAGGCAGGCGCATTACTTTGTGTAATTTATTTCATCATCGCTGCTCTCAAAAACGGTGAAAGAAAACATTGTGATGTAGTAGTTGTAAGGTATATAATAAGGTATCATTATTCCAATATAGTCAGTGTATTCTCGAACCTCGTTCGTTTCATTTGTCTCCCAAACACCCGACCTTACATGGCGACCCTGCCTGTAACAGTAGTCGGCACGGGCCCGCGCGCGTGTGTATCATAAAAGGACAAAATATTATAAACAGACTGTGCAAAGTTAATGTGGACTTTAAAATGAAGCAAAAATACATTAGCATACCTGAGAACAGGGCGTGTTCTACTGTTGCGTATTCGTGCATATTATTTTATTTTTTTTGTCAAAAATGGGAAACACAAACACCAAGGAGGAAGTTGTGATTGCGCAGACCGCCGGAGTCGGTAGTAATACGGCTCGTACGCAGCAGCTGCAGGAGACCTCGAACACTATTCTCGTGGTAATATGCACCATATTGGCGATTGGGCTGATAATCATATTATACAAGCTGTATAATCGTTGCCACAAGAAACAAATACAACGTAGCATAGATGAAGTGACATTAAAGCGATACTCCAGTATTCTACGCAGGCAGCAGACACACATGGGTGCTGTGCCACAGGCTAGCAAGACAGAAGTTCTCAACATATAACTACGACGGCGAAATAACCCATGCCATCTTCAAGCCTCGTAATTCAACGTTGTGGGAGTGCTAGTGTAGTGTTGGTGTGAAAAAGTAGGCAGTGATGTAACCGTTCTTTATATCTATATCAGTGGCTAAAATACTAGTAAGTGAATTGAGGTAATATAATGAGGTAAATTTAGCGACCATCTTTGTGAATTTTAGGAGCTACCTGTTTCTTGATGATGTTTTTTTTAATGTATGTTTTTATGTTTACATTTATTGTTTATTTTAAGAGAACTTATCTGCTAAGTATCTACTAATAGTCTCGTTTAAATTATTATGTGCATTTTTTGAAATATCGATGACATGAAACATGTAGCTTAGAACAAGCGCTAGTGACTAATACAAAGGCTAACGTGTTATGGCTGAGGAATTAGGTATAATATTAAACGAGTTGAAAGTTATAAGAAGCTACTTGATAAAAATTGGTCCTAGCCGACGACAAGGAAAGATTTCAGAGATAAAAAGAAAAGAAGCAAACACTGTTTTAGTCGAGTACAATAAGTTTTTAGAAATCTATAAAGAAAACTTAAAAAATTATAAGAGTTCAGAAATAACATTAATTAAAAAGATTTGCGAAGAGTTCGATAGGTTATTTTCAGAAATAATTTCTTTGTGTAGTTTAACAGGAGACACAGATATCTCATTACAAACCATGGCGACGGATTCATTCGATTTAAAAACTGCGCTACATCTTATGCCTGTCATGGATGATAGCATTAATAACACTAAGCAACTGATCGAAAATATTGAATATTATGATACTATGTTAGACACACCGGCATGTAAAAACAAACTGATTCAGTTTATATTGAAAAGCAGGTTATCCCAGCGTGCAAAGTTATTATTGTCGCCAAAATATGATAATGTCGATGAGCTTACAAGGGACATGCGTAAATTACTACTACCACAAAAGAGTTACATCGCTATTCAGACAAAATTACAGTTTTGTAAACAAGAAAATAAAACAATTATAGATTACGGCAAGGAGATGTCAGAACTCTTTGTAGATTTGACGATATCGCAAGCTGACAGCGATTCAGCCAAGTATGCTTTATTGAAACCTATGAATGAAAAGTTAGCAATCAAGCGATTTGCGGATGGTTTGCGGGATCGTCGATTAAGCACCATAATTGCGGCGCGTAATTTTAGTTCTTTAACAGAAGCAATCCAGGCAGCGCAAGACGAGGAGAAACCCGGTCCCAGTGGATCATCAGAACTAATAGGTACGTATAGACAATCGCATTACCAGGGTCGGAGAGCCCAACGAGGTTACCGAGGCCAACGTAATTTCGGCGCAAGGGGTGGTGCACAAAATGCAAACCAACATCGGGGTCATCGGCCACAGGTACCACATGGTTATAGTAATAACAATTATTATCGTGGTTATTATAACAATCGTTATCGCAAAACTTATAGACCACCGCGAGGTAACCACGGCCGGGGTGTCGGGTTGAAAAAGGATATAAATATCATAACAGAGAATAGCCAGGCAGCAACAAGCACTTCGAATAATGAGTCATTAAATCATTTTTTTCGTGACTGATGTCATCTTCACGTGTAACGTTTTAAATAAGGTGTTGTTTAAAATTGGTAAGTGTAACCATAACATGCTAATTGACACGGGTGCTTCTATATCGGGAATAAAGTTGAAATGTTTAGAACGTTTACAGATTCCTTACCATAAAGAGAGAGTCAGCGTAAAAGGTATTGGTGGATATTTGTCCTCTGAGGGTTATGTGTATTTAACTCTTAATTATTACGAGTATAGTTTTTCACATAAATTTACAGTATTTAAAGATTTACCGTGTATTAATGATGGCATTTTGGGACAAGACTTTTTAACACGTTATAGAGCTATTTTAAATTTTGAAGTCAATACATTACAATTAATGACAAATGATTCTAAGTTAGTAACATTATCGATCGAAAATAATCAGACAAAGCATCACGGCTACTATCTGACCATACCAGCACGTAGCGAATCCACGCATTACATTAATACGACATTAAAAGAAGAGTGTGTGGTGTCAAATCAACAATTATGTGATGGTGTTTATTTAGCGAGTAGTATAAATAAACCGATTAACGGAAAAATGCCTATACGAATTTTAAATACTCGAGACACAGATGTAAATATACATTATTTTCAAGTAAGCACTAGTAACTTAAATGAATACTATATTTGTCAATTTAATAGGAGTACGGTTGATTCGGAAAAAGTGAAAACTTTACTTTCCTCATTAAACTTAAAAAGCTTGAATATGGAGGAACAGAAATCGATAGAATGTATTTGTGCAAAATTTCCAGATATTTTCCATCTACCAGGAGATAAATTATCCACTACCCCAATTTATGAACAGACAATTGACATGAAACCACATACTGTTCCAATTTATACCAAACCATATCGAGTACCATATGCTCAAAAACCGGAAATAGAGAAACAAGTCAAAAATATGTTAAATGACGGCATAATTGAGCCATCCCGAAGTGCATGGTCTAGTCCATTATTGTTGGTCCCCAAAAAATGTGATGCGGCTGGTAATAAAAAGTGGCGTGTCGTAATTGACTACCGCAAGTTAAATGATAACATACAAGACGATAAATTTCCATTGCCCAACATCACCGAAATACTAGATTCTTTGGCAGGAGCAATGTACTTTACTCATTTAGATTTGGCTCAAGGATTTTTTCAAATTACATTAAAAGAAAGCTGCAGACCATATACGGCATTTACAACAGGTAATAATCAGTATCAGATGACTCGCATGCCGATGGGGCTCAAGTCTAGTCCCAGTAGTTTTAGTAGAATGATGACCATTGCAATGTCAGGACTCAATTATGATAAATGTCTCATTTACCAGGACGATTTGGTAGTAATGGGTCGAAATTTGAGTATTCATAATCAAAATCTAATGGATGTTTTTTCTAGATTACGAAAAGAAAATTTGAAATTGAATCCCACTAAATGTACATTTTTGCAAAAAGAGATTCTTTATTTAGGTCATACAGTCTCCAGTAAGGGTATTTTACCAGACCCAGAAAAAATTAAAATAGTAGAACGTTATCCAAGGCCGCAAAATGTTGATGAATTAAAGCGTTTTGTAGCCTTTGCAAACTATTACAGAAAGTTTATTAGAAACTTCGCCGAGTTAGCATTTCCTTTAAACAAATTATGCTGCAAAAACATGAAGTATAATTGGACTAAAGAATGTGAGCACTCTTTTCAAATGCTAAAATTAGCCCTGATAAACCCACCCGTCCTCCAGTATCCAAATTTTTCAGAAAACAATGAGTTTGTATTACAAACCGATGCATCAGGTATTGCAATAGGTTCGGTGTTATGTAACAGAGATGGACGGCCAGTGGCTTACGCAAGTCGAGGTTTGAATAAGGCCGAAATTAATTACCCTACTATTGAAAAAGAACTCTTAGCAATAGTATGGAGTGTTAAATATTTTCGACCTTATTTATACGGTAGACGGTTTAAGATACAAACCGACCATCGACCCCTAGTTTATTTATTTTCTATGAGAGATCCATCTAGCAGATTACTGAAATTTAGAATGCAGTTAGAAGAATTTAACTTTACAATTGAATACATAAAAGGACAATCAAACTCAGTGGCAGACGCATTGTCGCGAATAATAATTACGTCAGAAGACTTAAAATCAATGAATGAACAGATAGTTAGTGTAATGACTAGAGCTCAATTGCGTCAATTAATGAAAAATGATAAGAGCAATAATAACCAGTCGGTGGATAATATGGACACACACTCGAGGCCTGATCAACCAAGAGTGGTGGAAATAATTAAAAAACCGAAGGATATTGTTGAACTTTCCTTAATAAACTCTAGGCAATTAAATTATTTACAAAAAAGAGGAATAATAGTGGAGAGATACAAATATTTCATGTATGTGCCCAGTAAAGCTATAATTTATTTGCAAACAATATCTCGATCTCCAATTACGCGAGTCGAATTGGTGAGAGACTTGTTATGTTTATGTAAAAAGTTATCAATAAATGAAATATGCATAATAAGAAACGACAACAACAAAGATTTCATAAGTGGGCTTATAAATGAAATAAAAGGTTATGAAAAGTGGTCCGGACCACGAATTTGTGTAGTCAGTAATGTCCAGAGAATTAATAGTTTAGATAACAGGCGTGTGATATTAAATGACTTCCACCTATTGCCCACAAGTGGCCACGCGGGCATTAGGCGGATGGTAAATAACATTAAAAAGTACTACTTTTGGCCAAGTTTGGAAAAAGATGTCACTGATTATGTCTCTAAATGTGAGCAATGTAAGAAACAGAAATATTCTAAGCATACCAAGCAACCAATGCAGATCACAACGACTGCAAATTCAGCACTAGAAAAGGTCTTTTTAGACATAGTGGGGCCGCTGCCAACAGACATACATAACTACAAGTACATTTTGACACTACAGTGCGAATTATCGAAATTTACGGAGGCGTACCCTCTATACAACAAAGATACAGTAAGTGTAGCTCGTGCGTTTGTTGATAATTTTATTTTAAGATATGGCATACCTAGAGAAATAGCGACCGATCGTGGGTCCGAGTTTATATCAAGTACTATGAGAGAGATATGTCAAATACTAAAAATCAACCAAATTTCTTCTACAGCTTACCATCACGAAAGTATTGGGGCGCTGGAAAACAATCATAAAGCCATGGGTGCGTATCTTAGGATTAATTGTGAGAATCAAACAAGTGCGTGGAGTACTTGGTTGCCGTATTGGTGTTTTTCATACAATAATACAGTACATACGGAGACCAAGTACACACCACATGAGTTAGTGTTTGGCAAACGCTGCGTGTTACCGACAAATTTAGAAGGACATACGGTAGACCCTTTGTATGCTCATGACAATTACGCTCTTGAGCTAAAATATAGGCTACAAGTAGCGCAAAAAGATGCACATAGTAATTTAATCAAGAGTAAGGTTAAGAGAAAGCATAACTATGATACTAACATAAACCCAGTGTATTATAAAAAGGGTGATTTATTATTATTAAAAAATATATCAGATAGTAAAATGGATCTTATATATTTGGGTCCATATGTAGTTATTGATGACATGGATACCAATGTCAAAATTTTGAAAAATGGAAAAGAATATGTAGTTCACAAAAATAGAACTAAACTTTATAATAACGACTAAAGTAACCAATGTGTATTTTCTAAATAAGCTTCTCCAGTGTCCTGTTTACTAATTAAGGATATGTCATTCTTACTATGTAGTTTTAAGCCATAACTAGATTAAATTAAGATTCTTATTAACAATATACCCTGCGCAGGTATACCATATTAAAACTTAAAAATAATAATTGTGTAATCTTATTATTTTTTTTAATAAAGGGGAAGGTGTGATGTAGTAGTTGTAAGGTATATAATAAGGTATCATTATTCCAATATAGTCAGTGTATTCTCGAACCTCGTTCGTTTCATTTGTCTCCCAAACACCCGACCTTACAACATCGTGAGGAAACCGGCAGGTCCAAGAACCAAAAAAAAAAAAAATTCGAAGACATGTAACATCTACCAACCCGCACTGGGCCCGCGTGATGGATTATAGCCCACTCCCTATCATAGAAGAGGACGCCTGTGTCCCAGCAGTGGGAACATTATAGGCTAATGATGAACAACTAAATGCATTGTCTTTTTTATTGTCAGTCATTTGAAAATGGCAGATACATTATTTTAGTTAAGTTTACAATATGATACATATGTTTTTAAATATATTTTGTGGTGAGAAACAAACAAAATACAAAATCATTATAGGTACAGGAACAAACAAATGAGAAGACTAAACTTTTAACACAATTAAACTTTAAGATATTAAAAAGAGAAACACCGAGTACCTATCTAATCTAAAAGATGTACTACAATAAATACGAAAGTATTTTTAGCGAGTCATTCAAGTCTTAAAAAGGAAAGTGAACGCAGATTGCTTCGGCCCACACTGTCTCAAGGGTCAACTTAAAGAAATTGGGTTACTTGGAGAAATGGCCTTACAATCTGTCAGAAGTTTTATTCAATATTCGCTTAAGGTTCATTTTTGTTTATCGAGAAAATGCAAATTACAAAATAATCGCTTGCTCCACAACTACTAAATACAAATGTAAATCTAATAGTAGATTATGCACCAAGGGGATAAAGTAGTGTCTTATGTAACGGGCGCCGTATTGAATCCCGAGCAAAATGAAGGATTGTAGCGTTAACTCCCGAGCGGAGCGAGGGAGTTTAGAGTTAACTCCCGAGCAAAGCGAGGGAGTTAAGACAAGAATCCTGAGTGCAGCGTGGGAATCAAGGTCGCCCAAGACGAAGGCACCTTTATCCCCGAGGTGAATACTGTACTTTTCACACCATCTACGAGAGAATAAAAGCAGTAGTACTAGAATCAAGTATTCCGGAGTCAAATCACTATCATCACTCAACATTTTTGTGAGAATTTGCAATATTTTAAGTAATTTGTTGTATAACAATGAACAAAGCAAAGCAATTTCCAGTATTCGCGCCTCTTTTTAATTTGTGTTCTATTTTTCTTTTAATTATATTCTATCTCGTGGTGGCCAGTTCGATTTTTGAACAATTAATTTTTTTGTGCAGATAATAATGGTGAATGCGTGAATATTCGTATGCGATTAATGTTCCAAATTAAAATCACATTATTGACCAGCAAAATAATTTAAAACATGGTTCGTTTGTGTCTGTCATGTAAGAATGACAGAGACATCATTATTATCTGGATCTCTTCAAAGTTTGAGAGAATCGGTTTTTTCTAGGCAAGCGTGCTCCACCCTAGGCCAAATCATCGCTTCACGTCAGGCGAGTTCTGGCCAAACGCAAACCTATGCAGTAAAATATGAAATACTGATGTGTAACTCGACTAGCATGACAGAGCTCCTTTTAAAGGAAGAACAAGAAAGGACAGATGATCCTGGCGCCAGAAAATTAGGAAGGCCGACCCCACCTATAGTGGGATAAAGGTAGGAAAAAGAAGAATAAATGCAACGCTACATATATTTAGGGATTGATGGTGGCTTCAGAGAGGTAGCATGTTACGTTGAAGTTGTCTGCTTCCATGCGAGTTATAATGCTTAAATTAAACATATAAAAAACTAGCTGTCCCGCGCAACTTCGTCTGCGTCACATTTTCCCTAAGGTAAGTGTAAGAATTGATGTTTTTTTGGCTGTATCTCATGAACCGGGATAGTTAGCCAGTTGAAATTTCAATAGATTATGTATATTTGTTGTCACTATAACAAAAAATACTAAAAACAGATTAAACAAATGTTCAAGAGGGTCCCATACAAAAAAGTGTTTTTTTGTTCGTTCTTATAAATAACTAGCTGTCCCGCGCAACTTCGTCTGCGTCACATTTTCCCGGTTTTCACATTTTTCATTGCTGCTCCGCTCCTATTGGTCGTAGCGTAATGATATGCCTATGTCTTTCCCCAGGTTGAAATCAATCTTCTTGCCAAATTTCATTAAGATCCGATCAGCCGTTTAGTCGTGAAAAGGTAACAAACAAACAAACAATCACATTTATAATATTAGTATGGATAGCCTTTATTCTACCACAAACACTTCTCCCTAAATCATAAAGAAACTAAATATTAAGATAAAAATTGCCATTCATGAATAATTTATAAAGCCATGCATTATTTTTAATTAATTAAAACTAAGAATAACAAACAATACATTAGAAAATATATTTTGTAAAGAAATATAATTAGGAATTACAATTAATAAATTATATTAATAAGTTGAGTTTAATTTTAAAGTTTTATACATTTAAATATCCTTACCTACTCAATAAATAGAAAATTATAATTTATTTTCATGGTTTTTTTTTCTAATTTGTGAAAGTCGCCTCTTTGGCGTGGGCCTCTCCCAGCTTCCTTTTTTTATCTCTCTCTCTACTTTGCTTGTCCAGTCAGGTCCACATCTTTCCTTAAAAATGTCCTCCCATCGTTTCTCATAACTTTTCGGTCTACCTTTACTTCTTTTTCCTTCTCTTGGTAACATTCTGTCAATTTCTTGGTCCACTTGTCATTGGTCATCCTGCACACCTGGTTTTTTTTTTTTTTTTTTAATGGCATCTCGCAGTTCAACCTATGAGGTTGTCGTCTGCTTAACCGGACTATCCTGTGGGTGCCTTTAGAGTAAGGCCTCCAGCCAGGGCATAAAAACTTACAAACTAAGCGACTGCACGCTAAGGGCACCCCCTGTGGGGTACGAACCTCGGCTTAGGGCGTCGCTGGGGGAGGACTGCATGGGGACAGGCTGGATCTGAATGGTATCATTATTTAGGGGCTGATTTAAAACTACTGGCACAGCATCGCGGGCTGGCTCGAGCGAGGGTCGGGGAGGGCATGGACCGGGACGTCGCGACGGACCTCGACGGCGAGGTCGGAAAGACGGTGGTTTGAGTCGGAACTTTTTAAGAGTGCTAGTCTCTTTGCTACTCTCCTGGAGGAGGGTGATAGCATCATCTGTAGTGACAAGGGTATGCCTAGGACGGCGTACTGTACTAATGCGCGAGGGTTCGTAACGGGCGGCCGCTGCGATCAGGGGATTACGGTGTTTAATGGCGTTATCGAAGAAACGCTTCGAAAGACGTTTCATAAACTGAAGGACGGTGGGCATTCTAAGGTCTACGTGTAGACGGTCATTACGGACATAAAAAGGGGCTCCCGTGACTCTACGTAAGAACCGGTTCTGTAAAATTTGCATCCTATGGATGTACTTAGGCTTGGTGTGAGCGTACACGACGCAAGCGTACGTCATAATGGGGCGGATCACCGCAGTATAAAGGCGCAACTTGCACTTGAGTGACAACTTGCTTTTTGCCGAAATCATGAAATGAAGCCTACCCATAGCAAACGCAGCTCGGTCGCGACTGCACACCTGCCTTGGCTATTTCTATTTTAGATTTCTTATTTTTTCCAGTCATTCACCAACGAAACACGGAGAGAAACATGTACGAAATAAAATTATCAGATAAGATAAAAAATGAAACATTAAGAGGGTTTGGTGTTTTGTGTTCCGTTGGTGTATGGTTAATTTGTTTTCGTCCAGCTTCCGTAACGACCATGTTTGGCAACTATATGTTAGACATGGTAGGATTACTATGTCGTACAGTTAATAATAATTAAAAAATAAAATAAATATAAAAATAAAAACACATATACCTTAATCAAAAAGACAACTATACCTTCCGAGGCTAAGTTAAAAAAAAGGGAACTGCAAACACTATAGAATAAACCACGCAGATGTTGGCGGGCTGCACCGCATTGCAAAAATACAAAGCCATCACTTTTGTTCGTTTTGTATGAACTACCGCACGCTACAGGAGAGCCACATCACAGTGTACTTTTTTGTATGGAAATACGATGCGCTGCGGCCCAACGCAGCTGAAATCGGCGCTTAGACGGGTCATCATCTGCCTAGCCTTTTCGCAATCATATTGGGGTCGGCTTCCAGTCTCACCGGATGCAGCTGAATAACGGTATTTTACATGAGGCGACTGCCTATCTGACCTCCACAACCCAGTGAGTACTAGATTATCCGCTTGACGGTTATCTATGGAATGGTTGCCATTGCTGACAAGTCTGTATAAAGGCCCAGTTTACTAGATTTTCTCTAATAACACACATAAAT